>OX393584.1:12202745-12462242 GCA_947652605.1 Elmis aenea
TATCCACGATTTCAACGTCAAATTATATTGCATCCACCAATAGCCAACAATATTTAGAACATAATAATCTAGGTACTTTTTTGTTCCTCTTTTAGAGATCGCCTAAAAGTCACTCGACCGGTGACACAACGAATTAACTTTTAAGCGGAAAATATTGACTCTGGTTGGCAAAAACTTAGCCTCTATGACGGATGAAAACTAGCAATGTTCCTAACATTGCACAAGCGCTTAGGGCGACATATAACAAAAATTAAAGAAACTATAGGCACTGTTACAACCTACCCGTGTTACTTTTATCCCCGGTCTTCCCTAAATTTGGCGCACACTGTACTTCTTAAGATTAAACAATAGGTAACATTTTGTTTCTTGTTCTTATTTATAGCCAAACCCGGGCTAACAAATTGCATAATTCAAGTGAAATTAAAATTGGAATAATTAAAATTCAATAACTAGTCTATTTTTGGCCCATAAAGAAAAATATTGGTGTAGTGAATTATCAAAAAAATAATTTGCTTGATAAATTTATATGTATCTTAATTCATAAAAACGTAAAATCACTTAGTAGAAACAAACAACGATGGACTTGCACTTACTTTCATTTTCAAAGGTTCGCATTTCAACAAATTAATTTGTTTATACAGAAATTGTCGTTTAACATTTCGCAGCTTTAAAATTAGTTTGTTAAGGGATGAAGAAATTTTCAAGTAACTTTTAAATGAGTTTTCATAAGATGAATTGTTTTATACGCATTTTATTTAAAAGTTGTATATGCTGTTAAAATTAATTTAAATTATTTCGAAATGATTTTCTAGCAGATTATACTAAGGCTTCAAAAATATTTTTCCTGCGCTTTCATTACGAAATTTATTCGATTTGGATTAAATAACTCGCAGATAATCTCCCCATAAGCGGATCATTAAGCTTTTAGTTCAATGAGCATTGTAAGTTTTTACTTGCGAGTTTTATAGTAACCAACTTTTCATTAAAAATGACGATTTCGCAAAAAAAAAGTTGAACCCCAGTTATAGCCTGACCAACAAATCCCATTTCGCTGATGTGTTCGGTAGAACGTAAACCTTTTGGGGTTTATCTCATGATAAAATTGTGAAAATCGTAGTATCTCGAAAGGATGTACGCTACATTATTTATACCCATAATACACTTCACACTAAGATGTAGCTTGCACTGCAATTTTCCGAGATTGATTAAAAGCTAGTACCTTGTGCAATACAAACACTCAATACTGTGTATCAGCCATCATTTAAGTTATCTATATTACCCGATCTACGTAGACGACAGAGTGTGTTTGAAATTACACAGCGCACTAAATTTTACAAACATTGTTTTACATTAATTACAGTAATTGTCTATTAATGATAGCTTTCGGTAATATTCGAAACGTGACAAGCGACAATATTTTATTGACGTACCAGATAAACTTTTTAGGTTTATTCCGGGCGACAATGAAATCATCCCGTTTAATTTATGAATCGTAAAAGACCATATTATGCACATTATTAACGTACAACTGCACTTCCGGTAAAACAGGAAGCGCAATGAACTCTTGATTTTAAAATAGTACCTACTCGAAATATGTTTCTGCATAATCACAATTTTTGTCAGTTTCTGTTAAAATCATAAATAAACATATTTTATTAAAAATTAAATGTGTTTTTGGTCTTTCGGCAATTACAAAATTTGATATTAATTACTTACTGCACAGGGTGGGCAAATTTTGATGTTTTGAAAAGTTATGAAAACACGCACCACCCTTCCTCGATTTCTTTTTTCGAGAAAAAGTGAATGGTGAAACTAAAATTGGTTATCGTCTTTTGTTTTCGAGTTATCGCCGATAACTCGATTTTTTGATTTTTCGTTTTATGACTATATCTCGCTTGTTTATGAAAATAAAGAAAAATAATTTTGACGTTCTGCAGGCACTACTTTGATAAGAATGCAGTGGCGTAGACAATTTTTCAAAAGAAAATTTGAAATTCGAGATGTGACATAAAGCTGTAGTTCTTAAAACAGAAACCATAGTTGGCTGTGGCATCACAAGAGGATTTTTCCCCCATTTCAATAATATATATCATGTAGGATCGATTTATTCTCTTTGCTTACACCCTAGCAAAAATTACGTAATTTTTCATAATAATTTTTTTTTTAGTAGTAGGCTTATGTCATTAAGAATATACCTACGTGGTAAAACAAACTGTCATTCTGTGGTTTAAACGATAGTTTGACAGAAATGATCACGTTTTATAGTAGATTGTTTATATTTTTGTACCTCAAAAACACGAAATGGCTAAAGAATATTACGAAAAGTGTGATATGTTAGAATGTTTTATTCAAAGTAATAATAATCCTGAAGCTACAAGTGAAACCTATTTTAATCGTTACCCAGAAAGAAGGCAACCTAATTAATCTATTTTTGGAAGATTAAAAGAAAATCTAATTAATTGTGCCAACCAAGGCCAAAGAAATATAATATTCAAGGTGCTGAGGAAGTTACCTTAAATGTTATTAAAATGGCAGTTGCAAATGCTTCGATTTCAAGCAGTCAAATTAAGAGTTCAGAGGGTTTTAAGACGTTATGAGTTATGTGTTGCAAATAATGGACGTCAATTTGAAAATTCAATGTAAATAGTTTTATATTATTTTTGAATTATCTTTTAGTTTGTATTATTTCATCCATGCTTTTTGGAAAATTGGAAAAGATTGGTAGCAACCTCTTCACTATATTTAATTTTGTATTACTTTGTTCAGGGTTTGTTAAATGTCAAACAATTAATGAGATTTTGTTTTAATCTTCCAAAAATAGATTTATTAGGTTGTCTTCTTTATGGGTAACGATTAAAATATGTTTCACTTGCAGCTTCAGAATTATTATTACATTGAACAAAACATTCTAACATATCAAATATTTTTTTTTATTACTTATTATTTATTATTATAATGACACAAGCCTGCTGCTAGAAAACAATGGAATATTAAAAATTACTTTGAAAATTGTAGATTTTTGCTATAATGTAAGGAAAATAAATAAATCGACCTCACTATAAATTGGCGGAAGCGCTACACGTGACGATGTTCTTCGTAAAATTTTAAGTCGAAAATCTTGATACAAAAATGTTGTACCATGCTTTCCTATGGCCTCAGGAACCATTTAAAGAAAAAAAAAATTGGCAACATATCATACGTTGATTTGCGTTTAGACATTTTTTTATCAGAAATTTTTACTTAGGTATTTACAAGTTTTGTTCGAACTGAAAGCCTACAGTTCGTAAACATAGCTGCAAACTTTTGGGTATCGTAAAACACAAACTAGAAATAATTACGAGACGAACAGAGATGAAAGATAATGACAATGTTGCCATATGTATTATTTTCATTCAAATCAGTGATTTACATATTTTCAACACCAATTTTTGAAAGGAAGAACACAAATCTAGAAAAAAATACTATTCTAAATTTATTTTTATTCCAAATTGCAGCTTTTTCATTTGCAAGTATTAAATAATAACGCTTATTAAAGGACTAAATGTCAAAACTTTGAAGACCTCTTGCAGACACAGCAGGCATGGTACAACATTTCCGTATTAAGATTTTCGACTTAGAATTTTACGAAGAACATCGCCACGTGTAGCGCCTCCGTCAATTTTTACACACCCTGTATATTATGAGAATGGGGAATAAATCTTTTTTCGTGATGCCACAGCCAACTATCGGTTCTTTTTAAATATATTCAACTTTGTCACAACTGGAATGTCGTTTTTTTTTATAGATTGTCTACGTCACTGCGATCTTATCAAAAAAGCGCCTGTAGAACGTCAAAATTATATTTCTTACTTCATAAACAAGCGAGATATAATCATAAAAAGAAAAGTTGCAAAATCGAGTTATCGGTGATAACTCGAAAACAATAGACCATAACCAATTTTAGTTATCACCATTAACTTTTTCTTTTATAGTTATCGAGATTCCCTATGAGAAATAGAAATTTTGCCCACCCTGTACAAGTATTGCTTAAGATAGGTGTAAATCTCTACCAACAGTACTCCAATTGAAAAAAAAGGAACATTTAAAATGAAATTTTATAATTTAGGAATTTTTCGTAAAAATTTGGAAAGCATACATTTTTTTTGACAAATTAACGGCCTGTTGAACAATTTCCGTTATTGCCTCAAATTATTTTTGTACGTCGACACTTCTTATATTTACATTTATGTTCTTCGCCAAATTGAATTTTATCCTCTACATTAGAATAAACGTTTTCGACTGCTGACATAAAAAATCACCTGTATTTGGCAGATCAATATCTAAATACATTTTTTTTACGCTCGATTGTTCCCCATAATTTAAATTTTATGCTATATATTTTCTGCTTGGTTTCAGTTCAGCTCAAAAAAGATTTGATTTGGATAACATTAAATAACGTTTATGTGTTCAGTTCAGTTGACGAACATTTCTGTAACTAATACATTCTTTTGATAACAAAGTTGGGCTTTGGTTTTGGAAAGGGAACGCAACGTGCATACCAAAAAGCTTCATGAATGATTTTACTCAATAAATAACTTTCCAATATTTTTTTCTATATTTTAGATTAGTGAAAATTTAAAATAACAAATCATATTTGGCAGTGCTCTATACACAATTATCATGTGTGTTTTATGGTAACCAAAAATTATAACTAATTATAGCAAACTTTAAAGAAAGTGATTTTAATTTTCCAAAAATGTTTTGGTTAAAAAGTATTTACTACACTAAATAATAGCCAATGTTTTTATACATAATTGCTTTTTTTCAGTGTGATTTATCTATAGCTCTGCGAAAGTGCGGTTATTTATGTTTTTTATTACACATTTGGTATTAAATAATAAATGACATAGAGAAGTCCTTAGAAAAATCGATGTTGCTAAAGCATTTGACAAAGTCTGGCATAAAGAATTACTAACGAAATTAAAGAAAGTGCTACGTGTTCAATATAGTCAGCTCCTGGAGTAATATTTATCTTAGCGAACGTTTAAGGTCAAAATAGAAAACGAGAACTCAGAATTTAGGTTTATAAGAGCAGGTGTACCTCAAGGAAGTGTCCTTAAACCGGTATTGTACCTGCTGTATACACATGACATTCCAGAAACACAAAACGTAAAACTCGCCACATTTGGTGACGACACCGCAGTTCTAACTACAGGGAGCAACCAAAGAAGAAACAACAGAAAATCTCTAAAGTGCAATTAATAAAATATATGCATGGGCAAAACAGTGGCATATAAAAATTAAAGAAGAAAAATCTGTTCACATTTATTTCACCAACAAAAAAATTAACTCTTTACCAGTGTATCTGAATAATAATATGATCTCTTGCAAAAAGACTGCTAAATATCTTGGCATAAACTTGGACGTCAAGTTAAAGAATGGAAGGAACACGTCAAAGAGAAAACGGAACAGCTGAAGATAAAGTATGGAGATATGTATTGACTGATAGGAAGAAATTCCCAGCTTTCTATCCAAAATAAACTGCTCCTATACAAACAGGTGCTCAAGCCTGTTTGGACATATGGCTTACAATTATGGTGCTGTACTCAAAAAAGCAATTACAGCTGTCTTCAAAAATTCCAAAACCGTGTATTACTGAGCATAGTAAATGCTCCTTGGTATGTTCGGAACAGCGATTTACACCGGGGACTTCAGGTTGAATATGTCCAGGAAGAAATTAAAAAAGCTGCCAAAAGCCATGAGGAAGGCTCTTCAGACATTCAAACATTGGTCCTCCAACTTATTCATAATCAAAAACTAGTGCGTAGGCTCAACAGGATTAAACCCTTTGAACTTGTGTAGACTGAAAGTGTACAAAAGCAGAGTACAGTGCTATATAGTAACAGTAGTGTAGTGATTAGATTGTAATCGTGACTAGGATTGACCATCCAGACTCTTAAAAAACGTAGCAAATTGGGTTAAAGTTAAACTGTTTATTAATCTATAGGTGTACTTCAAACTTTAAATGAAATGAAATGAAATTTAGATTTAAAAAAAAAATGGTTCCTTTTAGGTTCTCATTGGCAGGCAAAGAGACAATGAGAACAAGATGTTTAAAGAAGGACATTTGCTACTACAAAAAAAAAAGGAACCGGGGGTGGAGAGGAGGTAGTTTCCCGTTAATGAGGTCTGGTGATGTTGAGGGTTGAAATTTAGGCATAAATTTTGTAGATCTAAGAAAAGAAAACTTTAGTGCCTTAAATAATATTTTGGCTAAAGTTTAGGCCAAAAGCTCAATAGATGGTATGCAAATTAGTAAATTTCTTTTATCTAGGATGGCATTGGTTACTAAACGTTTGCGATTGAATTGCAGAAACTATGAGAAATATTTGCTGGGTTTATGTTTAGAAAACTTTCTTATAGATTCGTTGGATATAATGTTCGTTTTTAATTTAACCACATGTTTAAGACCAATATTACGTGAAAGCTTTCAGACTGATGGGGTTGAAAATCGAGTATCTTGCACGGAAACATAAAAGTAGAAGAATATCTTCCGATCACGATATTTGCGAATTACAAAGTTGTTCTGTTTTAACGAGATAAGCGAACGCTCCACTTTAATAATCGATTCGAAAATAAAAAGTTCCACAACGAGGTTGCAAACAAAAGCTTGGCAGACGGATATCCCTTCGTTAAGTTGACGGCCGTCACGGCTGTCACAATAACCGGCAGGTGACATTTGGATTCGCCAACTTTTACTACTTCATCTTAAATGCAGACTGCATTTGACTGCCAAAGCTCCGGGTCTTAATTATTAAAGTTCTAAGTAGAACACGTGTCCCGCAAGAACTTCTCGACCACCAGGTAGAGGTATACGCCGACGGTTTATCGCGACATTTCGCCAAAACATGTAAAGCAAAGTGCATACCCGTGTATGTAACATAGATGTTGGCTTTGATTTGGTTTCCTACGAGCTATAAAGTACGATGCAACTGCATATATTTTGTAAAGGCAACAATATGAATTCCACGCAAAAATTCAATACCACTCTAAGCCTTCCAGAGACAGCATACAATCGACTTTTGAAGTAAATTTCGCCCGTTTCGTTTATAAAAACGGCACTAAGAGACAAAGGATAAAGAAATTTAATTACTTCTTTATCCTTCTAAAAACGTAAATAAACTCCTAAAGCAAAGGTTTATAATATAGAGTTCCGAAAGATTAATATAACAAACCTAATTCGCTTAAAACCGAACAATCACCAGGAAAAAAAAACACATTTTGAACGCGAACAAAGATTTAAAATAATAATTCATCAACACAAACTCGCTGTTAATCAGATATTTTATTTGAAGCTCTTAATTTGAGTATAATAAAACGGGAAATAATTTTCCTATTGTAATATATAAAGCGCTAAAAGGATAACAAATAATTTTACACGCATTATTCCAAACCGTTCCAACAAGAAAATGAAAAACTCATTAAGCATTAGCTAATATTAAAACGATAAAAACGGTAAATGGTGGTTTGGCTTTATTATTTTTTTTTAATAATGCAAGCTTTAGGTAAAATGCTGTAGTACTTTTTTATTAATTGTGAAAAATTCGTAGCTATACGTGTGTTTTACATAATCAAAGTTTAATACAGATGAGTTGTAAATAATTCCACCATTATATGACTGATTTTAACGTCGAGCGCCCATTTAAGTGATGTGACGCGATATCTGACAATTGCTCGATATTTTAAAAAATAAAAGCGTATACAAAAATAAAGTAAAAAGTCTAAAATTTCTATTGTTTTTAAAACGTTAGTACAATGTACATGATATGATCAAACAATACTTGTATTAGGGGTGACCGGGGATGCAAGTAACACGGGTAGGCTGTAAAGCTGCGTTCACATAGAAAAGTAATAAATTTTATTGTAACGTGCCTGTAAGAGTAGCGTTCACATAGAGGTATTGTAGTGTTTGTACACGAAATGGCAATTCCCACGCACATACGCAGGGTTAATCCGTAGATCACAGTGATTGGTTCTTGTTATGTTGTATTGCAAGAAGCTTGGACCTTGCGAGCTCTTGCCACACCGCTTACAACGTAATTCCACTACTTTGCATTTGTGAACGCAGCTTAACTGTGCCTATAGTTTCTTTAATTTTTGTTATATTTCACCCCAAGCGCTTGTGCAATGTTCATTTACATCCACCTCCCTGCCTACATTACTAATTTTCATCTGTCATAGACAGAAGTTTTTGCCAGCCAGAGTCACTATTTTCCGCCTAAAAGTTAACGCATTGTGTCACCGGTCGAGTGACTTTTAGGCGATCTCTAAAAGAGGAACAAAAAAATACCTAGATTGTTATGTGCTAAATTTTGTTGGCTATTGGTGAATGCATTACAATTTGACGTTGGAATCGTGGTTAATTGTGGATTCCCTCCAATTTGTTTTGTGTACACTTGGGGTCAAAAGTAAAAGTGTTACAACAAACCCCACTCAATGTTTTCACTGGCAAATGTTCACTCTTAGCACATAATTGGTGGTTTTCTTCGAAAGATGAGAACACACAAAACTTGTCGGATTAATTTACCAATTTGTTGTATCTTTTTGTTTTACATTTTTGAATATTGATAATGTTCACTTATCATTTTCAATTTGTTGAAGAAGAAATCAAAAGATTTGCAAAGAAGCATGAAGCCAGGCTTCACCTACACGAAAATCCAGAAGTTCTCCAGCTGCTAGACAACCAAAACTTATGTCGTAGACTGAAGAGAACCAAACCGTTCGAACTTTCTAAGTGATCTGTGTAAAAGCAGAGCATTGTGCAAGTGTTAGTGTCTTTATTTCCCTAAGAATAACAAAGACAACTAAAATACGTCGCTGGACTGATTTTAGCTAAGTAACTTAGATTTAAGATTTAACAGATACAAACTAATGGTTGGTCTTACTTCTAGACCAGTTTTAGTGTTCAAACACCTAGTGTTTTAATTTAAAAAAAAAAAAAAAAAAAATTTTCAATTGTACTAAAAGAACTTTTTTTATTTCTTCATTTTGCTAATGTGTATTTTGGAATCAAATATTAATTTTGTTGATGAACACCAATATATTTACCCACTACTTATGAACTGAGTAAATTATTTTGCCGTTACAATACCCCGATCATTGTTACTTTTAGCCCCAACGTCCAGGTTGGAAGTAACAGCTGTCTTATTACAGAAAATCAAAATTTCTTGCATTGCTTTACGAAACATATGAAATAAATATCTTGAAAGGAAGACAAACGTCCAATCTGTCATTAAATCAATTTGGATGTAAAAAACTTGTTATACTTTAGGTATGAGAAATTAAATAAAAACAAAAAATGTTACTTTCATCTCCTGTGACCCGTACTCATTTAGCAAGTAAATGAGGGTAAATAGTAGTAAGGTATTGTAACATATTAAGTTGTAAGCTTATAACCGTTTTGCTACGTATTAAAAATAATTTCATTTGAGGGTGATGTTTGTAGTTTTTGTAATTCAAGTTTTTCCACCCCAGCGATTTTTAACATTGAAGAACAGAAACGAATGAGCTTTTGAAAATGGCATTCGGAGGAGATGCTCTGAGGCGAACCACGTGTTTGAGTGGTTCAAACGCTTTAGAGAAGGACAAACTTAAATCAAAGTTTTGAAACCTCTACAGCAGGCAAAAAGTTTTCAAAGCTCTTGAACTGATTCTTGCCAACCGGCGACTGACTGTTAAAGAGGTGGCAGAAAATGTGAGAATATCATACGGGTCTTGCCAAGACATTTTGACCAATATTCTAGGCAAATTCTGACTCGGAAGTTTGTTCTTCATCTTTTCACAGAAGACCAGAAGAAGTTAACTATTACCTTCTCGTTAGGCAATATTTGGCGAAAAAACTAACTCACTCTCCATACTCATCTTACTTGGCCCCTTCTGACTTTTTGTTGAAAATGATGTCGTTTTCAAACGACTGACGAGATTTAAAAAAAGTCGCAGGCTGACCTAATAGTGCCTACAACCTACAAGGAGTGCTGCCTGAAGTTTAAAAAGCGCTTGCAGCAGTGTATAGCTGCTGCTGGGGACCATCTTGAAGGTGATCTATTCGATTTAAAATAACTTTTTAGAAATAACGTTTTATGACGCTAGTGCGAGTATTATTTGATCAAACCACGTAGAAAGTAGTTGTTCTCGAGTGCCTTAAATTTTCTCGAATTTAGTCTAATCCTTATCTCTAACCATTTGCAAGATTAACATAAACTGCACGCTAATCTTTGACAATCTTTAAATATTAAATAATTTTACAAAAATAGCTCGGCGAGCAAATGTATACATGGTGACAATTATTTTCCAAACAGCCCAATTTTGCTAATTTAACCGACATTTCAACAATTATATTAACAAAGTTACCCCTGTAACGCGATGGATAATTATCGTCCTGTTTATTTCAGATTATGTGAAATTTTTTACATTCCTCACGTAGCCAGGCCGCTCCCGTAAAAGTAACCAAAACAACTTAAAAGACGGAATGATTACTCGACAAGTTTAGTGGAGTCCTAACCCTATTAAATATTTCATTGTTTGCTCTGACGTTAGGGCATCAATCACGAGATTGTGGAAATCAAGGTGGCCTTTTAAAGTTTAATTGAAAATTTATGAGACTGTCAATATTACAGAACGATTCTGTGGACAGTTTGATTCCCTTTATATTTTCAATACGGAGTTCATTAATACAATTAAATTTTAAAAATAAGAATTTTTTCACAGTTTTAGAATCACGAAAAACATTTTTATTTGAAATTATAGAAACGTAAGTAATGTTACTTTTTTAAATTTCAGATAAAATTCGCTTTAACACAATTACATTGCTTTTATTCGTTAAAATAAACTAATTACCGAATATTAATCATTCTATTTCCTACTTCATAGATAACAGACTGTAATTGAATCGCTGATTGCAAAATCAACTCAAGTCTATAATACAATCTTGGTTTCCGGGTTTGGAACCGCGTCTTCTATATTTAGAAGTAGTTGACGTTTCGACCATTATGTCTTGGTCTTTTTCAAAACGACTAATTTGTGAGGGATGTTGCTGGGTTTATATATCCAGCTTGTGGAGGCGTGGCGTTCCGCTTGATGGATTTGTTCTGCCTCAGTGATTTTGTGATGACTGGTTTCCAGATGTTTGGGAGTTGTATGCCCGTGTCTCTGTTGTAGTTGTTTGGGTTCTTGATGATTTCCAATGATTCTCTATATAATCTTGGCCAGAAATGGTTTGCGCGGGCAGTAGTTTTGTTTCTCTGAAGAGGATGTTGTGTCCTGTACCCTGGGCGTGTTCTGCTACCGCTGATTTATCGACTTGTGTTCTTGTTGTTTGTCCTTCGTGTTCTTTGAGACGCGTTTGTATACTCCTGCCAGTTTGTCCTATGTATACTTTTCCACAGGAGCAAGGTATGCTATATATTCCCGCGTGGTGTAGTCCTGTGTCGTGTGTTCTTCTTAATTTATTCGAGAGCTTCAAAGGAGCGTTGAAAACGGTTTTGATTTTATGTTTTTGTAGAAGCTTTGATATTTTGTTAGTCACTCCGCTGATGTAGGGCAAGTAAGTCGTAGCGATGTATTCTTTCTTTTCTTTTCCTTCTTTTGGCGTGGCATGTTTTTGTATGGTACGAAGTATTTGTTTACGCTGGTAACCGATTTCTTGCAGGGCTCTCGTGACCATGTTCAGTTCTTCTTTAATGTTTTCTGGTGTGCATATCTTTTTAGCCCTATGTATTAATGTGTTGATCACCGATTGTTTTTGGGCGGGGTGGTGATGTGATGCAGCATTTAGATATCGGTTGGTATGGGTCGGTTTACGGTAAACGCTGTGGCTAAGTGTTCCGTTTGCTTCTCTTTTGACCAGTATGTCCAGAAAGGGTAACGCGCCATTCTTCTCTTCCTCCATCGTAAATTTTATGTTCTTGTGTAGGTTGTTCAGGTGTGTTAGAAAATCTTGAAGTGGTTCTTTTCCATGTTCCCAGATGACGAAGGTGTCGTCTACGTATCGGAACCAGTGTTTCGGTTTCAATTTGCTGGAGAGTACTACTGGCCCGCGAAAACCATTTCTGGCCAAGATTATATCGAGAATCATTGGAAATCATCAAGAACCCAAACAACTACAACAGAGACACAGGCATACAACTCCCAAACATCTGGAAACCAGTCATCACAAAATCACTGAGGCAGAACAAATCCATCAAGCGGAACGCCACGCCTTCACAAGCTGGATATATAAACCCAGCAACATCCCTCACAAATTAGTCGTTTTGAAAAAGACCAAGACACAATGGTCGAAACGTCAACTACTTCTAAATATAGAAGACGCGGTTTCAAACCCGGAAACCAAGATTGTATTATGGATAACGGCCGCGAAAGCCTCAAGAATAAAAACTCAAGTCTATTTTTTAGTTTACTTTTGGGAATATTGAATAAACTGTTTAATTTATATTAAGGTTTCACAAAAAAATCAAACAACATGTTTTAAGGTTTACTGAGGTGTATTTAAAATTGATTCTTTTCAATTCTATATTTTTTAAATCACTTAATTATTTTAATTAATTATTAATGAACTTTGGTTGTTTTTGCAAACAATGTGATTTCAGTTTTGAAAATATCTTTATTTTAAGTTAATAGTATAAAGCAGGAGTTCTTAACTTTTTTGTTCCATGGACTCCTTTGCCAGTTAGGTGAAACCCGTGAACCCCTTCTCAGAATAAAGATTTTTTTCAAAATGTTTAACAACTGCATTGCGATATGAAAATGTTTATTATTTCTATTCAGGACCACAGATACAGCTAATACTATTGTAATTTAATGCATACATTAATAAGTAAAGGAAATCTAGATTTCAGTTAAAAGTTAGTAACAATACAGTTAATAATTTAGTTTTTCCCTTCAAAGCTCGCGGACCCCCTGGAATCTTTCTACGGACCCCTGGTTAAGAACCCCTGGTAAAGAGGGCGTTTCTTAAGTATTGCAAAAAAAAAATCGGGAGGTGATTCCTTATCGAAAATGAAGGGGGGTCTTTCATTTATATTTTTTCCTTAGACGTCTCCTTTCGGAATTACATCCCCGTAATGCAAGCGGTAAAATTAGGTTTTTATTTCTCAAATTTGGATTAATGTAGGAGAATGATATTTAGTAGATGTTTTATACTTAGTAAAAGGTTTCCCATAGTAATAATTTCAATCATGTCCTACCTTCACAGGGGCCTGAAAAGTGCAACCCCTGTTGGTTTTTTTATCAGAACTTTTTGATGGGTTAAAATTTTGCAATTTAAAAATACTTTTTTAAAGCTTAATTCATTTTGCAACCTTTTTTTATTCCTTAGTTTTTCTCGTAAAACCTACCGTTTTTGAAAAAAAACTAAAATAAGTAAACACGAACCATCAAATATTCCAATATAAAACAATTCATTTTGGAGGTTGCCATAGTTTGTTTATGTTCATATCGGGTAGAACTGACTGGTGTAATTCATTTTGACGCTAAAACGCTTGTCAGTTCTACCCAATATGAACATAAACAAAGCATGGGAACCACCAAAATGAATTGTTTTATATTGGAATATTTGATGGTTCATGTTTATTTATTTAATTTTTTACTTAAAAACTGTAGGTTTAACATGAAAAAATAAAGATTAAAGAGAGTTTCTAAATAAATCAAGGTTGAAAAGAAAAAAATTGATTGCAAAATTTTAACCCACCAAAAAGTTCTGATAAAAAAAACCAAGAGGAGTCGCGTTTTTCAGCCCCCTGCGAAGGTGGGAGATGAATAAAAATATTACTATGGAAAACCCTTTAACAAGTATAAAACATCTACCAAATATCAATCTCCCAGATTTATCCAAATTTGAGAAATAAAATAAAAACCTAATTTTACCGCTCCCCTTTAGGGGGGTGTAACTCCGAAAGGAGACGTCTAAGGAAAAAATCGCATATGAAAGACCGCCTTAATTTTCGATAAGGAATCACCTACCGAATTTTTTCACATTATTTAAGAAACACCCTGTATAAAGTTAAACAACAAATTACGCAAAAATATCTATTTTTAAAGTTACGCTGAATTTGTATGTATAAAAGTTAAATAAATAAACAACTAGGTACAAATTTTTATGAGCTATTAGTATCACGATAAAAAACAGTAACTTTTTCGTTTGCGTTTCATTTGGTGGCCAGTTCATTTTTTTTTAAATGTCTCTTTATCGCTCCAAACAAATAATCACAAGGTAAAAATAAATTGTTTCTGGAATACTCAGAAAAGTTATTTTGTCGTTTTCGACATGTAAATGCAGCCTTAGGTTCTTCCATTGTTCACTAACGGCAGTCAATTTTTTAAATACAATATATAAAACTCGAATCTGCACGGTCAGAGCACACAACGTAGAAGTTAATATGCCAAACATGAACGTCAAAAATTGACAATTATAACCAGGTAATCTGATATATGTATGGACTGTTAAGTATAAAAACAACCAAACTCCAGGAATATTTTTGCACTAAACTCATTCCCGTTTAAACTTTTTCCCGTTCAAACTACAGCAAAGGTCTTTAGACTTGCTTTTTTTTTATAACCAACTGATGGATTTACTTCCAAGGAAGGCAAAAATATCGAAATCTCATGTAGAATTGGATTGTTTTTGCAATCAGCGATTTAACTAAACAACAAAAGATGTTCTCAAATCAAAAAAAGGACATATTTTTTGTGTCTGTGGCCGGCTCCAAAAATGACTTGGCTACACTGAAGAAATATTTTAATGAAACTAATTTTTCGCTCATCATTTTTATGATTTAAATTCGATATGACACATCTATAATTTTGATAAATTATTTCCCACGCTGACAATTCTATTGATAAGCAATAGAGATAAAATGAGACTATGGCGTGTGGAGTGCATTGGACCGTTGCAAATTTTTCACAGTGCCTTTTAATGCCTGCAATAGATAAAATCTGTTTCAGCAGCATCACATTCAAAGCGCTTTTTGATGAAAAATACCTGCATCAAAAAATACTATCGTAATTTATTTTTTTGCTGTGCAAACATTTTATATGGATAGATCCTTTTTACGGCATACCTTTTACAGTAGAACACTCAACAAAATTAATGTCATTTATTTAACATTATACGTTGAATAAAATTATACATCTGTGCAACACGAGAAAACGAAATGTTTTAACAAAGGCTTACAATTGTTTTTCTTTTTAATGATGTACGGATTTCAGTGTGCACATAATTTAAATGCTGGTATCTACGATGTCTGGCTCAAAAGTACACACTAATTTATTTTGTGAGGTTTATTTTATAGATCGTTTCACAATTTTTTAACGTTTTATATAGTTTAAGTAAACTTTTATCAAATAAAACGTACTGCAAATATTAATGTTAGTACTGTACTGAATACACTCTATAATTTTCAGGTTTAATTGTTTTCAGTTTGCAACTAAATTGAACAGGAACTAAACAATTAATTTATGATTGATTAAAATTAATGATTTTGTCGGCAGGAATAGCGTATTTATTTAACAAATTAATAGTTTAATGGTACCAAATAGCAATTGTTAATCCAAGGCCAATTGCTGATTAACGTTGGAAACGTCCATATGAATATTTCAAAACAGAAAATATATGGGTTTCTGTTCACTTCTAAATTATTTAAGTTTTTCAACATCACACTTAAGAAATAAATATTTAACACTAATGCATACTAACTTTTATTGTTTCCTGTACATTAAAAATGTTGTATCTTTTAACAATATACTTTTTTCTCACAATTTCAAAATAATAAGGTTAACTTTTGCAGAAGCAAATTCTTTTTTTTGCAGCATACTTTTTTATATTCGATCACATTTTTTTTTAAACTCTGCATTGATTTCCTTTGGAAAAGTTCTTTTTTAAGCTCTGAAAGTTTTTCACCGTGTAGTCATTAATTATAACGTGAATTTTAAGTACAGAGTATGGAGTAATCTCCTATTACAGGCAGTACTTTAATGAACTCGGTAGAACTAAACGTAAAAAAAGATTATTACGGAGAAACTAATCAAAGAAGACGAATAAAAAATTCACTCTTTAATACCATGTGGTGCGCGTAACAAATTTTTAAATTCTAATCACGTCAAATGTTAGTGTTTTATAAGCAGCTTTAAAGTACACTTTTTTAAAATTATTTTTTGTCTTTACACTCACGAATGAATTGAGCTAAAATTTCAATTTTTGAAATAAATGCAAACACTATATCTTTAATATTTGTATTTAAAAAAAACTGAAGTCTTTTTATCAGAAGTTACTAACAAACAGTGTATCATTTTATTGAAATCAAAAAATAATAAACTTTTATATAAGACTACAGGTAACTACGAGTAGTTTAGTTCAGTGGTGCTTTTAACTTAGCTTAAGCCAATTTAGGATATAACAATTTTGCCGAGCCACATAAATATATCCTTTTTTATTGATTCCATTTAAATTATTTAATGCATTAAAAAAATACAAAATCGTAGTAATAATTATTTGAGGGCTAATAATCCTTAATTTGACCATAATCAACGGGAAAGTTTAAAGCCATTTGCTTTAGTTTAAAAGAAAATCAATTTTTAACTCGAAAAAAGTGCAAACATTATATATATGTACAGGGTGATTGATTGGGACCGGGCATTAAAATATATGAAGAATGAAAAAAGGTATTAATATGAAATTTTGGTTATGACCATATTGGCATATGATCTGTATGATAAAAGTATTTTCATAATGGCGACACTTCCGGAAATACCGGAAGTTCATTTTTTAGAGTCTTGGACTTTTTTAAAAATATTTTGATTTTCATCGTGATGCTTAATATTATCTACCGTCGCCATATAGAAGAAACCTTGGAGTTCATACTGGAATTTTTGCAGTCGATTATTTACAGGGTGTCCATTTTTTTTTTTTTTTTTACTACAACTTCGGCCCCTTCTAACTCGTTTTCTTAAAATACAATGACTTTTCATTTTCTAATGCAAAATTACATTCTGCATCAATCTGTATTAGCGTTTCCTATACCGATTTGCAATAGTTTTCGAGTTATTAAGAATTTTTGTTAGAGTTAAGAGAAAATTGTAACATTTTTAAATAGTAAGCCTTGGAAATGACAACAAATGCCAATATTAATAACTGTAAACCACTTTTATTGCGTTTGTCTGAAGTATCCATGAAAATGGAAAATCAAGAGTATTTAAACACAGATATTTAAACTTATTTTATATTCATAAAGAATGTCACAAGATTACTGAAAGAACTTGCCGTGTGTTTAGTGAGAGGTGTCCTCATTTGACTGTAATACCAAACAGAAATTTCAATGAATAAAATCAAATATTTTGCTATTTAGAAGAGTGAAATCTACTAGTATTCGACCTAAGCGTGTGACAAAGAATGAAACTAATGAAGTTAACATCCTGGGATATTTTAATGCCCATCCTCGGCGGTCAATTCTTTCGGCAGCGCCAGACTTGGGTTTTACATACTATTCTGTCCAAGCTACATAAAAAAAGCACAAAATGCACAACTATTCGTTCGCACTTCCAATAATCTTGTGATATTGTCCATCAACGTAAAATAAATTCAAAACATGCATGTTTGAATACTCTTGATTTTTCATTTTCATGGATACTAATTTAGAAAAACGCGATAAAAGTGGTTGATGGTTATTATTATTGGCATTTGTTGTCATTTCCAAGGCTTACTATTTAAAAATGTTACAATTTCTCTTAACTTTATCAAAAATTCTTAATAACTCGAAAATGATTGCAGCAAGGTATAGGAAACGCTAATACAGATTAATGCAGAATGTAATTTTGCATTAGAAAATGAAAAACAAATTGGGCATTGTATTTAAAAAAAAACGAGTTTTAGTGATCTGCATTTGTATTTAAAAAAAATTAAATTTTGGACCCCCTAATTGTAAAAAATCCAGGATGAACTCCAAGTATTCTTCTATGCATAGTCTTAATTTAAGCGTTTTCTCTTTAAATATGGCGGCGGTAGATAATATTAAGCATCACGATGAACAAGCCCAAAATCTAAGAAACGACTGCACTTAGCTATAGGGAATGCTATTAAAAGTCTCTCTAAAATAAAGTGCTAAATCCAATAATGCAATAAAAAATAAACCATTGTATTTGAAATAAGAAAATAGACGTCAACTTCCGGCATTTCCGGAAGTGTCGCCATCTTGAAAACATTTTCATTAAACAGATCATATGCCATTATGGTCATAGCCAAAATTTCAGTTCGATTCCCTTTTTCATTTTTTGTGTATTTTTAATGCCCGGTCTCAATCAATCACGCTGTATCGCCTTTGCACTTTTCCCATAATTTGGCCATAAACAACGCGTATATAAGTTTGATGCCATTATTTAAAAACATTTTTATAATTTTCCCAAGAAAAGATTTACATTTTAATTACTTATAATATAATTTATTTATTACCCCAAATTTAAAATTGTTCTCGAGCCCGATCAAAAGGTTGGATAACTGTTACGCTGTATAGTCAAGGCATTCAGAATTGCATTATGTGGATGTTCCAAAGCAAAACAGCATAAGTCTGGAAGTCTGTTTTTAAGCAAGTCGTTAATTAACTTTATACTGCTCGCAAAGGGGTACAAAAACATGCGATATCATTTAGAGCTAGTGATAAGACATAAAAATGTGTATAGCTGCGACGAGTTTACAGCGACTGGGCGCTGTGCAATGCACTAAAAGTATGCTGCATGCAATAAAACTGAACGGCAACAGCAGTAAATAGCTCAAAACGTGAGAAGCGCGTTAAGTTATGCAATATTGTATAATTTGTCATGTGTCACGTAAATCTGAGTGCACCTCGTATATTCGAAAAACTCATTTCAATAAAACACGTATAACATTTTTGAAATGTGTACTAAGAACGAACCTCGTTTTATTACCTAGCGTAGCCAACTTTGTAACGTCTGAAAGAAAAGCTCACAAAACAGAGTGAAATAATGAGTAATAGTAGCCTGTGAGAACCCTGACTTAGACAAAATTGAGTCAATTAGAAGACTCATTGAATATTCCGTCCAATTTAATTTGTCGAGTATTTAACTCTAAGACCGGATTCATTTTCAAGATAAAAATTTTGACAACCATACGGCTACGAATTCATTGCGTTATCTACCATGAAACACTGTACTTGTACATCGGATATTTAATAATAATCCTCTTATCTACGTAGTTTTTCTTGTAACTCTTATAAATTTCTGTACAAGATTTACAGCATTCAATACAATACATTGAAAAAAATGCTTTTTAAATCAAATAAATATTAACGTAAGTCTTTTTAAATGTATGTTAGCTTGTTTATAAAAATCAATTATCTAGAAAAAAATTACTTGAAAATGATCCAGGCTCTTCATCAGGAGATTATCTTTTTGTATAATTTAATTTAAAAAAATTAAAAAGGAAAGAGATACAACAAAACTTTTAAGATTATATAAAAACAGAGAAGAAAAAGCGCGAAGGGGACGAACAAGGAAAAGATTTGGAGCATTTATGGACGGATTTCAAAAGAATTATTTTCAAGTCTGCTGAAAGGGCATTTGGAACAATGAAACAGGGTAATAGTAATAATAGGAAACAAACTGCCTGGTGGACCGAAAAAGTCAAAAGAGAAGTAAAGGAAAAGAAAATACTATGGGAAAAATACCTGACAACAAGCAAATTAATAGATTACGAAAAATATAAACAACAAAGAGAAAAGGCGAAACGGACTGTGCTAGAAGTAAAAGCAAAGACTTGGGAGGACTTTGGGAAAATTATGGAAGAACATTATGCAAGCAATCAAAAACTTTTCTACTAGGTATTAAAAAACCTAAGACAAGATAAAAACCATACATTAAAGCAAATAATGGATAAACAAGGAAAATACTGACAACAGAAAAGAAATGATCGAAAGATGGGTAAATTATTGGAAAGTGATAACATAATGAATGACGAGGAAGAAGAGGAGGAATACGAAACAATTAACAAGAATAAGAACAAGAAATAACCGAAGATGAGTTGGATAGAGCGATACATAAAATAAAAATTGGAAAAGCAGCAGGTCATGATGGCGTTTTACCTGAAATGATTAAGTAAATGGGAGTAGATGGAAAGAAAATGCTGCTAAGAATAGTAAATAAAGCATGACAGGAAAAAGATATTCCAAAGGACTGGGAGGTATCTGTTATATTACCGATATTCAAGACTAGCGATAGTGAAAAATGCGAAAACTTCTTAGTGTAGTAGAAAAATTAGGTATATGAAAGAATTTTGGAGACGAGATTAAGGAACCATTTCGAAAGAAATTTGGGAGAGGCGCAATGTGGCTTTAGACCGCGTAGAAGCACGCAGGATCTAATTTGTACGTTAAAACCGTTAAGTGAAAAAACAATAGAACATTCAAAGATTGTGTAGGTACTTGTGCTTTATCGATCTTTCTAAAGCGTTCGATAGAGTACCAATAGAGAAGATCTGGAAGATATTGAAACAAAGTAGAGTGGGAGAAGGATTATTAAACGCCATCAAGAGTTTATATAAGAGTAGTAGAAATTATGTGCGAACCCATAAAAGCAGTTCCCAGGAATTTATAACACCAGTGGGAGTAAGACAAGGGGGCACGTTAAGTTCACTGCTCTTTATAATCCTTATGGATAAAATAATTAAAGAATGTAAGCAAAACACAAAGAAAGCCTACTAGGATTGGAATCAACTAAAACCAATAGGTATCCTTAACAGAATTAGCCTTTGCAGATGATGTGTTGTTATTAGCTAAAAGCGAAAAGGACTTGCAATTCAATCTAGACAGATGGGCAGATTCATTAAGTAGAGATAGTATGAATATTAATATAACAAAGACAAAGGTTATGGTTTAGCGAAAAATCATGAACCAGCTACAATTATGCTAGTCCAAAAAAAGCAGGTAGCAAATTTTAAATACTTAGGACCAATAAGTATTGCAGAAAATGGTAAATTGATGGAAGATCTGAATAACAGAATAGCGGCAGCGACGAAATTTTACTACGCCACTAATAAATGTTTGATAAATAAGAAGGAAATACCAAAAGAAACGAAGACGAGAGTTTTTAAAGCAGTGTACGTACCCATTCTCACGTACAGTTCAGAAACTTGGACCCAAAAACAAAAACAAAGAATTCAGGTACAAGAAATGAGATTTGTGACAAGATAGAGGGATGTAGACTGATCGATAAAATCAGTAAGGAAAACAGTTTAAAACACCTAGGAGTAACAGATATTAAGAAAAAGATGGAGACGAATCAATTAAGATGGTTTGGACATCTACTACGCATGCCAGAAAGTAGATACGCGAAAAATAGGATGGAAATTGCAGATAGAGCGAAAAGGAAATAGAGGAAGACCAAGAATAAAATGGGAAAAAGAAGTGAGGTAGAGACTAGAAAAAAAGGAGTCAGCTGGAGAGATGTGCCACAATAAGCTAACGGTAGGCAGGAGTGGAGAAACATAACAAACAAATAGAAAACCATACCTGACCCCGAAAGGTACAAGAGGAACCGATTAAAAAGATAATTTAATTATTATTAATAAAATGCAGCTATTTCGTCAGCCATTATAATCGACAAGGACATTGACCTAAAACTTTGATAAGCTGAATGAAAATTTTTATTAAGAAAATAACGTCTTCCGATTTATATTTAAAATGCAACCTTCCTTACTATTTATACATGAAATAATGTGTTAAGAATCTTCTATTGTTATTGAAATAAAAAAGAAATGTGCTGACAAAGCAACAAGATATTATATCATGCAGTTTAGGATAAATCTTTATGCACAAAAGGGGCATTTTACTAAACAGTAAAAATATTTTATTGCGTTCTGAAATACTTAAATGTGGCCATAAAGTGACAGAGAAAGTTATTGCTCCAAATGGCAGAAATATAATTGAATTTTTATTTTTGTGGCGAAGATACACTAATCTTGAAACTAGTCTAGATAAAAAAGAGGATTATTTTCACAATAAGGTGATTTTATACAGTAACTGCATATATTTATTTTTTCTGCGTCCGTCCAGAAAATCAATTGTTTCCGATCAATTTTTAGGCTGGAAAGTACTACTTTACTGGCCTAGGCCAGAAAGTAACTGGATGCCATTGTAATAACAACTCTTTGCCGACGTAGGCCAGAAAGTAACCGGTTGCCACAGTAATGAGTTGTTTTGTTGATTTGCGCTGTCAAACAAGCGTCATTATACTACCAAGCGTTTTTCACCTGTAGTTTGTTAAGTTATTGTTTAATTATGGATGGTGTCAGTGGCGGACGCAGAAAAAATATTGTACGTAACATGCCCGTAAAGTGTCTTTACTGGACTCGTATGCTTTCAGGACTCGTTCAAAAACTGTCACTCGTCCAGTAAAGTACCTAAATAACTATTAATATGAATCACTGCTACCGTTTTAATGTTTATTTAATGAGTTACTCAAAATCGATCAAATATTAAATGCTTTTTTAATTTTTTAACTTAACAATCTATTTGTACGGCTTTGTGATATAAATTATTATGAAGCAGTGATAAATTAAAACGGTTTAGGACCCCCCAAAATGTTTTAGTTTGACACCATTTTATTTAACCCTTGCAGGCTATTTATTTTGTTTATGCTTTCACACACGTACCCAATAAATTAAGATTTACGGAAAATATTAGCTAGGAGCAAATTTCTTTATCGTAGAGACTCATTCAGAGATACAGGGACTTGTTTTGTTACACATTTTAGATTTTCTAGATATTGGCAGCAAATTGAAGCAAGCATACTCATAAATCTTTCATATCTTGGTCGTAATAATACAGCAGAGATAAAATTGAAGATATTCTTATGCAGCATAATATGACTACATTTATTTGTTTATACATATGTTACTTGTATAGAACCTGAATTCCTTTACGTTTATGTTGAGTTTGATTATTTTAGTTTATTTTAAGTCCCAAATGCCAATATAAACAAAACTATTTATCTTTGAAAGATCCAAAAAATCATGTTTTTAATTAAGTTAGAGCCAGCCAATTTTTAACATATCTTATGACGCAAAAAATATGTAAATCGATAAAATGTTTTAATAAAGCAAACATTAACCAACCCCAAAAATACTTTTGTAGCAAGGCCAAATTATATCGCGGCAATAAACAAAATTACATGTAATTTAATAAATTTAATATACACAAAAAAATTTGATAAGGGAAGAATGCGTCATCTACCCCACGTCAATTACAAATTAAAAAATTCTTTCAGTATTAACTGGCTGCAAATTTTTAAATGACGTTTAACTTAACCTTGGCTGTTGTAAAACATATTCGTTTATCCTTTTAGCCTTGTTTAGACTTGAAAATAGCACTGGATGGATGAATAGAGCGCTGTGACAAGTACAATGTATTAAGAATAAACGAACAATCACTTGAAAATTGCAAAATACCGTACCGAGCAATGATTACTATAGCCTGCAAGTAACTAGAGAAAAGGAGAGACGCTTGACTGCTGAGCTGAGAAATTAAGTTGTAGCTAAAGAAAATTAAACGCGGAAAGTGTACGAAGTAAGCGTTAGAGTATCTTAGAACCCTGAAATAAAAACATTTCACACATTATCGTAAATTGGTTGCAACATAACGTTACTGTTATAGTTATTGCAGTCATTTTGGGCGCTTAGTTTGAGTACCATGTGTTTAAAAGCAAAATTAGTTGATATGAAGTGAAACAGAAATATTGCGTGCGTTGCTATGTATTTCACTCGCACCCACAAGTTAAGTGACCGGAAAATTCAAATAGTTTATCCAATATTCCTTTTAATCACTCAACAGAATTTGTTTTTCTTCAGCCAATATTAGGGATCCTTTCGCACTTTTTTGCTCTAAACTGTGTTCTCAAACTTTATAACATTTTTGCAAAACTTGGAGGGTATTCTCTAGGGTGGAGATTTATCCTAACGCAGAGATTTTTAATCTTGGATATTTCAGTGAAACTAGATCTAACACGTATAAGTTGGTAAAGTATATAGTAGCGGATGGTTTTTTTGGGGACCGAATGCTCCGTTACAAAAAAATTTAAATGTTTGTTTACTTCTAAATTCGTGTTTAAAACAAATTTTTTAAGATTTCGAATCATCTTGCTTTTCTTTGCTGCTATTCAAAATGCTGCAAATCTTTTATGTTTGCTCTCTCAAGTATGAAAGGACTTGCTTAACTTACATACTTTTTTTTTAATATTTGAAGTAAAAGAATCAGTATTAAAAAAAATGTCTGCAAGAACTACTTATAGATTTATAATATTATCAATATCTACTGTGATTTTGCTTCTATAAAGACGTTCCCTCAATAGAACATAAATTCAATAACGTAATACACCATAATACACCAAAATACAGCAATGTTTATGGTACTTTGATTGGCTCAATGTGACAAATATTCTATATTTTTAGTTTTGATTATGTCACTTTAAGAATTTTTTAAGGTGAAAGTAATTTTAGTTTTCCGTCCGTTTGCAGAAACTTTCGCCGTTTTGCTGGCATATATGATCAAAAAACGAATTTAAATTTTTTATTTATACCCATTAATTTTGTTTAAACAAAGATTTCGAATTATCCTTATGCCAACTAAACCTATTTGCAATTGAAAAATAGGAAAAAATGCATGTACGGTTTTTACTGTCTACTCATTCTCCTTTTTTTCTTAATCGAATCCTCTTGTATATTTCGGTCTCGAGGTATGTTTTCCTAGTTCTTAATTATGCATCTCTATTTGTTTTTATCATTGGCTAACTGAAACGCATCTCTCCAGCTGACTCTTTAGTCTTCTAGTCTTAAATTATTTTGTTGTCCTATCTGTTCTTGGTCTATCTCAACTTTTTTTCCCTCAATCTTTATCCCCCATCGCCAGCATATTTATACGTAGGTACCTGCTTTCTGGCATGCCTAGTAGATGTCCAAGTCATCTTAACTGATTTGTCTCCATATTTCATTGTGTCTCTCACTCCTAGGCTTTTTCTGATTGTATCGTTACTAATCTTACCAATTAGTTTACATCCTTCCATTCTTCCCAAAATTCTCATCTTTTGCTTCTGCACCCTTTGTTTTTACTTTCTTGTCAGTGCCCAAGTTTACTGAACCATAAATAAGATTTGGTACGTACAGGGTGGGCAAATTTCGATGTTTTCATAGGGAATCTCGGTAACTATAAGAGGTATCGAAAAACGGACCCCGCTTCCTCGATCTCTTTTTTCGAGAAAAAGTTAATGGTGAAAACTAAAATTGGTTATCGTCTTTGGTTTTCGAGCTATCACCCGATAACTCGATTTTTCGACTTTTCGTTTTATGACTATATCTCGCTTGTTTGTGTATAAATAGAACACATAGTAGGCTGAGGCATTACGAGAAAGAGGATTATTTCCCCATTCCAATAATATGTATCATGTGGAGTCGATTTATTCATTTTCCTTACATTATAGCAAAAATTAGGTAATTTTTTGTATTTTCTTTTTTTTTCTAGTGGTAAACTTATGTCATTAACAATATACCTGGTAAAACAAACTGTCATTCTGTTGTTTTAACGATAGTTTGACAGAAATGATCACGTTTAAATGTTGATTGTTTATATTTTTGTACCTTAAAAACACGAAATGGCTTACGAATATTACGAAAAGTATGATATGCAAGAATGTTTTACTCAAAGTAATAATAATGCTGAAGTTGCAAGTGAAAATTATTTTAAATCCATTTTTGGAAGATTAAAACAAAATCTCATCTTGGGGACACATTAAAGACAATTTATATAAAAATAGTAATATTAACATGAATGAACTAAAAGAACATTTTATATAGTGTATTAATTCTATTGTTATCATTCATATTTACAACGCGTTCAGAGTGTTTCAAGGCAATCTGAATTATGTAAATTCAATGTAAATAGTTTTATATTATTTTTGAATTATCTTTTAGTTTGTATTATTTTATCCCTGCTTTTTTGAAAATGTTTATTGATTATTGGTAACAACCTCTTCACTATATTTAATTTTGTATTACTTTGTTCTGGGTTTGTTAACTGTCCCACAATTAATGAGGTTTGTTTTAATCTTCCAAGAATAGATTTACTAGGTTGTCTTCTTTATGGGTAACGATTAAAATATGTTTTACTTGCAGCTTCAAAATTATTATTACTTTGAATAAAATATTCTTACATATCATACTTTTTGTAATATTCGTAAGCCATTTTGTGTTTTTAAGGTACAAAAATACGAACAATCAACAATAAAACCTGATTATTTCTGCCAAATTGTCGTTAAAACAACAGATTGACAGTTTGTTTTACCAGGTGTATTTTTAATGACATAAGCCTACTACTGGAAAAAAATAAAACATCAAAAATTACCTAATTTTTGCTATGACGTAAAAAAAATGAATAAATCGACCCCACATGATGTATATTATTGGAATGGGGAAAAAATCCACTTTCTCGTGGCCACAGCCAACTATGTGTTCTATTTAAACAAATACAACTTTACGTCACAACACCAATGTTTTATTTTTTTTTTGAAAAATTGTCTACACCACTGTATTCTTATCAAAAAAGTGTCTGTAAAATGTCAACATTACTTTTCTTTTTTTTTCATAACAAGCGGGATATAGTCATGAAACGAAAAGTCGAAAAATCGAGTTCTCGGCGATAACTCGAAAACAAAAGACGATAACTAGTTTTAGTTTTCACCATTAACTTTTTCTCGAAAAAAGAGATCGAGGAAGCGGGGTCCGTTTTTCGATAGCTCTTTTAGTTACCGAGATTCCCTATAAAAACATCGAATTTGCCCAACCTGTACACTGCATTACATTGTCTTTTTTTTGAGATATCGTTCTAACTTATCAAGCATTTATAAGTGCCGCTATTCTGTTATTCAAATCTTCCAATTTACCATTCTCTGCAATTATTTTTCCTAAATATTTAAAAGTTGATGTGCTCCGTCTTTTCTTGGTCTATTATAAAACTGAAACCGATGATGATAAACAGCCTTTGTCTTAAGGGGCGTCCAGACCAAGCGCGCTGAGTCGCGCCGCGCCGCGCAAAACAGCGCAAAACGTTTATGCTCGTCTGATTTGGACGGCAAACCTTGTACATTTTACGTCCAAATAGCACAAACTGCAACTGCACCTTTATATTTATATTGATGCTTTTATTATCCATTCTTTCTAAAGGGGAGTCCAGACCAAGCGCGTCGAACCGCGCTGCGCCGCGCGGAACAGCGCAAAACGGTTATGCTCGTCTGATTGACGTAAAATGTACACAGTTGCCGTCCAAATCAGACGAGCATAAACGTTTTGCGCTATTTCGCGCGGCGCGGCGCAACTCGGCGCGCTTGGTCTGGACGCCCCTTTAGAAAGAATTAACACTTTTGTAAGTGGGATATTTTCTTGGTTTCATTTTAAACAATTTTTTAATATGTTTTGTTTCTCAGAATGTATTTGCAAAATAAATCGCTTGACATACTTTTCGCATAGGTTCGATCAATTTTAGATATTGTTGGGTCGATATAGGTCTGGATGTGTATATGGTGGTTATTTTTACACTTAATTCTTAATATTGTTTTGTTGCACGGAACTGCCGTTGGCGTGTTAGCCGAATGGGACATTTCGTGATGCTAAACACTTCATTTTACTCCCTATAGGATAATGGCATTTACCCATCAACTATGCCATTACATGTGTAGGAAATTACGTATACAGATTTATGCCGAGATACTTGACTTAATCAATAAAATTGTAACACAGTCGGCACCGAACGCGACAAAAAATAAATTATAATGTCATTTATCTTAGTAATTTATTCGTTAAGCTCGATGCCATAAACGAGGGGACTCGGCGAAAACTGACAACAGCCATCATGTTGGCTGTGTACGCAGCGATGAATACGAATATGAAATATAGATGCAGCGGACCAAATGAATACCAGCTGCGAACTTTTAAATATACACGTAATATTCTTGATTAATCCTAGTTTCAACTAAATATGACCTATATGCATCATCTTAATACGAAGTCAGATTTGTGTAAGCCGGGTTATCGCTCATAAAAGATGTGTAGGGTCGTCATTATTCACCTTATTCCAGAATGTAACGGAGTAATGCGCTCTTAATCAAGGTAATATTTTTAGAAGCGTTTTAAATTATTTACCGCAAAAGCATCATGTGCGCTCTTGTGATATAATAAATCTAAAAGAGTTTGAATGAAAAGAACTTTGACACAATTTTAATGACTTCGTATGCGCAGAAGTGGACTGGCCATAAAGTTGTTCTAAGGGCTTAGGTTAGGTCAGGTTAATTTAATTTTTATTCATATTATAATAACATATGCTATTTATGTAATACAAGAAACAACTTTAGGCTAATGTAAAATAATCTGTAAAATTTAAGTTATAAATAAAAACAATCATATGTACCAATAAAATTTGTGATGTGCTTGTATGCGGCGAAAAATTGTGGTGGCGAAGAAATGTGGGCGAAGAATTGTGGGCGAAGAATTGTGGGAGAAGAATGTTCCTAGACCCCGCGTTTTTCATCACATTTTCGCATACTGCCGGCGGTATTCCACTTAAAGTCTCGAATATTCTGCTTTAAGTGTTCAAGATTCATCAGTCTGTTAGCATAGACACGTCCCCTTAGATAGCCCCACAATAAAAAATTCAGGAGTTGACAAATCCGGTTATCTTGGGGGCCAATCAGTGTCACCATTTTTTTGAAAATAATTGACCTGGAAACATCCTTTGCAATGTTTCGATTGTGTCTCGTGCCGCATGATTTGTGGCTTCGTCTTATTCAAACCACATGTTTTCCAGGCCCAACTGTTTATTTGATGAAACCAAAATTGTTAAACCATCTCACGGTAGCAGTCGACTGGCACTAGGGTTTCTTTCCCGGGATCCCGGTCCATTTTAAGCTATTTTATATTTCCCGGGAAATGCTTTTTGTCCCGAGAATTCCCGGGATTTTAAAAAAGTGTAATTTTCGTTTATTTTGTGCTAAGATTTTTGTAATACTATCATAACATCAGAATTTTATACTTAAAATATCTTTACTAACAGTAAATTATGGAAAAACTTAATTTTTATTTCAAAATAATTTTTCTCTTTTAGTATGGCGCAAAGAAGCCCGGTCTACATGACAAAGTTAATATCTTCAAAATACTTTTACAGTTTTATTTTTGTGTACCCTGATAATTCAAAGCAAAATAGCTTATAAATGAAATTTTATTGATGAGAACGATGTTTCTTTGGTGCTAGATGCTCTTAAGACAATTTCACCTACGTCAATAGAGACTGAGAGAGCATTTTATGCAGCAGGACTTTTTCTTATAAATTAAGAGAAATACTAATTGACTGAAGCACAGATCACCTTTGTTTTCTTAAATCACATTACAAAAATTCATTGTAAAAATTATATTATTGTATTCATAAATATGAAATTGCAATATAAAGGGTATAATTCCCAAATGTATGATTCCCTCACCAATATTATTGAATTATTTATAATAATCATGGAGCAAAATGTATTACATATATGACTTGGAGTTGTTTTTAAGTAATAAACCGTTCCCTTAATTTTTTGGGTTATTTATTTAAAAATATATTGACATAATTTATTACATCCCGGGATCCCGGGAAATCCCGGGACAAAGGCCGATTTCTTCCCGGAATCCCGGGACAAGCAAAATGGTCAAATATGAGAAACCCTAACTGGCACTATCACAGCAGCTGTAGTGTTTTCAAAGAAGTAGGGCCTAATTACCCCTCCTGACCAGATTCCACACCAAACTGTCACACGACGAAAATGCAGTGGTCGTTCGAGGATTAACGAAGGTTGCTCGTCAACCCAATATCGAAAATTACTAAAGTTACGACGGCGTTCATGGTCCTAAGGTTTAAGTTTTTTAGTTAACTAAATCTTATAGGGGAAAAGACCCACATCTTTCTTCAGAATATTCTGTAGAGAGGTCCTCTTAACTCCCAGTTGTTGAGAACGCTGCCTGGTAGCCAATGTCGGATCTTCAGCTACGCTTTCACGGACACTTCCAATATTCTGCTCCGAACGAGTACTCCTGGCGCGATGAGGAACTGTTACAATGCAATGCTGCTTAAATTTATCCACTAAACGAGTTATTGTTAGTCGCGAAGTTAAGTCGTTTCTTCCGAAAATGGGACGCGATTTTCTAAGCGTTTCCGCAACAGTTTTGATAATTAAAACAAGTTGCTCAAGCGAAAAACGCTTCATAACGAATTTGCCGCATCTAAACCAATTAATTGTTATCAAACAACTTTCAAATTTGGCGCCGAAACAAAATGGCGGCAAAAATAGTTGTATACCTCTAAGTTGGTCCCCAGCATTTTGTAAAAATTGTAACATTAAACCAGGTATGTGCAACCTACGGCACGCGGGCCGGAGGCGGCCCGCGATATGATTTTATCCGGCCCGCGAGAACTTTTCCAAATCTCACTGAATCCGGCCCGCCAGCCACCTAAGGCTGAAAAGTGTTTTTATTTATGTTTATTAATTATGCATCCTATAAAATGCGGTTATACTTGTTTTTTAAATGTTTTATAGCAGGCTGGGGTTGCCAACTAGTATGTTGTCGCGATCGAATTTTTATACAGAATGGTAGTTGCTGGGTGATCTACTGAAAATTGCTTCGCGTTAGACCTGCTTTTCATAACAGTTTTATAGTAATGACAGTTTCAATGAAGTAAAAAAAAACACAAACAAAGACGGGTTGCTTTTTGCATACTCCAATACGAGCCCTTAAAAAAGGTCCAGCCAGCGGATGTATTTCAAAATCACTATCCGACCCACGGTCTTGTCAAAATTGCACATACCTGCATTAAACTGCAAATTTATATGTGTCTAGCTTCACGGATTTGCAAATATAAAAGGCACTAGAGTACAATTTTCTGTATTTTTATCTGGAAGCATTAATATTTGCTGCATACATCCTGGGATCAAGCGCTTCGCTGTTAAAAATTTAAACGTGCGAGGTATCTCAATGCCGTACGAAAATTCAGCGTTGCACTTAACGCTTTTGACAAATGGCTACGCATTTTGCGACGAAACAGGGACATCATTCTGACACGTGATTTGGTTTAAGCCATTTTCCAAGAGATCTGTGTGACACTGATGACACAACCCACGCATCCTTCATGCACATCCCCACATGCGTTGTAACAATGAACGCGGCACTAAAAACATTCACATAAATACAATGTACGTCTCGGTAATTATAAATTAGAGGATGGGGCGTGGTTTAAGCCCTAAATGAAGCTAATGTACCATGTGGAACGGGTTAAATGTCAATAGATTTATTTTAATTACCGAAACGACTCCTTGTAAATAACTCCGGGAAAGAAAAGAATTGTTTAAATTTCATGTGAATGAGTTATACGTTTCCATTAAAAAGAATTTGGGCTGATATAATGAAAGATTACAACTTAAAAGTCAAAAAGAAGAAAACTAAGGTAATGACTTATCTCCAATAAAGAAAATCAACATCAGACTTGGAGAAGAAATATTAGAGCAAGTAGATACATTTAGGTACCGTGGAATAATTATAAATAGTAAAGGAACACAAGACAAAGAAAAAAGCAGCAACAAGGACATACCAAGCGATGTATAAAAATTTTTTGAGTAAAAAAGAGATATCAAGAGAAACAAAAATAACAGTAGGTATACAAGACAATTTACAAACCAATATTAACATATGGGGCTGAGAATTGGGTGCTGAATAAAGGACAAGATAATAGATTACAGGCTGCAGAAATGCACCGCTTAAGACAGGTGGTAGGAGAAGAGTAGATAAAATAAGAAACGAACACTAAAAATTAAGTCACTGAAAAGTAAAATAAAGGAAAAGAAATTACAGTGAACAGGCCATTTAATACAAAAACAAGTTAAGAAAATATGGGAAGCCATATAATAGGTAAAAACAAAAGGGGACGACTTAGAACAACATGATGGAACAACAGCGTAGTGGAGATACTAAAACGTAGAGAAAAGTCATGGGAGGAAGCAAGGGTGCTGGCCAGAGACCAGAAGGGGTTGCGTAGCTTTGTTGAGGGGAAGTAATGTGAAGGAACAAACCTCGACACCTGCTGGTAAAAGAGGATAACGATGAATAAAAAGATTCATGATAATAATTCGACGTAGTCTAAAGTTACGAAATTTGTGAATAGTAATTCTGTATATTCAACTAATTTTAAACGAATAGATTTAAAATTATAAAAGAAATCGGCCGGGCGGTGAATTTGTCTTGAGTAAGAAAAATACAGGGTGTGTATAAATTGGCGGAAGCGCTACACGTGACGATGTTCTTCGTAAAATTCTAAGTCGAAAATCTTAATACGAAAATGTTGTACCATGCTTCCTATGGCCTCAGGAACCATTTAAAGAAAAAAAAAAATTGCAACATTGCATACATTGATTTGCGTTTGGACATTTTTTTATCAGCAATTTTTACTTAGGTATTTACATTTTTTGTTCGAACTGAAAGCCTTCAGTTCGTAAACATAGCTGCAAACTTTTGGGTATCGTAAAACACAAACTAGAAATAATTACGAGAAAAACAGAGATGACAGCTAATGACAATGTTGCCATATGTATTATTTTTATTCAAATCAGTGATTTACATATTTTCAACACCAATTTTTGAAAGGAAGAACACAATATCTAGGAAAAAATACTATTCGAAATTGATTTTTATTCCAAATTGCAGCTTTTTCATTTGCAAGTATTAAATAATAACGCTTATTAAAGGACTAAATGTCAAAACTTTGAGGACCTCTTGCAGACACAGCAAGCATGGTACAACATTTTCGTATTAAGATTTTCGACTTAGAATTTTACGAAGAACATCGCCACGTGTAGCGCTTCCGCCAATTTTTATACACCCTGTATAGTCGACAAAAAATGTTTTTTTCTCAATTAATGCTACAAGTGCCGAACAAAAAATTGTTGAATTCCAAATTAGTATTGTTGGTTTGTTTCTGAGAGACTTGCTTCTTTAGAACGCATTTCTGAATTTTGAAAATCAGGAAGATTTCGAGGTCAGAGATCAAATATTGGTTTTGTTAAAGATAAATATTCGATTCTGTATAAAAGATTCGGCAATGTTTTTTGAAATAGTTGGGCAGAATCAAAAATTGTTCCTTTATATAACTACTTCTATTAAAAAAAAATATATATAGGGTCGTAAAAAGCAATCAGATACTCAATAAATTGTCAATAAACCATTGTTTTTTTCTACACATCAAAGTTCCGTCAATTATTTGACTTAATTTTCCGTTTTTGTGTTCTATTTTCTGTACAATTTATGTAGCTCGGGTGTATGTTCCAAAAACTTATACAAATATTGATTCTGCAAAACTTTTTGTGAGACTATTTTTCCTTTCTCTTACTATTCACTGAATTTTTGCTTTTCTGTGTAGGAGCAGTTGATTTATAATAATTCTTCTTCTTCTTCTTCTTCTTTTACTAAACCTTATGCCTCACGGCGTCGGCTTTTGGTGGTTCTCCACCCAGCTTTTCCAGATCTTTTTGTCTGCCGTCATCGCTCTCAACTCCCCAACTGTTTTCCCTTTTTCACGGGCTATTTGTTCTATCCTGTTTTCCATGTTAGCTGTTGGCCTTCCTACCCGCCTTTTCCCATACCTCCTACTTTCTGTTATTTTTTTTGTCATAGATTCTGGCGGCATCCTCTGCACGTGTCCGTACCATTTTAATTGTTTTTCTTCGATATTCTGGGTTATTTGTTTTTGTTGTAGGTTATTCTGGATGTCTTTATTTTTGCACTTATCTCTTTTTGTTTTTCCCGCTATTTTTCTTAAGAATCTCATTTCTGCTGCCGTTATTCTTTTCTCATGTTTAGATGTTAGTGGCCATGTTTCACTACCATACAGCATAGTTGGAATTACGACCGTATTGTATATTCTGGTTTTTGTTTGTGCACTAATTTCTTTTTTCCCAAGGATAGTTTTGTTTAGTTGGTAGTAAATTCTCGTGCTTATTCTGGTTCTGTTTAGGATTTCTGCGTCAATTTTCCCATCTTCGCTAATTTTCGTTCCTAAGTACTCTATTGTCGAGACTTGCTCCAGTACGTCGTCTCCGCATTTGATGTTTTGCTGGTCATCATCGTTTATTTTCATTATTTTTGTTTTCCCTGTGTTTATTTCCATTCCCATTTGTTGTATCGTTTCGTTCCACTGGTTCAAGGATTTTAGTATGTCTTCTCTATTTTCCCCCACTATTATTATATCGTCTGCATATAGTAGGCACTGTATCTGGATAGGCCAAAGATCTTTGAATCCGACTGTTACTTTCGGCGTATTTTTTTTACAGGTCTTCAGTATTTTGTCCATATAAATATTGAATAATAGGGGGCTTAGGCTATCACCCTGTTTGATTCCTCTTTGTAGTGTAAATTTTCTGGAGCTTTTGCCTTTTATTCGTACTTCCGCTATAACTTTTCTGTATACACTTTTTATGGCCTTGGTGAGTTTTTCCGTGACCTTCAGTTCTTCTAAGCAGTTCCACAATCTTTCTCTTGGTACTGTGTCGAATGCTGCTTTCAGGTCCACGAATGCTAATTATAGTTTTTTCCGTTGTTCGTTTGCTCTTTCAGTTAGTTTTCTAATTACACTTATGTGATCTTGCGTTTGTTTTCCTTTCATAAAGGCTGCCTGCTCTACTTCCATTTTCTTCTCCACTTCATTTCTTAGTTTCCTCTCAAGTATTTTAGTGTACATTTTATACAAGGTTGAGGCTAGGCATATCGCTCTATAGTTTTCGCATTTACTTTTGTTTCCTTTTTTGTATAGCGGTATAATTACATTTTCCTCCCAGTCTTCGGGTATCTTATTTTCTGTCCATGCTTTACGGAACAGCCTTGTTAGCCATTTTTCCATTGCTTCCCCTCCCTATTTTATTAATTCTGGCACTATTTCATCACTCCCTGCTGCCTTGCCTGTTTTTAGCAGTCTCTTTATCTGGGCTACTTCTTCTTGTAATATTACATTTTCCGCTCGGTCTTCCTCTTTTTCGTTGTCTGTGTTTGCTAGTGCGTTTGGGTGTTGGCTTTTGTTATTTTTAAATTTCTCTTCGTAGTATTTACTCCACACTTCTAGTATTTCTTCTGTTTCTGTCTTGAGTTCCCTGTTTAACTCCCAGAATATTACAATCTATCCCAAACGGACATTCAGTAATTTATATGAAAGGTGCTTATAGATTTTAAAATAATTGTCGTAGCTAGTATTGTGCATTAATGTCAACCATTTTTTGATTGTCAAAATTTGTAAAGCAATTCTGGCAAAGTTTTCCTTCTATTGTAATCTTAAGCAGTTTTTTAATCATTTTAATTATGGTTTTCACCACAGAGCACAAAGATTACGATTTGGTGAAAATTGCTCGGATACAATTGCTCGAAGAACAGTTTCTCGAATGAAAAATTCCTCGAAAGGAAAATTGCTCGAAATACTACTAAAAAAAGTTGTTTACATTTGTTTACCCTTGGAAAAATATATAAGGGTTGGTGCAGTTATTTTCAATAACGCGCAAGTTACAAAAAAAAAAAGATTTTTAAGATGAACACAGGTGTTAAAAAAAAAAAACAAGGTGTAAAACCTTTCAAAACTCATTTGCTACTTGTTCCGAAGGTTTCTTATTTGTTGTTGAGATAGACATTTTGAATATTTGAACATAAGATAACAACAATAAAGTCAGAATCAGCAGTTATGTAGTATATAATATTTTCAAATATTTATAGTGTTTATCACAACAAATTGAGTAAGTGTACCTACATGTATTTGTAAATAAATTTAAATACATTTTTCTAAGTGAAACAAATGTAAACAACTTTTCTAGTACATTGAATTATTTCGTATTAATAATAATTTAATATTTTTTTATTATTTCGAGCAATTTTCCTTCGAGCAGTTTTCCGCACCCCAAAGTTTTCATGATTGAAGCCTATTTTCCAACTGGTGTGCTAGATTATGGAATTTTGGAATAGTCAGCGTTTATTTTGTGTCCCCTTACTTAAAAAACAGGATTTTTAGAACTCCTGTAGCTAATTTGCAAGAAATGTCACAAATAATTGTTGAAGAATATGCAACCATAACGCCAGCAATGCTGTAAGTTGCTTTTGATAGCATAAGGAGGCGCGTACAATTGTGCATTAAACAAGGAGGGAGACAATTTTAACTTTAACTTTAATTTGGCTTCGTTTTGTTTAAAAAAGACGTTAATAGTCTTTTATTTAAATTTTCAAACCTGTAGTTTATTATTGTTTTATCTCTAGAACAGAAAAGTATCTCCAATTACGAATTTGGAAATATTTGCCTGTTACATCTCAGACTAAACGAATTTTAAAACACACGGTTGAAAGGGTTACTGCTTTCAAAACTTGAAAAAAAAATATTTATGTAAAAAAAAATTTGCGTCCATTTCGGAATCAACCATTCGAGCATTGATACAGTTTTAAATGACATAAATAAGAAATTATAATTACAGACATCTTGTTTTACAAACATCTAGATTTATCAATAAATAACAGTTACTGAGAGTTTCAGAAATGGCAAAAACGAGAAATAACTCCTAAATTCCGTAGATGATAAATTCCTACTAGAATAATTACAAAAAAGAAATGCAGGAACGCAACGGTTCAATTATTTATCGCATTTCGAAACGCCGAACTTAACGTTTCTATTTTATTGGTTAAGAGTGCGGTTAAACAGTACTTTATTAGCCATGAAAATCGAAAAAAAGGCCGAGAATAAAATTTCAATTTGCTACTGCATATTGCCTCGGCAACTAGTGGTTTCAGCTCGAACTAAATCACAACTAAGGGCCCTGCATATTGTGCGACCACAAGATCACTGTGTTACTCATACACTACTTATGCGATTGTTTACATTCTGTTACGTTTGTGATACCACCACAATGCAACGATTGTTTGCACCGGCGTTCAGTCGCTTTTATAATCGTCGATCAAGAGATAACGACCCATGTTCGAAATATTAAGAAGACGAGCGAACAGCTACGCTTATTTGCGATAACAACTAACGTCGCAAAATTGAGTACATATCTGTTGGACGCAATTACCAACTCCTTTACAGTAAAATGCGAGAAAAGTGGTGGGGATAAAGGCCGACCGTTCATTATTTGCTTATGTTTGCGGTACGTTTTAATGTCTTTGCTGGTCTCTAAAACTAGATAACGAAAGAAAATTTTGGATCTCCAACATCTATAATCAAACTAAGTGTTCTTCATCGAGAACATCGTTCGATAGTAACAATCGATAGGTATTTAGAAGCTAAAATTTCACACCTAAGGCGACTTTATTATTCAGAAAATTCTAATGTATTTAAAAGTGCACCCGCTTTAAGCAAGCTAGTCTTAAGTCCCATAGGAATTCAACGACAAAATTTATAACTTAATTTCGCTTATTTAAAAAAAAAGACATACAAATTATGATAGAAAGAGAAAAAAATAATCTTTAAATCTAAGTCATCACCTACTACGGCTGCCATTAAAAAAAAAAGTTGTTTTGTCAAATATCTCGCACGGATTTTTATTAAAAAAATCTGACTATTGCCATCTTTTAGAAAACAAAATTTACAAAACATTTTTCCTTTGACGTTTTTGTGTATTCGCAACAATAGCAGAGATATTTTTAAACAAAACAAGATCTGGTTTAAAATACACTCCTAAATAGCTAACTTTTGTCCCATTTAACCAACCTTGTATTTTCGTTATTTACGGAGATAGCAATAGTGTCCCATGGAAAAGTGAAACACCCTGTATATATATATTACATACAGTGTGTCCCAAAGGTATGGAATATGCTATATATTTCAGTAAATGTCCACTTTAGGGAAAAATGTTTTGAATAAAGTTGTTTGGTAATTAGTTTTCCACCATAGGACGATAGAGATTTTTTTTTAAATGATAGGGTCACCTTAACAATGAAGTTTATGCTAAGGCCGGAGAATATCGAAAATTTAAAAGATTAAGACGATCTAATTTCTCTAATTACACCAGAAACGGTTGGAAATGTTATAAACGGGTTTAAAAACCGAGTTTATCATTGCCAAGCTGTAAATGGTTCAGTTTGAACGCTTATTGTAGATTTCGTCAAAAAATTTTAGTTATCATGTTTTTGTTAGAAATAAATACTAGACAATTAAAATAATTTTGCGTTTTTCTCAAAAAGTTGCTTAAGTAAGGGTACTAAAGTTTTGCATCATTGAAAAGAGAAAAAAAATAATCTATTAATGAGTATAGGTAATATAGGAGTACCTTGTCATTTAAAAAAAATCAATTGTTTTTTATTGCGCTTTTGTTATTAAAAAAAAAAAAAAAAAATGTCTTATGGTGAAAATCTAAGTACCAAACAACTTTTATTTAAAACATTTTTCCCTAAAGTGAATATTTACTGAGCTATATAGCATATTCCATACCTTTTGGACACACTGTATATGTCTGGTACTTTTTTATTACAAAATTGAGAATAAAGGAATATTTGAATTTGAGTTTAAATTTTAACAAAGTTACAAAAAAGACAAAAACTAATTATTAACTTGAAATCGAATATATAAATCGGTATACGAGCTAATTAAAGCCGTAATATAAAATCTAGATATTCTTGAATATATTTTTGTGATAGACAATTATAGTCGACAATTTACAAAAAAAAACTGTCCAATAATTACAGCATATTAATTCAAGTGTTCTTAAAACAACAATTATTGTTAAGTCAACAAGCATCAGGCAAAACTGTTGATAATTTTAATTTAAGTAAATGAGTATCTTCGCTGTAATAAACATTTTTTTTAATTACAATTTAGAACACATATTTCCTTTTAAATTCGGCAAAGTTATCGTTGTACTTGCTTTAAAATTGCCTCAAAATTTAATTGTGCATAAAAGGCGCACGTAATTTTGCTTCAGCGACAAATTAATTTACTTTAACACCAAATAAACTTAATATCAGGGATAAACATAATCCTCTAGATTTTATTAAACACATCTAAGCGAGCCGGTGGCTTATACATTAACTACTCAAGGATATAAGTGTAATAATATGCAAACTTTTATGCTTACTTAGTAACGCGGCTCGGTTAATAATTTACTCAGATAATTAAGATGATGGTGAAAATATCTAGATAATGCGCAGCAGTTTACAAGTTACAAATTATCAAGTGAAATTTTGGTAAACTTTTTACGGTTTTTTTTTGCGTCTCATTTGTAAGCGGATGTACTGATCGCGTGTTTTGATAATTTGGGCAGATAAAGAATTAAGTTACATTTAAAAAAATGGTTGAGAGATAGTGGAAATTGCGTAGTTACAATAATTTTGCGCTACAACACGTCTTGAAGGACAAACGTATACAGTCAGTGCAGTAACTAGCCTCTGAAGTGTCCTGTGCTAGATATTAAATTTGGGCCCCCTATAGCACCGGCAAAAAAAAATGGCGGGTGAAACAATAAGCAAAAAATAAATTTGTAAAAAAAATTATATTCTTAATATACCTGAATACATAATCTTGATTTAATCGAAGCAAACTCATCTATTATGTCATGTCATTATAATTGATAGCTTTGGCGATATCATATTCTATTGAAATAATAGAAAGATTTGATAATCGTTCTTGTACAATATTTGATCTCTAATAATTTTTTATTAGTTTTAGCTTACTAAAGCTTCTTTCGCAGGATGCCGTGGTAACGGAAGGTATGAAATATTCTTAGAGCAATAGCGATATTTGGATAAGAGTCAACTAAACCAAATTTGTACAGTTCCTGTAAATATTTAATTGGTGTTGCGTCTTTAAGGTTTTGTATGAGTTTCTGGGTTTCAGACTTAAAACTTTCCACTTCACATACAAAATCGAACTTATTTAGGTATCTCCTATTTTATTGTCATACCCCTGCTCTCTGGCATCCTGAATATCGAATCTACCGACGAAAATGATTACAACGCGACGAGCAACAACCAATAATCCGCCACAGCCGAAAACACTGAGACGAAATAATTCGTAATTCGGTACCTAATAGTTTAGTCACAGTTATAGAATCCCAACTTAGAACCTAGGATTTTAATTTTCAACTTATTTCGTAGGCACTTTAAGTGCTCAGGTTTGGGCCCTGTGCGGTTGCACTTGCCTAGTTACGGCCCTGTATACAGTGTCGGGCAAAACTATGAAAAAATCGCATTAACATACTGTCTTTAAACCACATAGTTTCTAGGTAGATTGTAGAGTTAACAACGGCAGGGCCGGACCAAGACACCCCGGGCAGAATATTTGTGTGGCGCCTCCAAAATTTGTTTTAAGATTTTAAAAGATACTAAGAAGCGAGTATTTAATGCTATATACGTGCCAGGGGCGGACTGGGTGCATAAAACTTACCGGGCAATTTTTCCAAAATCGGCCCACATAGGTACAATAAAAAAATAAAATAAGGTAAAAAAAACGTACTTTCTCTGCTCCACCTTCACGAATTTTTTTCATCTACAAAGATTTAATAATCAGTAAATAAAGTTTATTATATTTATCCCGTTAATCGTTCGACACCAGTACCACTATATCGATTTTCAAAGTTAGTCATAATTTGCGTTTCATGAATAATCATTCGGTTTAAACCTTGCGCTGCGGCACTTGTTTAATATGTAGTCGGTGTCGGGATGGGATGAATAACACATAAATTTAAAAATAAAACTTTAATATAAGCACAAGGATCACAGAACAGATCAGAGCTACCATCACCCGTAATCGGCCATAACATAACATAACCTAACTTGTCTTACCCTAGTTCCTCACTAGAGTGAAGCACCAAATTTAAAATACAAATAAATTGCCTACAAACTTAAGCATCGAACAAATACAGTTTGTTTGCTTTAAAATCAAAGTTTAACCGTCCAAAATGTAATTTGTATGCTTGCAGTTGCAAAAACCAGGCTGAATCAATCGTTAAATTCACTATAACCTCAAATAGTATTTTGTGGTTAACGCCATCTGCAAGTCAACAAAAAACTTTGAATTAGTTGCGACAGATGGCACTAACGCAAACTCTTGTACACTAAAATACAACTTAGGCGGTTAATATTACCCTTAAACTCTTTGTTTAATTTATATTACACAATCTCATTTGAATGATATATTGATTGAGAAATAATTTTTGGGTTGCCCCGACTGACGTTACGACTGATGTTGGGGCGTGTTATGAAATCATGTAGTTAGTTTGTAGTATTAGTTGAACGCTTGTTTTCCGGAACAGTGATCAAGACGCGGTTACTGGCCCTGAAACCAAGAGTTTTGCCATACTGGAAGAGCAAACACACTCTTCGGGTACGTCAAAACTCTTGGTTTCGTAGTCAGTAACAGCGTCTTGAGCACCGTTCCGGAAAACAAGAGTTCAACTAATACAGGTGAGGTGGTCTCCAACCTTTTGTGGTCTAGGATCACTTTTTATGTCAAATTCGTACCCGAGATCTATTTGAAAAATTATGAAATTATTGCCGCAAAATTGTATTGTTTATTAGGTATTGCATAGCATAACAAAGGTAAATATGTGGAAAAATTAACTAAAGGTACCACATTTAGTCAATAATAGACAAAGATGGAGAAACATAATCAAAAACTTAGAAAAATGTTAAAGTATTATATCGCTTAAAAGCTGTAAGCGTATCAAAAATATTTTGTTTTATTTATGTGTTCTTATTACTTTTTTTGTGTACTCTTGCAAAACAATTAACTAATAAAATGTTATGAGTACAAAAAATAATTTAAGATAATGATTATATTTAGTAATTCTTCTTTTTTTAAGGAGAGTCCTTAGTGTCAGTTTTGGCGCCTCGGGCGGAAGCCTGGTCACCCCACCCCTTAATCCGGCACTGAATAATTGTTACAACAATTAAATTTTTCTGTGGTTTACAAGAAAGTGGGATTACTGCGAGTTGCGAATCGGTCACTATGTTATGTCACCTGATAAACTGATATAGGCATTATAAACAAACTTAGAATATTTTTTAATCATCATCGTCGCAAATTAAACAAAAAAAGTACATTTCGCGCAAACTGTGGATACAATTTTCATGTGGCCATTTTTTACACTTGCAGCATTGTATCCATGTGTTACCAGATATTGTGTCAGTGTAAGCCTAAAGACGGTTAATACATAACGTATCTTCGTCTTCATCTTCTGAGCTCTGGATGGTTTTCTTTTTCAAATTTATTTTGTTTTTTTTTTGTAAAATTTTTCTTTATTTTAACGATTTTCTTCTTTGTTCTGTTTTTTTTTTCTAAAGCTCCTTTCTCAGGCGTATCTGTTAATATGGCAGATTTTCTTTTTCTTCTTGCATTAATTTTATTTTTAACAACTGGGGCCTTTGGGTATGGTCTAATAGTTTCAAGAATTTCTAATGATGTATCTTGGTTGCCATCGGAATTGTCATTATTATTTATTCCCCTGATTTATTTATAACTAAGATTGTTACTTTCTTCTGCATTTTCCTCTTCTGCCGAGAGTACTCTAAGGATTATATTTATACCCCACAGTGGGTATTTTACCATTTTTAATTTTTTTTTTTCATTACCGATTTAGTGTTACATGACATATCTTGAGTTCTCTAGCAACTTCCCTTTCACATTTATGTTCTTCGAGTACAAGAAAAGCGGCTCGTTTCATTATCACATTTGAAGGGCTCCTATTAGAAGTTCCTAACCTCTTTCGCGGCATTCTGAATAGATACAACCAGGGGTTTGGAGCGGAGCTCGGAGCTGGAGCACGGATCAGTGAAGCAATGGGTTTAAGCCCGGAGCGGGAGCGGAGCCCGGAGCAAAGAATTTTGATTGCTCCACTGCTCCACTTTACTATTATAAACTACAATTTTTTTTTTAATGAATTATTCTCATGGGTATAGTATTTAATAAAATTATAAATAAACTAAATTTGATTTTTTTTGAAGTAAAATTATTATAATGTAACTTTTCTGAATATTAATTTTCATTATTTTGTATTTGAATTTTGAAAAATTTTAAAGAACTTTTTTTTTCTTTTTTTAACTTTTTTGACTGAAGATTTTATTTAACTTCACTTGTTTCTTAAGGTCAAATATTGTAATTTTTGGTCCATTTCCACATATCTCATAAAATTTAAGCTTTGTTTTTAAAAACAAATTTTTAAATAAAAAACTTATTTTATTAATATTTGGAGCGCGGAGCGGAGCGGGAGCGGAGCTGGAGCAGGCATCTTGATGCCGGAGCGGAGCTGGAGCGGAGCAACTAAAAAATTGGACTGCTCCAAACCCCTGATTTTTTCAACGTTTGAAGATCAATAATCTGTTTTTTCAAACATTTATTTTTGACCAACTTCTACATATCCGATAAAATTAAACTTTGTTTTTAATCAAAAAATTTATTTTTTAAAAGATTAAAATGTTTGGAGCATGGAGCGGAGCTGGAGCAGGCATTTTGATGCCGGAGCGGAGCTGGAGCGGAGCAACTAAAAAATTGGACTGCTCCAAACCCCTGGATACAACAACAATTTATTATTAGTCAATGTGGTGGGTACAAAGGTAACAGATTACAAACGTCTCCGTAAAAACTGAACATTTATCCCCTTACGTACTTTTTTAATTACTTTTCTCATTACATAACGACTTATAATTTTTAAATAATTTAATAGCATAATTACAATCAGTATTTAAATTAAAATAAATAAATAATTGGTTCTTAATTAAATTAAGGGAGGCCTTGTTTCTATCTTCACATTCACGACCGAGAAAATCCTCTCAGCAAATGCTGAAGTTACAGAAACAGATAAAAGGTAAGATATTACTTTTAACATATTAACAAAGTTATCAGGTGAATTTTGAAAAATGTATTGCCTTTTTTGTCCTGTTGATTTCTGAATAAAATCTTCATAATGCATAATTTTTGAGTGTAATTACTTTAAAACTATTATTTCAGAATATAATCCGTCCATATTTTTGCAAGTTTAAGCTTTTAATAATGTTGACACAATTCTCAAAATCAAGGGGGTCTTTAAGTTTATATTGCTCAGTAAATATAACCAATTAGTTTGACTGTAATCAAACAATTTTCCAGGTAACATAAAGACTTATGTTACCTGGAAACAGCAAAAACTTTCTGTTAATTTTTTGAAATAAATCAGGTGATGATTGATTAATTTCTATTAATTTTTCTCTAGTATCAAAACTAAAAAAACATGTCTTTCTGTGCGTCAGTTTCCTTCAATACATTTGATGGTTTTGTTGAAAATATGTAATGTTACTTGTGAAAAATAGGTAAATTTCAAAAACATTTAAGTTTTTAACAACTGCAATAAAAAAAAGTCAACAAGAAGTCGTGAAAAAGTTCAAAGTTTGCAATTAGTGTAACGTAAAATGTGTAATTACGTCACGTCTCAGAGAGAAAATCACTCCCAGGGTCTCAGGTTACTTCTTTGGATTAAACACTACTGTTCGATACTATTCTGTTGCTATTATTGTGCCAGTGGGAAGCGTAAAATTTAACAAAACATTAAAAAACTGAACATAAAAGCTAACGATATTATTAGAGCCGTCTTGGATGCGAGCAAAGAAAACAGAGAAAACCGCAACACACCCAGTGAACTTTAACAGTATTAAGCAAGAGTAATCTAACTAGAACACAACTGTAGGGCGACGAAATGAACGTGCGAACGTGTCATAAGGAGGTGTTCACCAATTTTTACTGTTTGTTATTCTCTTTTACTGAAAATGTTTTAAAATGCGTGCTTATATTGAAGGTCTAGTTCGATTATATCACTTCCAAACGTGACAAGAATTTTAATAATTTCTTTTTGCCGGTAATTTCGCGAAAATAACGCTTCCTCGGGTGACTAAAACCTTAAAAAGCTGAATACAAACTTAAATTTTAATATTTGTGCCTATTTATCAGTCTTTATAAACGAAATTTTTGTTGAAAAAATATATGGGCTATATGGACATTCGATTTTTGTTATTTAAATATATTCTTATTAATCGGTTCCTCTTGTACATTTCGGGGTTGAGGTACTTTTAATATTAATATCATTTATTCTTATCGCAGCTTCTGGTGTAATAATAAAAGCATAATGTATCAAGAAAATGAGTTCATTATCAAAAAGCGATTGGTATTTATGCAAGTTCCTGTTCAGACATGACGTTTCCTTGGCCAAATGGTTTTATTTGTTTGTATTAATGCAGTTGGTTTGCATGCTAACAATTTCTTCGTGACCCCATATGTCACGTCACTTCAGTAATGATAAATAAGGCGCTGTTTTAAATTATAGATTACTGTGTACTTTAAAAAAACCCTTGAGAAAATAGCGCTCCTATTCCAAATCCTAACTTATCTTCTTTTGTCGTGATAACGCCAGGCGGCTCGAAATTGGCAAATTACTTGAGAAATGTTGGATGTGGCTTCCTTTTTCATTTAAATCAGCTTGAATTCTTCTCCATCCTGTTGTACGTACACTACTTGTGTATTGAGAAGTTTCACTCCAACAAGCAAACTTTCTCGAAAGTGATTAACATACCTAATAGTGGTTTTCGAAAATACAAGCAAAAGCAAATAACCCCAAACGGAATAACCATCAATTAAGTTTAGCTTTGTTAAACAATCAACGAGTTAGCGAGTTTGCGTTAATAATTAAAGACAAGACTTGGCTAAAAAACAATTTCACCCCAACTTGAAATACTTTACAAACTGTACAGTATTTGTGGAAATTACTTTAAACACCTTTAATGCTAAAATTAGCATATTAATAGATGGCTCGGGGAAATTAGGATCAACAGTAATTGTTGAGCGCGTAAGTTTCTTAAAGAAAATACTGCAATAAAAACACCCGTTATAATTGCTAGTTTCCATTGTAAAAGTAACTAAAAACGTTTAATTGCTCTTTATTTATGCATAAATAAACCACTAAGATTGCCACTGATATAAAGATATCCTAATTGTTTGGCTCAAAACATGTCAAGATTTTCTAGAAAAGATCTTTAGAAAAACAATAATTGATTTTATATAAAAACTATTTATACTTTTACATATTTATAAAATTTATTGTTATGTTATCAGTACGTAGTACGTAGTACAGGCGGGTCCAAATTCGATGAGATTGCATGGGTATCTCGGTTAATATTTAAGATAGAGAAACGGTAAAACTACCAAAAATGTGCAGTTTTTTGAGACAAACTCAGAACCGTTTTCAAAAATATTCTATCATTTCCGGTTTTCGAGTTTTTAAATAAAAAGTTTTTTTTTTGTCATATTAACACGTTTACTGCCGAGCTTATTTTGCTGGTGTTGAATCCAACGCAGGTGAGAGTTTGTCAATATTGGAATCATACCCAATAGGAATTACATCCAATAAGAATGTATAGTTCAAAATTATTATGCGTGGTGCATTACTCACGCTGCCGGTCATCTAAAAATTATATAAGGTTAAAAAAAATAATTCACACGGTAAAACGATTAATTTCACAGTAAATAGGTACATTAGAATTTCAACCCCCACACGCAACCAGTGGCGGAGTTGTAGGGGTTCAGTTTCAATAAATTTTATAAAAAACTAGTACGGCCCTGTTCAACATCAAACTCGAAATTGTTTTTGGGTAGAACATTTTATTCTAAACAAAAAGTGTCTTTAGACTCTTCTTCGTATCTACCACCGTTTGCCGCGAAATTTGATTTATTTTATTATTCTCGCGAAAAATTTGCTCATAAGTTCTATCTAAAAATATTGCGCAAAGCTGAAAATGGCAAATTGCCAGTGATGTGAGTGTGTCATATGACCGCGTCATGACAATTTGTCATGACGGTCATGACGTCACGTCACAATGATTTTAAATGACCGTGACCATTCTAAGCTCCAAAATTCAAAATGACAGTTTTTCTAACATCCAAAAATGACAGTTTTAAGTTTACATGGTGGTTGTCACTTGATTTGTGTTAATCTTAATTGCAATATCGTTAATAAAAATGTAAATACCACTATATAAAGTATTCTGAAAGTTGGTAAACACAATGCGGAGAAAAGGGAAGGTATTTTACTTTTTTGTACGTTATCCTGCAAGTTCGCAGCAAAAGGTAGCTACTTATGTTTGCCAATTTTGTAGAAAGAGATACGGATTACATGCCACTAGAATGGCAGAACATTTAATTACAACATGCAAGAAATGCCCAGAGCATGTAAAATTAAAGTTTAAACTCAAATATAAATTTTATTAAAAAATGTTTAGCTCTCAGCATAAGTAGTCCAAAATCACCTTCAACTCCCTCGACTTCTAGAGCCTTCTCTGAAGGAATACAATACCCAGATAGAGATACTGATACTAATAATTCTGCTTTTTATTTATTATTCCTATTACAAATATATTAATTTTATACCATTGTTATAAAAACAATCATAAATGACGGTCATATGACCGGTCATATGACCGGTCATGACGGTCATGACGTCACAATCATAAATGACCGTCATTTCACATCACTGCAAATTGCAGAACAAATGCTCATTAATCGTTAATTTAGCGAAACTTCTTCCATCATTATAAGCATGTTTTGTTATTAAAAACTGCAAAAATTGGTAATTACTTCTTTATTTCGAATATTAGCGATATTTTTAGATCGAATCTATGAGCAAATTTTTCGCGAGAATAGTAAAATAAATCAAATTTCGCGCCAAACGGTGGTAGATACAAAGAAAAATCGGATTACACTTTTTGTTGAAAATAAAATGTTACACGGAAAAACAATTTCAAGTTTGATTTTGAACAGGGCCGTACTAGTTTTTTATAAAATTTATTGAAACTGAACCCCCACAACTCCGCCACTGGTTGCTTGTGGGGCTTGATATTCCCACCGAATGTGGTAACATGTAAGGTGGTGCTGTATACCAAATTTGGTTTAAATATATCTACTGGTTGAGAAACGGTTAAACATTATCGTTATTTTTTCGAAAATTTCAACACCCTGTATCTTTAAAAAGGAGGCGTTTATGAACCCATGTTGATATGGAGTATTCGTTTTAAAATAAGTTTTTGTATCGACTGTTAAAAGTCCTACAAAAAAAGTTAACCACCCTGTAGATTACAAACGCAGGCAAAGCTGCCGTCGATTTATCTGATCAAATGTCTGCACATTGCAACCCACTGAGAAAAACTAAAATGGTATAGAAAACTTGCAGTTGAGCTTTTACTTAACACTGTATAAAAACTAGGAGTAACACGTAATAAATCTATTACAATTGTTGAATTTAGAAAAAAATTAATTACGCATCTGACTCAGTGTCAAAATGAACCTCCTCGCCCGTTTCCTCCGTAGTTTTAAGGCCAAGACTGCGTCACGAAGGAGGGAGAAGCGTGTAAAGTCAGAAAATATTGCAAAAATTGTTACAAACATAATTTCATAATACATGGTAGAACGGTAGCAAAAAATAGAACCAAAAAAGTGACAACATTTTGTGCCGATTGTGATGGCAAGCCACACTTTTGTCTACCGTGTTTTAACAAATTACATCGCTTTATTTCTATTTGATTTTTGTAATACTAAAAATAAAAATTTTGACATGTTCGTGGCTGCACCTATTGTTTTTAACCATTAGTTTCATATTAATTACATTTATAAAATCATAAACGCTATTATTTGCGTATTTTACGCATTTTTATTGAAGTCGGTTGCGCCGGTCATCTATGACATGTATGACCACCACGGCGGTAAACGTGTTAATAACGTGTCATATCTCCGTTATTGTTGTAAATATCGAAAATATTTATAAAGATAATTTTTAGATATGTTTGTTTTCACAGCCTACTATGATTTTCTTATAAAAAAAGGAACTATAAAACCTTCGTAACTTGCTTATTATTGAAAATAAATACATCAACCCTTATATATTTGAAATGAGAAAAAAAAAAGGAATTTAAATAGGTCATAGACAGCTATCGCTCCTATTTAAAAAAAGGTAAGTTTGTGTCATAACTTTTTAACGGCGAGTGTAAACAATTTTTTTTAGTACCTACATTCAAATGAAACGTAAAAATAATCTCCTTAAATATTTTCGATATTTACAACAATAACGGAGATATGACACATTATTAATATGACAAAAACACTTTTTATTTAATAACTCGAAAACCGGAAAAGAATATTTTGGAATAATTTAACCATTTCTCTAACTTCAATATTAACCAAGAAACCCCTGCAATCCCATCGAATTTGGACCACCCTGTACATTACAGAAGGCTTCTAATTACTCTTTCTACTTTTCGTTGCTCCTTCACAGACTTCTTTGAATAATCTAATATTTGCTTCACGATAAAAAAAAGGTTTTTCCAAGACAAACGACAAAGTAGTTAATTTACATTGTAGGGGTTTCAGGGGGTTTGGTGATAATTGCTCGGAGGAAAATTTCTCGAATGCAATTGCTCGAAAAACAGTTCCTCGAAAGGAAAGTTGCTCGAATAACAATTCCTCAAAAGGAAAATTGCTCGAAATAATAAGAAAATATTAAATGTTTTAATGTTTATAAATACAAAATAATTTAATGTACTAGAAAATTTTCCTTCGACCAATTGTTTTCGAGCAATTTTCGCACCCCGTTTCAGGGACTTTCCAATGATGGGTTTGAAAACCTTTTTGAACAAAAATTAATTTAAATAAAATATAGAAATAACATATCTCAAAAACGGTTTAGTTTATTTATATAAACTGCAAATGTATATTTAAAAATATTTGGTTAGGTTACAAGACTGGACTTTTTATTGGGGCGCCCTGTTTTGTCATATATTGTTAACTAAGTACACACAATAAAGGTATATTTTATCAAAACGTTAAAAGTAACATGAAATTTCTGAATATTAAGCATTTTTGATTTAATAAATGGTTTTACTATTGGCACCAAACAGAAACAAATGGATAAATAGGGCCGGTAACATCAGTTAGGTCTTCAGATCAAACTGATTAATGATCTTTTCCTATCACGTTGATTAATAGGCAGATTGGTACATTCAACGAAAAGATAAATTAAGAGTCGCTAAAAAGACTAGAAAAAATGTTTATTTAACGTTTTATTTTAAATTAACAAGGTATATGTAGTATATGTAGTATAACAATTTAACATATCCTCGAAAAAAAAAAAAATGTAAACACGTTTAAATTTTTAAAATCTAAGCTAACGATACATGAAAAGCATAGTCGCAAATGAGGTCGCTGGGAGAAAAATTTCGGTCCCGTGAAAGGCCTTTGGCCCGGGCCCCCTTCCTTAATAAGAATCACTTCTACCAGTAAATAAAAGACATAAGACTTTAAATACAGGGTGTAGAATAGGATGACGTAAAGTAATTTCAATGGTAAAAATTTTAAAGTTGTATAATATCTCCCCTAATTATTTTAGAAAAAAAGTGCATTTGGGTTTTTTGTAGAAAAAGAAATTCTGTGTCTATAAAACCATAATCTTGTTACAATCATAAAAATCTACGATGACTTCAGGTAAGCTTTACGTCAAAGTGACAGTATAAGTGACATTAGGATGGGCAGCATAATTTCAAGGCACAACGGATTTTTGTCTAAACGACGTTTTGCAATTTTTAGTTACCGAATAACTAAAAATTAGTACTGATTACATGTGTAGATGTTTTGTTAACGGTTTGTTTGTTATTTGTTTTCTTTTTTCTGTGTGTATAATGTATTATCAATGTTCTGCTGCGTTGTTCAGCAGTTTTTGTCTCATTGCAATTTTTGTTTGTGGACAATAAAGATTTTTATTATTATTATTATTATTATTATAGGCAAATAATTTTTTTTCCTACAAAAACTCTAAATGTAATAATTAGGGGAGCTGTTATACAGCGTTTAAAATTTTACCATTGAAATTACTATGTTGCGTGATCCAATTCTACATCCTGTATATGATTCGTTTATTATAAAAATGGTATAAGTCCATTTTTGAAAAAAATATGAGAAGACAAATAATTTACATACTTCTACTATTTAGTGTAAACTTATTATTTGTAGACAATTCGCAATTTATATTTTAAAAATTCTACATTTTTGACCAATCAAATTTATAATGAAAACGGTTCAAAGCCATTTTCTGTAGTCTAATTAAAATCAAGGTAAGCTAAGGAATAAAATGTTGTCATTTTATAATTAACTTTTCCATGTAATACAAAAACCTACGAGTTTAAAAGAAACAAACATAAGCATAATGTAATTTACAAAAATCAAACAGATTACCAATGTAATAGGATTTGAAAAGCAATAACGACTGTTGTAAATAAAAATTTGAATCGATCGATAATTCGCCTATAAAAAAAGTGACGCGCCTGGTTTTAATCGATATATCTCGAAAACGAGACCACTTAGAAACATGGTACTTGCATCAAACGAATGATAATCCCTTGCGCAAAAATATTTTTACACTTAAAGACTATTCTACGCACAATGGTATATATAAAGGACCCGTTGGGTACGAGCGCGCAGTGCGAGTAGTACAAATATCGATTTATTCTATTTTGAAAGGCAATAACGAGTGTTGTGAATAAAAATTTAAGCCAATTGATTAATCACTTCAAAAAGAGTAAGACCGACTCAGTTACAATCGGTATATTTCGGGAACGGAGCCACTTAGGGACATGGGACTTAAACTAAACGAAAGATAGTTCTACGCGCAAGGCAGGGACTAGCGGTGAAGGAGTCCCGAAGGGGCTACGGAATCGCTAGTCATTTTATAATTAACTTCGCCTTGTAATACAAAAACCTACGGGTTTAAAAGAAACAAACTTTAAGGCATAATATAATTTACAAAAAGCAAACAGATTTTGAGATTAAACAGTATTTTGTTTTTTGTATTTATTTAAAAACAAAACCGAACTAAAGCAGAATTCAAGTGAAATTAAATTTTAAATAATAAAAATTTAATGATATTTACAATTTAATAACTATAGAAACAGTCGCAAATCATCTCCAAATTGCTAACTGTGCAGGGTGGCCTATTTTCAATGCCCATAAAGGGTATCTCGGTTATTATTATATATTTTTTCTATCTCTGATAATAACCCAGATACCTTGTATGGGCATCGAAAATAGGCCACCCTGTACAGTAGGGTGGTCCTTATTTATATAGGTCAAAATTTTTTGTTTTCATTTGACTTGTAGGACCCTCCAGTTCTGTTCCAATATACCAAAAAATAAGCCATACAAAGTTTGAGATCGATCAGATACCGTTAACCCGTGTCCCATCGACATCAAAATTTAGAAAACATTTTTTTTTGCTAAAACTTTAAAAACTTTAAAAATACCAGTTTTATGTATATAAAGCCTGTTTATTAATTTTATAAGTTCCAAATTTTATATTCATTGCTTTCGTATTTACATTTAGTATAAGTTATAATAAACTAAATACGAATAAAACACTTTAAATTCTTAAAACAAACCGCAGATAAACCATACTTATAGGTTTATTTAACGTCTCCCGACTGTGTTTTGGATATTTCTTGCGGTAATCTTGCACAGTCTGAAGAAGAAAAAGAAAATTGTATGAAAAAATGTTTATGAGATCGACGACTAGCATCTCCGTAAAACAAATTGTTTTTGGGATTCGTCCTTTATAAATTAGAGTTGAATTCTTCCATCAATTTCACACCTCTTTTCGCTGTATCATTTACCACTTGTAAAGATTTCGCGACTACCCTTTCTTTTATATAACTTTCTTGATCTCTCCAATGTGTAGGATTTAGTTGTAGAGAGTCTGAGGAAATTTCAAACATTTAAATAATTTTTTTTGGTTTATTAGTAGATAAATAGCAAATAGCAAGGAAAGATCTTTCTTAAGGAAGTATTCTAAATCATCTAATTTGATGCGTAGTTTGTTTTTGGTTTCCTCCGCTTCGTCTGTTTCTTCGGTCAGCAGTATCTTTTGGGCTATATTTTTTCTCCGTTCGTCACTTATTTGTTCAACAAATTTTGGTCTACAATAATCACTTTGCCACGTTTTATGCTTCTCCAAGTTACGTAAGTCCTTACATAGCTTCTTACACTTTTTGGTGCAGTCCGAGCAGTCTTGAGTTGGTATGAAAGCTTTCTTGCAAAATATTCAAGTTTCTTCTTCAATTACTAGAGCAGTACTTTACGCATATTGTAAAACAGTACCTACACTTAAAACGTTTCGTCGAGATGGTAACTTACTACCTACCAGTAATTTGATTTTCCATAAAACCAAGAAGAAAGATTGGTTTTCGTGACATTTTAAAATTTTAAATAATAATGCCTAGCAACGTTATTGCGAAAAGCAATTCTTGTTTTCTAAATCCTACTGGTTAAGCATTCACGGTTGCTGTTGTTGTGCAGTACACAAGTCGGCTAATATACCGTAATCACGTTATTATGCACAATGCACAATTCACAAAGCACAGTCATATGTGGTGAAAAACAATGAATAAGATACGTACCCATCAGTTCAACAAAGTTGTTTTTTCAATCGAAATGGGTTTATATATCATACATTATAATGAAATTCACCATATTATGAAATTAAATTTTTTTACAATTATTCTGGATTTTGAGCCCCGTGGGGCATGGGTTAATATTTACCAATTGGTCTCAAATTTTACAGGAAGTAGTTATTTATACAAAGGAACAAATTGAGAGGGTCCTACATAAAAATATATAAAGTTCAAAAATAAGGACCACCCTACTGTACAGGTTATTGGACTGCGCTGTAATTGTTTATTATGCAAATTGGTTATTTTTCAGTTTTATTACTTAAAATTGACCATTTTTTTCCGACATAGGTTGGATATTATAAGTAAAGTGTCCCTTCCGCTGTTATGCTTGCATTTTCGCTAACGTTTTTCGACTTTAGATTTATAAGATAATTGGAGGCGACGTTTATAATAAATACTTTTACGTTTAATATCGTTAACTATGGAAACAGCGAGTTTTCTTGTAAAAGCTCGCTAAAATATTATTATAAATTGAAGTCGCGAGTTAATTAAGCAGCTGGTGCATATCCCTTCAGCATTTTCATTTAGCTAAGGCACCTAATATGCGCATAAAACATTAGACGAATCGCTTTTATGTGGTTTAGGAATTTATAGTTTCAAATAACGTCGAGTATAGTTGCGCGGGATAAAATCTGCTGAGATGCGATACAACCGCACAATGCAACTTTGCTATTTGTTTTTGTGTCGAAAGTAACTGCGCACGGTGTATATGAAACACGATGCAAAGAACAAAGGCAGAACTTGACAAATCTCGTTACTAGGTAAGAGGTAATATGATGAGATCGAGAAAACGAAAAGCCGTTCTTGATCCGGTTTGCTCGGCTCTAACGGCGGTCCAATTACCTACAGATTAATTAGACGTAGTTGGACCTATAGCTGTACCTGTAAAGCTACTAAAGCACCACCCTAAGCGCAACTCAGCAGTTATGTCTGAAACTAAATCTCATATTCAAAGAATGTATTACCTGGACTTAACTGACCCCGAATGCACAGATACGTAAAGCTTTACTTTACATAACAAATTTACCACTAAACCATCACACACTCCCTAAATACATACAGGGTGGGCAAATTTCGATGTTTTTATAGTAAATCTCGGTAACTTTAAGAGGTATCGAAAACTGACTCCGCTTCCTCGATTTCTTTCTTCGAGAAAAAGTTAATAGTGAAAACTAAAATTGGTTATCGTCTTTTATTTTCGAGTTATCACCGATAAGTTGATTTTTCGGCTTTTCGTTTAATGAGTAGGTATATCTTGCTTGTTTAAGAAAATAAAGGAAGATAATTTTGACGTTCTACAGGCCCTCTTTTGATAAGAATACAGTGGCGTAGACGATTTTCCAAGAAAAAAATATCGAAATTCGACTTGTGACATAAAGTTATATTTTTTTAAATAGAACCCATAGTTCGCTGTGGCATCACGAGAAAGAGGATTTTTTTCCCCCAATAATATATACCGTGTGAGGTCGATTAATTCATTTTCCTCACATTATAGCAAAAATGAGGTAATTTTTCATATTTCATTTGTTTCTAGTAGTAGGCTTGTCATTAAGAATATACCTGGTAAAATAAACTGTCATTTTGTTGTTTTAACGATAATTTGACAGAAACAATCACGTTTAATTGTTGATTGTTTTTATTTTTGTACTTTGAAAACAGGATATGGCTTACTAATATTACGAAAAGTATGATATGTAAGAGTTTTTTATTCAAAGTAATAATAATTCTGAAGCTGCAAATGAAACTTTTTTTTTAAATCGTAACGAAAGAAGCAATCTAATAAATCTATATTTGAAAGATTAAAACAAAATCTCATTAATTGCGGGACACATTAAAGACAATTTATATAAAAATAGTAATTATAAGATGAATGAACTAAAAGAAAATTTTATTGAGTATTAATTTTATTTCTAATATTCACATTTACAGCGCAGTTAATCCTGCTTTTTTGAAAATGGTAACAACCTCTTCGCTATAACTAATTTTGTATTACTTTGTTCCAGGTTTGTTAAATGTCCCACAATTAATAAGATTTTGTTTTAATATTCCAGAAATAGATTTATTAGATTAAATTATTTATGGGTAACGATTAAAACAAGTTTCATTTGCAGCTTAAGAATTATTATTACTTTGAATAAAACATTCTAACACATTATCCTTTTCGTAATATTTGTAGGCCTAAGCCATTTCATGTTTTTAAGGTACAAAAATAAAAATAATCAACAAATAAACGTGATTGTTTTTATTAAATTATCGTTAAAACAACAGAATGACAGTTTGTTTTACCAGGTATATTCTTAATGACATATGCCTACTACAAGAAAAAAATAAAATATGAAAAATTACCTAATTTTTGCTATAATGTAAGGAAAATAAATTAATCGAGCCCACATGATAAATATTATTGGAGTGGGGAAAAAATCCTCTTTTTCGTGATGCCACAGCGAACTATGGGTTCTATATAAAAAAAACACAATTTATGTCAACTCGAATTTAGATTTTTTTTCTTGGAAAATTGTCTACGCCACTGTGTTCTTATCAAAAAAAGTGCCTGTAGAACGTCAAAACGTCATAAAACGAAAAGTCAAAAACTCGAAAACAAAAGACGATAGCCAATTTTAGTTTTCACCATTAACTTTTTCTCGAAAAAAGAGATCGAGGAAGCGGGGTCCGTTTTTCGATACCTCTTATAGTTAGCGAGATTCCCTATGAAAAAATCGAAATTTGCCCTACATTTTGTACTAACGTATCTAAACAATTTATATTTTTACATCAAAACTTATGAATTATACAAATATTTGCAAAAACTGAACAGCCTGTCGAATTTAATAGGACCAAAGGCTACCAAAAATAAATCGGAAAGAGTAATCACACTTTGATTGTTGTTTGTGTACGCTAGATGTTACTTGACGCGATAAAGATGGGAACATAATATTGTACAAATGAAACCCACAAGGAGACAACGATGATCCTTGTAAATTTCTTTGAGTAAATGTTTAGAAAATAACAGTTAGCGTGCGTCGTTGACTGAAATTCCCACGCATACAAGGAAGTCGCTTGAGTGTTATGTGAAGCAATAGTGAGCAGCGAGATAGTTTTAGTATTGCTACTCAACTAGGCTAGGAAGTGACATAATTCTGCGTGATACAGCCCAGATAAGAACGACTCCTTCTCAGTGACAACCTCAGTCAGCGGGGAAGGATTAGGCTGGCAGATAGCTCTGCACACGCCAACCATCCTGATCCTTCCAGAACGTCGGTGCTTAGTGGAGCTATCCACTCGACGACTTTAATAAACAACTTAATGGGGTGGAGCGGGGTGCCGAGGTGCACGCGTGTCACATTCCGCTAAATTTGGCGTAATTTATGTCCCGGGAGGTGAAAGGTGGATCTGTTCAACTCTGCGCCTTGTCTAGCTTTACATGTCTATAAATCTTTATAATTTGCTAGGGGTATAGTGTAGCAGCATTCGCATCGATTACCGTCGCAGTTGCTGACTGTGATGCGATATAATACATTGCTTCACCCCACAAAAACATCTTTCTCCGGGGTTAAAATGGAACCACAAATTCATATCGGGATTTCCCAGTGTAAATATAGGGAGTAGTAAAGGCGCCCTTATCAGTGATTTAATATAGACAGCTAAATGGATCAAGGTGTCAGACGCTATATAAAAATCGATGGCGCTCTCCCGTGCTCACGGGCGCTTTTACCTATCCAATTATATTAAACAATCAAATTTAATTAATCGAGTTTCCATTATTTCGTTCGTGGTTGTTGTCAAAACAGTTGTTTAGCTGCTGTATCATGCCAATCAGGCAACTGGGTAGTTAATGATAGATATATTGCATTTTGTATCAAGGGCCTGAACGCGACCCTTTTGTTACGGTGAACGGCCAAGTTGTTGCCAATTAACGGGAATAATGTGCAACAACGCTTGTGTGACGGCGTACAACATGTGTATTTTAAAGCGTATGTAAATCAAATTCGATATCATTTTGTAAAGTGTACAAAAAACGTACACGCGAAAGTGGTTTTAGGTGTTTCTCCGCGATCTTTTGCTCGGAAGATGCTGAACATATCCCTCTACGCAAAATGCATGCATAAAATCAAAGTTTTATGATATGTGCGCGGCAGAATGACGCTTTGTTTGGTTTTCCACGTCGAGTATTAGTCGTGCCAGGAGCACTCTCGAGCCGACGAAGTAGTCGACACGACGGTTCAGCACTCTCCCATTTTATCTCGGCTTGTTGAGATTTTTCAGCGCAAGACGGCTTATGTAAATGTCGCGGCGTAAATTATAAAACAAACACTTTTCGAAGTCGAAACGTTCGTACACCATGAGAACGATACCACGCACGCATACGTGACGCCGTACGGGCATCTGGAACGTCGGGTGGCAGGCAGCTTCAAGTGATTTTGTCTGATCCAACCGGCTGCCCCCTAAGCTGCTGCACGTGAGGACAATGTTGAACGGCGTCAGCAGTACCGCCCCCGCCCTGTCTACAGGAACTAACATCGCACAACCCGAGCTGAATTCCGGATAAATTATTCCGTAGATTGTCGAATAACGACCTTTTAAACTTTCGACGAATTATATTAGCGCCGTATTTACACCTTGGATCGCATTTATTTGCCCGGCCGTCTTATAGCCTCGTATTCGATCGGCGGATAGATTAAACGTAGCCGTGGCGAGTGCAGGTCAGCGGCTCCGAGAGTAAATCAGTTCGGACAGCGGCGGATTATGATATTGGGGTTGCCGTTGTACACGGACACGCTAAGAGAATGATAGCCTAGATCGATAATCTATTTTACGCCCTAGCGGGGCTTCAACTAGTCGCTTTTTATATCACCTTACGACTATCCGTTGTTGCTGTCATTGCGTAGCCTAACTAATGCGATAGTAAACATTCCGGCGCGCTATTGCATCTCGAGCACCCTAATCCTCGACCGACCTCGCTATAACAGAAATCGCTGTAATTACGTCTTGATTAACTCTGCAGTTGTCGAAGTTCGTAGATTACTTGTGCCAGGCTATATCCAGCAGCGCCACTGTATTACTACCTATCGACACTGGCTCAAGTCCGCACGAGCAATTCGGTCTTGTATAAACCGAATTTGCGCTTAATATTGAACTCGTATGTTTCATATTGAACTAAGCATTTGTAACTGCTTGCGAGGTACGCTAAGTGTAGGTATTAGCACGATTTGAAACTGGTTGAAACGAACATCAGTGAGAGAGAGAGAGTCGGAACGGTCCCATGCATTTTGCAACAAACAGGCGGCTAACTTAATTAAAACCCGTTCGTTCTTTGATGCCATCCTCTTTGTCGTTTTAAATCTACTAACAAAGAGAGCAAACAGCTTTGCTTACCTAACTTGGCGTGTCAGCAAATAGTCTTTGTGACTTCTTATAACTAGAAACACTCACTATCGAAATGCAATACCAATGGAAACTTGCACGTCCCAGATTATTCTGCCAATTGCCTCAAAAACAAAAAACGCGCGTTCATTCCGTGCACAAATAATACATCAACAAGCTTTATAAACTCACACAAAGTACTAAATTATGTTTAACCAATTTCCATCTAGACCGTAACTTTGTATGCACACACAAAGCGAGTTAATTAGTGAGCAACCTTTGAAATGACAGCTATAATCCATTTTTGTTTATAAACTAACTATTTCCAATAGAATCTATTAAGCACTAACAAAGCCATCACATAATTGACAACGCTTATAAAGTTCACGACATTCATAAACTACACCAATCGGAGATAACTACAAGCAAAGTTATTTTGAAAAATAATTAAACATCACCTAAAATTTTAAACAATTAAAATATTTTTGTCATCATTATTCACAACTTTTCTTGACGCTTCACAAGGTACAAGGTATTAAAAAACCTAAGATAAGATTAAAACCATACATTAAAGCAAATAATGAATAAGCAGGGAAAAATACTGACAGAAAAATAAATTATTGAAAGATGGAGAAAGCATTTTAAGGAGTTATTGGAAAGTGATAACATAATGAATGACGAGGAAGAAGTGCAATGGCAGGAGGAAAACGAAACAATCGAACAAGAATATGGACAAGAAATAACCGAAGATGAGTTGGATAGAGCGATATATAAAATGAAAATTGGAAAGGCAGCAGGTCATGATGGCGTTTTACCTGAAATGATTAAGTACATGGGAGTAGATGGAAAGAAAATGTTGCTAAGAATAGTAAATAAAGCATGGCAGGAAAAAGATATTCCAAAGGACTGGGAGGTATCTGTTATATTACCGATATTCAAGACTGGCGATAGTAAAAATGCGAAAACTAGAGATTATCTCTACTTAGTGTATTAGAAAAATTATATGAAAGAATTTTGGAGAAGACATTAAGCAAACATTTCGAAAGAAATTTGGAAGAGGCGCAATGTGGCCTTAGACCAAGTAGAAGCACGCAGGTTCTAACTTTTACGTTAAGACAGTTAAGTGAGAAAACTATGGAACATCCAAAGATGATGTACTTGTGCTTTATCGATCTTTCTAAAGCCTCCGATAGAGTGCCAAGGAAAAAGATCTGGAAGATATTGAAACACAGTAGACTGGGAGAAGGATTATTAAACGCCATCAAGAGTTTATATAAGAGTAGTAGAAATTATGTGCGAACTCATTACAGCAGTTTCCAGGAATTTATAACAACAATGGGAGTAAGACAAGAAGGCACATTAAGTCCACTGCTTTTTATGATTTTCATGGATAAAATAATTAAAGAATGTAAACAAAACCCAAAGAAAGCCTACTGAGGTTGGAAAACTAAAACCAATATCCTTAACAGAATTAGCGTTTGCAGATGATGTGGTGCTATTAGCTAAAAGCGAAAAGGACTTGCAGTTCAATCTAGACAAATGGGCAGATACATTAAGTGGATATAATATGAACATTAATATAAAAAGACAAAGGTTATGGTTATAGCGAAAAATCATGAAGCAGTTACAATTATGCTGGACCAAAAAAAGATAAGCAAGTAGCAAATTTTATATATTTAGGCACAATAATTGCAGAAAAAGGTAAATTGGAGGAAGATCTGAATAACAGAATAGCGGCAGCGACGAAATTTTACTACGCCACTAATAAATGTTTGGTAAGTAAGGACATATCAAAGAAACGGAGACGCGAGTTTTTAATGCAGTGTACGTATCCATTCTCACGTACAGTTCAGAAACTTGAACACTAACTCAAAAACAAAAATAAAGAATACAGGCACAGGATTTTTGAGAAGAATAGAGGGATGTAGACTGATCGATAAAATCGGTAACGAAAAAATCCGAAATAACCTAGGATTAACAGAAATTAAGAAAAAGAGAGACGAATCAGTTAAGATGACTTGGACATTTACTATGCATGACAGAAAGCATTTTCTTGGGGTCCATCCTCTGTTCAATATTTTGATACCTACATGATTTAATTTTTTTTCTCCAAGGTAATACAGGAGCAATAGCTGGGAAGTATGAAGGGTGTAGCAAAAATCCTAACCAAGATCATGGATTGTCTTTTAAAGAACTTATGCATTACATGAGCTCGTGCCAATATAAAATCTCTTCTATTAAGAAAAGCAGGTTGTTTTTTAGCTTAAGTTTGCTGCAAACACTCAGTACAACCAGAAACAAAGCATTAGGATTGAGAGTTTTAAAGTAGATCATTTCTTGAACGGTTGTAATACATCAAGATAACACAAGGAGAGTTATTCTAAAAAGATTCATAATCCGTGTTGGAAACTCTTGTTACACACATCATACTCTCTAGGCGTTGTCGCAAGGTTTTGGGATAATTGCCTTCAAGAAAAAAATTTTTTACATTACCCTGAGCTTGATTAAGTTCACAAGGCGTACACAATTCAGAAGATAGACAAAGAAAAATTGTTGATAAAAATCTTGTATGATACAATGAAAAAGATGTTCATTAAGATCTGTCTTTTTCAAGCATTTTGTGAAAAAACTACATAGATTATGAAAACATACATCTAATATGTTATTATAAATAAATCTACTGTCGCAATTTTTTGTTTATACAAAGCTATGTAAGTGTGGAATACAACAACGTAAATCAGTAACAGTTTTTTCTTCAGATATTTTGTCGACGCAGGTTATATTAATATCGGGTTTTGCTACTAAATTATGTATGCAAAGCTGCATATTTTTTTTGTATTTTTACTCGAGTTGCAAACTGTTACAATGCATAAAAATATGAGAGCATTAGAAAGGATCAGATTCGTAAAGAAGAGATTTTCAATTAAAATAGGTAGTATATGAGCACGTGCGCTGAAAATGCAGAATCAGAAAAGTACGCTATTTATTTCTCAAACTGTAATAGATATAGAAGGCTGGCATATAAGTATGTAGTTTTCAAAATGTATTTAAAAAATATGCGTTGTTATATTATTTCGTTCTATATTAAGCAATCGAAAAAACTTCTCGCGTTACACCGTTACATTTTTAATGTTAGTCTTAAGGGATTATCTTTTAAATAGTAACCCGCAACGCTGGGAAAATAATCCGAGCTTACTTTAAAATCCTCGTAACTCTCAAACTAAAACGTAACTATAATGTATTAAACAATAAAAAATAGTTACTTTAAAAGCTAACTAGTTTTTAGCTATTTATAGTAGAATAAATTGGATTTCTGGAACAATATACCACTACAACCATTACCGGGTTTTTGTTTATTTTTATTAAATCTTGTCATATTTATTTATTCCAAAAATTGGCTATCAAAAACAACTAACAGGTGACATATACACTTTTTGCATTTAACAATCTTGGCTTAAACGGTATGCACCAGAATAAAAGACACTGAAATTTAGAAGCCTTTAAAATATAAACGCATCAAGTTGGCAATGGTTGTTATGGAACCCATCCAATATTTTTATTCGAATGTAATGTCAAAAAAATTCGAAATAGCGCTAAAAACGCAAGATTTTTTTAAATTCTTGAGCATATTCCGCTCATATGAAACTGGGTGGTCGAACGGACCTAGTTTGTTAGTGGTTGCCTATCAATTTAGAGAAAACTTTCAGAACCACCACTATTTAACAAGAATATGTTAAGAGCAGGGACCCGAACCGAACCGAACCGGAACTGAAACAAAAACCGGAACGAACCGATGCGTTTTTTATGAACCGTCAATCGGAACTAAACCTTTTATTTAAAAAATTGCAAAATCGAACCGAACCGACTGGTGTGAACCGGTTCAAACCGGTTAAAACCGCCTTAACGGTTTCGGTCCAATTTTTTTTTAAATAACACGGTAAATTTTTTATTTTCTTAATTTTGATTACATTTTACCAAAAATGGAAAAAATTTCAGAAAGTTTAATTTATAAATATGCGTTGTCATATTTTGCTTGAAATTGGAACTGAGACATTGCTGCCGAACCGGTTATTGAATCATTATAAAACAAAAACCGGTGGTTCGGAACGGTAACCGAAAAGTTAAAATTTATCGAACCGGTAACCGGAACTGAACCGCTATTCTTTGCGGTTCGGGTCCCTGGTTAAGAGTCGTTAAAAGATTTCGTCACACAGAAAGGTTTCCAATACAACACAAAGGCTGCACTGGTCGTCCAGTTACCGTAACAGCTAATGCGAATCAAGGAAGGCTCTTCGAACAGGTGTTAGAATCTCCCAAGACAAGTCTCCGGCAAACGTCTATGAAAATGAGTTTTAGTCAAACGTCGACCCGAAGAATGTTCAAGAAATTGGGGGTTTCGCCTATAAAATACTGATTGGACAAAGTTTGAATAATGCAGACAAGCAGGCCAGAATTTTGTATTATGCTTTAATGTTAGTAATGGTTTACGATGATTCAATGTTCATTTAAAATGTATGGTTTTCTGACGAATGCCACATCCATCTGACTGGATTTATCAATCGACAGAAGTGAATTTCTTGGCTTTGAACAGCCGAACGTCATCTTTGAGAAACAATTTGGTGTGTAATATCTGCTAACGGCATACTAGGTCCTCATTTTATGGAAGATGAAAATCGAAATGCTGTTACTGTGAATCATGTGCGATATAGAGAATTGATTCTATCACCATTCCTGATTCAAAATATTCTGCCGCGCCAGAAACCTTCCGACTCGGTACTCAATGGTTTTAATAGGATGGAAATACATGCCAAACAACGAGATAATACCTTGATCTGCGTCATAAGAATGTTGATGACTGGGTAATCTGCCGGTGTACGGACTTTCCATATCCTGCTTGTTCACCTGATCTCACACTCCCTGATGACATTTGGAGTATGCTAAACAATCCGTTTTACGAGAGATCCCAGCGGTAACTATTGATGAACTATGTGAAAAGATTGTAACGTAGCTACATCAGAAGAATACAGCAGCATCTTTTTACAAACATGCTTGACAATCATCGTAGTGCTGCCTGGAACGAAATAGCGAACCTATTGAACATGTTTTATACCTGAAAAATGCAGATAATTTAGTTACTTTTATTTAAGATTGTTTAAATTTTTGTATTTTTAAGTTAAACAAAGCCCTGGTTTTCAGTGTCCTTTGTTCTGGCGCAAATAGTATTTTGAGATATCCACTTACTCCAACCAATTAAAAATGCAATAGTAAATGACATTGCCCAATCAGGTACAATAAAAGTGGTCCAAATTCGATGGGATTGCATAGGTATCTCGCTTAATAGGCAAGATAAAGAAATGGTTAAGCTACCAAAAATGGGCAGTTTTTTGGGGCATACTAAGAACCGTTTTCAAAAATATTCTATCATTTCCGGTTTTTGAGATATTAGAGAAAAACTGTTTTTTTTTTGTTTTACTAATGTGTCATATCTCTGTTATTGTTCTAATATCAAAAATTTACAATATTTTTAGATATTTCTATCAAGTTTGATTACACAAAAAACCAATTTTTTACGATCGCCTTTAAAAACTTATGACATAAACTTACCTTTTTTCTAAATGGAAGCTATAGTTGACTATGGCTAATTTAAATTCCTTATTTTTTTCTCATTCCAAATATATAAGGGTTGATGTATTTATTTTCTATAATACGCAGGTTACAAAGTTCTACAGTTTTTTTTAAGATGAAAAACAAAAAATAGCCTTTCAAAACAAAACAAAATTAAGAAAAACAGTAAATGATAGAAAATATTTGACAACTGTTCTGAGTTTGTCCCAAAAAACTTACCATTTTTGGTAATTTAATCGTTTCTCTATCATGAACATTAAGCGAGATACCCATGTAATCCCATCGAATTTGGACCACCCTGTACATTATTAAATACTGAGTAAACTAAGAAGTGAAACTATACCATTTCTTTGAATTGTTTTACCGCAAATCAAGGTCTAATCTAATATTACGTAAATTTTAAGTAAGTGGAAAAGGGCATTAGTTTTTTACCAACCTTAAGTGTAGGTTGATTATGGTGTGCAACTAATTTTATATAACTTGTCGTTTTGATGCAAGGGCAACCTCACAACATGCACGCATTTAAGTTAAATTTTGCAACATTATCGCGTCTGGTAAAAAATACCATCCCGACTATAATATGTATGCATATTACTGTAGACGCGGCGGGTCTAACTAATAACACAACTTTTTTCCGAAAAGATTACGCATGCAGCAAATGAACAGGGAGCGCTCGCAGTAGTTTAGTTGCATGTCCCATGGTAAAATAGGATCAAAGCCGGCGGCTTGCGGCAAGTAGAAATTTTCTCTTAATAAGGATTTATTGTACAAGTTTTCTAACAGTCCGACACAAAAAAAAAGTCGCGGGGTTAATGAGAAAAATATCAGTAAGTAATTTTTTATGCACGAATACAATTTGAGCTCCTTTCTCGGAAAGCAGGCACCGCGTTTTGAAGGATTTATCGCACTTTTAAAATTAATAAAAAACCGACGGCGGTTATTAAGGGCCTTAAAGACCGCAATTGTTACAACTCTGGAAGTTAAAAAAAGAGCAAATGTTTAATAAGTTATGATTATTGACTGAGATTCATTTAAGCATGGCATACTTAGCTTTTCCGGTAAAAAAGTTAACCTAATCCATTTTCTTTCATTTCTGTACTTAGTACCTCGAGCAGATATAACGTCAAATAATTTTTAAATTACTAGGAATTTTACAGAAATTGTTATGTATCCTTATACAGAATTAATAATTTTGTGTTGTTAATATTTTTAAAAATTTGCGCAGTACTTAATAAATGTGTACCTAAGGCAGACGTATCGACAAATAAATTTTAACCTACTTTGAATTTCGATTTAAATTTTGCATGAAATAAAATAAAATCTTACTAAAAATTAAAAAAAAAAGCTCCTCGCCCTCATTTTGTCCATACCAAGAAATACCTAGCGGAATCCTAGCGTGTGTACGGGTGGTCTATTTTCGATGCCCATACAGGGTATCTCGGTTATTATCAGAGATAGAAAAAAACTAAATACATAAACTCGATTTATTTTTTCGAGAGAAATTTATTGCCGTAAACAGATTTTTGATATCTTTTTTAATTTTCGAAATATAGCCAAAAACCGATTTTTGGCACTTTTCAAAAATGTTAAATATCTCGTTTAAACGAGAAGATAGAAAAAAACTTTAAAGACATTTTTCGCATGATTTTTTGTGCTTAATAAGATAGCGATGTTCAATTGTTTTTTACCTATATCAATGCCGATATATTGCACTTAACTTTCTTATTTTAAATGGCAACCATAGGAAAATTATATATTTTTGAAAAACGCAAAAAATAAGCTTTCGATTCATGTCAAAGCCAACTATGGTTGTCATTTAAAATAAGAAAGTTAGGTGTAATATATCAATATTTGTATGAGTAAAAAAAAATTGAACATCGCCATCTTATTAAGGACAAAAAACCATGCAAAAAATGTCTTTAAAGTTTTTCTGTATCTTTTCGTTTAAGCGAGATATTTAACATTTTTGATGTCTTTTTTGATACTCGAAATTAAGCCAACACCATTTTTGGCTCTTTTCAAAAATGTTAAATATCTCGTTTAAACGAGAAGATAGAAAAAAACTTTAAAGACATTTTTTGCATGGTTTTTTGTCCTTAATAAGATGGCGATGTTCAATTTTTTTTTACTCATACAAATATTGATATAATACACCTAACTTTCTTATTTTAAATGACAATCATAGTTGGCTTTGACATGAATCGAAAGCTTATTTGTTGCGCTTTTCAAAAATACATAATTTGCCTATGGTTGCCATTTAAAATAAGAAAGTTAGGTGTAATATATCGGCATTAATATGAGTAAAAAACAATTGAACATCGCTATCTTATTAAGCACAAAAAATCATGCAAAAAACGTCTTTAAAGTTTTTTTCTATCTTCTCGTTTAAACGAGATATTTAACATTTTTGAAAAGTGCCAAAAATCGGTTTTTGGCTATATTTCGAAAATTAAAAAAGATATTAAAAATCTGTTTACGGCAATAAATTTCTCTCGAAAAAATAAATCGAGTTTATGTATTTACTTTTTTCTATCTCTGATAATAACCGAGATACCCTGTATGGGCATCGAAAATAGACCACACTGTACAGATCCCGCCCGCTAGCCATTTCTTGAATGAGTGCGAGGACCTTTTTTTTTAGGTCACCAGCCTGTTTTTTATTTTCGCACACGGCCCCGCAAACCCTAAACGGCTAGTGCGGGGCCGGTCAATTATAACGTTAAATAATTTCTAATCTACTTTGAATTTTACAGGAAATGTTTATCCAATGCAACTTTACAACAAAAAAGTGATATTGCATTGGTATGTTAATCTCGGTACGCGACAACTGGGCGACGGTCAACTGGGCGACGGTCAACTGGGCGACGGCCAACTGGGCGACGTTCAACTGGGCGACGGTCAACTGGGCGACAGAAACTTAAAAATTTTTGCACGCTTATGTTAGCACACAATTTTGCGGATTGTTTTAGTAGATATTGGTAAAATATCTTCCTTACTTTTAAAGAATTATATCATCCATTAGAATTTGTAAAGGTATGATAGCACTGTATTAAAATAAAGACAAAAAATACAGTGTTTTCAGTCATTTATCAATATTATTTTTTAACAAACATTCCATTAAAACAAAAAAGTATATAACATGCAAAACAACATAATTATTTTTGATGAAAGACAAAATAGTAGATCAAATAAATGTTGTCATTTATTAATATTGATAACTAAATGAAAACTGTATTTTTTGTTTTTATTTTAATGTTGTGCTATCATATTTTTTCATTTTTAAATTATTTTCGGACAACTTTTTTTGACCATAACTTTCTTAAGTGATGGTACAAATTTTAATGTACGACATAATTCTTCAAAAGTAAGTAAGTATATTTATATATATTTATAAAACAATCTGCAAATTCTTGTGCTAATATGAGCGTGTACATTTTTTTAAGTTCCCGTCGCCCAGTTAAACGTCGCGTCGCCCAGTTGACCGTCGCCGTCGCCCAGTTGACCGTGTCTGGGTTAATCTCATGAAGATGTATCCATGGGCGTCCGCAGAAAATTTTTCATATAGACTTATAATAATGTATTTATAAATTTTAATTAAAATTTTTAATTTTGATGATTTGTTTTTACAAGTACTATTTTTCACTCGATCCCTGGGGGGCGGCAAGTACCCCGTTTGCCCCCCCCCTCTGTGGACGCCTATGGATGTATCGACAAAACTTCTAATCCACTTTGAATTTTAACTTAAATTTTATAGGAAATGTTAAAGCAACGCAACTCTACAACAAAACAATGATACTGCATTGGTATGTTAGTCTGTATGTTTGTATTTTCAAAAATTAGCGCAATACACTACCATTTACTTAACAAATGCTTACCTCAGGCAGATGTACCGACAAATAATTGTTAATCTACTTTGAATTTTGACTTAAATGTTACAGGAAATGTTTAAGCAACGCAACTTTACCACAAAAAAATTATACTGCATTGGTATGTTAGTCTGTTTGTTTGTATTTTCAAAAATTAGCACACACACTACCATTTACTTAAAATAAAAAGTTAAAATTTAGCTTAACTATAATTAAGTAAACGCAACTGAACTGAAAATCTACACATATTTTAACTCACAACACGTTATAATTAATAAGCTTCAACTATTTTCAGCCGTAACATATTGAGTAACACGCACATTACTTCGTAGATTTTCTCTTCATCACAGAAACACTAATCCTGTAGGGCACAGAAGGAAAACCATACCACATTACCATTTAAAACAATTAATAACCATTAAACGTACATATTTCCTTTGAAATGTAGAGGTTTGCTTTAGAGAATTAGCTAATAATCCTAAGGACGACTCGTGATAGCAATCTGTGGTTTAGCTATTATCAAAGGGTCCCGCAGGTAGCGATAATAGAATACTTAACCGCAAAAAGATAATGCTCTACTGTTTAGATAAAACAACAGTAAATTTTACGTACGATTTACTTTGTTGGCAATTATAATCGCTTAATATTCGCGGGTTACTCAAAGTTTTGTTTTACACTTCATCAGCTAAGTAAAAATTAACACATATAACCACAACAAGATATTAGGGGGATTTCAAACACTGCCAGCTTAGCTTGAAGTTATGTAAAATGCCAAAAATACAAAAGGGCACGCTACTTAAGGAGTCGATAAAAGTTTATATAATGAGTCCAGCTGTAACAACATTGTAATTCAGAATTTGCTAATGATCTAATTGCGTTTATTAAATGCATATTGACCGTTTAAAAATTAATGAGTTTGGGATAGTGTCGTTTATTGTTAAAAACTGGACAATTCGAAGATAAATGAGACAAAAACGAGAAAAAAACACACAGAGACCCATGTCTTAATAAATAGCAGCTGACAATGTCTGGCGTAATTTTTATTTTCCGACATTTCCACGTATATTAGTGTTATAAAAGCAATCTATTTCGTAATTTTGTGCTATAAAACAGAAAATGTAGCACCGAAAGATGTTTTCTGGTCTAAAGAAAGCGCCTATTGGCTACCGTTTTATTGTTTAAACGTTACTCAGGCCTTTTCAAATGCCTCTTACACCTTTGTCATTATAATTTGTGACGTATACATACTGGTTCCCTTTTCAAAACGATTGCAAGTCTTTTTTGCAACTAGAAAATGATACGAAATCGGTAGCTTTTTTCTTTTGATGTTTCAACCATTTTCACACATTTCCTTTGAACTTTGAATTGATAGTAGGAATAAAAATGAAACACTAAATCTACTAACATTTGCAATAAATTGAACTGGCATGGGAATGCTTTAAAAAATATAACAGGCAAATTGCAGTTGTGTGCGGGATTTCCAAAAAAATATAACTGGAAAGATGTCACATATAAGTGCATATAAATTACAAAATATTAATCATCTGTAGAAATCAATTTAGGCAAATTTTAACAGCACAACTTACATTTTTAAAGCTTTGAAAAAATGTCTTTATACACATGCATTTATGTTTTGAAATCTCATACTGCTTCACAAGCTTGAGTTTGACAGGATTCAACAAAAGATTTGTTGCTGAAGCTAAAATTTTTCGTCATATTTACTAGCCACAGAACTTTCATACAAAATAGCGGTCTGTAAGGTATCAATATACTTTTTAAGCTACAAATAGATTGTTTGCGATGAAAATCTGCAGGGATATAGTATCACTACAAGTAAAAGTTCTTGAGGAAGAAAAGGGTGTTTAATATAACATAAACAACATGGGAATTTCGGAAAACGTTAGATATATCTACGAATTAACATTGCAAATAGGTGTTTTAATGTGCTCAGAAGAATCTAAAATTTTATTTTTTTTTTAATCTTTAAATTAACTAATCTAGTCGTAACGACTAATCTGTAGTTTTTGTTTGACCTTATCAACCTAAATGTTATTAGCTAAGAAGGCCCATTAGTCCTTGCTTAGATTCTATATACAGGGTGGGTCATTAGTGGGGGATCGGTCGATTGTGGCTTAACGGTTTGAGATAGAAAGTTGATTCAAACGGTATTTTATAGTTTTTTCTTCCAAACACGATAAAAATATTTTCAAATATACAGGTTAAGTCACCTCTCTGGAACCAATAGCAACTTTTATATTTCAAATACAACACCCCATTTTTAATTTAATATTCTTGACCGCCTTAATTTAACTTTACATCGATAAAAAATAGTACAGGTTTTTATGCGGTCTTGTCACTAAAAAAAAATAATGTTCAACATTTTTCAAGGTTTTAAGTCTTTATTTAAAACATTCTCCTGAAGTCATTTTTCGAAGCACAGAGTTGTAATTTGGTAAGGATATGCAGGAAACATTGCTCTATTAGCTCGATACAAAAAAGTTTGAATCACGCATACAGGGTGTTCATAAATAGGTGGCAACTTTCCTGATTTTCAGAAGCTCGTAATTCAATTTTTTCAAATGCAAACCCTGTATTTTCTTATATCATCGAATTCGTCTTTAAGAGAGCTTCATTTTTTATTAAGTATGCCCTATATCCAAAACACATACTTTTCGAGATATTCGACTTTTTTTTTCTAATCGTTGTTAAAGCAAACAGGATGCCGTGGAAATCGAAAAAGCTGACTGTTCACTTCGCTAAAGTCAAAAACTTGTCATTTATTTCCTGAGTTATTGCATTTCTACAATTAATTTTACTTTACAAGAGCAAATTGACATGGTTTATTTACCGTTTCGTGTATTTAATTACTAATAGTAGATAGATACTTAGTCTTGTGGATTCACTTGTAAGCAATAAATAAATTGGCAACCAAATCAATTTTATTATTGTTATGAACTTTACTAGTGTTTCTAAAGGGAACGCGAAGAAAAATGGAAAATGAAAGACAAATTATTTGTTGAAACCACAAAAAAAAATTAAATAAATTCTGTAAATAACATGATAAAACATAAAAAAATCATTGCTATATGAAATTGAATAAACTAGTTAGCCTATACGTGCATAATAATCAATGTGCGTAAATCCTTGCCGACAGCAAAAGATTTCTTTCGCCTTCTCTCAAGCAATAAACCATATCAATTTGCTCTTTTAAAGTTAAATTAATTGTGGAAATGCTATAATTCAAGAAATAAATGACAATTTTTTGACGTTAGTGAAGTGAACAGTCAGCTTTTTCGATTTCCACGGCATCCTATTTGCTTTAATAACTATTAGAAAACAAAAGTCGAATATCTCGAAAAGTACGAGTTTTGGGTATAGGCAGGGCCTATCACAGGGGGGAGTAGACCGGACTAATTCCCGGGGCCCGGTGTTGCCAAGGGGGCCCGGATTCGAGCTAATACACAAAATTTTGTTTACAAATACTATTAAAATTAAATTTAAACCTTCCTAAGTGTAAAGGGGAGCCCGTTGTCTATTGGTTCCCCGGGGCCTGAATTTCCTGTGAACGGCCCTGGGTATAGGACATACTTAACAAAAAATGAAGCTTTCTTAAAGACGAATTCGATGACATAAGAAAATACAGGGGTTTGTATTTGAAAAAATTGAATTACGAGCTTTTGAAAATCAGGAAAGTTGCCTCCTATTTATGAACACCCTGTATGCGTGATTCAACTTTTTCGTATCGAGCTAATAGAGCAATGTTAGCTGCATGTCCTTACCAAATTACAATTCTGTGCTTCGAAAACTGACTTCGGGAGAATTTTTTTAATAAAGACTTAAAACCTTGAAAAATGTTGAAAATTATTTTTTTTTAGTGACAAGACCGCATAAAAACCTGTACCATTTTATATCGATGTAAAGCTAAAATGAAGGCGGTCAAGAATATTAAATAAAAAATGGGGTGTTGTATTTGAAATATAAAAGTTGCTATTGGTTCCAGAGAGGTGACTCACCCTGTATATTTGAAAATATTTTTATCGTGTTCGGAAGAAAAAACTGTATAGAATACCGTTTGAATTAACTTTCTATCTCAAACCGTTTGGCCACAATCGACCAATCCGCCACTAATGACTCATCCTGTACATATACATTGTATATCTAGGGTGAATTTTTCAGCTTCCTGATTACGTTGCTCTTTTGTTCTAGGAAAGATATTTAGTTGGATTTTATCGTTCAGACTAGCTTGAAAACCTACCCAATCAGTGTGTCTAAATTAAATGTGCATATTATTTCCAGTTCCTTTAATCTCATAATCTGATAATCTTAAATTTTAAGTTTTATTTTCAGATATTTGAAATTTGGTATTTATAATTTAGACTACCTGGACCTAGCTACAATATTAAATGCAGGGTATTGTGCAATGTGCGTTTGTATATTTGTTTGTGATGTATTTCTCCCAAAGGCACATTTTTCTGTTAATATGTGCACAACCCACGTGTTCACAAAACCCCAACCGTATTTTTATTTTGTGAAATATTAGCGTAACGGTTAATCAAATTAATTAACGTTTACTTTAGGTTTATTACAACGGGGTAAGTATTGTACCGTTAGCTCGAATATAATGAAGAACTTAACTGCTAAAGAACATCCGTTAGAGATTCCTTTTGAAATCGACAATTACCCGGAACAGAAGTAAACCCTAAGGTCTCGTTCAAAGCAAGAAGTGGTAGGATATATCCCGAAATAGGAATTGATCTATTAATTCTTTGTGCCCACGTTAACAGAAACGGATGCTCCTTAAAACGTGTGCTCAATTTAAAGTTCAAAATTGTATATAAACTATTTGACAAGTTAATGCTCAAAACACTAAAACCGATTCTGCTGCTAAGACATTTAAAGCTGCGTTCACATAGAAAAGTATTGTATTGTATTGTATTGTAGCGTAAGCAAAGTTAAGTAAACGAATATCAAATGATAGCGTTTACATAAGCAAAGTAGTGGAATTGCGTTGTAAGCCGCGTTGCGAGAGCTCACAAGGTCCAAGCTTCTTGAAATACCTTATAACAAGAACCAATCACAGTGGATTAACTCTGCGTATGCGCATGGGAATCGCTTTTAGTGTACAAACACTACAATACCTCTATGTGTACGCTACTCTTGCAGGCACGTTACAATACAAATTATTACGCCACAATACAATGCAACACTTTTCTATGTGAACGCAGCTTAAGTTCCTAACATCATTTTTAAGTCAGGTACCATCCGTCGAGTAGGTACTAAAATTAACGAGTGCATACATGTAAAAAAAACATGATTTAATGCTTTTCTTGGATATTAAACAAGTTTTTATAAACAAGGTATGCAAACGTATGCCGTATAAAACTAAATAAGTTTAATGATGTAACTTTTACCTGGTTACTAAGATCTGTTCTCAACAGCTAAGCTGTTAGCAGAAAAAACCTTCAATCAAGTCTGGTGTTTCACAAGGGACCCGTTTAGACCAATAATATATCTGCTATGCACAGCAGACTTACCTAGAACAAAAAAAAGTATTAGTTTTATACATTTAAGAATAAATTCAATGCATTTCAAAAATGGTATCAGCACAGAAGAAGCCATGATGCTCATTCAGGGCCGATCACAGGGGGTGGGGGGAGACGGGACTAATTCCCGGGGTCCGGTGTTGCAAAGGGGCCCCGGATTCGAGCTAATATACAATCTTTTGTCTACAAATACTGTTAAAATTTATGAGAACAGCGCACTTGCTTGACTTTTTGTCAATCGATTTTTACCTCACCCCATAAATTTCATAATGTTACTGTATGTTTATTGTCGGTTGCGAGTATATTTTGAATATTTCGTATATTTTTCGAGTTCAAGTTATGCTTAATAATTGGATAGTTTTGCGAAAATAAAGTTCTTAGTCGCTTGAAATTTAAAAACAAAACGTAATTATTTCTGACAAGTGTATGACGCGTTACAATTAAATGAACGCGGCCCCTGACTAAAAATCATTTAAATGTTGGTTTTTGGTAGTTCAAAGTCATCCACAACGTATTTTTCGCTCGATGAGACGTTTAACGGTAATAGGCATTGTTCAAAAAGTTGTGTAGTTGCAGACGGCCAATAGCAGGTACTGAAACTTTATACATCAGAAAATACAAGTGCTAAATAAACGGATTATAAAGGGGTAATATCATAAAACAGAGGTTTCCTGATCTACTATCAAGCTTATTTACCTCTGGCACAGAATTAACGATTTCTGTTTTCTAATTGCTAATTCGCCCCATACATGTACTATCAGAAAGATTTTCTTATTGGCTGGGCGTGTTTGTGGTCATTTAGATAATAGAGCATTAATATTTCATGGCCGTTTTTTTGATAATGAAGCTACAAAAATGATTTCTAGCAAGCCGCAAATGAATAATAGCTTTAACAGCGTTTCTGTAATTAGCAGTACTCAACCCAAAGACGTTTTTACTGTCATTATTTACAGAAACATATTCAATTGTTATTTAGTTTCAAAATAATATTTCAAGGACGATTAAACTAACCAAATTGTATGATTTTAACAACAAATTATATGCATTATCGTATTAATCTAATTTGTTTTAGAATATAAGATATTTTGGGACACTTCAAGATGTCTTGCGTTATAATAACGTCATACGTAAAGCATAACGAATCGAAGAAAACTTGTTCCGAGTCGCTTTTTCATCAAAATTTTAATATTCAGCGTTCAAGCGGAAACAAATGCGCAAATTCTGTAATATGATTTAATGTATTTCTGTATTCACTCTAAACTGGCGCTCACATTTAACGTTGTTGACGTGAACTAACTGCCACGATATTTAATTAAACGCTAGGTCTAAATAATTACTTAAACTCTACCCTTACTGCTTTTTATTTTCGAAGTGTTTGTAATTATACAAAGTTTGTTGCGAGAAATAATCGTCTAGTGATTCGTTTGATAATAACAAAAATATTGTGATAGGAATGCGTCGCTTAAACGTATGCGATTAGGAAGTTTGATTAAATTGGACGCTATTTGTTCAGGAAAAGATGTCTACAAATTATGGAGAATTAATAAACGTCGCATCTACACGACGTTTGATGTTGAATTGTGTATCATAAGTCACGGCTAAATTTGCTTAATTACAACGTTTTATTAATGAAGGTCTTAATATTTAGGGTACAAAATGTCTATCAAACGCGGCTTAATATTAACGATTGCTGTAAATATAAACATGCAAAAGACAGGAAGTACTGCATCCTAAAATATGTGAATCATTATAAGGCACTATACTTACAGAATGTATATGTTTAATTAAAAATAACTGATCTTTGGATAAAATCCCTTCTTTTAAAAACTAATATCAGTTTTAAATATTCTTTCCTTTATCAGTGGATTTTTTCTTATTTATTTTTAATTCACAAGCTATTCCTAGCAAACACATATTGGCAAAGGAGTTGAACTAAAGTTATATTAATTTAGTTCAATAAAATTGTTTATGAATTAAAATAAGCTTTTCTCTACACGTATACACAAGCTGTTGTGTTTTAGAATTAGCGTTTAATTTCCAATAATTTTTATTATTATCTTAATCTATAAAGTTTTGTGTTGAACAAATATTCCACGAGTATAGATGGAAGCTACTTTGGAAAATATTCCGCAAGGTTCTCAACAAAAAAATTATCATGCATGGGAACAAACATCTCATATAAACTTAAACTTCCCCAAAATTTTCAGGTGAAGAGAATGGTCCCAAACTAAAAAATAGTCCAAAAACTCGATGCCTCTAACATCAAAAATGTAGTAAGCTATTGACCGAAAGGCAGCTGGGAGATTGTCGACGTACCCTAATCAACCTTTCAAGCGAAGTAATTCTTAATTTTCCTTGGACTTGGTAAACCCCACCTTACCAGTTAAGACTATACAATTACGGTGACAAATAAAAACTATAGCGGCATATCTCTATTGGATGTAACATATAAAATAATGGCGACTTTGATTAAAACAAGACTAGAAGCTATAGTTGAGCCACAATTAGAAGAATATCAGGCAGGTTTAAGAAAAGGGAGAGGAACGATAGATCAGATTTTTACTATGAAGGATACGCAAATGACTTGCTATGAAAACAACATTCCTGCAATGGTGCTTTATATCGACTTCAAAAAGGCTTACCATTCAATAAAAAGGAAAAAATTGACGGAAAGAATAAAAAATTCCAGGTACCGCGAAAGCTAGCAGGATTAATTAATATGACCCTAAAAACAACAAAAAGCAATATAAGGGTGAAGGCCAAACATCAGAAGACTTCATAGTAAAAATTGGATTACGCCAAGGGGATCCCCCTTTCAACTCTACTATTCAACAGCACTAGAAAAGATAATAAGAAGCAGCAGTCTTAACCGGGGAGGAGATATAATGTACAAGAGCCATCAAACAGTGGGATATGCAGACGACATCGCCATTATGGCCAGAAATATAAAGGAATTAGAACACGCGACAAACAGATTGGTGGAGGAGGCTTTTAGGATGGGGTTCCGATTAAACCAGAAGAATGTAAAGTTATGTCTATTGGAGAAAGTCAGCAGAATGCAATTCTAGAAATAACTACGACATTGGGAAAATGAGGCTGGAATAAGTGGATGAGTTTGTTTATCCGGGTGCCAGAATAACGAAAAACTCTGAGGTAGAAAAAGAAATAGATGCGAGATTAACGAAAGCAAATAAATGTGCCGGAGCCTTGATCCAACTACTAAGGGCGAAACAGCTATCTAGAGATTCTAAATCCCGCCTTTACAAAACAGTATTGCGACTAACAGCACTATATGCCTGCGAAACTTGGATACTGAATAAGAAAACACAGGAAAGATTGCAGAAATGGGAAGAAAAATACTTAGAAGAGTTTTGGGAGGAAGGAAAACAGAACAAGGATATGAGAGAAGAGCAAACAGAAAAATGTATGAGATAAACAAGGGACCAGCAATTGACTTGATAATAAAAGCTAAAAGATTACAGTGGCTGGGTCACATCGAAAAAATGGCAGATGGACGAACAACTAAAAGGATAGCCTGGAAAACACCAAATTACAAGAAAAGAAAGGTCGACCGAGAAGACTGTGGAGAGAAGCAGTGCTATCAGACCTAAAAGAGAAGGGCATAAGAGATTGGAAGACCAAAGTCAAAAATAGAAAAGAGTGGAAGAAAACCACGGAGCTGTGGGCCTAAACGGCCTACAAAAAAAAGCACTCCATATATATTAATAAATAAAAATAATAAGTACAATAAAAGAATTTGGTAAATCAATAGTGATTTTTAAACACAAAAATTTAAGTCCATGTAAAATGAAAGCTTATATTTTACACACAAATTGGAAGACTATTTTACTGATCAAAATCTAACCAAATCAGTTTCGTTTGAGATGAACCTTGTGGTTAGTTATGATTGTTGCTACAACAGCTGCATGTGAATAAATAAGTAACAAAATAATTTATTAACAAAAAAAGACGATAACAGTTTTGACACCATAAATATATTGTACTTTCATCAACAAGTGATTTTTCTTTAAAAGAATATAGGTTTGGTTTAAACCAGGGACTAAAAACGAAAAAAATTCCGTTCGTTTCTGTTCGGAACGAAAACGAAATATATCGTTTTCGTTCTTTTCGTTCTAACCGAAAAAATTCTTTTTTCGTTTTCGTGAACCGAAATAATAACGGTTAAAACCGGTTTTACAATATTTTTTTTCGTCAAAAAATCAATTTTTTTCTAGTCACCACAACCTTCTATAAATACGATAACAATATTTGCGTCTCAACTAAAATATAAACGATGACGATGGGGCTTGATGCTCACGGACAGCATATTTTAGACTGGCGAACCATCGCCATATTAAATTTACCATATCGTTAAACATATTATTAACATTTAACCATTTTATTAAGTTTAACACCCGCAAGGTGCAAAAACACAACGTGATTAGGTTAAATTAGACACACGATCTTTATCTAAAAATATGACAATATAGCAAGTGCTGTTTTAAATTTGTTTTAGTACTAAAAATATATGCATTTGAATTAAATAAGATCCTGCTGTAATTATTTAAAAAGACAAAAGAATGAATTAAAGTGGATAATTTACTAAATGTTATAAATAAAAAAGATTAAAAAAAACAACTTATATTAACTTGAAATATACTTTAATTTGTTAGTTTGTACATACCATACAATATACATTTTCACATTCCGTTAAATCTTACTAGAAACACATCCTCCAATAAATCTTCTTTTACATTAGTCCTTTTCGAAGTAAGAATATATTTTACTATTATTATGTCTAAACGCAAATAAAACATACACATCAGTGGCGTATATTCCATAGGTGCTAGGTGTACGCCACACACCCTAGTGAAACCCTTAAAATTTATTTTTAATTGAGAGCATGTTTTTTTAATTAAAAGATAGATTATTTTCCAATTTTTCTGAAAATTTTAAAGAAAAAGTTGGCAATATTGTCTAAAAAAGTAATGTTTCATTGTTGAAATAAGCGAGTAATGAGCGCGGAGCTGTGTTTGCGTTTGCTAGCCATACATCTATCTGTTCGGCGGCGCTATACAAAAATCGCACACATCTTATGCTACATTTGAAGCGTGAGGTTCGAGAGAGGGTAGTGGCGAGTTGGTGGGGACGCGCGTGATTATCGTTCGACCTGGTGCGCTAGTAGAATCGCACCCGTAAGTACATTTATAGCCCTAGAGCCTGCCTAGACTGTCGAGCTGCAAATCAGACAGTTTTTAAAATTTGTTTCTTGTATTAATTATGGCAGAACACAATTGTATAATAAAAGATCTTTTATTATTTTCATTAATTTTTTAATTGTTGTTATTATTACAATTACTACATTAAAATGAACATGTAGGATATAGGTACTGAAAAAAGTCGTTCTAGAAACATTAATTAAATAATAAATAAATTATTAATTTCTCAAATTGTAGCACACCTTGTATCAGAGACCAGGATACGCCACTGATACACATTGATAATATATATCCAATCAAGTGTATATTCTATATTGGTAATCTAATAAACAAATAGAGAATATCTGTACCGTTAATTGTGTTACACGAAATTGCAAGTATAAACAATAAAGTTGTTAATACATATTCACGTAAATATATGGAGAAAAGTGAAGCTCACTTATTTCAAGTGAGATTTTTTACTGCCTCGTGTAGTCTCCCCAGCACAGAAGGTAAATTCGCGTTTGTGTTTAACAAATAAAATTGAAATACCGACAAAATCGGTTAAAACTGGTTTTGGAAAATAGGTATTTATTTCGTTTTCGTTCTTGAACGAAAAATAATAGATTCGTTTTCAGTTTCGTTTTCGTTCTTAAAAAAAATTCGGTTAATTTCGTTTAACGTTTTCGTTTTCGTTCCGTTCTCAGTCCCTGGTTTAAACTAAACTTCTAATTCTAAATCTTTAAACTGATTTACTAGAATAAATCGAATATTTGAACAAAGGTGTAGAATCAGTTGATATCGAGCGTGCTCCAGTTATTTCAGTGTATATCGTGAAAACGTTTTAAAATTTTATTCTGTATCAGCCGAACGAGAATTTGTAACATTATAAATTTTTGATTTTCTCTATCTCCAGCAAAAAGCCACTCGACGATGAATCGAAGCCGACTCTACGGTCGTTTTGGATTATATTTTTCCATTAGCAGTTTACTGAACATGCCATTCACATTTTTGCCAGACACCACAAATTTTATTTATTCCCCAACAGTTTATAATACAACGACAACGTTAAACGCGTTCGTTTTCAGAATAATACCATCACGGATTTAAATATTTAAATGCTGACAAAACGGAAGATGAGCGTAATTAAAGCTCATCATTTTATTAACTGAGTGTTGTTTTAAACAATTTTAAGACCAATATTAGGCTTCTATACATCAATGGCTAATTAAATATCCTAAAGATATTAAACATCCTAGGATTTATAACAATAAAATATGTTTAACATTTAAAATGATTGTTTTAGTGACAAATACATGATTCTAAATCGTTCATTGCATGTACTAACTCAGGGCCTATCACGGGGGGGGGGGAGACTAATTCCCGCGGCCCGGTGTTGCAAAGGGGGCCGCCCGGATTCGAGCTAATACACAATGTTTTTTCTACAAATACTGTTACAATTATGAGAACAGCGACGAAAAAACAAATTTTGGAAGCGTTATCTCTTAATATCTAAAAATCGTATGGAATGTTACGTTCCTTCCAGTCGTATTTAAAATAAGAAAGTTAATGTTAAAAAAACAAAAACAAATGAAGATGGACAAAATTTGTTGACAAATTTTAAATCTACGCAAAAAAGTGCCCAAATAATGTCGAATAATATTTTGAGTGTGATATCAATTAAGCAAGTTATGAGAAAAATAAATAACCTGATGTGTTTTGTTTTTTATCAATAGCGCAAAAACTATTGATTTTTTCCCAGTTTTTTTTCATAGAACAGCTGCTCTTGAATCATTTTGACCCATTTAACCAAATCTGTATCTCTTACCGTTTAAGAGATCCCCATGTTGTTCACTATATTTGGGACACCCTGTATATAAAGGGACACATAAAAAACAATTATTATCAGTAAAAACGTTTTACTTAGGTCTTAAACATTCGATTTATGCAAAAATTTGCGATGGCATACCTTATGGGACACCCTGTATTTGGTGGATCTTTTATACTTATTAAAGGGTTCCCATAGAAATATTTTCAATCATCTCCCACCTTCACAGGGGGCTGAAAAGTGCGACCCCTGTTGTTTTTTTTAAATCATAGTACAATCGCAGAGAGTTGCGTATTGTACGGATCAGAAAATTGGGTGATTAACACGAGACAAAAACGGTCTTTAGAGGCCACATAGATAATATTTTGGAGAAGATGCTGCGGGGTCACAAAACTGGACCATGTAAGATACACTGAAATAGTCAATAGAATGCAAATTAAAGAAACATCAACGACAACATAGAGAGGAAAAACATAAATGATACGGCCATCTAACAAGAATGCTTGATTATAGGTGGTCAAAGAAAATTTTTGTATGGGAGCCACGTGAACGGAACAAGAGGGGACTTCTGCGAATGAAATGGAAGGATACGGTGGAGGAAGCAATGCAAACCAGAAACCTTGCAAAGGACATGTGTTATTAACGAATACTGAATAAAATTTAATTTACATAAAATTAAGATGAAACATTATCATTTTAAATCTGGATCTCAGAAGAGAAAAGAAAAAAAATAGAGAAAGAAAAAAAATGTAGCCAATGCCGAAGAAGTCTATTTTTTTTCGTATTTTTAATACGGGATTACATAGTCTATAGCAGGGATGGCAAATAGGTGGCACGCGTGCCCAACTTGGCACGCGAGAGATTTTCGACGGCACCCTAAAGAATTCTATGAATAATTTATTTTTTTATTTTAAACCTCTTCGAAAAATTTTATTTATTTTTAATTAGTAGTAATTAATTATCTACAACTACATGTTATTTAAATATCAAAAAATTAAAAATACCAAAAAATAACAACTCTTCTTATATCGATACAATAATTTGTTCATTACTATATCTTCATATAAAATACAAACTGTAGCGATGCACGGAACTTTTGATTGCATACAGTAGCGTAGCAAGGGGGGGGGCGGTCCGCCCCGGGTGGCAATTTTTTTTGGGGCAGCACTTTTAGTCTACCCAAATGGGGTAAAAATGGAAATCTCGGGGTAATGAAGGATCAGTAGATATAATAATCAGTTCCCGCACTAGCGCTATTAAATTCATAAAAATTAATTTTAGAAAAAGGAATTCTTACCGAAGTTAGAGGATAAAACGGGCTACTTGACCTTGCTTCACTGAAAACCCGCTCCCTTGTAACGACAGAAATTCCAAGTTTCTAATAAAATTTACGATACGGTACCAGTCATTCAATAAAATTTCAAACAATTCATTTATTTTAGGCATTAAATTCCATGCAGTTTTAAACTCTATTGTAACAGGGACTTTTCGCCCTTATTAAAAATAATTTCGTGGGAGTGGGGGCGATCTGATTTTTTAAAAAATCAGAAAAGGTTCTACTGTAAAACTGTAATTTTGGAAGATGATAAAGTATTCTCCATTATCTAACTTGCTTTAAAACACGTTTGAACGTCTAAAATTAAAAAAAAAAAATCGCCTGTGGCGCAATTTGTTTTTTCCCCACTTTTTTGTGTCGATCTCTGCTTGCATTTGGCAAAAATCAAAAATTAACAACCCTTATTAATAGGGGCGGCAAATTTAGGGACCGCCCCGGGCGGCACAACCTTTAGCTACGCCACTGATTGCATATGTATTTAGTGACACATAAAATCATGACGTTGGCAATACTGAACGAAATAACTGACAGTTGTTTCTGGTAGGTAGTTAGGTAGGGTAGGTTAGGTTAGGTACTGGCACGGGGAAAAATTTGTATTAAATTTTATTTTATTTTGGCACACTGATCAAATCCTATTTGCCATCCCTGGTCTATAGGATGGTCCACATAAAACAGCCAGCTACTATTGGTATCTTGTAAACGGTAAAAGCTACAAACAACTTTAAATTAGGAAAATTGTTTTTTTTTCTGAGAGCTGTTCAGTGATGCTTTATTGTTTTAAAAAGTTCAATGGCACGCTAGATAATAAACCAAAATTAAAATAGGCATTTTTTTAAATCTTTAATAACTCGGTTATACTTGATGGTACAAAATCTGTAAAATGAAAGCATTCCTTCGTTTCAATCAAGGCTCGAAACCAAAAAAAAATTTGGTTAACGGTTAACCGAAATCGAGAACTTTATTTTTATAACGATTTTTGTTGAAAAACCGGTTTTATTCGTAAAAAAACGGTTTAGTGTAAAAAACCGATTTAAATTATAACCGGTTTTTAAAATTATTTAGAACAGGAATGCAAAGGATGAAATGATATTATTTATTTATAATTTTATAATATATGTACAATCAAGCGTTCAGTAATGACTCCTGGTAAACTTATCGAATTTAATACAGATTTTTTATTTTTCATCGTAATTTTTATTAAAAAAATACGGTAAAAAAAACGGTTTTTTATTATTTTGGTTAAAGGTTACCGCTTTTTTTGCCTTAAAAAATAACGGTTTCTGACAAAAAATAACTGTTAACCGGTTTTTTAAACCAAACCGGTTTCATGCCCTGCTTTCAATATTTGTTAATTTGTTTAATTAACTTCTTTGAAGCTCTTACCGTTTACAATATCTCAATAGGGGCCGTTCTATGTGGAATCTTTGATTTATAGCTTTCTTAGAGCAAAGGGGGATCCGCTGTCTATTGCTTTCCCGGGGCCCTAATTTTTTGTTAACGGCCCTGCATGTACTACACAACATTAAATCCGTATCCTTTTCAATTTACTTTTGTACGCTTAGAGGGCTACATTTTTGGTTAATGAACATTCGGAAAACTCTTAACGCTGTAGTTTCTATTAACAAAGTTACTAGCAATAACAATAGAATTTTTTGTTACATCATAATCGTATATAACCGTCTTAAAATTAAACCGATTGTGTTAAAAATAATGAGTTTGCTATTTTGGCCAAATATGCTAAGGCAATGTTGATAGCACACAACAAAATCCTGAAATTTTGTACTTGCACAAGAATTTTAAGCATTGATCAGCAGATTTAGTCATCATTAGTAAATACTGTATGAAATCCGTTTTAAACAGTAATAATAAATAATGCAAGTCAGCGGTTATCCAACAATTCAAAACAGCCTTTGAGTATGGCATATCAATAACATAAATAAATTAAAATACTTACACATGTAACCAAACAAGTATTTTAATGTACCTAATCCAGTAGTTCCCAAACGATAAGTTAACACCTTCGCGACGGAGTTTCTAGGGGGTCAAGTTTAAGTTGAACATAAACATAGGAAAACAAATTTAAGAGATATTAAAATATATTAAAAAAATGAATAATAATGTTTCATGAAATTTATAATTTTGGTTGACTTTCTCTCGGTTTTTAGTTAATGGGAATTGCAAAATGTAGGAGAGTGTTGTTAAATGATAAGTATTAGTGTATTGGTAAACACTAACATCACCTCTTTGACTGCCTGTTATCATTTATTATTATCATGTTTTTATAAAAATTACTTATCTTTTTTTGAACGATCTATTGTAGAAATGCCAAACTAGTTTTAAAACTCTGGTAATAAGATTGTTACTGATGAAAAATTGAGTCTTAAAAGTGGTTTAGCAATTCTACAAAAGACACATATTTGTTAAATTATTTGCATTAATCAAAGAATGACTTAAATAACTCATCTCTTATAAATTTATAGAAATGTATGATATTTATTTAAGAGTATGATAGCTTACAATGTTAGAATAATGCCATAAACTCTGTAAATAGCTGGTTTTTGCTTGAAAATTCTCGTCAATAAACTTTCAGATTACGTCGGCATAAAATTTCCATGTAGTGCCGACCAAAAGTGTTGTAAAATTTAATATTATATCCGTTTATTGCTCACATACACAAAAATTATGACGTTAAAGTAATATTATTTCGGTAAATATTCGAGCAATAACCAATACAATACGACGTTATATACAGCGATGTAAATTTAAATGAAAAAGTATGAAAATAAGCGAGAAAATATTGATAGGTCTCTAGCTCTAAAGATATCGTCTTGATATACTCGCATTTCTTATTGGCAATATGCAAAACCCTGTCATGCGGAGTGCACTTTATTGCAAGAGAAGCATTTAATATTTTCCCATTCTGTAAGGAACATTTCATACAAAGTTGCCACCTAGGGGCACGTATGTAATGTGTGAAGATATGCATTAAGAAATATTTAATTAAAATGTTCACGAAATTCGCCCTAAGAATTTTTGCTCTCGCAGATTATGACTTGTATCACTTTATGTACGTATATTTAGTACAGATTAAGGCCTTTTTATTATTAAAAATTAAAAGTGGCTTGTGCAACTCACTTTATATTAAAAAATATCTTTATGAAAGTTGAAAATTTACACAAAACTCAAGTTACAAAAAAATAGACACGTAAGTAATTTAAATAAACTAAATAGGATTTATTTTTAATCAGGTATTCTTCAGCTCTTAAAAAAAACAATTGTCCGTCAATGTTGCAAACTACAATGATTAATTGGCATTGATGGACAGCACCAGTCTTCCTTTATTTTTAATTAAAAGTTGCTATCAGTTATACTCAGGATTTACCAAATTGGATGTTTGATAACCAGTAAAAAAACTAGCGGTTGGGTTTTGAATAAAAAAATGCGTGCACATATTCTTCATTCCTCTACCGCTAACGATATGTGCAGTGATGGGTAGAAAAATAAGTAATAAATAAGGAAAAAAGTATTACATCAATTAAAAAAATATTTAAAAATGCAAATTATCTTCTGTAAAATAGTATATGTTACAAGAAAAGATGAAAGTACAGTTTTTTTCGTGAGGTGAGATTCACTCACGAGCCGCAAAGCGGCGAGTGAGCAAATCTCACGAACGAAAAATACTGATTTCATGTCGAATCGTAAATGCTCTTTTTTCTACGAAATTAAAATCTTATTATAGAACGAACGTTAATGTAAACGATCCAAATGACAATTATTATGTATAAAGTATTAATTTATCATATCATTTCCATAGCGACATCACCACACTGACATTGACAGAAATAAATTTATAACCTGCAAAACGAAATATATTTAATATTAATTTTTGTACCATTCTTAGGCTTTTATATAAAATGCTACATTAATACTAAATTATTTCATAAGAATTTTAGTTAATTATGAGTTTAAGTTAAAAAACATAGTAAATTTTACAATTTGATTTTTACATTGTCAGTGACATTATTTTCGCCACTAGAGACGAAAGTAAAACTTTCATATAGGGTAGGCAGTAAGAAAATGACAACTTTTATATACATAAGTAGAAAAAAAACTTAATTGAAATATGGATATACCGGGTGTAACTGAAATTAGGCTCACCCCTTTTTTCCCTATACTTTTAATTTTAGAAAAAAGAAATTTTATACGTGTGATATGTGCAAAACTCCGGATTTTCTGAACACATACATGTACACTTCTGTTTCACTTCCGGTTTTGCTGGAAATGACCCTAACTTTGTTATTTCGAATGGAACACCCTGTATATTTTTGTATTTTTGGAAAGAGGATGCAATTGTAAATACAACCATTATTTTAGTAAATTTTTGTAATCTCGAAAAAATACCAATAACTTGGTATTTTAATTAGGATTTATAAAAATACAAAAAAAATTAACTGTTTATTTAATAAAATTTTGGAAATGCTAATTTCGTTTTTGTTGTTGTTCTCAGAAGTTTGAATTGATTTTTAGTTGTAAGTGATCGTCAAAAAGAATCAACACAAAAAAAAGCATTTGTTTTGTTGCTATTTAGTATATTCAAATATGATTATTAAGGTATTTTATCAAAACTTTACAATGATTTAAAATTTTAATGGCTGCTCCTAATAAAAATACCACGTTATTGGTGTAGTTAAATTCTTCAAAAAATACTTAATTTAAATAACCGAATGAACCACTATCGTTCAATTTAAAAAAATTGAGTTTTTGTCAAAAAACCTATTTAGCAACTTTTAAATTCCATTAAAGTAACCCAAATGTCATTTAAAATTAACAAAAACGGTTTTAGAACACTTTTAGACACAATAAATTTCAATTTACGCAGGTCATGGCACACCTAATAAAAAAGTTAATTTTTGTCCAAAACTTATTTGAGGTTATAAAAATTCACTAAAATATTGGATTCAAAATTGCATTCTCTTTTCAAAAATGTAAAAACATATTCAATTTAAAATAACAAAGTTAGAGTCATTTTCGGCGAAACCGGAATTAAAACAAAAATGCACACATGTTCAGAAAATCCGTATCACATGTTTAAAATGTCCTTTGTCTAAACTTAAAAGTAAAGAAAAAAAGGGGGTGAGCCTGATTTCAGGTACACCCGGTATATTAGAAAAAACTATCGTAATAAATTTATTTTACCTCATACACCATAAGAAGCAACGCGGAGCTGTGAATTTATAGTAAATAGAGTTTAAGGAAAACATAAATTCGCAATCGATTACTTTTAAATAAACGTATAAAATAATATATGACAAAAATTGCATAAATCAACAAAACATTAATAAAAAATTAGTCAACTTTGTCTTTTACTTAAACGAAAAGCTCCAAGTTGCTAGCAAGATCTTTTGAATTGATTAATCGGAACTATTATATTCGAAATACCTTTTAATGCGGTGATATTGTGTGAACTTTTAATAGTTTCACTTTACGTACGTACATTATTATTTATGACCAAATAAAACCCGACCTATAATACATTTGTAACCCCAAGTAAAAATAGATATTTAACGGCGTGTTTTATTTTCAGATAAGTAAAGAAACGGTTGCACATAAAACGCTTTTTCATTTGCTCATCATAGAATTTTAAATAACGGCCGTTCATAAATTAGCCATTTATTCCAAGTGCATAACAGAAACGAAACTACGATAAAATAGTTTTATGAACCATTGTAAGAAAATACAGCGCTAAAATTACCTTATATTGACGTACTTTGGAGTAGTTAATGATATTGCATTTTAAAGTAAAACGGGATAGTTAAACTGTCTGTAATGACATTGAGCTGAAAATTGGAACGAAATTACAGGCTGCCCCAGATAAATGTGAAATGCTATCTTGGCGATAAAATGTTTATACAGATATGTACATTTGAATTAAACATTACGTACTGCATTTGAGAGAAAAATCCAAAGCGACACATTTTACGACATCCTGATGAATATAATTTGTGTGGGATATGTTTGATCTACACATGCAAAATTACGACTCAAACTATGCCCTAGATCGGAAAAAAGACGACTATTAAAGCATTATGTTTTAGTAACAGCAGAATCTGTCGCCCGATTGCATACACGCTAAACCTGGGATTAACCCTGGGTTAAACGGGTCAAACCGGGTTTAACCCAGGTTTGGGGTTAATACCTGCCTGTATTCAAAACATTCCAGGAAGTAATAGACGAAGAAGACAATAGTATAATAATTATAGGAGACTCGGAAACAATAATGCTGGAATAGAGAGAATAAAGGGAAAAGAAGGAGAGAAAGCTAGAAATAATAATGGAGAGAGAATTATAAATTTATGCATAGAAAATAATTTAGTTATCACGAACACAAAATTCAAACATAAAAATATTCACAAATATACGAGAGTGGAACATAACAGAAATGAAAAATCAATAATTGACTACTTCCTAATAAGTAAACAAAAATTTGGTCTGATAAAAGATGTTATAGTAACAAGACAAGCGGAAATCGATACTGACCATCACTTATTAAAAATGGAAATGATAAACCAACAAGAAAAAAAACTGGACAAACGAAGAAAGGTAGTAAACGAGAAAATACAGAGTCATAAACTAAAAGATCCATTAGTAAGAGACAATTACCAAGAGATAATAAACAGAAAATTCAAGGAACAAAAAGAAGAAAAAGAACTGGAAGATAAATGGAAAAACTTCAAAGAAACATTGTTATAGGCTGCAAAAGAGAGCTGCGGAAAATCAAAAATAGCGAACACGAACACAAAAAGAACAGAATGGTGGACTAGAGAACTACAAAAAATTATTGAGAAAAAAAATGGAAAATCTATCTAAATACAAAGAAAGCAGAGGATTACAATAAAGACAAAGAAAAAAGAAACGAAGTCAAGCTTGCAGTAAGGAAAGCAAAAGAAAAATCATGGATAAAGTTTGGGCAGAACATGATTGAGAATTTTAATGAGAATCAAAAGTTGTTCTATGGCACGTAAAAGCAGCTAAGAAAGAAAAAGAATATGGAATGAAAAACATAAAATATAAAAATGGATAATTACGGATAAGGAAAAAATAATGAAAAGGTGGAGACAATACTTTAAAGAGCTAGCGGAAACAGAAAAAATATACGAAAGATACGAAGTAACAAATTTAAGAAGCGACGGAGGATATCAGGAGATATCGAAGATTACAATGGAAGAATTAGAAAAATCAATAGCAAAATTGAAGATCGGAAAAGCCGCAGGTAAAGACGGTATTACACCAGAATTGATTAAATACATGGAAGAATTAGAGAAAGAAGCAATACGGGCCTTATTGAACGAAGTAATAAAATCAAGAAAAGTACCAAGGGATTGGAACATTGGTATAATCTTACTATTATATAAGAAAGGGGACAAAATGGAGTGTTTTAACTATAGAGGAACAACATTAAAGAGTGTATCAGGGAAAATACTGGCAAGAGTGATAGGAGGCAGACTAAAAGAAAAAATAGAAACACACTAGAAGAATCCCAATACGGTTTCAGAAGACCAAGGAGTACACAAGACCCAGTCTTTATATTAAGACAAACAATAGAAAGGAGCATAACAAAAAACATTGAAATATTTATAGACTTGGAAAAAGCATTTGATAAATCAAAAGAAAAGACGTATGGAGGGGTCTAAGAAGGAAGCGAATAGAAATAGAAACAATCGACATAATAAAAGCGATGTACGAAAAAACGGTAAATATTTTAAGAACACAAAATGAAGAATCGGAAGAGTTTGAAACAAAAGAGGGCTTAAAACAAGGATGCGCGTTCAGTCCATTATTATTCTCAGTAGTCATAGATGGGGTTATTAAAGAAGTAAAACAAAAATTGAGACAGTTTCACCTAGGCAACTGGAAAATGGAAAAAATTAACATAACGGAGCTAACGTTTGCAGACGACATGGTCTTAGTTGCGGAAACAGAAAATAAATCTGCAACATAATTTAGAAACTCTAAACCTGGAATTGGAAAAAATTAATATGAAAATAAATACCAAAAAAACTAAAACTATGATCGTCACAACAGAAAACTAAGGGCATAACATCACTTTAAATGGGCTTAGGTTGAAACAGGTAGAAAGTTTTAAATATTTAGGAGTGATCATGGAGAAAAATGGAGGAATGGACAAGGAAATAAGCGAAAGGATAGGAAATGTGGGAACAATATTAAACAGTTTAAGAACAACATTTTTTGGAAATAGAGAAGTCCCAAAACGAATAAAAGTGAAAGTGGTTAAACAGGTAGTAACTCCGGCAACTTTATACGAAAGTGAAACGTGGACACTCACAAATAAAAATAGAAGCCGAGTGATTGCAGCAGAAATGAGATTTCTAAAAAAAAATCCAAGGAAAAACCAAAGAAGATAGAATCAGAAACGAAACATATAGAGAACAATTAAAGATAAAATCAGTTGAAACAAAAATACAAGAAAGGTAGCTGGGATGGTTGGGTCACATTTATAGGATGAAGGAAGAAAGGTTAACCAGAAAAGCATATGAAGCAAGATCACTGGGAAAAAACAAAAGAGGTAGACCGAGAAAAGCCTGGTAAGACGAAGTTAAAAAAGCAGCAGCGGATAAAAACATCAAATGGAAAGACATAAAAAGGCTAGCACAAAACAGAAAAACATGGAAAAAAGTCAGCACAACACAACTGAACAGTCCTACACCTAACAGTAGAACGACTCATGACTAAATAAACTAATAAATAATCTGTCTGTATTTGTCTGGACTGCTTAGTTTTACATTTAAAGAGATGTGTTAGAAAGAGTTACTGAAAGGTAGATGGAAGATTGTGAATCTACCCCCATCCGTTTTTCGGGAGAACTAATTCTTGATTTTCATGCGGTTTAACAAACTCCAAATCACCAGTTACGAATTAAACAAATTTAAAAATTATTAATTACAACAATTTCCTACTGTACTATGCATTAATAAAGGTAGATTAATGTAAAAATTTTAAAATATGTATCAAGTTATTATTGTTGAATAATGGAACATATTTAAAACTAGTTTTTACTTCAGCCACTTAGAGTTTACAATTCAAGTTGTAAAAGAAGTTTTCTTTATTATCTGAAGAACTACACCTGTGCATTTCTTTCATAAAGTTTGTTTTCCGAACGACACCCGTTGCGGCAACATGTAATTTTTCAACTTTCAGACAATTCTTTCTCGAAAAAGATTGCATGATTGTAGTAACTTTTAAGTTTATTAAATCTTATAGAAATACAAAGGCTTTCGTTGTTTATTCGTAAATGGATTTTAGCTGAAATTTGTCTTTTCTGGAACAGGCCTCGAGTTTAAATAACTTTGTTATAAAATTAGGACCTGTAAAGGTTCATCGTTGGATTTTATAGTCAGATGGAATGCAAATTTCGTTCAGTGTGTGTTCTGTATAGTGTAGCTAATAACAATCCATGCAGTATTAGTAAGACTTGGAGGAAAACAAATAGACCAGATATATCAAAGACGGCTTGCTTAAGGACATTTTGAACGAATGCCGGTGCTTTAAGAAGAAAGGAAGTGAGATAAGATGAGATAAGCGATAGACCGAGTGGATTGAAGAGCGAAATAAAGTGATGAGAACATTTGAAAGTTGGAAAGAAGACAATTACCGCTAAAGGGGGATAATGCAAAAAGAAACAAGCTTAAACCGGGCGGAAGATCATAAAAGTACTTTGGTGCGGGACGACTGTAAGTTGTTTAGAACACAAGTTTTATAGTTTTTAGAGAAGTGAAGACTTCATTCGCCATTTATTAACAACAGCTTATGACGTTTACTTACGGAACATCAATAAAGCTTAGGTCCTTAACGAATATCCGGACTCAAACAGTCGATACTAAACTATTCGAGCACACAGAGGAGTATGGCATAAAGAGAGCTATAAATTTGCAGGCTGTAATGATAAATGGAGCTCAAGATACGGGCCCTGGGCGAATTGCCTAATAGAGTGCCAGAGTATTCCGACTATATGTCTAATAAAAATCAATTGAGATTAATTGAAACCTTTAATTTATACTATTTATTATGCCCGAGTAATTGTGCGAAGTTCGAAGGTACTTAAACAAATGGCCAAACTTGGCGTATCCATCTTCAAACATCGCGTTAGTGTTAATTTTGGTAACCGATGTGATTTAACCTTTGCAGTCGTCAACCGATCAACTTAATTTAGATCGAGGCAAAATGTAGTCCTTAAAACGGTTGGTTAACTTCGATAATTGTTGAAATAAACGTCTTAGTTAAGATTTAACTTACACTTCCGCTTAATAAGAAAATAATTAAATCGTACGCGAAACGTGAGAAAACTGCTGATGGAGAGATTGCGAATTGTCTGCGAGTATAAATGGATTCGAGAACGCTTAATTTTAACCGATAACGAAACAAAATATCAAGAACTAATTTGGTGTCTCCAGCAGAGCACGGGTAAGTGAATAGAGGAAATCGGCTTGCACGTGACAGCTTCGTACCAATCAGTATACGAGTCCGGCCGGTTACGACTCGTCGCCCCTACCGACCCCGTTCTCGTGATCTACTTCCGCCTAACGCCTGCAGAACGGAAGAACATCGATAAATTACCAAACCTTAAACTTGTAACAGTCTGGTGTGATAGGAGTCGTTCGCTCAACGTACAGCCAAAGTTAGATGTGTTCCACTCCAAGAACTTATTGGTCATCATGCATCTGTATATTCAAATCACCTCGGCTGGCGGCTCACGCGTATCGCCATAAAAAGTTAAGCCGCGAAACAAATTTTTTATATACGAAACAGTAGGTGTAGTCTCCCTGGCATGTACGAAATACACTTGACTTTCAGATTTGTTGAAAAAGTTTCACCAATTTCGTTGGGCTGGTGCATAACTTAAATACAACTGCCACCTGCGGCTATGTACTTAGTGAAATGGCGTTTTTAAAATTATTTCGACTGTTTTTTGCGCGAGCTTCTCGTTTTGCCCGTCTGAACTACTTCAACTAAGTAAGTGCGGAACTCGTTATTAATTTGAGGGAAATTTCGCCAAAGTGTACGCATAACTTTGACGCGTAACATTTTCACTAAAAAACTGATAATCTGAGAGGGACTCGAACGACCTGATTTATACCGAATACATACTAAGAAAGTGTAATTTACTTGGCTAATTTAACATTAAATGTCAAAGGCAGACGGCGTTCGTCTGCGGCCGAACTTGCGGAGTATTTTATTCGCGACAGCCAATAAGAAAGCGCGCTTGTTCCAGCATTCGGCAGTGCGTTTATTCGGGTTTATACAGAAATCGCGCTGATAAATTATGGAGACCCGTCGGATCGATATGTACTCGTTCACCGAGTCGCGGTGACTTACACGCGGCAGATGTGGAATGGTTCTAATTGAATGGATCGAAAATGGATTTCCGGGAGCGATTGTGATGGAATGCTACGCTAAGACAGGAAATGAGGGATCGGTAGGACATAAATCCGGGGCCGATTCGCAGATGAGAACGATGTAGATTAGGCCAGGATCTGTAGCGGTAGGACTGATAAGAAGAGCGCCCGCTCATTAATTATTGCGGGGCGCGTCCTGCCAACGCCAGCTCTGCCGCTATCGATTGAAAAATGTGTAACCTCTCATGCTGCGAGTCGCGATAAAATTACTAATTTCGCTAGAAACTCGATAACACAATATCCCGGTAGGTGCGTTCATTTACGCCAGCCATCGTAGTCTCGCTAAGAAACGGTCGAGCGCCAATCGGTATGCAAATTGATAACAAAATACCGCTAACTACAGAAACGACTGCTCCTGCAAAACGTTTCCTGATGTTTACATAGTTATTATGACAGACGGTGGGGATTTACTCGAGCATTGAACCGTGAATTGGATTATGTACTATGCAATTCGCACACAATTTCCTCGCTTCCTTCCTTGCCCATCCTAAAATCAGGATGAGAAATAGCTGGAGTTAAACGTGCGACGAATCGCAATGCATCCGAGTTATCTCTCGCTGACAACCGATGAAACTCGAAAAAAAATTCCCGGAATACTCTCCGGTGTATATACATATACAAACAAATGTAGTAAACATATTATGAACTTGCACAACAAACAACGGAAACAGGATCTTATGAAGGAAAAACTTTTCGTATTATCTCGACGTATATCGTTACCTATACATCATTCTCCACGAAAACAAAAATATAAACAAAAATGGTAGGGGAGACCGGGGATAAAAGTAAATTTTTTTTGGTTTTATTTAATTTCTCATAGATTATTACAAATTTTTTACTTCCAAACTGGTTTAATGATAGATTGGACATTTGTCTTGCTTCCAAGATATTTATTTCGTGTGTTTCGTACAGCAACTGTTAGAAAAAAAAATTTTTCTTTAGTAAGACAGCTGTTACTTTCAACCTCAACGTTGGGGCTTAAAGTAACAATGATTGGGGTAAGTTGTAACGGCAAAATCATTTACACAGCTCATAACTAGTGGGTAAATATATTAGTATTCATCAACAAAATTAATATTTTATTCAAAAATACACATTAGCAAAATGAAAAAATAAAAAAAAATATCTTTGGTACAACACAAAATGATAAGTGAACAGTATGGCATACCAGGTAAGGGCGGTCCCAAATTATTAAATTTATACTGGATCATAATAACTGTTTGTTTTATTAAAAAAAAATCTAACCGCTCTTTAAACTGACCGTTATTCATTAAATCAGTAAAAGAGGGTCAGGTTAAGTTGGGTTGGTTAAAGCGTTGTTTATATTAAGTTATAAATATTAAGGTAATAGAATAAAAACAATGGCGGCTGATAGGAAAACCAAAAGTACCAGATCTTACCAATTTATATAGGTTTTATAATTTAAAATGCTTTTTAAGAAATGATTTAGCTTTACATACATTTCCATCATTAAACCGATATTATATACTGAGTTTTATAATTTAATAATTTGGGACTGCAGTTACCAGGTTTGCCAAGATTATAAGTACATATTTAAAAATGTGAATCAAAAAGATACAACAAACTGGAAAATTATTCCGACAACTCTTGTATATTCTCATCTACGAAGAAAGCCACCAATTATGTGCTAAGAGTGAACATTTGCAAGTGAAAACATTAATTGGGGTTGGTTGTAACACTTTGTTACTTTTGACCCCAAGTGTACACAAAAAAAATTAAGGGAATCCACAATTAACCACGATTCTAACGTCAATTTGTATTGCATCCACCAATAGCCAACTAAATTTGGAACAAAATAATATAGGTACTTTTTTGTTCCTATTTTAGAGATCGCCTAAAAGTTACTCGACGGATGAGACAACGCAGTAACTTTTAGGCGGAAAATAGTGACTCTGGCTGGCAAAAAGTTAACCTCTATGACAGATGAAAACTAGCAATGTAGGTAGGGAGCTGGATGTAACTTAACATTGCAAAAGCGTTTAGGGCGATATAAAACAAAAATTAAAGAAACTATAGGCACTGTTACAACCTACCCGTGTTACTTTTATCCCCGGTCTCCCCTACATTAAAAAATATGTATTTTCCTGTATAACGGACGACTTTTACGATTTTAGAATAAAATTAGACCAGCGCGCATCTTACTAGCACAAAAATCCATTAAAATACATTAATATAATAGCTGGATATTTATTAACGATTGAGTAACGAAGATATCGTAAGTTTGAAAATAATTGCAAATCATGTCAGAAAGGTTCTCTAAAAATTAAACATTTTGTCCCATTTATACCGGGTGTTTCTTAAATAATACAAAAAAAAATTCGGAAGCCGATTCCTAATCGAAAATTGAGGGGAGTCTTTCCTACACATTTTTTTCCTTAGACGTCTCATTTTGGAATTACACCCCTCTAAAGGAGAGCGGTAAAATTAGGTTTTTATTTTAATTCTCAAATTTAGATAAATGTAGGAGAATGATATTTGGTAGATGTTTTATACTTCTTAAAAGGTTTCCCATAGTAATATTTTTAATCATCTCCCACCTTCACAGGGGCCTGAAACTTTTTGGTGGGTTGAAATTTTGCAATATAATTTTTTTTTTGAAATCTACATTTATTTAGAAATTTTTTTATTCTTTAGTTTTTCTCGTTAAACCTACAGTTTTTGAGTAAAAAATAAAATAAGTAGACACGAGCCATCAAATATCCCAATATAAAACGACTCATTTTGGTGGTTTCCATGGTTTGTTTATGTTCATATTGGGTAGAATTGACGGGTGTAGTTCATTTTGACGTTTAAGCGGCGACAACGCTAAAACGCCCGTCAATTCTACCCAATATGAACATAAACAAACCATGGCAACCACCAAAATGAATATTTTTGTCTTGGAATATTTGATGGTTCATGTTTACTTATTTTATTTTTTACTTAAAAACTGTAGGTTTTATGAAAAAACCAAAGAATGGAAAAAGTTTGTAAACAAATCAAGGTTTTAAAAAAATATTTTTTTAATTGCAAAATTTTAACCCACCAAAAAGTTCTGATGAAAAAAACCAATAGGAGTCGCGCTTTTCAGCCCTCTGTAAAGATGGGAGATGATTGAAAATATTACTAAGGGACACCTTTTAATAAGTATAAATTATCTACCAAATATCATTCTCCTTCATTTATCCAAATTTAAGAAATAAAATAAAAACCTGTTGTTACCGCTTTCCTTTAGGGGGTGTAACTGTGAAAGGGGACGTCTAAGGAAAAAAATATATATGAAAGACTCCTCTTCATTTTTGAAATGGAATAACCACCAGCATTTTTTCGCAATATTTAAGAAACGCCCTGTTTAACTTTGTAACACATCGTTTTTTTTTAGATTATAATGAATGGTAGCCCAGGTTGATTAGAAAAACTATACGTAATAATTTGATATATTTTTATCAATTGAAAAATAAGTGGCAAACCTTATTAAGTAAGTAACCTTTTTCATTAAGGTTTTTTTAAATTTAATTACGCTATTCATTTGCAAATAAGAATGTTATTACGTTACTGTAATTAGCTGGGACTATTACAGTCAATAATCACGAGTATTTACGCGAAGAGGGAGCTTTTAAAGTTTTAACAGCGGAATTATAATTAAACAAGCTTGAACTAACTCAATAAGCATCGATGATATTAATACCCATGAGTATTATATTCATTGGGTTATTCCTATTCCCATTTCGTGCAGTACAATATAGAGTTACAGATAGGAACTACACCTACCTAATTATCACACCTTGAGATAATGTGGAAAACGGAGATGGGGAAAATTTAATTATTTACATATAGTTTCAGAGAATATCAGCGCAACACAAACAAGCAAAACTAAGTTACACTAATACAGTTAAGGACTTTTTTAATGGGCAAACACAGGGATTGAATACAGGCTGTTCCGCTTTTGAAGTGCAACGACGCTATTAATTTGTATGATCGAAAAAAATTAAACAAATAGTAGCTATTTGTAAGTTTCTGTAAAATATGTTTGTTTTCCAAAAAAATTAAAGTTTCTGTAATGCATTTAAAAAGGTAAACTACACACAAATTTGTGAGAAATCCATCAAAGTTCACAGTATTAAAAAAAAAAAACATATACTATCTCAGTTTTTCCAATTCCATATTTCATATATAGCGTCATTCAAAAAGTCTGCAATAAATGGAAAAGTTTTTTATCATGGATTTCTCAGAAAATTTTATTCCTGATAAAAGTTGGTGCATGGTCTAGTCTAAAACTGATTTTAAGATTTAAAAAAAGTTCAATAAAAAGTCATGGGACACTAGATTTTAGTGATTTTTAAAATATTTGCAAGAGTAAAGTGCCCTTATTTGAAAAGATACCAAAAAAAATTGAGGGAAAACTTTATTTAGAATGTAAACATCAAAAAGTCAATAAAATCGAGTGTCATATAAGTTTTTATTAAACATTTTTCATCTTAATATTAGTTTTAGACCACGCACCAACTTTTATCAAGAATAAATTTTTCTGAGTTATTGATAATAAAAAAGGTTTCCATTTGTTGCAGACTTTTTGAATGTTAAAATTTCTTAAAAAATAAAAATTGGAATTTGATCGTCAAAATTAAATTTAGCATTAGTTTTGGATTTTAAATAACTTTTTCCTATACATTTTTTTATTGTATTATTTAAAATGAGGGCACTTTACCCAACTTTTATTAAGAAAAAAATGTTTTGAGAAATTAACAAAAAAAAAAAATCCATTGGTGCAGACTTTTTGAATGAGGCTGTATATTTCCAAATATTTTAAATAAATTATGCAAATTTTGCATGTTTAATATAATAATCATATACTTAATTAAATAACCCATGATTTTCTTTAAGATGTTTTTAATTAATTACATATAAAATGAAAAATATTCAGAATTAGAGAAATAATACTAATCGCTTATCTTGAAGGTAAAATTAAAACTATTTTTTGTTGCTATACCCCGCGATTCTATTTAAATTCTTTCAATTGTGCAAAAATATAAGACTTGGAAACTTTCCAAAATGAAACAGTGTTTTAATATTTGCCAAAACTGATAGTCACTTTATTAAAATCTAATAAATCTGCCTACTGCTTAGTCAATAATTTAAATTAATCTTATTATATTATGAAAAAATTGTAAAATACTAATACTTTTGCTACAAAACTGCGACTAGAAAAACAGAAATTATATAATTTTGAGCCAGTATACTTTATAGTTTTATAGAGTATCACAACAAAAGCAAATTCTTTCATAACTCTTTTATTTATTGCTAATTAAGTCATCCACAAGAAAATATAAAGAAATTTAGATTGCTTTTTAAAAATAAATAATGGCATGTTTGTTTTAGAAGTTTAAAAAAGGAATCAAGAAGAACAAAAACCCTGTGCATTATTTAAAAAGTGGAGTATGACTTATCAGCAACCACTTGCTTGTCAATTTTTATTTATTTTAGCATTGTTAAGTTTTCAGTTAATATTTCCTTAACATTCTGTCAGTCAATAGTTTCAAGAAAAAACATTAATTACTCAAAAATGCTCCATTTTCTAAATAAGATATTTAACACATTTTTAAAAATACGCAAAATATAAAGAGTGTATTAAAAGTAACAAAACGTTCAAATAATGTTGGGTTATGAAACTAGGAATTTCATTTTTATTTGTGATCTTACTAACACAGATATGGTACAATTATTATTGGTATAGCTCTCAGAATTTTAATTACTTACACGGATAAAAATGCAAGTATGTACAGTGAAAATTGAACACCCTGTATGTAAATATATGCAAACAGAAATGACTTGAAAAAATCGGAATACAAAACAATCTAAAAATACGCCGATAGCAGACGACAGCACCGGGATTTTAATATTACGTTTGACATCATATCGACATTTATAACCTTCTATTTGCAATAAATACAAAGGGAGCAAGAAGCGCCAATAAGCGATATTTACAATTCAAACTTATTTCTGTCCCAAAAATAATGAAATAAGCACGTCAAATAAACGGTTTCTAAATTCAGCAAACACGAGTTCATGCTTTAAGCTGAAATTTAATAATTAATTATCTAAAGTCGTTTATTCCCCGAAAGATATGAGCAGTAAAAAAGAAAACGTCATTATAAAACTGTGTTACAGTTGTAAAACCCACCGTTTTAACTAACAGAATTTCATTTTAGGGTTCGTTTTGGCACTTTAGAAAATTACGAATTTTCATGAATGAAGTTTTAAAGGGGTAAAGTTTGTAGAGTTCGTTTTTTAAATCAGTATACAGGGTGTCCCAGATTACATTTCCAGCATGGGGATCTCGCTTATTATAAGAGATACAGGTTTGTTTAAATTAGATGAATTATTTCTTAGTATGACAGGACCCACAATCAGTTTTTAAAAGTACAAAATTCCTCGTGCTTCAGATGTTATAGCAAAAAATATGAAAATGTTGAATTTCTTTTTTCTCTCATAACTTTTTTGTCTTAAATCATTAGAACAATTTTATTTGTACTTTCTTAAGGTACTTTTTAATGAAGAATGTAACTGTTATTTTAGATTATTTTTAACACCTACCATTTTTGAGATATTAACCCCAACTTCATTTTTTCTTATGAGCCGCGAAGTTGGCTATGGAATAGTTTAATGTGCTTTTTTTTCCTCTTTAAAATGAGATATTACTTGTTAATTTATTTTTATAAATAAGTCACAAAATCAAGGAAAATCCCTGTGTACCCATCACTTATCAAGCTATCTATGAAAATAAAAACAAAAAACAACTAATTAAATGTCATATGACAGTAAATATTTGTCTGCGGTAGCATTTATTAGAATTTCACATTATTGTTGTGTAATTCGATAGTTTTTGTCGTAATTGTTATAATGATGGCTACATTTAAAAATATCAAAAAATTTGACATGTTGAGATGCTACATTCTTTGCCATACAAACTGTGTAGAAGCTGAGCGAATATACTTGGAGCTATATCCCGAGAAAAGGCAACGAAGGATGCGTAATTACAAAAATTTGGAAATAAATTTAAAAGTATATGGTTTTTTCGACAAACCAACCAAAAATTCAAAACAAATCAATAATTAATTAGAATTATTTATTTTACACCGTTTCTATTGCAAATAATGTGGCATTTCAACATATAAAATTTTTAATTAGTTTTAAATGTGCCTATTATTATATGATAACAAATTTGCTACAAAGACGATCGAATTACATACTAAACATTCTAATAAATGATACCGCAGACAAATGGTAACTGTCATTTGACATTTAATTAATTGTTTTTTGTTTTTATTTTCATAGATAGCTTGATAAGTGATGGTAAAATACGATTTTTCTTGATTTTGTGACTTATTTATAAAAATAAACGTAGCAAGTAATATCTCATTTTAAAGAGAAAAAAAAAGCACATTCAACTATTTCATAGCCAACTTTGCGGCTCACAAGAAAAAATGAAGTTAGGGGTAATATCTCAAAAATGGTAGCTGTAAAAAATAATCTAAAATAACAGTTACATTCTCTATTAAAAAGTACCTTAAGAAAGTACAAATAAAATTGTTCTAATGATTAAGACAAAAAAGTTATGAGAGAAAAAAGAAATTCCACATTTTCATATTTTTTGCTATAACATCTGAAGTACGAGGAATTTTGTACTTTTAAAAGTTGATTGTGGCTCCTCTCATACCAAGGAATAATTCATCTAATTTAAACAAACCTGTATCTCTTATAATAAGCGAGATCCCCATGCTGGAAATGTAATATGGGACACCCTGTATATGGCGCTGTTTCTAAACCGGCCATTTCCATACACGATCAGTTCTAATTACATAGCAAGGGTATATTTTCGAAACACATTTAAAACAGTTATTCTTTTTTTGAAAATGAGCTTGGGCTCTAGAGACCTAGTGCCAGCTTTAGTTTTGGCGCCCCTCTGCATTTTGCGCCCCGGGCACAATATATAACTTTTTTTTTGTTAATTTAAACCCTAATAGGGTTTATAACAATGCAATCTAGTCTTTGAGACGAATGAGCAGTTTAATTTTAGCCTAATTTAATAATGTTTAAACTTAGTCTAAGATTTACCCAATAGTAGTCCTTAGTTTGCTAATATAATATAAGTACACTAATTTTTAACGTGCACACAGTCTCTGCTTTTTAAGTTATGCCTAAACTAACTCAAAAGGTTTAACCCTTTTGAGTCTTATTAGTAATCCTGTAGTGTCCAGGAGCTGGATCGCCTCGACATTTACATGTTGATGGAGCCTTTCTTCGTGGCTCTTCGCAAACTTTTTAATGGTGTTAAGGTCCCAATGTATGTCACTATTTTTGCAATACCAAGGTGCACCAGCGATGTTGCTTAGTGTTTTGTTCTGGATTCTCTGGATGATCTTAATATTACTTTGTTTGGTGCATCCCAACAGCTGTATCCCATTTGTTCATACAGGCTTTAATATTTGCCTGTATAGCAAAAGTTTGTTATGTAGGAACAGATAGTAATTCCTCCCGATTAGTCAGTATATATTTTAATATTTGATAAATATTTCTTCCCTTTTTTTCTTCAGATAAGCCTTCCAGCGTAGCTTAGCGTCCAGTATTTTGCTGTGTTGGAATATGAAATTTGTTTATTATTTTTAAGTTGAATGGTACAAATCTCTTGTTGGTAAAGTTGACATGTAGTGACTTAGTTTCACTTAACTTTATACGCCATGGTTTTGTCCAGCTGTTGATCTGATTGGCAGCTGCTTGTAATTTCTCGGATGATCCGATATTGTTTCTTCCTACTGCTAAAATAGCCGTGTCGTCGGCAAAAGACGCTGTAGTATTGTTTTCTAACTTTGGAATAGCACAAGTATACAATAGGTATAGGACCGGACCTAGTACGCTTCCTTGTGGAACTCCTGCTTTAATTGCTATAAGTTCTGAATAGGATTATTCTTGCTTTATTCTAAAATGTCTCTCTGAGATGGAGGACTAAAGAATTTGGGAGTATTGTTTTGGGAGGAGCGATCTTAGTTTATAGTTTAAACCAGTGGTTCTCAAACTGGGTGCCGCGGCACCCTAGGGTGCCGTTAGTACGCCACAAGGGTGCCGCGAAATTCAACATGAAGACAAACCAGAATTTTGTAAATTATTACAAAATGGTTTTTGGTGTTCCAAATTAGCTCATTTAACAGACATATTTGATCACCTGAACAAGTTGCACCTCAGTATTGAAGAAAAAAATGAAAATATTTTGACTTCTGCAGATAATATTTAGGCCTTTAAAGTTAAAATAAACATGTGAAAGATAAAAGTAAACACAAATAATGTAGAAATGTTTCTTAAAGTTGCCGAATTGAAATATACCTAATAATAAAGATTTGCATAAGCTTATTTACAGTCATTTAACATCTTTAGAAGAACAAATTAACCATTGTTTCCCAAATATATGAGTTAATTTGTACTGGGATTTTCTGCACTCGTAAATATTAAAACAAAGAAGAGAGAAAGTCTAAAATCCCTTAAAAATGAGATGAGAGTATGTCTCTCAAAAAGTCGACCTAATATCAGAGAAATATGCAAACATAATCAAGCACATATTTCACCTTAAGTTCACATTTTAACACCAAACACTTTTCTAATAACTTTTTCTTTCAAATACGTCTTATGCTTCATATCCTAACTAACTGTAAAAAGCAAAAAAAAAAATGTTTTAAAATTACAATAATAATAAGGGTGCCGTGAATTTGGTTTAGTTATTTTAGTGTGCCGCCAGACAAAAAAGTTTGAGAACCACTGGTTTAAACCATCATGCCACACTTTGTCCAAAGCCTGCGCTGCGTCTAGAAAGATGGTAGAACAAACTTTTTTTCTTCTAGGGCTTTACTATGACATTCGTAATTCTATGTACCTGGTCAATAGTTGAATGTTTATTTCTAAATCCAAATTGATGAGAGGGAATAACTTATTTTTCCTTTATTATTGGTTTCATTTTTTTGAGCAACAGCTTTTCGAAAAGTTTCGATATAACAGGCAATAATGAATAACCAAAAATAACGTTAAAATGATTACAAATTTCCTATTAAAATAAATAGATACATGTAGTATCATTTCATTATGTTCGTTTGTCTGTGTGTTCCTTGCATAATCAACCCTATACAATAACATTGCCTTTAATACCTTAGAAATTCGTCGCTAAAGACAAAGGTCACGAATTAAACGATAGAAAGGTTGAATGGCCCTCCAAAGATAAAAGTAATCGCTTTTGTAATTACCATTAGTTGTCAAATGTTTTAGTATATTTTGTTTCCCATCGATGTTAAAACACGATTCTGAATAATTTAGGCAATGCGTGCCCGTTATTTTTTTTTTTGTAAGGATTTTATTTTAACGCCAGTTTTGTGTTACGTTCCGCTCTATTTAAAGTGCCACTGCATTGTTTACGCCACAGTAAATAAAAAACTCGAATCGCTTGCAATATTCAAGACTCGAAAAACATAATAAAACTTTCGATTTTTTTTTACTGCGGTGTACATACGACCTGCTATGGGAGTTTGGTTTTAATATGTTATAAAACTTTCAGTCACTGAGGTAATGTCAGTCATAATCCCCAGTTATCCTGCTGGTTGGTTCTTACATCGCGGTTGCAGTTTAAACTGGCAATATATTTTAAGAATTCAGGCGGAAAACTCATTTCATTCCACTTTTGCACTTTGATAAACTTTACAAAATTGTACCTTAAATTTTGACTTACACACAAAGTTAGAAGATATTGCTAAAGGATTTTTATAGTTACACAAAGATGCACAAGGTGTTTTAGTGAGCTCGCTCGTTTTTAAAAAGAATCCTAATACAACTTATACACAAGGTGACGAATAAGTAAGTACCACGTTACAGGGGTCCTTTTGTCACTAAACTCTTTGAGAAAGTGCTTCTCAAGAGAATGTAACTCGTCACACCAAATCACCAATCTGAATTCATACATAACATTGTGAACAAAGTCCTTAGGATAACTAATTTTATTAAAAGAGAATTATAAGGAGAAAAAAAGTTTGTTCCGCAGTATTTCTAGATGTGGCACACGCGTTTAGCAGGATTTGGTACGAAGACTTTTATATCCATTTGCTTCCTTTTTTAACAATTTGGTTTTTCCACTTCATTTTATTGTCTGAGTGAAACCCTAGGTATTTCACAACACAATACCGACACTATGGTGTTTATGCGCACTGGTGGGCAAATGCCCTTTTGGAACGTGAACGTTACGTATGTCGACTTTTGATCATTGATGTTACATACGCCACTTTTGGATCCAAGTTTGAAGTGCGTTGAGTTGTGTTTGCATATGTGACGACGGCATTGTTGGGTCCTCGTGGCTTGCAAGTATGGCCGTGTCATCTGCGAATGTGCCTATTGTAGTATATAGAATATAGCTGGTAACTGGCAAATCAGATGTGTAGAGGATGTATAGAAATGGGCCCAGAACACTACCTTACGGTACCCCAGGTTTTATAGGATACCGGCCGGTCGATTCATCATTATTTACTTTTATTTCGAACTCGTGGTCACTTAAGTACGATTTCAGCAAGCTGAAGTATGCCGGAGGTAGAGTTAGTTGTTTTGAGTTTGACAAGAAGATCAGGATGCAAGACTGTCAAATGCCTCGCTAACGTCTAAGAACACTGCCGCACAGTAATGTTTTTCTTCGAGAGCCTTGTTTATTACAACATGTATTACTCGATGGCTTGGTTGCGTAGTTGAGTGTGTATCCAGTCTTGTGAGGTTAGAAGAATTCTTTTGAATATTAGTTTTTGTAGTATTTTTGATATAATCTGTAGCAAACTTATGGAATGGTACGATGAGACATCCATTGGGTCTTTTCCAGGTTTGAGTATCATAATTATGCGCGCGGCTTTTAATCTCTTGGGCCAGTACCCCAGTCGTAAGATTGCATTATGTATATAGGTTAATAGTACTATTCCTTTCCTCGGAAGTTCCTTTAGTAGTTTGGCTGTGATAAGGTCGGAGCCTGGACATTTTATGGGTTTTAGTAGTTTAATTTCTGTTCTAATTTCCTTGGGAGTAATTAGTTCGAGAGACTGTGATGTTGTTAAAGGATTCAATAGTTGTTGTACTATCTTTTGATCAGATTCGTTGTTGTTTGGGGTAAATACTTTGGAAATGTGTTGAGCAAATAGTTCGACTTTTTCCTTGTCGCTTTTTGCCCATGGATCTGGTGCTGGAATGTGAGCTAGATATAGGACTGAATCTTTAAAAATTTTAGAATATGAAAAAACATTTTAGCCGATAAAGTGTCACTAGGCCAAGCTGGGTCCAGTCTTTTATCTACTCTTCACTTGGGATCTCCCAGAACTAGAGAAGAACTCAATAGCTACTTTTGCTGACGAAACTGCCATCCTAGCAGTCGGCAAAAGCAACGAAGAAACGGCAAATAAGCTGCAAGCAGCAATTAATAAATTTATTTAACGAAACCAAGTTGACTTTACCAACAAAATAGAACACACTTCGGTAAACAATGAATGTTCAGATAATATCATACGCGAACACTTGACACTAAACTTCATTGTCAGAAAGAAAAGTGAGAAGGTAAGTATTGAATACCAAAAAATGTATTGGCTATTAGGAAGAAACTCTGCTGTCAGTACACAATAAACTTCTACTGTACAAGCAAATATTAAAACTAATGGGGCTGTACCGAAAAAGCAACATTAAAATCATACCAACTTTTCAAAACAAAGTATTAAGGAACATCGTAAATGCACCCTGGTTAAATTAGAAATATGACGATCTCCATAGGGACTTCAAGGGGGAGTTTGTGGACAACAAAATACAGAAATTAGAGAGAAGTCACGAAGGAAGACTACTGCAGTATGTGAATGAGGAGGCTATCCAGCTTCTCGATTACACAAATATAGTAAGAAGAGGAAAAAACCCTTTGAGTAAGTAAAATGACCAAATGATCAAACACAAATATCTTTTTAATAAAAAAAAGTTGTGAATAGGTAATTTTTTGACAACTTTACTTGGATTGTGCTTATAGGCGGTTTACACTTACGGTTTTTCACGTGGTTTTGCCAACTTGGTTTTGCATGTGGTTATGATCGTGTGTGTGAACGCTAAAACTAAGCGATTTTATTGACCTTGGTTTTGCACAAGTGAATCTAGCAGAGCTAGATTCACACACGCGTTCACATGCACGATCATAACCACATGCAAAACCATGTGCAAAACTATGTGCAAAACCGTAAGTGTAAACGGCCTGTAAGACACCAAATGCTTTTTAAGTTAAGCTTATAACGAGATAAATATCAACTTATGTTAAAGTTATAAGACCATACCTGATGCATTTTTACACAAAAATGTATATTATTTTTTGTAAGAAATTATTAGCAAATAAAGTTCTAAAATTAATTAAAGACAAGATATTATGAGAACAGAAAATAATTTGCTTCATTATGCGCACACTGTCGTCAACCTACGATAAAATTTGTGGCATACGACTATGTGATTTTTGATTAGTAGCAATGAATGCTAACCTTTAGGCTAAACGCTATTTTTGAGGCCACAAATGAGCATAACCTTTAACCTTAAAAGGTTACATCGAATATATTACTGAGAAAATTTTGGAATGCGTAATAAAGCCTGGATTTAGTAATTTTTTATTTTACATGTACCATGAATAAAACATTTAACTACTACAGGTAGTTTTAATAACGCCACTTGCGCCAGGTACTCTTATTTTTAATAAAACAAAAATTAAGTTGCTTGGGGCAGATAAAATTTAAAGCTTACGATTAAGACTGCAATATACACATAACATTTAAAAAAAAGTTAAAAAGTGAAGAATGTAAAAGACTTATTTGTTTAAAATAAAAAATGAAGAGTTTTATTAACATGTACAAATTTTATATGTCGTTCTGTGGCCAGTAAATCCATACAAATCTAAGAAAATTTTTACCGTCCTGGACTCTCATTGTTACTTGGTTATAAAATGTTACATTTCGTTTTAAGAATTGACATTCGCCTTCTAGTACCTATAGCAACCTGTAAACTAAGTCGTAAAAATCACGTTATCAAATACGCGTCTCGAAGTTTTGTTGTTGTACATGGATGTAACTCGAACAAAACATTGTTGCATAATGAGCCATAAACATTTTAAGCCCGTTGTTGATAAGTTTTCTACAATAAAATTAAAAATGTAAACCATTTTAAGTTTTCATGTTACAACAAAGTTCTTGTGTAAAGGTTTGTAGATAGTGCACAAAATTATAAGTAAAATTGTAGATTTTTTCCGCAAATATTAGCGTAATTTTTATTAAAAGAAATGAAATAATATAAATTATAATGTAGCATTAAAAATTGGGAGAAAATTTACTTAGATGAGCCAGACAACACAGTGAAGGAGAGAACTCATAAAATAATTACGTGTAGAGAAAAGTACACGAAAAGACTTCACTTAAGGTTTGTTCCAGCGAGGCTATGTACGATCCAATGCACTATCAGGATTCTGCGCAGTATCAATATCGCGTTCCAGCACAGTCTCTGATAGTTCTTCGGCCGGTTAGTCGGCTGTTCCAACTGTTATAAAATTAATAAATGAACTAGTCAGTGTACGGTCAAAACAGTACGAGAATGAAGGCATGTACTAGCGCTTGGATTTTTACACGCATGCGCTGTTCATAAGTAACGTGAGCTCTGGTAGCTGTGCATCTCACTCCCAATCTCACTCAGTACCTACTGGATTCTTAAGGTATTTGCCCTTGCGATGCGCACATTTCTATGAACCCAATAGACGCAATGTCATTCACAGTTAGGCTAGTCGTAAAAGCGTTCCAACAACGGCTAATACTGGGCAATACATGTATTAGTACATAGTTCATGTACTTATTCATGAATTGGTTTTAAATCGCTTGTTGGAACAAACCTTTGAGTAATGGACTGCTAAATTGTAGCTAAAACTAATAAATGAGAAAAAAAAACTGATAAGAACTTTGTACTAACTGTTAAAACATGCATTCCTCCATATAAGTGAACATTAAAGAAGATGTTTGTTTCGCATTTACTTTTTAACAATTGGGAGAAATTAAAATAACGTAAAGGCAAGGTTTTGAAAAATAGTGCCTCATGCTATCTACCAAAAATGAACAGAAATTCAATTTGTTACAGATTAACTAATATTCTTTGGTCTTATTAAAGTAAAATAAAAGTATTAAAAATTATGTTTGAAGACTCTCAGAAAAAAACATCATCCGCAATATACAATTTAAAAAAAAAACATAAAAGTGGGAACTTTTTTTAAATCAAGAGATCAAGACATAGGTCCATTATTTTGGATTAACCCTCCGTCAGGCGCAGTGTGTGAGATAAGTTGCACTGAATTTTTCAAATATATCTTTAACAGATTCGCGTCAAAACTTGAGCGACCAGCTAATCCCTTTCAGTACCTTTATTGACTTGTCAGAATAGTTTCGAGTGTTAAAACTTACACATCTCTTGTTCCCCAATAAATACCAAACTTTTTGCATGTAGTATACCGACTCACAGCAAAGTGTTTAAGTTTAATCGTTTATTTTTCCTAAACAAAAATGAAATAACTAAACTATTCGTATATTGTGCTAAAATAATAAGATTACCATACACGTGTTCGACATTATGTCACCTTCCTGTCTAAGCTGTCTTGCAAGCTGCAAGTGACTCCAATAATATTATGTTATGATAATTTTGCTGCAATATTGCTACAGCTTTGACGTTCGCGGCTTTGTTAAGAAACCGCCTTTTAACAATTTGCACTTAAATTATAAGGGAAATGTAAGCGCAGAAGGAAGTTTCCAGTTTTTCAATTTCAAAGACTAAATGTTATTTTATAATCAAGTTATTTCTGGTTGTATTGCTTTTTTTGTAGTTAAAAGATGCATTTCATATTTGAACGTAGGAGATGGCAGTACATTTATCTAAAGAGAATTTAATATAAAGGTATTTTAGTCCACGTTCATTTTAAATATTAAAAGTATCTCTACATGAACGTAAAAGCTATTTATAATATACAAAAAAGTAATTATGAATTTTGTTGTATAATTCTGCGAAATGTTAGTTCGTCGTTTTTTTGTAGCGTAACTTTGTTTGCCTTATTTGACGGAGAAAATGTTCACAACAAAACTCCCAGCCTAATACAATAAGAGCCGCTATTTCTCTGTAAATGATAAAATCATATGTTGTGATGTCAACGTATATAAACATCGCCGAAACACAATAGTAAGTCCCCACAGAACATTCTCAACAAAGGCTGGATGCTATAAAATTGATAAAAACTGTACATTTTGTTGACAAATATTATTTATCGTGAACAACAATTTATAACATAGTAATTATTTAAACCAAATATTTGTGACATCACTAAAACAACCTTGATATAGATATTACAAAAGAAACGAAAATAAACGAAAGAGAAAATGGATTTGGGTAAGAGGCGGTTTGACAGAAAATAATTTAAAGTGGATTTACAAGCACGCGAAAATATTACCAAGATTTTTCTTTGCTTCTGTTGGATAAAGGCGAAGATTTTTGATATACAAATTTGCCAAAAAATAAAGCAAACTCTATACTGGAATCTGTAAACTTTTCTACTTGAAAAACAGCTACAGAATTAACTCTTTTTTAAGGTAAGCCGTAATAAACACGCAGGTAATTTTGGAATTTTGGAATTTTTTATACAAATATAAGTAACACATGTAAGGCAGTACTTGACGTTCTATAACTTTAAATGTTAGAAAAATCATTAGGGATCTTCGACAACATTTGCTTAAAAAATTTCAACTAAAAGACAAAATTGAGTGTATATTATTATGTGCAAAAATTAAATGGTGGTTATAAATTAAAGGCAACGTTTATTTCCGAATATTAACGCTTTTATTAACATGGTGTTTGTAATAATTTTAGTGCTTCATTGTGGTAGGTAAAAATAAGTTGTCACAAGGAATGAATTGTATTTTGACTGCAAAATATGATCAGAAATAATTATATAAAGAACACACTAATTAATACCGTTAGGTCACGAAAATCCGTCTAAACGTATTTTGTGAGGTTTTTCAAAAAAAATACGAGTAATAGACCAATTTACAGACAATAATACTGCGAGGGCTCACAATTTTTTTATGTTAATTTGTTTTACTAAAATTGAAATCTTCATAACCGTATTATAGTGTTACATGTTTTAGTAACTGATGCGTCAGTATTTGTTCCATGGTATTCATGAAAAGTAAATGAATTAACACAGAAGTAAAATTAATATAATTGATGTCAGGCGGGGTCCCACAATTAGATGAAAGATTGGCCGATTAAGAATGCAATTTAAGGAGAAAGTAGATGGTGCGGATTACAAGGTAGGTGCTGACATTGAACACTTAATTAGTTCCAAAAAGTTTTATGAAAATTAATGATAAGCCATTCATCTGGAAAATCTGGAAAATGTACCGATAAAATTATTCAAATCTTGAATCCTTCAATGCTGGAATCACTCAACGATGGAACCATGCAACACGGGAATAGTACATCGCTGGAACGCTCAAATTTGGAATCTAGAAATTAAGAATTTTTGCTTCCCTCTATATTACAACAGCCAAAGTGTAATATAATTACAGAACACTTCGTTTTATATTTTGTCTTAACTTTTGTACAGTGGAAGATAAAAACATCGTGTTAATGTATCTCAAGGGCTACGAATTGCAAATATTGCGATTTTAGCCCAAGTGCAGAACTAAAGTTAGTTTATCATTACCAACATTTGCTGTAACCACAAATGTGTAGCTATACCATTGTAGCAGTAAATAAAGTTTAAACTAATTATTTAGCTAAATTTTATATTGGTTTTCAAACTTAAAGCGTGTTCTTCTCGAAACTATTAAAATGCACATTCATTGTTTTGGCATAACGGGGACAATATGATAATTTCAAAATTTGTTTCTAGCACCATTTTATTGTATTTCATTAAAATAAAATAACGTGGCGAAACTTATAACTGATTAAACAATTAAATTGAAATTATATTTGTACAGCGTCAAAAACGTATTTTTCATTTGGTTTTAATGATAATTGTTAGTTAAAAATTTGTTTACCATTCTAGTAGTTCTTCATTCAAAAATAATTACAAGTTTTTCAGTGCTTTTCGTAAGTTACTTTTTTTTGCAATTGACTAAGCATTATAATTACGCAACTTTGTCCCAATTTGTAGACCTTGAAATACATTAACACGATGTTTTTGTCTTTTACTATACAATAAATAAGACACAATATAAAACGTTCTGTAATTATATTATATTTAGGCTGTTGTAATATAGAGGGCATGAAAAAATCTTAATTTCTGGATTCCAGATTTGAGCGTTCCAGCGATGAACGATTCCCGTGTTGCATGGCTCCATCGTTGCATGATTCCCGCGTTGAGTGATTCCAGCGTTGAACCATTCAAGATTTGAATGATTCTATCGGTACATTTTCCAGATTTGAACACTCCATATTTGAATGTTCCAACTTTTAATGCGGTTCAAAATTAATAACGTCTTATTGCAATTTATTGAAAAAAAAATAAGTTGAGTAATTTGAAATACGACTCTATATGACAATTTTTGAGAATATTTTTCGTTTCTCCATGGAAACTTAGCCCAATTTTACTCCACAACACGTCAGAAGAAATTCCTCGAGACGAAGTCACATGATGTATTGTGTCGTGAACTAGTTGGAAGTTTCCATCGCACAACAACAGTTTCCAAAAAGTTTTTACTTTTTGTGGTATAACCCTTCAGAATAAAGCGTTTTTAGAAAAATGTTGGGCATTAAATTATATAATACAGTCGCAATTAAGAATTTTGGGAAAGTCGTGGTTGCGAAATTTAGGAAAAGCGTCAAATTAATATGGGGAGGGGGTGTAGTGGATCGAAGGCAAATGACCGGTCTTAGTGCGGTGTCAGAGGGTGTCATTTACCATGAAGGGAGCTAGAAACCGGCCGATGTAATGGCACACCAGGGTGAGAACGAGGGCAGAGGTCGCGCGCAGAGGGAGATAAACTTATCTAGGTGTACAGGCGAATGGATGCGATTTGTCAAGAGTCCGACTGCAGCGCGACTGCCAGTTATGCCGTTCCAAAAGCCAATTCTATTTCGCACGCCATAGAGCAGCGTGCATAATTCAGGACCACAAATTGCGCTGCGAATTTAAAGCGTCGCAATTCTCCCTTTAGTGTTCGTTTCCTTGATAATCAAAAAGCTCTTGCATTCGGTCTCTTAGTGGTCCCACTTTCTTGTAACAATACTGTCGACCGACTCATTTCCAATTGTCAAGGGCCGTATATATTCGCATTCCCACGAACTGAACTGGAACGTAAGAATTGTAAGCGAGCTGCATATCGACAGGAATGGCGACCAAATCGGCCGCCGCTGAAAACGCGGCGCCGACTGTACAAGGGCAATTGACAACCGGCGCGCATAATCCGAGCTTTTTCCAACGTGTCGCTTAATTGTCGATCGCTGCTTCCGTTTCAAATTGACCGTAATATTACACGTGGTTGAACTGACCAAATTAACTTTTGGGAGACTTATTATTTTTCCCGATTTTCCAGTTGACCGCCTACCATCATTTCACGATATAAGCGATATTTGGCACTTCTACCTTATTTATTAAGGTCCCCGAACAAACTAAACTCGACGGTTTATTTATGGTAAACCTGCTTTCTCTTTATTATGCACACGTTATCACGATACCACAAACTGATGCAATTTTGCCGAGATTTATAGCATGCTAGCTTTTCACATAACAAAAGGAACTTACTTCATTACTCCAACGATTTAAAAACATATCCGATATACATATAGAGTCATATGATTTGAATTCAGAAGTGTGATATACGCTAAAAGTATTTACTTAATTCATTTATTGATGTAAATAGGTTTTATTAATATAACTTACATTAATTTTACTAAGGATCTCTTGCAAAACGACTGGACAAGTTTCAAGAAGAGACGACAGCAAGACTCTAACTTATCCTGAGTTTCTACAAGAGATGCTTTTGAAAAAAATATCAGTGATTTTCAATTAAGGAGACATTTTTGAAGAATGTGTTTACGTATTACTTTAAGCGGTGTATTTAAGAAACAAAAACTTTGTAGGTATTTGATAAAAAGTATAACTTAGCCACCAAATATTGTAAAATTTACAGGGTGTTTTATAGTATTTGTAGTTTATCCAGGTAAAGCAAATTTCATATGCAAAACTAAGGTAAATTAGGATGCCTGAAAATGTTGGACACCACAAGCAATGCATCTTTACTTTTAGTTTGTTTTAAAACGACCTTAAACAATTTATAACGGCTCTTCAAAGATTTAAAAAATATTGTTAGAGCACAGCCTAGTTTTTTTGTTGTTGAAATAATTCAAGTCTTGCAATGGTCTTTATATTTTCTGAAAATCTTAAAGACTTCCTAACAGGGCTGAAAAGTCGGTAAGAAAAAATTCGACTCCGACTCGAACAAAATTAAATAAGAAAAAGAACAAAAAAGAAATGATTTGAAATTTGAGTTTAAATTTTGCGGAAAAGGATCACTTCGGAATTTTTTGTTGTACTGGGAGTCGGAGTCGGAGTCGGTATATTTTTTCGGGGTGCGAAAAATTGCTCGAAAGAAAATTATTCGAATACAATTACTCGAAAAATTGTTCCTCGAATGGAAAATGCCTCGAATGGAAAATTGCTCGAAATAATGAAAAAATATTAAATTTATATAAATACAAAATAATTCAAGGTAATAGAAAAGTTGTTTACATTTGTTTACACTTAAACATATTTATTTAAATTTATTTACAAATACATGTACCTACACTTACTCAATTTGTTGTTGAAATAAACACTATAAATATTTGAAAATATTATACAGGGTGTGTAAAAATTGGCGGAAGGGCTACACGGAGCGATGTTCTTCGTAAAATTCTAAGTCGAAAATCTTAATACGAAAATGTTGTACCATGCTTCCTATGGCCTCAGGAACCATTTAAAGAAAAAAAAAATTGGCAACATTGCATACATTGATTTGCGTTTGGACATTTTTTTATCAGCAATTTTTACTTAGGTATTTACATTTTTTGTTCGAACTGAAAGCCTTTAGTTCGTAAACATAGCTGCAAACTTTTGAGTATCGTAAAACACAAACTAGAAATAATTACGAGAAAAACAGAAATGACAGCTAATGACAATGTTGCCATATGTATTACTGTCATTAAAATCAGTGATTTACATATTTTCAACACCAATTTTTGAAGGGAAGAACACAATATCTAGGAAAAAATACTATTCGAAATCTATTTTTATTCCAAATTGCAGCTTTTTCATTTGCAAGTATTAAATAATAACGCCTATTAAAGGACTAAATGTCAAATCTTTGAGGACCTCTTGCAAACACAGCAAGCGTGATACAACATTTTCGTATTAAGATTTTCGACTTAGAATTTTCAAAGAACATCGCCTCGTGTAGCCCTTCCGCCAATTTTTACACACCCTGTATAGGCACTACGTAACTGCTGATTCTGACTATATTGTTGTTATCTTATGTTCAAATATTTATAATGTTTATCTCAACAAAAAGTTGAGTAAGTGTACATATATTTGTAAATAAATTTAAATACATTTTTTTAAATATAAACAAATGCAAACAACTTTTCTAGTACATTGAATTATTTTGTATTTACAGGGTGTTTCTTAAATATTGCGATTCCTTATCGAAAATTAAAGGAGTTCGTTCATATAAAATTTTTTCCTTAGACGTCTTCTTTCGGAGTTACAACTCTCTAAAGGGGAGCGATAAAATTAGGTTTTAATTTTATTTCTTAAATTACGATGAATGTAAGAGAATGATATAAGGTAGATGTTTTATACTCATTAAAAGGTTTCCCATAGTAATATTTTTATATTGGAATATTTGATGGTTCATGTTTACTCATTTTATTTTTTACTTAAAAATTTTAGGTTTTACGAGAAAAACTAAAAAATTAAAAAAGTTTCTAAATATATCAAGCTTTTAAACAAACATTTTTTTCATTGCAAAATTTTAACTCACCAAAAAGTTCTGATAAAAGACCAACAGGGATCGCACTTTTCAGCCCCCTTTAACGGTGGGAGATGATTGAAAATATTACTATGAGAAACCTTTAAATGAGTATAAAACATGTACCAAATATCATTTTGCTACATTTATCCAAATTAAAGAAATTAAATAGAAACCTTATTTTATCGCTCCCCTTTAGAGGGGTGTAACTCCGAAAGGAGATGTCTAAGAAAAAAATCATTTATGAAAACCCCCCTTAAGTTTTGATAAGGAATCAACACCTAAATTTTTTCGCAATATTTAGGAAACACCCTGTACATAAATTTCATATTTTTTCATTATTTCGAGCAATTTTCCTTTCGAGAATTTTCCAATCGAGAAACAATTTTTCGAGCAATTTTCACCAGACGTATTTTTTCCGACTTCACTGACCAGGGAGTCCTTCTAAACTCCGACTCCGACTCCACAGTCCTGCATTTTAAGCAATGCATTTCTACTTATAGTTTGTTTAAAAACGGACTTCAAATTATTTTTAAAAGTTTCAAGTGCATACCTTAAAATTTATTTTGGTTTGAAATTCACAAGTTTTGCAATAGTCCCTATGTTAACTAAAAATGCTGAAGACATCCTAAACAATATATTTCCACCGAAAGTTTGCATAAAAACGGCCTTAAACTAATTTTTTTTTCTTAAAAATCGGAATTGGTAAAAACTGGTTTTAAATTTGCCTCAAAAACTTGCATATTTCAATTCATTAGCAATTAATCTTTATTAATAAGTGAGATGGTACAATCCCATCGGATTTGTGTTACTTGTACAGTAGTTCTACGTAAAATTTTTGCCTAAATGTCTTTAACTAAATGAAATGGTTTAATAGCGCTAGTACATCTCGTAAAACAGTTACCAACCGATTCTTTTAACCTCGTCTTAATGTTGTTATTACTTAGTAGCTTTAGGGTGAAAAGAGACGAAGTAATACTTTTAAAATGAGGCAAGTATTCTCGAAGGAACAATAGCACTCTCTCGAACGCCAATCTGCATCAGTAATTGATGATGTTCACCCCGTTGTCTATCCAATGCAGCCCTTATTTGTATTCTATCATTCTGGAGGATTGGCCCGTTCGATTCTACTTCAAATCTCATCGAAAATGAATCAATCTGCAAGCCAGGATGCGAAGTGGGAATGGAACTTCTACTCTTATCCTGCAAAGACTGTCTGTATAATTTTTACCTGTTCAGTGTTCCTATTATCATCATGAGGGAAGTTGCTCTTGTTTTTCCGCATTTTGTATCTCTGCTTTACATCTAAACTCGTTTAATTTTCTTGTCGCAAATTCGAAGACGGTTGAAAAGGAACACACAGCCAGTTATATGTTTAAGACTTGAAGCTCTACGCACCTGCTTAGATATACATTTGTATTTTAAAAAAATTTTTACCAAGTATTCGATTACATTTCTTGAGGTTTTTTATACTATAATTTTAAGATACGATTAACCACCATTTCGTCACTTGCTTCTGTAAAAATGTGTTGTACTTATGCGCATGTAAAACTGGGTATTATCAGTTATTTTTATTATTTATACAGTATACTCGCTAGTGGTCAAATATTTACAAGTTTTCGGCTACTGTTGTACAAACACGCAAGCACAACAACAATTATTGATGTAATTTTGTTTAAAAAAAATATCCGGACAAATACCATAATAACTGTATCGTATCATTAACGAATTTGTATTGTAATGGTATAAATATGAATGATTTTTATTGAAAAAACAAAAATTTAGAAGTATATATTATTTTAAACAGTTAAGGATTATTTTACCTGTCAAATAAATATGCAAGTTATACAGGGTGTCCCAGATTACACTCCCAGCATGGGGATCTCGCTTATTATAGAAGATACAGGTTTGTTTAAATGAGATAAATTATTCCCAAGTATGAGAGAAGCTACAATCAATTTTTAAAAACACAAAATTTCTTGTACTTCAGATGTCATAGCAAAAAATATGAAAATGTTAAATTTCTTTTTTCTCTCATAACTTTTTTTTAGGTCAGTTTTATTAGTACTTTCTTTAGATACTTTTTAATGGAGAATGTAACTGTTATTTTAGATTTTTTATCACTTACCATTTTCCAGATATTACCCCCAACTTTATTTTTTCTGGGCCGCTATGGAACGGTTAAATGCGCTTAATTTTTCTCTTTTTAATAAAATATTATCTACTTGATATATCTATTTGTTTAAATAAGTCTCAAAATCAAGAAAATTCGTATTTTACCCTTCACTTTTCTATGAAAAAAGAAACAAAAAACACCTAATTAAATGTCAAATGACAGTTACCATTTGAAGTCTGCGGTATCATTTATTAGAATATTATAGTATTTTATTGTGTAATTCGCAGACAATTGATACTGTCATTTGACATTTAGTTAGTTGTTTTTTTTTTTTTTTTTATAGATAGCTAGATAAGTGATTCGTAAAATACTGATTTTGTGACTTATTTATAAGTATAGACATAGTAAGTAATATCTCATTAAAAAAAATGAAAAAAAGCACATTTAACTGTTCCATAGCTAACTTCGGGGCCCATAAGAAATAATGAAGTTAGGGTAAATATTTTGAAAAGGTTAAGCGATAAAAATAATTAAATAACAGTTACTTTCTTCATTAAAAGGTACTTTAAGGAAGTACTAATAAAATTGATTTAATGATTAAGATGAAAAAGTTACTAGAGAAAAAAGAAATTTAACATTTTCATATTTTTTGCTGTAACATCTAAAGCACTAGGAGTTTTGTACTTTTAAAAATTGATTTGTAGCTCCTCTCATACTTGGGAATAATTAATCTAATTAAAGCAAACCTGTGTCTCTTATAATAAGCGAGATTCCCATGCTAAAAATATTATCTTGGACACCCTGTATATTATGAAGTTATTTTAAAATTTTGAACTGGGTTGTGTTATTTCATTGATATTAACATTTTTGAATTGTTGTTAAGTGATAACTCAGTTCGATAATTGATATCAAAGCTTAAAACAGACGATAGTAATAGATTTATTTCACACGGAATGATATTATAGATACATAATAAAAATATAATTAAAAATATAGTTACAAGTACAGTGAGTGTAAGCAAAGTCTAATTTTTTAAATTACTATTTCGTGAACATTCTGCTTTTTTAAATACATTGCGCCTGTAAACAGCTATGAAAAATAATATTCCCAAAAAGGTTTTAATGTAGGTACTGTCTGTAAATCTATAAAAGCCAAAATTTCCAGTGGCCCAAATATTTTTTTTTCGCTATAAAACGTTTAATGGTGAAATTGAGCAATATTTTCTTGTCTTGTATTTTTTGAGCTTTACTTTCAGATATCCTTCGTTATTACATATTGCTGAAACTTCCAACGTATTGTATCACTATAACATCTGTTTTGCTTCGATCCAAGTTTTGTGTTACTTTATTTTCTGTTTTCTTATGTTTGGCTTACTTTGAAACTGATTTGTTTTCAGGTTCTATGGACGTCAAATTTTAATTAAGGTCAACGATCAACACAATTTTAGTACCTGATTTAACCATACAAAAATTGTATCTTGAGAAAAACAACTTGTGCATGGGGCTCTTACGGAAACAAAATGATTCGAATTCGCCTGTTCACATTTTCAAACTTTTCACTTCTTATTCTGTAACGATTTGTTTTCACAATTTAGTTTTGTAGCGAAAAAAAAACAGTGTCTTTTAAACACTCAAAACATTTATTTGCAGCATAACAAAATAAGTTTATTATTTCGATTTTTCCAGAAGCAGATTCATTAAATTTTTGTAAATTTACAAAAAATTTTAGCTATAGATCAAACACGACTTCATCATGGACAGTTTTGAACTGTCATTTAGTATAGTCTTAATTATTTTTAGTACGTAGCTCTTAAAATTGGAAACAAAAATTATCATAAAACTGAGCAGATACAATTGTTTCTCCAATTCTTAATATTGCAAGTTTTTAACACTAAAATTTGTAAATAAATAAACACATTTGTTTGGGCATTATGCGTTATTAAAACATTTCATTTGGACATTCATATTATTAATTAAAGTGTTTTATTAGCAAGAATAATTCATGCTGATATGATTTTGGGCGTGTGTACTCATAGCCAGGGACGGTCTTCTCTATAAATGGGCCCGGGTGCAAGAAAGTTTTTGAGGCCCAACATAAAGTAAAAATACAATAATTCGAAATTAAAGGTATATTGCGTAATATGTCTTTATTTTTAAATATGCGATTTTGTTTTTCATATTTTAATAATCATTTCAAAACAATTACAATTTTTGGCAATTTCTTAACAAAGAAAGCAAATGGGTTTAAGCATTCTTCACACATACTTGGCCGAAGATAATTCTCTATTAATTTTAATTAGCTTAAAGAACGCTCTGCGCTTGCTATAGTAATTGGTAACGTACAGAATTTTTTTAATATGTTTAGCACATTTGGTAATAATTCATTATAAATTATAAATATAATTTAATATGTATTGCAATATGTTTTGCGCGTTATTTACATCTTTTTGGTCCAAGATCAATTCTTACAACAAATCAATTTCGTGGATTAGGCCTTCATTTACATATTTACCATAAAGTTTTACATAATCTTTTAAACGGTTTTTTAATTCATTTTTTTTCTAATGTTCTTATATTAGCAATTAATTTAAAATCAGTAATAATACTGGGTATATTTTTAAATCTTTCATTTATTTGTACAATGACAGTATCAATCACAACGTTGAAATAGTAACACCTAAATTTCTATACTGGGTCTTTATTTGTGAAATCTTCTGAAATATTCAACTTTTGTGCTATAATTTTTGCCTCGTCTAAAATGTGTTAAATTTTTATCTTAAATTTTGGATTTCATTGTTAATTTTATTTACTAAATTAAATGCAGAGTCAAGAACAGTTGATTTTGCTTGAAATAGTTGATAATATTAATTTTTGACAATATTTTCAACCATACCGATAAGCATAAAATAAATGGCATTTGTTGTAATGAATCTAATAGACTTTTAGCTTCAGATACTGATGTGTTATCGTTACTTGCACTTATAAATTCTTCTAAGGCATTACATATTTCTTCAAACTTTGTATACACTGCTTTGACTGCGTCAATTTGGGCTTCCCATCGAGTATCACACAATGGTTTAAGCGTAATATTTAAATGCTTTTGTATAATTTTCCACCTTTTTGTAGATGCAGAAAATAAGCAGTATAAACGTTGCAATAATCCGATTTTTTTACGATGTATTCTACTGGAAGCAGCATCACAAATTAACTATCAAATTAAAAGAATGCGATAAGCAAGGTACATACATTGCATGAGGGTTTAAACTAAATATTGTAGGTTGTACGCCTTTATGTTTTCCCTTCATATTGCTACCGTTATTGTATGCCTGCGCTTTACATTTCATAATATCTAAATCAAGCTGACCTATGGTTTTTAAAAGTGTATTTGCGAGTCCTTCACCAGTCACATCAGTTACTTCAATAAACCCTATATAAATAATTCATTTATAATAAATTTCTTGTCTACAATGTTTACATAACTTATAATTATTGAAGTTTGTTCCTCGTGAGAATTATTAGGAGTACAATCCATTCGGATACTGTAATATGTGGATGCTTTTGTATAGTCTTTAATTTTATTAAGGACTTCAATACCCAACGCCATAATAATTTCTTCTTGAGATGTATGTGCCAAATGATGCCAAAATCGCAAGAATTAATTAATAAAGTGGTGAGGTAAGTAGATGGTAGATGGGGTATACAGTAATAATTGCGTTATTTTAAATACTGTATACCTAGTATAATTTAAAAACAAACTAAAATATTTTTTTTTCACATTAAATACATTTGATAAAATTAATTGCATTAATAAATAATAAAATTTTAATATGAGAGTTTAGTCCATGATCGTTTTGGGGTCCCTCCAATCGTGGGGCCCGGGTTAATTGCACCCGCCGCACCCCCTAGTAGGCCGGGCCTGCTCATAGCTCAAATTAATTGTTACATTGCCATCGATAAGTATCAACGTTAATCAGAAGACAGAGCAGAGGTTTACTGAAATAATATCTTTTATTTCAATTTGTCACGAAAATTGGCTTCTCCTCGACATTAATAATTTAGGAGATGTAATCGAATAGTGCTCAGATATCGACGTGGCGACTTATATAATAGACAAATGAACGTATTGATCGAAGAGACCAATTGTTTTTCTGTATAATGCCTCTATTAGTACAACATATTGCGCCAAATCTTTTTACCGTTTTCTGTTTTCGTTATTACACAGGGAATATTTTGAATTCACAATTTATTTGTTTTACCCCAGTTTACTGCCTTCTTACAAAAACTAAGAAAATACTATCTTAAATCTTATAACCTAAATTTTCGAAAATATTAATGACAAATCTAGCATGACACACATTTAACTAATGTTATGACTTAAAAAGTTTGTTAAAATAGCAAAGGACAGATTGAAGAAAAAAATGAATCTTGTTCAACGAGTTAACCCGTTTTGAGCACAATCTATACATAACTGTAAAACTGATCAAATACACATCTTCTCAACTATGACAAATGAAAATTGGTAGTCCAATAAGCAGAGAGTCAAACCGGAACCGAACCGAAATTAACCGGTATTTTTAACATAGCCGAAACCCGAACCGGAACGAAATTTTATTAACGGTTAATTTCGGTTGGAACGAAAAACTAAATTAACAGTTAATTTCAGTTTCAGAAATGTCCAATTTTTTTTAGCTTTACTATTCTACACGAAAAGATAAGTTTTAAAAACTAAAAAAAAGTATTTGAGAAAAGTAATTTTGCAACCTCGACCATGGACAGTGCCTTAAATTTTTTTGCACCAATAAATTCTACATATACATCTAAGAATCACCTTCATAAATTTTTTCGATATTTACAACAATAAAGGAGATATAAAACTTTATAAATATAACAAAAAACTGTTTTTCGCTAACCGGAAAAGACAAAATATTTTTGAAAAGTGCTCTGGGTTTGCCCTAAAAAGCTGCAGATTTCTGGTATTTTAACCATTTTTCTATCTTGAATATTAAGCGTGTTACCATCGAATTTGGACTACCCTGTGCAATACTCTTTAATGTTTTTCGTTCCTTGCTGCATGTTTTAATGTTTTGCGTGCACACTTTTGGTTTGTTTTGAAACTTCGTTCAGGACATTTTATAATTTTCTTTCACTATTAACTCATCCTCTAAGTTTTTTTAGCAACAATTTGTTTGGTTCTTTTCGCCAAGCAGTTTGTCATCAAGCTAAAATTCTTTTAGGTTGCATTTGAGTGGAGAATCGAAAAAACGAAGGACGTATTTTATACAAATTGGGCGAACTTTTATTATTCGTATTTTTAAAAAAATTTACCAATGTTTCATTATAAAGTTTAATTATAATTGCTTACTCAAAGTAATTACCTATACAAATAAAATATGTTTTTAATTAATTTTGGTTTCCGTTTTTGTCAATAAACTTATTTAATCTTATCAAGTTCTACTATTTTTCCAATTCTCTAAACCGGAACTGAGCCGGAACCGAACCGGTACTGAATTGAAACTGAACCAGAATGTTCCGTCAAACCGAAACCGGAACTGGAACGAAAAACATTTTTACGGAACGTACCCGTAAAAATTTTGATTCGACTTTCTGCCAACAAGCTTGTATAATACGTAAATTAGTTGAGTGATTAATTTATTAAGGTAAATGTAAATAGCTTTAATTAAACACCAATTTATACACACGATGAGTGATTATTAGTTATACTAATTTGTATTTAATAGCTTAATTGTCTACGAATCCAGGCTTTTAGGGTAGGTACTTAGTTATAGTTAATTTATACACAGACCAATAAAGAACATTTAAAAATGTTGTAAGGCCAGAAACTCATTACATCAAACACATTTTAATTGGTGCTAGACGTTGGTAAATATTTAAGAGTTAATAAAAATTTGTAAATTCCTTATTTTCTTGAACTTTTTGGGTTAATTAAACAAATTTAAAATAATAGTGAAAGGTCATGATAATTTGTTTAAGGGTCGTATTTGCATGGCATGCAACCACAAAAAAAATTAAGACATAAGGGTGGTTTTTTCGACGAATTTCGCATGATTTCAACCCATATTTACATGGCAGCATATTCGATATCACTTATAATATTGTGTGTCCTGTATGACACTGAATTTGGTAAATCCTATCTGGCTATTAAACTGGATGGGTCGCTTGATGACTTCAAGTGACAATCCAATTGATAAAGGTTCACACGATTGAATCTGACAGCTGGCTTGATCGATGAAGTGCCTGTAAACGGGAATTGATTGCATCATTGTAATTAATTTGTTGTCACTAACAATTTCTTTCGATTGTTATAAAAATAAACTTCCGATGTGATCGTTGTTTCTGGTACTTTCCGGTGGGTTTTCCTATTAAAAATTAGTGGAGCAGAAGATAACGAGGGCGGGCGATAAATTAAAAATTCATGCCGCAGGCTATGGACAGTGGGTCTCTCATGGAAACCATCACACAATGTGCTATATTTTTAATAACGAATACTCGGATACCACGTTTCAAGGATATTTATTCAAAATTTATTAATCAAATATACAGAATTCCGCTCATTTAAATGTACCTTAATAATAACGAATTTGGTGCGTTCTCGATTTGACGCCACTAGGAACGGCTTCTAGCAATTTATTTGTATTGATTGAATGGACCGTTGTCAATTAAAAAAAAAAACATTGAGGAGACATAATTAATTTACATGTAGTTTAAACTTTAGTGTGTACTTTTTGTTTCTAGACAATTTACAGATTATATTTTAAAATATCCACAAGCTTCGACCAATTGAAAATTCGTTAGTTAACGACATTGCACAACCATAATAATGAAAATGGTTTAAGCTCGTTTTCCGTAGTCTAATTAAACACTGGGTAAGCTAAGGAATAAAACCATTCCAATATAAAATTAAATTCACCATTTAATATGAAAACCTACAAAAACTTACAAACATATTGTAATTTGCAAAACGTAAATATATATTGCGATTAAACAATAGCATTTTGTTTGTTCTTATTTATAAACAGAACTGGAATAAAATATGGATGTGGCTATTTACACCTACACTAGGTACGAATAATTGGCTATTTACACCTACAGCAAGTACGAATAATTGGCTATTTGCACCTACTGTATAGGTATATACCGGTCGTAACTGGGTTCTGATGCTTTCCTTTTTTGTTTTTCAAGTCTTAATTTTACATAAATAGACTTGTTATGATATCTGTAAATAACCGGAATATTTGAACACATTTACACTATTATCTCACTTCCGATTTCGCCAGAAATGACCCTAACATTGCTATTTCAAATGGAACACCTTACAATATTTACGTTTTTGGAAAAAGGAGGCAATTTTGAATACAATTGCACTATTTTGGTTAATTTTTTATTTAGTCACAAGTCCCTCTACCGCGAGGTGTAGGACTTTGGTTAATTTTAATTACCTCAAATAAATTTTGGACAATATATTTTTTTTAATAAGTGTGCCATAACCTGCATGAATTGAATTTTATTTTGTTAATAAGTGTCCAAAAAATGTCAATGTCAATATCAAATTGTAAAATTTACAATTTTTTTAAGCTTAATCTAATAATTAAAATTGCGTTAATATTCTAATCAAATAATTTAATTTTAATGTAGCATTTTATATAAAAGCCTAAGAATGGTACAAATATATTATCTCCCCTAATTATTTTAGAAAAAAAAATGCAAATAGGTTTTTTGTAGAGAAAAAAAATCTGTATCTATAAATATAATCAATATTAATTGTTAGTATTCCAATAACTGAAAATTAAGCAAATTACAAAACGCGTTTTAACAAAAATCTGTACAGCTTTGGAATTAATCTGTGAAACTGCCCAACCTAAGTCACTTATACTGTGTCACTTTGACGCGAAGTTTATTCTTAATTATAATTTTTATTATTTGTTGAAATGAAAACATAACTAATTGTGTAAAATAAATGTCTGTTAAAATATAAATGAGAATTAAGAATAAATTTTGGGTCAAAGTGACAGTATAAGTGACATCTGAGGCTGGGCAGTTGTCATAGCATAATTCCAAGGCAGTACAGATTTTTGTCAAAACGCGTTTTGTAATTTGCTTAATTTTAAGTTATTGGAAAACTTAAAATTAATATTGATTACATATATGGATTTACAATTTTTTACTCTACAAAATACCTATTTCCACTTTTTAAAATAATTAGGGTAGACAATACATAACTTTTAAAATGTTACAGTTGAAATTGCTATGTTGCTGGATACAAATCTACACTCTGTATTTCATTTGCAGGTTATAATTTTATTTAAGTCAATGTCAGTGTGGTGGTGTCGCTATGGAAATGAAATGATTAATTCATAGTTTATACATAATAATTGTCATTTAGTTTGTTTACATTAACTTTCGTTCTATAGTATAGTTATAATTTTGTAGAAAATATAGCATTTACGACTCGAGATGAAATCAGTTTTTTTCGTTCTTGAGATTTTCTCACTCGCCGCTTTGCGGTTCGTGAACAAATCTCAACTCACGAAAAAAACTGGACGTTCATCTCTTGTTATAAAATATACTATTGTAAATGTTAATTGACATTTAGGTCACTTTAATCGGCTTTGAAAGTTGCAAAATCGGTGTTTTGACAAAAAGTCATTTTTTTTTCAATGCAAAGGTATTTAGAAAGAGTGTTTTCTGACGACTTTAAGAATACCAATAACTTATATTTGTATTGGAAGGCTGCTTCACAGACTTAAAATATAAAAATTTGTTAAGATATCCTATTAATCGCAGTACACTGTGCCTAACTGCAACGAGAATTTTAGTGATAACTCGTTGTTATTACCCACAGTATACTAGGGTTAAGGAATATCTTAATAAGTTTTTAAAATATTTTAAGTCTTTAAGGCAGCCTTTCAACAGAAGTATAAGTTACTAGTCAGAAAATACTCTATTTAAACAACCGCATGTATTAGTACCTTTCCATTAAAAAAAATGTCTTTCTGTCAATAAAACCTTCAAAGCCGATTAAAGTAACCTAAATGTCAATTTAAGATTTACAAAAAGATTTTTCGGACACTTATTGATAAAATAAAATTCAGTCCATACAGGTCACAGCACACTTAATAAAAAAATAAATATTTGTCCAAAAATTATTTCAGGTTAATAAAATTAATCAAATAGTGCAATTGTATTAAAAATTGCCTCCTCTATCCTAAAATGTAAATATATATAGGGTGTTCCTTTTGAAATAGCAAAGTTAGGGTATATTTCAGCGAAACCGGAAGGTAGATAATAGTGTACATATGTCCAAATATTCTTTTTTTAAATTATTTACACAGATCATATAGCCAGAAGTTTATTTATGTAAAGTTAGAACTAAATAAAAAAAGGGGGTGTACCAGAACTCACAATCAGTTAGATCCGGAATATACCTCTACGGTAGGTCTAAATAGCCAACTATTCGTATCTATTAGGTGCAAATCGCTAATTATTCGTACCAAAATACATCGTAACTTAAGTGAAATTAAAGTTTAATTAAATAAAAATCAATAATTAAGCAAATTGTTGGGTGAGATCTTAAAACCAAAACATTTGCTTAATATATTAAAATATATTTAAAATTTTCTTACACGTGGGCAAACTTAGGAGACTTCAACATATTTATTTTTATATTAACTGAATTACGAACCCTTGAACATATCCGAAACAAAAAACAATGCACCACTTTTATAATCGCGTTTATCTAAATGGTCGATTAAAACAAAAATACATGGTTTTGTGCCAACTGGATTCGTACGGTATTGATTGTCACAGATTGTAATTTAATGAGTTTTGTATTTATTTTAAATTGTTTAATTGTGTTAAATAAATTTTCAATCAAGAGCTTTACAAATAAACGTTTTATTTATTGTCATTTACAATATATTTTAATTAAAACTCAAAAACGTTAACGAAAAATTTGTTACAGCATATAGCGCAATTGGTTTATAATAACTGTTTTGCAAGTTTTACTTTGGCTTACACAAATGCCTAGGCTTGAATATTTAGTTACTTAATTTATACATGTTTTGACTTACATTTTAGTCCGCATATTTTCACCCTTGAAAGTATTCAGATCTCTTACCTGGAAAGAAAAAATAGACATTAAAAAATGGCACCTATATAAAACAAAAGGAAAAACACTAAAAGTGGAAGTTTCCGCGTAATATTTAAATGTAAAGCGCATCGTATGCAAGATGTCTCAAATTAGCGGCTAAACGGGTTCCTTGAAGTTGGAGGTACACAATAGCACCAATCAAAAACTTTTTATGTCATAATTTTTTGCTCATTATTTGCTAATCTATAATTTTTTGCTCATTGTTTGATAATTTTTGCTGTACTTTTCAAATTTTTTGCTCATCGCATTCACAAGATATATACAGGGTGTGTAGAAATTGGCGGAAGCGCTACACGTGACGATGTTCTTCGTAAAATTCTAAGTCGAAAATCTTGATACAAAAATGTTGTACCATGCTTCCTATGGCCTCAGAAACCATTTAAAGAAAAAAAAATTGGCAACATTGCATACATTGATTTGCGTTTGGACATTTTTTTATCAGCAATTTTTACTTAGGTATTTACAATTTTTGTTCGAACTAAAAGCCTTCAGTTCGTAAACATAGCTACAAACTTTTGGGTATCGTAAAACACAAACTAGAAATAATTACGAGAAAAACAGAGATGACAGCTAATGACAATGTTGCCATATGTATTATTTTCATTCAAATCAGTGATTTACATATTTTCAACACCAATTTTTGAAAGGAAGAACACAATATCTAGGAAAAAATACTATTCGAAATTTATTTTTATTCCAAATTGCAGCTTTTTCATTTGCAAGTATTAAATAATAACGCTTATTAAAGGACTAAATGTCAAAACTTTGAGGACCTCTTGCAGACACAGCAAGCATGGTACAACATTTTCATATTAAGATTTTCGACTTAGAATTTTACGAAGAACATCGCCACGTGTAGCGCTTCCGCCAATTTTTACACACCCTGCATAGTTTTTTTCATAAATATTATGTGCTACAAATAGGCGGTATTCGTAGGTATAAAACACGAATAACTTAATAATAATTTATAAAGTTAATTAATATACACGTACTTTCGTAGAAATATACTTTTTAAGTTCACTATGTCAAAACAATGAAAATATTTTAGTCCAAAAACCTAATTTTTACTCTTAGGTGTGACGTATGTATCCCGTTAATAGTATAAAAAGGGTTAAAAAGTGGTGAATTTTTTTTTTTAGTAAATTGAAATTTGACTTCGAAGTGTAAAAATTAAAAAACTTATTAAGTCATCATTTTTGACTTATTGTTGCTGTATTTTTAAAATTTCTGGTTGGTCTCTTACAGAAAATGCAACAAATCGACATAATATCTAACATATATCAAGCGACTAAACGATATTTTCTATTTAAAGTGGAAAACAAAGATATTTGCATCATTCCATGATGTCAAGTAGCTAAAAAATCGGTCGATGTTGCCTTATTGCAAGTCTACATTAAATAGACGATATAAGATTAGTTAAAAAGATTTCACAAGTACATAGAAGAAGAAGGTTTACAGTGTTGGGGGTTCGAAAGTTGATTTCTAAGAAATAATATTTCTTAACCACTTTTAATTTTATATGAAACAGAAATCGCCAGTACACACTGTTTTTAGTGCCTTATGATTTAGAAGTTCTCTTGCCACTGTTTAAAACTCTTGTACATCTCAATTTAAATTTACAAATAATTAGGCAAATGTTATCACTATGCGACAATTAGGTAATATAGAAAGGGATTTATACCTGAAAACAGATGTTTGAAATAGAACGAAAGTGGAAAATCCGTGTTACAATGAAGTTTAGAACTGCATGGAATTTAATACCCGATATAAATAAAATGCTTCATAATTTTATTGAATGTTTGGCGCCCTATCAAAATTTTTATTTATTATTATAGTTATTAAAACAAAACATTGACGTAAATTTTGGTTGTTCGAAGTTATTCGTGTGGCATATCGACGTATATTATCTAATTGTAGCTCATAATATTTATCAAAAAACTACATATCTTGGAAAAGCGACCAGCAAACAATTTTAAAAGTACAGCAAAAATTGGCACATAATGAGAAAAAAAAACAAAATGTAAATTTTTTTTGATTTTCTAGCAAATGTACCCCACCGTGACGTTGGAGGTACAATTCTTTTTTTAATTATCTCGTATTAGAGACGAGCATAAAATTTAAAAAGTACAGCAAAAATGAGCAAACATTATGTCGTTAAAAGTTTTTGATTTCTGGTATTATGTACCTCCAACTTCACGCACCAGGCTAAAGCTGCGTTCACATAGAAAAGTATTGCATTGCATTGTATTGTATTGTATTGTACTGCAACGTGCCTGCAAGAGTAGCGTTCACATAGAGGTATTGTAGTGTTTGTACACTAAAGGCGATTCCCAAACGCATACGCAGGGTTAATCCACTGTGATTGGTTCTTGTTATGGGATATTGCAAAAAGCTTGGACCTTGCAAGATTTACAACGCGGCTTGCAACGCAATTCCACTACTTTACTTATGTAAACGCTATCATTTGAACTTCGTAGGTATACTTAACTTTGCTTACGCTACAATACAATACAATACTTTTCTATGTAAACGCAGCTTAAACGTTGTATTCTTGGCTATCCTATAAATCGAGGTTGGGCAGTTTATTAATACATTTTAATATGATAAGAAGTATACCACAGTTTTTTAGTTTACAAAACTATTTAAGTAAAATAGAAAATAGTATATTTAACAACAAGATATGAATGTCCAGTTTTTTTCGTGAGGTGAGATTCATTCACGAGCTGCGAAGCGGCGAGTGAGCAAATCCCACGAACGAAAAAAACTGATTTCATCTTGAGTCGTAAATGCTATATTTTCTATGAAATTTAAATTATATTATAGAACGAACGTTAATGTAAACGAACCAAATGACAATTATTATGTATAAAGTATTAATTAATCGTTTCATTTACATAGCGACACCACCACACTGACATTGACATAAATAAAATTATAATCTGTAAACGAAATATATTTAGTAATTTAGTATTAATTGTTTTACCATTCTTAGGCTTTTATATAAAATGTTACATTAAAATTAAATTATTTTTTGTGCGATCGTACTAGAAACAGCTGTTTGACGGACGCGTTAGCAACCATAAAGTACTGCATTACCGGCCCTATCCTTAGCAACGGCCGTAAAAGTTACTTTTCAGGCCGTTACCCTAAGCAACGGCCGAAAAAGTAACTTTTACGGCCGTTGCTAAGGAGAGGGCCGGTAATGCAGTACATACGCCGTCATCTGTCAGTGACAGAATGTCACGTAGTTTCTAACCTATAATTTTGAAAATTACTTCTTCTTTTGAAAATTACTAAAAATTGTTTTTAATTCGATCGCACAAAAAATGTAATATGCACCTCGGCCAAAACGTACTTTTTCGGCCTTGTCTGTTTGCTGGCCTCGACTACGTTTCGGCCAGCAAACCAGACGCGGCCGAAAAAGTTACACTTTTTGGCCTTGATACATAAATAACTATTATAAGAATATTAACGCAAATTTAGTTTATTATGAGTTTAAGCTAAAAAAATTACGTAAATTTTACAATTTGATTTTGACATTGACGTTGACAGTATTTGCGCCACTAGTGGGGAAAGTGAAACTTTCATGTAGGGTAGGCAGTGATAAAATGACAACTTTCATATATATGAGTGGAAAAATATGTTTTTTTTACAAATATTACCTTCGTTTTCAGATATATCAAAAAGCAATTGTTACAAATTATTGCACTTATATTAAAAATTCTACGAGTATTGTGAAACATTATTGTATTTAAAGTACGAAAAACATAATAGAGTCAAAAATTAAAAATTGGTAATAGTCTTAAGCCCAATTTAGCCACTTTTCTCCAATTTCACTGACAAGATAAGAGATATCTCAACGTTATGCCTTAAATTTTGGACGCCCTGTATACAGACAACTTTAATTATGGTTAAAGTGCACTGGATTCGTCTCCTGTTTACATACAATTTAAATTATCAGGACGTTCATGACTACAAATCGAATGATTTGTAACAAAAACACTGTACATGTCCTTTTGAAGGACTTTTTCTTTAGCAACGTGTTTCAGAACGGGCCATTTTAAGCTAACGATGGCTCGGCGATAAGCTCAGGACTCGATCCCTAGGGCTGTATTTAGCCTTAGTTTTCGTATCACGAATGTTGCACTTTTCTTAAGGCCCTACGATCGTTAAAAGCACGCTCTAATAATGGTCATTCTGTAGTGAAAATTGTTACGTACAATTGCGCTGCACAACTAGAAATATACGATTACTACATTGTCTGAAATTTAATGGGAAACAACAGTCAAGCATCTCTCTGGGGACGCAACGTTTCTTTTACATTATAGGCAATCGCTGTAATGTGATATCATGAAATTATAGCGACTGTAACAGAACTTTATTTTCTTACTTTATAACGAAAAAGAAAAAATCGATGATAATAATAAGTACCAAATTAAAATAAAATACAAGTGAATTATTGAAATGATATCATTAATTAAAAAAATTATTTAACTAGTGAGATAGGTAGCTTTAAATATAGTAGGAGTCTTGTCAGTTTCATTTCAACATATTCAAAAATTTAACCTTTGCCGGCCTGCGTGGGATACAGATGTATCCCAGAAAGAGTTTTTTTCTTATATTTTGTTTCAAAGTTTTTTTCTTATATTTTGTTTCAAAGTTTTTTCGATACCGCCAATTTTTTCAATTGTTACTTATACTCATTGACGTAAGCTGACAAATTAATTTTCGACTTCTGTTTGCTTATTAACGCGATAAAAAATAATTTAATGTTTGTGATACAATAATTGTATCCCATTGCGTCTTATATGTGATTCATATTTGACCATCTTATTTGGTATTTCAGTCAGTAAACAAACTAGTTTGACCAAATATTTCAGTACACATGTTTCTATTCTGTGCGACAGTGCGTTAAATTCTGTAAGATATAGTAATAAAGTGTAATATCGAGCAACAGCAATGTACAAAAAACGATGACTTGATCTTAGCAAAGAAAGCGACCACCTAATTAATAGCTTTGCAATGGATTGAAGAATCAGATGAAGAATATATAGAAAACGAGGTTTTTTCGGATACTTCTGAATTTGATGATTACTTACTAAAAGAAAATTACTCCAGCAGCTCTGAAGAAGTGAGCAAATTTTTTTTAGTTCCATAATACTTTATTTAATTTGTTTTTTTCATAATATTATTTCCCAATATTACAACAAAGCTAAAGGTTCTGTAGATACCATGGACAAGATGGTGAATGAATATTCACAGTAAAAAGGGGTACAAAAAGTTGGCCTTTGTTTTATTTTAAAATATTCTGGACATTGCTGCTCTAAATGCATATGTAATTTGAACAACTAAAAATTCATAATTGAATGAAGATAGTAACTACAGAAGAAACTTTTTACTTGAACTTGGACGTAAACTTAATAAACCTAATGCCGTTCAAAGGTTACAGAATAAACGTTTGGACAAAAGAGTTAAGGGGGCCATCCGCTACATCCCGAAGAAGTTAAAAACGCCGAAGCACAGATTCCGGTACCAACTACACCTTCTAAACGCTGTATATGTCCGAGAAAGAAAGACAAAAGAACAAGAGATAGTTGCCAAAAGTGTTCTAAATATGTCTGTTCACACCATAGTACCAAAAAAAAATATTTGTACTATTTGTAAGAATAAAGGAAACAGACATTAAAAAAAAAAAGATTTGTGATGTTAATGTATGTTGAATAATTTTTTTTTTGCATTCTAAATCCAATTAAATATATCATAAATTTGTCATTTTAATTCAAAGAAACTGATTGGGATACATTTGTATCCCACCTCGTCCTTGGTGCAGTTTTCCGCAAGCCGGCCGGTAAAGGTTTTAAAGTTAATTTTCATTAAATTTTGGTAAATTCTAGGTTAAAGGTGCATTACAGAAGTAGAGTCATGTAAGGGAGGTACAGACAGATAAATTGTCATGATCATATTTACTTAATTTTCAGGTGATGGAGTGTAAAACTGCGTGTGAAAATCATGTGTTTCGTAATTTTATTAACAACTTTGACAAACTTTTTTATACCGGATTGTGAAGCTTTTTAAGCTCACACTTGATAGTAAGATTTTTTTAAGCAGGCTGAGTTTGGGGTTTTTATGGGTCTATTCTACACGCACTATAAGCGCTATACGGCGTAACGACGTAGCTGTTATAGTGGTGTAGCGTATTTGCGATTTCGTATGCCACTGTAGCTTACATTTCGCTGTTAATCTACTTACATTTACCGTAAATATTACGTCGGCAAACACGATAAAGCGAGGTATAATTTCACAAGTAAAGAGTGTTTTGTACACAATCAGTAATAAATGTACCGTCACGTCATGAAGTATTAATTTTATTTGTACATTTTTAATAGAAACAAGATGAAAGAAAATAAACTTGAATTATTATTTCATTTTTAAGCAATAAACAGTTATTGTTAAAGCAATTATAGGCTAATAAATTGATCAGTGTATGTCATCTGTTTTATTTGTGTATGATTTGGAATTAATGGGCTTATTCAAATTTAAAAAAATAATTAGTAAATGTGATTCAAAATGCTTGAAATATTTGAGCGATTGGTTGATTAATATTAATAATACTGATTACACATTACTGATCCTTTAATAAAGAATCTCTTATAGAAATGCTGGATCAGTATAATTTTATATAATTAATAATAAAAAATAACTGCAAAGATTATTGATCAGAGATTTGTCATCTGTTTCATTTGTGTATGTTATTCATGGGTTTATGCAGGTTAAAAAATTAGTAATGTATTTCAAAATGCTTGAATTATTAAGAGCAATTAATAGATCACGATGAATAATTTTAAATAAAAAATCATCTATCTTTTTTTTATGAAAAATCTCTTGTAGAAATACTAGACCACTATTATGGTATATAAGACAGCTACAAACGAAGATACAAGAGTCTCGAAACCGGTCTGGAAGTTCTGCAAGAATTCTTGTTAACAAAGAAAAGTTATTTTCGATCAAATTTATTAGCATTAATAATAATTTAATAATTACAAATCCAAGCATTTGTTTATACGAAAACAAGGATTTTACTAGAAATGAGATGTAAAAGAGTAATTGGTGCCATCCATGGCACTCATGCTGTAAACATTGCGTCTCCAAAACTGATGCTGATTGCTAAAGATGGTTAATAAAAAATTATATTTTTGTAAAATATTGTTACATCTGTGTTGTAAATATCGATTAATACAAATATTAAATTTATATCGATATTTAAAAAGTAAAGGCAGATATACTATAAACGTAATGTTAATATCTGATTCTGACTGTAACATTTTTGCAATAGATATCCAAGATCAGTCCACGATGTTACTAAATTTTAAAGGTTTAATATTAGAAGATTTTATAGTTCAGCACATGAAAGTGGTGATGTCAGTGCACATTTAATGAGCAACAGTAAATGTAGATTGGAACCATGGCTATTTATAGCATATCTTAACTTCGAAGATTTCATGTACAAAAAAATTTAAAAGCTGCTTGTTAGATCACTGAAAAGCAAATGATATTGAAAAGGCCAGATTTACATGTGTTGTACAATGAACATTTCAATCATTCAAAATAAATTTACTAATGCAAAGTAAGGACCTTACGGTGCGTTTTAAGCTACATTTGACATAGCGTTATAACGTTACTTCGTGTCGGTACAGAATAGCACCATTAGTCTTACGCGGTGAATATGGCTAACGGTAATCAAATACTTGTTTGGTGGAGGCGCAAGGAAATATGAAGTATTTTTGAAAATTTAAAAGTTATGGTATACTGTATACTGGACCAAAATAAATATTATCCTACAACATCGGTAGTTTATGTTACTCCTATATTTTGTCAAGAATCTATGAGGTATAGGATTTTTTCATGCGAATTTATGAGGAACTATTGATATTAATTGCTTTAAATGTATTTTCAATTCACAGTTTCTTGAAAATTGTAATAAAATTGAATAAACTTGACATGTTATGCCCTAAGAACTGAAAAATTTCGTTTTCGATGTAATTTTTTATTGTTTGTTTTACTTGTGGATTATGTAATTTTTTTATGATTTATTTTTACTACACTGGACTGGTTTTAAGATCAGCCTCAGTTGTAAAAGATGTTAAAGTTGAACAGTAAATTTATTGTTTAAGATGTTGTACGCCGAAATGAGGTCACTTTAGCGCTGTGTTGAGACAGGGCATGTGTAATGATTCATGTCCGTGTTGGTAAAAAAATACGTTAATTGACGACAAAATTTATGAAGCTATAGAATGAACATTTCCTCAAGATTTATGTTTTTACTACCACATTTATCATAGTTTATTTTTTTTTTACAAAATGGAAACAAACCAAGGAGCTTCTTTATGTGTTTTAGTTGTTTTGGAGTTTATTTTGGGCTGTCCAGCTGCTCGGTGCTAAAAAAATAATGCCAGTATTGCAATACACAACAAAATCTGTTAATTAAGACAATCGTTTTGATAGACACCAAACGCTAAAGTCTTTGCTGTAAAAATTTTCGACTTATTAAAAATTCATGATTTCATTTTATATTGATTTTTGAAAAATTTGTGGACAAGACTAAAATATTTTGGCAAAAAATGTTAATAAAGGGACGTGTATTCTTAATGATAGCTAGAATTGTTTGATCATAGCATTTAAATGGATTGTTTTAGGGCATTCTTTGTTTATTCAAAAAAGCTCTAAATACTCAGCGATCAAAAATAAAGTTTTTCTTAATTTTTCAAAAGCTTTCACAAAAAGCTTTCTGGTTAATATTACTAAATGTAGTTCAATGGGGTACAGTCACGATTATTGGTCGATACTTTAAATACATTTTTGAATGACTCAATGCATGTAACTGAAATGTAAATGTTTAATTAAAATATGATCCGAAGAGTACGATTTCACTATCAATATTTTTTTCCCAATGGAATGCGTACGTGACTGGACGATCGTACCATCGGAGCAAAGTTTCGCCGGGGAAGTACTGCTTGCCCCCTGATACCGTATAAATAGCAGCAGGCATGTCTTAGCGACCGTTCCTAATTAGCTTCTTCAAGCTAACGGAGTAATCTAATGGAGTGCTCGTGCGAAAAATTCCGGTGGAAAAACATTTAATGTGTGGGACAATTAATAATGAACAGTGATTTTTAAGTGCATATTGTACTGATGAAAAGGTTGCCCATCCAGGACTTTTCCCAAACAAGCTAGCGAGCTGGAATAGTGAAGGAAAAAGGTCAGAAAAATCCTTACTTTTTTTTAAATTTTGGGGAGAACTGCGGAAAAACTTTGAATTAATAAAATATGCTAGGATTTTTTTTTTGTGAATTTACTTAACTTTTGTTTTTGCGTCATGAATGGACTTGGACCATTCATATTGACTCAGTTGTAAAAATTATTGAAATTTATTTATTTTAGTTTTAATTTGACTTAAATTACGCTATGTTTAATTCGAGTTTGTTTATAAATGAGAACCAGAAACAAAATGCGATCGTTTTTTCCTTATAATTATTAACTTTTTGTAAATTACAATATGCTGATAAGTTATTTTCGCATAGCATGGCGAATTTATTTTCGAAATGGCACTGTTTTTCTTCTTACAAGGGAGGGTCACGATACGTTGTCGCTAGAATTTGATTAAGGCTTTGTTTATTGCATCAAAGACATCAAAACTAAATGTTTTCTAACGTTATACGTGCCACAGGCTATTACCTTCGGAAAAATAGGGGAAAAACTAAAAAATTGGTATAAAAAGGTAATTTTTGCGATCGCGTTGGCCATGAAACCGTCAGAGACAGAATCTAAATTTTTCTATTTACCAATGAGCGCATCCTTTGCAAGTAAAATGGTGCAAACTTTTTTAAAAATTCTTGAACGGTTTCGGAGAAATACGCCAACAACGAAACCCCTGCGCTATGATTTGAGAAGTTGTATAACTAAATCTATTCGACTCGCATTGGCGTTTAACATTGGGGAAACCGTTTATACAAGGGCCTCGTTTTTCGCGTTTTTCTCCGGAACCGTTCAAGATTTTTTCAAAAACTTTGCACCATTTTACTTGCCAACAATGCGGGCATTGGTAAATATAAAAATTTCTTTTTTGGTTTCATGGCCAACGCGATCGCAAAAATTACTTTTATTATTCAACTTTTCAGTTTTTCCCCTATTTTTCCGAAGAAAATGGCCAGTGGCACGTATTTATTTATTTAGTCATGAGTCCTACTACTGTTAGGTGTAGGACGTGGCACGTATAACTCTGCAAAACATTTAGTTTTGATGTTCTTAATGCAATAATCACAACCTTAATCAAATTCTAGCGACAACGTATCGTGACCTTCCCTGGTTAGCTTTTTTCAGTGTTTAATTAGACTACAGGGAATGGAGTTGAACCTTTTACATTATAATTGATTTAGGATTTTTTTAAACTAACGAATTGTCAAAGGACGTGAATATTTTAAAGTATAAGTAAATTGACTACAAGTAAAACGTTCACTTCTCAATTTTTTCAAAAATGGACCTGCATCACTGTAACAATAAACGGTCTATATATTTAACAGTATTTGTGAAACTGACAAAACCCCAAAAATCTGATTCGAACTTCTTTATTACACCTTTCAAATTTTTAGCAGTCAACAAATTTTTATGAATCTTGCTTTCGCTAAGTTAATTTTTTACTATGAGCACAATTTTTTTACGATTAATAAAACATCCGCAAATACTAACTTGTCTTTTTCGTTATTAAAATCAACAACTATTAAAAGTGAATACAATCACACAAAAAGTCTTTTAATTTTTTTTATATAATTATAAAACTTGAAAGGTTCTGTGGTTGAAAATTGGAGGAAAGGATACAACTGCATGTCCTATAGTTTAACAAAAGCTCAGAACTCCAATTTTCATAAAAACTTTGATTTTTTTAAATTCAGGGGGTGGCTCATGACACCCCATGGATTGAGCCACATGATAAAAAAGTGCATATTTGATGCTCTATTGCAAATTTAGCCCCCTACTGAGGCAAAATGAGCCACCCACAGTGTTTAAAAAAAAACTGGGACTGTTAACCTATAGAATATCAAAAAATATACAAATCACTGGTATTTTTCTCAAAAATTTGCACCTTAGAGAATAAGCAGACTTAGGAATAAATTTGGTGAATTCTAACCCACTTATCTATTAAAAAAGAGCACGAAAAGTTGTCCTAGAAATGCTTTATTAGGAAGTATTAATATATACAGTTGTTAATCATACCAATTTCTTGTCAAGTGGCTCAAGTCACCCCGCGCAACGGTACGCCTTAAAACTTTGTATTTTTGTTGTTGTTACCTTGATGGACACAAAATAATAATAACTGATAGTACTCGCGGTCCAAGTTACAATTTTTCAAATTGTATGGTAAATATTGAAGTAACCATGGGTTAATAGCAGAAATTGGGAAAAATTTACTTAGCAGTCATTAAAAATAGAAAACTGAAGTAAAAAAATTGTCCTGGTCACCAACCAATCCATCTCATAATTATTAGTGTGTCCGGAACATTCTTCGCCCACAATTCTTCGCCCACAATTCTTCGCCCACAATTCTTCGCCTCCACAATTCTTCGCCCACAATTCTTCGCCCACAATTCTTCGCCCACAATTCTTCGCGTACACAATTCTTCGCCGCCACAATTCTTCGCCGCCACAATTTTTCGCCGCATACAAGCATATCACAATTTTTGTTTGTAAATGTGATTGTTTATATTTATAACGTAATTTTAACAGATTATTTTACATTAGCCTAAAGTTGTAAATATCAGTTATTAACTTCATTCTCAATTTGTTATATTTTTTATAATTTGTGAAAAGAGAATCAATCGCTCATTATTTTTTTTTACTTTTATATCACCAAAATATTTGTTAATTTAATGTTTATTCATACTATAATAACATAAAAAAGATTAAAAATCACAACATACACTATTTATGTAGCAAGTTTTAAACATACTATTAAAAGAAAAAGTATTAACTAATATACTTGAAACAACTTTAGGCTAATGTAAAATAGCCTGTAAAAATTACGTTATAAATAAAAACAATCACATTTACAAATAAAATTTGTGATATGCTTGTATGCGGCGAAGAATTGTGGCGGCGAAGAATTGTGTAGGCGAAGACTTGTGGGCGAAGAATTGTGGGCGAAGAATTGTGGGCGAAGAATTGTGGAGGCGAAGAATTGTGGGCGAAGAATTGTGGGCGAAGAATTGTGGGCGAAGAACTGTGGGCGAAGAATTGTGGGCGAAGAATGTTCCTAGACCCAATTATTAGAGCTATAATTTTACCTCTTTCAAAAATTTGGTGCAACAAAAAGTTGCAAACGTCAGACTACAAACGAATTTTTCGGTGTTTTCCAGTTTTTCCATAACCTGCCACTGTATTTCAAATTTCTCTATGGATTATTATTAATCATTAAATGTTAAATTTTTGTCATATTTAAAGCTATGTTTTAGCCATTATAATAAAAGACATCCTCATGCTGGAAGTCGAAAGTATACGTAAAAACTTTGCTTCTTTAGTTTTAGTTTTTCATGAGCTACTCTGGAAAAATGGTTTGTGCAATTTTCTAAATTATAGATATTGATGGACATAATGTGCCCAGGGCGATAAAAAAAACGTATTCTCCTCGCGAAATTTCATGTTTTTTTTGAGAAATTTTGTCACTGTCGTTGAACAAAAACATTATAAACCGTATAATATAACTCGACAGCTAAAACACGGGTGTGTACATCGATGTAATTGTGTTTTTTTTAATGGCCGGATGTACGTTTTTTCCCTTCTTTTCCAGTCGATGTAGCTGTTTATATTACATAACAATGCAAGTCGCTGTTTCCAGAATTGTCAAATATGATTAATAAATACGTCTAAATAATATTTGTAAAAAACTACCGTGTCAACGCGGAAAACATTTCAATCTATCAAACAGTGGCGCCCTCTTTTTTTGCGGGAAATGGTGTGTAACATTAATTTTTAGCCGTAGGTATTAAACGTGATAATATTTGCACGTAACGATTGGATCATGTTAGTTAAACGGTTTGTAAATATTCGAACGGCTGAATTTGTTTTATACAATTCGACCGAACCCGGTCACATTCAGGAAGACCGACGTCATGCCGAAAAATTTTCATGCGGGTTTTCACGAAAATCTAAATTTAAGTACGCTTTGCAATAAAAGGGTTTAACAAGCAGGTTTTAAATTATATATAGAAAGACTAAATCGTTTTATTATGTTTAAATTAAGTCACCAATTCTAAATGTAAAGGTAAAAAAATTGTATCAACAGATATCAAAAACAAAATTTGTACTTAATAAATGCTTGATTTATGTTAGTGAACCATTTAAAAATATGAAACGGTTTGATTAAAACTTACTTATTTTCTTTTCAAAGAATCTTACGCGGAAATGCAAGACCAGTTTTAAGAGCCGACTCTGTATGTTTATTTGTTAATAATATAAGACATAGTTTTAAAAGTCGTTCTATTGAACAAAAGATCCTTTCAAAAAGATAGGTGATATTTAAGTTATGCATTTATCAATCGCTTCAACACTTCATTAAATAAAGTATAAAATAAAATGATTCATTTATAAATTGCTTATTATATTTCCTTGAAATTTGATTTTGATTACAATGAATCACTGTTAAATATTTATCGTTGGCATTTCAATACAAATTGTTAGGTAAACTATCGCCTATATTTAATTTATTTAATGTAATTCTAACTAAGCGGATAAGCAAATTAAAATAATAACAAGATAAGCCTTGCACAAATAGTCCAGGTCATTATTATTCAAACAAAGAACGTATTTTGTTTAACCATAGATTAGAAAATAATACACACTTTGTGTCTTTCAAAAATTCATGAATTTTAAAACGTTTTTGAATTAGGCATGGCTTTAAAGGGTACAAATATTTGTCGCTTGCAGTTTTAATGACTTATTACCAATACAGGCAGACAGCCGTTTACAAAAATAATGCTCGATTTTAGGTGTTTAAAGTGGCTGTAAAAATTAGTGGTTAGGTGCAGTTTTTACCGTTAAATAAAAGTAAGTATAAATGATTTAAAATTTTATTATTGTGCTTTCGCATCCGCAATATTCAAGAAATTAAAAACTTTTTAATATTTCAGTAGCCGAAGCATGATTTTCTTTATTATATTGCCATTTTCCAAAAAGCTCCTTAAAATGTTTCAATGTTTTCTTTCTTAGTTGTCAGTATTTTTTTTCTTTATTCATTATCTGTTTGAACATAAAGCTTTTATCTTTTTCTAAAATTTTTTAATACTTGGTAGAAAAGCTTTTGATTGCTCGGGTGGTGTTCTTGCAGTCTTTTTCCAAAATCTTTACAAGTCATTTTTTTTTTGCGCCTAACACAATTCGTTTGGCATTTTCTCTTTGTTGTTTATTCATTACGTAATCTTTTCCATATTCTCTTCTTTTTCTTTCCTTTTTTTTACCTTTCCAGTCCACCAGGCAGTCTGTTTCTTATTATTATTACATTTCCGAGTTATTAAGACTGTCCAAAGACATGCAGCGGTAGTAGAAAATTTCGAAGAGAAAAGTTCCCTTTGAATGTGTTTAGATAACGTAACGGATCAATATCTTGCATTGTGACAACTTTACAAAAAAAAAGTTTTATGCAAAAGTTGTTTGTACTTTTTACTACATAACCTTAAATTATTTTCAAGTATACACAGTGTTTTGTTTTTGCGCACCGATACGTCACAATGTTTTTTTAAAGGAACGCCCAGTATGTTTTATAATTTTTAGATGTAAAATTGAATTCTCTAAAAGATTGGTTTTATGTATTAAAAATTAGTCGTTTTTGAGTTATTTAAGTTTTTATAAAAATATTGACAGAAACAGGAGTCTAAGAAAATAATGATATTTCACAACTTGGCTGTGTTAGAACGAATTGCTTTGAAATTTTGCAGGACAATAGTGTCACAATGGTTGCTGAATAGTTAAAATTTTAAAATAATGCACAGGGTGTTCCTTATGACCGGTCCATTAAGTCAAACTTCAAACACGAATAAGTCAGTTTTTTTTTTTTAATAGAACACCACATGTATTTTCACCTTTCTTATTGATAATGTAATTTTTTTTTAAAATTATTAAAGGTCAATTATGTCTAAGATTAGTATTTCTCGAGTTATTGAGGTTTCCCTGATAATCTACCGATACATACACAATATTTAACAGCATTAAACTAGTAGGCTTTGAAAACATCTCGAAAATTTATTTTAAATGTCAAATGCAACTCCAGTTTTACCCTTTGACTGTATTTTGCAATCTGTTTTTAATTAATTTTTAAGAAATACAAGTTTAATAAATTTTTTTTGTGTTTGGGAAAAGGGTATAATAATTATTTATTTACGGGACTATTTGCGAAAAAAGCAACTAGAAAATTGTTCATTGTATATTCTAATGAACATAATCGAAGTCATGCTACTTAAAATATTATGTTTATAGGAGCAGTAGATAGTTAATATTAAGAATATTATCCGTTTTTTTTAAATATTAGTTGTGCACTTCAGGTATACGAAAGTAATCATGCAATATGCGTTCTAAGCAGGTATTTTTGTCATTGCCTGAAAAATGAAGCTTTTTTATGTAGATTAAACTTTAATTTTTATGCACGTTTTTTTTTTTAAACAAATTTTTAACCTGACATTTTTCAGTTAAAAGGTCAAAATATAATTCTATTTTATATTTAAAACAAATTTTCTAGATATTTTTAAAGCCTACTAGTTGAATGCTATTAAATATTGTATCCTTAAATTATCAAGAAAACCGCAATAACTTGAGAAATACTGATTTTAGACATAATTGACCTTAAATACTTTTTAAAGAAAATTACATGATCAATAAGAAAATGTAAAAAATATATACAGATTATCAGGAAAATCGCAATAACTCGAGAAATACTGATTTTAGACCCAATCGACCTTTAATAGTTTTTGACGATAATTTCATTATCAATAAAAAAATGTGAAAATAAATAGGGTGTTTCATTTATAAAAACTAACTTATACGTACTTGAAGTTTGACTAAATGGACCGGGCATAAGAAACACCCTGTGCATTATCTTAAAAATTTAACTAGTCACCATTGTGACACTATAGTCGAACAAAGTTTTAAAAGAATACGTTAAAACTAGCTTATTTAAATAGAGAAAATACCCATTCAACCATATACATCCACGAGTTCAATAAATTAATAACACAGTACCAAAACTTTACAAAAATATATACAGATGGCTCAAAAATAAATAAAAACACAGGTGCAGCCATAATATTCGACAAAACCAGCTACACATATCACCTACCACCTCTAACAAGTAATAACACAGCCGAAAGCTTTGCCATCCTAAAAGCAACGGAGAAAATAAAAGAAAGAGGCGGCACAAAGTACATCATACTAACGGACTCTCTAAAGACTAAAAGATATAACTATCATATGGGAATTATAGGAAATGAACAAGCAGACCAAGAGGCTAAAAAAGCAACAACAAAAGAAGAGATAGAAAAGATCCCCATACCAGCTTCAGACATTACATCATTCATTAAAAAGAAAACAAAGCTCTTGTGGAATACAGACTGGAACAACATTGAAAATAACAAACTAAGAGAAATAAAAGAAAATACCGAAAAGAGAATTAAATACTTCAACCGAAGGGACAAAACAATAATCACCCGACTAAGAATAGGACATACAAGGCTGACACATCAACATCTACTGAATGGAACGAACCCGGACCTTTGCGAAAACTGTGCGCTTCCCATTACAGTCAAACATATACTGATGGACTGCCCAAAGTACGAGGATGAAAGGAAAACACAGCTAGTAGCGAGTATGTTTGGATCAGCTTTAAAGGACACAAAGGAGAACCTAAAGAAAACAATTGATTTTATAAAACAAATAAATATGTATAACAAAATATAATATAAATGTCAACTGACACTAATAACCTGAGCTGTTCAAGTGTCATTAAACCACAAATAATAATAATAATAATAATAATAAAAGGAATTCGTTCTGATATAGCCAAGTTGTGAAAGATCAGTATTTTTTTAGACACCTGTTCTGTCAATATTTTTATAAAAACTTAAATAACTCAAAGACGATTGATTTTAGATACATAAAACCCATATGTTTTAGAAAGGGAATTCAATTTTACATCTAAAAATTATAAAATATACTGTGTGTTCCATTAAAAAAAAAACATAGAGACGTATCGGTGCGCAATAGTTGGAAATAATTTAAGGTTATGTAGTAAATTACCACAAACAACTTTTGTAAAACAATTTTTTTTTTGTAAAGTTGTCACAAGACGAGATATTGATCCGTTACATTACTTTTTGTACACACTGTATAATTAATGTATTTGAGATATTCGATTGCAAATTACAGGTCTATTAAACCTTGTATACTATATTGCATTTACGTTAACTTTTAGTACTGAGAACGGCAAAGAAAAATTGTGTTAAATGTTTCGACCTTGATGATAATAATAATAATAATAAGAAATCTTTATTTAGCTTTTAGCTAATTTTACATTATCTTAATGCTGCTTATATTTATTTATACATATTTTCTTAACTATTAAATCTTAACATTATTTTTCACATATTCGAAACATAGTTTTTTAAAATTTGATATGGAAGTTGTTTGTTTAATTTCCACAGGTAATTCATTAAAAATCTTGAGCCCTTTGTAGTACAAGGCGTTCTGTGTATTTGTTTTCGTTAGTTTTGGTAGTCTAAAGTCGTCTTTGTTCCTGGTCTGGTATTCGTGAATGTTACAGTTTTGTATTAAATTTTTAGTCATGTAACGTGGTAAAAAATTATTTATTGCCTTGTATATTAAAAAAAGGCAATTAAAAGTAATTTGTTGACGTATACTTAACCACTTTAAGGTATTAAGCATTTCGCTTATTTTAGTGTATCTCGAGCATTTTAAAATAACACGCATTCCTCTGTTTTGTTGTTTCTGCAATTTATTTAAGTCGCATTCGTTGCATAAGAACAAAATACTCACACAGTAATCGAAGTGTGGAGCAATTAGTGACCTATATACTGTAATTTTTGCTGAGAGGCTTAGCTTGTTTGTCAACCTACCTAGAAAACTAATTTTTTTCGCAACTTTTTCACAATGTAATCCACATTGCTGTTAAACTTAAGTTTATTGTCTATCATAACGCCAAGATATTTAATTTGCGAAACACATTCAAGTTCTTCATTATCTATTTTAACTTTAATGCTTACATCATTTGGTATTGGCCTGTTTCCTATTATCATAAATTTGGTTTTGTCTGTATTTAATTTTAATTTGTTAACTTTTAACCATTCTGATACAACGTGTAGGTTATTATTTATCCTATTAATAGCCGACTCTAGGTTGCTATCAGAAGCTGTGATTAATGTGTCATCTGCAAAGATATTTACACTACAGTTTTTTATATTGTGTTCCAAATCATTTAAGTACAGCACAAAAAGTAAAGGACCCAAAACTGAACCTTGTGGTACACCTAGTGTGGTGATAATTTTTTCTGATTCTATATTGTTAAATTTAGTTTTTTGATAGCGAGTTGTTAGATAACTTTCAAACCACCTGTTTTCGATTCCTCGTATGCCATATTGTTCCAGTTTTTTAATCAGCCTATTTCTATCTATGGTTTTAAATGCTCTTTTAAAGTCTAAAAATACCCCCACAATGTATTTGTTATTTTCAATTTGTTGCTTCCAATCAGCTAACACAAGATTTAATGATGTTTCACATGAATGTTTGGCTCTGAAGCCGGATTGAGCGTCTGATAGTATATTGTTGTCTTCTATAAACTGTAATATTTGTCGTTTGACAACAGACTCCAAAATTTGTTCATATCTAGGTAATATGTTTATTGGCCTAAATTCTTCGCATTTTTTGGTTCGTCTCACTTTTGGTATTGGCACAACTAACGCCGTTTTCCAACTTTCGGGAAAAACACCGGTAAGTAGCGATTCATTTATTATGTCTGTAATTGTGTTTCCAATCAGAGGTAGTGCATCTCGAATAATCTGTATAGATACATCGTCCGTACCACCTCCAATATTTATATTTTGCATTATTTTACTAATATCGTCTAGCGTCACTGGCTTAAATGAAAATACTTTCCTCGTTTGTAATATCGGTGTTTCGACAAACTTGGTTACTCCAATACTTTCATAAATGTCTTTAATGCTATTTATTAAATATTTATTAAATTGTTCTGCAATTTCTCGATTATCTTCAAAATCTCGATCTTGAAATTTCACCCTATTGTTTGCTGTTGGCATATCCTTAATAACGATATCTTTTAAAGTTCTCCACATTTTTCTTGAGTTGTATTGACATTTATCAATCTTATTTTCAATGTACGCATTCTTTCTTAATTTTATTAGTTTACTGTACTTGTTTCGTTTTGATTTGTAAGCATTCCAATCTGTTTTTTGTTTAGTAATTTTTGCAACTTTGTAAAGTCTGTCTCTCTCTAACTGCATAGTTCGCAATTCTGTTGTATACCATTGATTGACGTGATTATTTACTTTTAAGGTTTTTTCTTTTATAATTTCAGTTACGGAATTCCGTAACATTTGCAATCAAAAATTAGTCGCCCTGTACAACATTTACACACACCGATAAACGAATAAAATTGTATAGGTATGTAGTTGTACCCGGTTGAGTGCAAATTCATCCAAACATACTACATCGTTAAACAAATATTTGGTCTTAAACTCAGTTAGTTATGCCACAGCATGATTGGAAATCCTAAACAGCTCAGTATAGGAATTGGAAGGAATTCGGTCAGAGTTAAAGGGCTTTAGCAAACTTTAAGAATGTACCGAATCCCAAGATAACTTTCAATGAGATATAAAACTAGTAGATGAATTTACGCTTCTAAATTGTTTTAGAATATTTGCGCGTCTAAACCTCATTTCTCATCATTTGCTGGAAAAGATGTTAGCAAAAATTTGTGAAGATTAAAATGTTGGCAGAATTGTTTTGGTCTAGTTATTATGAGTAATTAATAACTAAGATTGTGGGTCTTTAACATTACAAGCAAATTTTGCTTAAAGAAACCGCTTATTAAAGTGAGCTAAAACTAGTTGATTTCACAACTACATATTGAAACAATTTCATCCAACCATCGTTAAATTGTGAAATCAATAAATAATCTACATCATATGCTAGCAAAACTATTTCAGCAAAATTTTATGACCTAATGGTAAATGAGTCGAGAATTATTACCCTTCAAGCACAAACTATGACAACGAACGAACAATAATTCATAATTTATGTGCTATTTATACTAATTTGGTTGATTTTGCAATCCACTTACACAGCTGTTGTTTCATTAAAAATAAACTTCCGCGCTACAGTCGCTTTTAATAATATATTATCGCTACTTTGTCGTCCCATCTCGGATCTCTTAGGAGTAACTTTTTTTCAAATATTGATTAACGATTTGTCGAAAACTACTCAAAATTCAGAATGTCAGCTTTTTGTCGACATTTTAAAATTTATAAGGATCCCTCACTTTACAAAAGAAATAACGTTTGGAAAGAATATTTACTTTAATATTGGTGAATCGAGAAAACAGAGACAGCTTAGAGCATGGTTGGCATGAGAACGAAAATAGAAAAATAAGTAACAAGAATTTTGAAAAAATATGACAACGAATATATAACATGAAATTAAGATCATAATTATTTACATTAACGAACCAGTGTAAAATCAACAAATATTATAAAAAGCAATTCGAAAAACGAATTAATATATACCTATACAGGGTGTGTATAAATTGGCGGAAGCGCTACACGTGACGATGTTCTTCGTAAAATTCTAAGTCGAATGTAAGTAAAATGTCAATCGTTTTCGTTTATAATTTACATTTTTATGAAATTTTGAGCGATACAGCACTTTCAATTTTTTTCAACATTTAAGTTAGGTATTTAAAAGAGCAGTAGAATTTCTTTTAAAAATTAGATTCACAATTCATAAATTAAAAATCCTCGTTAGCTTCTTCTTCTTCTTCTTTTACTAAGCCTTATGCCTCACGGCGTCGGCTTTTGGTGGTTCTCCACCCAGCTTTTCCAGATCTTTTTGTCTGTCGTCATCGCTCTCAACTCCCCAACTGTTTTCCCTCTTTCACGGGCTATTTGTTCTATCCTGTTTTCCATGTTAGATGTTGGCCTTCCTACCCGCCTTTTCCCATACCTCCTACTTTCTGTTATTTTTTTTGTCATGGATTCTGACGTAGGTATTTAAAAGAGCAGTAGAATTTCTTTTAAAAATTAGATTAACAATTCATAAATTAAAAATCCTCGTTAGCTAAATTTTTAAAATATTATACAGGGTGTTTCTTACGTTTGGTCAAACTTGTGAAAATTTAAACATCGATAACTCATTTTTCTTAAATACAACACGCTACATGTTTTACATAGTCTTGTAGAAAATTTGATTGTCTTTCGAAAACCATGTTTCATACCTAAAACTAGTATTTTACGAGATATCGCGATTTTATTGTAAATTATTAGGGCAGCGTAATATATTATTTGAGTAGGCTATAAAGGTAGGCGGCGGTAATTTTGAAACAATTGAAAGATAAAAACAAGAAACATAACTTTATATTTTTCGTAGGAATTTTCAAAATTTGTTACAATGTAGATGTAATTTTACCAATCTTACGTTTATATCGAGGTTTCTTATCAGGGCCACAACATTTTTCATATAATTGATTTTGGTCGCTTGCAAAGTCTTAAAAACCGATTGATAATGTAAATGTACGCGAAAAAAACGCTGATTAAACAAAAGTCACTAACCAGTCTTATCTTTAAATTTACAAAAACGGTTAGGGGTGAAACCGGTTTCAGTTGAACCGAAAATCATGCTCTCGAAACACAAAAAAATAGTTTATAGGACTAAATCCTATAAACTATTTTCATCACTCTGGCCAAATAAATAAAGGATGAGGCTATTTATACATACAGTATGTATAAATAATTGACTATTTATACATACTTTTTTTTTAAATAATTAAGATAAACCAATGAAACTAAGAAACAGTTTTTCTTTAAAAAAAAAAAACTCTTACCTAACCTTTAACCTAATGTAAAAAATATATAGAAATAAAAAGTTGGGCCTTAGAAATAAGTTTATTGTATGTATAAATAGCTAATTATTCATACATACTGTTTGTATAAATAGTCACATTCATGAATAAATGCATAATTTTAAGAAACCTCGATTTCAACGGAAAAATGGTAAAATTACATCTGCATTTTTACAAATGTTGAAAATAAGTGAGAAAAAGATGATATTATAACTTTCTTGTTTTTTTTGTTTCAATTGTTTAAAAATTACTGCTGTCTACCTTCATAGCCTACTCGAAAATATTGCTTTGCTCGAATAATTTACAATAAAATCGCGATATCTCGAAATACATTAGTTTTAGGTATAAAACACGATGAATGTTTTTGAAAGACAATCAAATGTTCTACAAGACTATGTAAAAACAAATAAAGTGTTGTATTTAAGAAAATTGAGTTATCAATGTTTAAAGTTTCACAAGCTTGACCAAGAGTAAAAAACACCCTGATCAATATTTTAAAATGTAGCTAGCGCAAATTTTTAATAATTTAATTGTCAAAAAGTTTTAAACGATTTTTTTCCTTTTTAAATAACTTAACTGTTAAAAAATTTGAAAGTGCTGTATCGCTCAAAATTTTCATAAAAATGTAAATTTTACGAAAACGGTTGACTTTAGATCCATATAACCTTTTACATTTTTCAAAGTTTATTTTCAGAGGAATCCAAAAATATAAAAATCCACAGGGTGTTCTATTTAAAATTTTAAAGTTTGAGTCCGTTTCCGGTTGAACCGGAAGTCGTATTGCAACCTTAATATTTTCATCGAATCCGAAAAATACCATAACGCCAGATACAAAATTTCATTGATATATCTGCAATAGTATTCTAGACATTTGTCTGTTTCCGTACTTTTTGCGAAACCCTTTATTTGTTTAATAGTTTTGGCAATAAAAAAATTCAATTTTTTGTTTAACAAGGGCTTTTAATTCTATTAAATACATTTACATTTAAAATTCGTGTATTAACGCCACTATATGCACAAAAAATATTCTACATTTATTCTGCTATTCTTGATGTTAGAGTAAATTAGGCTCGATATATGTATGTTTAAAAGATTGGTACGTACATGTGCAATCAATATTTTTACGACAATATTGACATGTTTACACAATCGCTTTTGTGTTTGTCTTAGCATCTTAGTAGTCTGTTTTAAGTTGTTGGTATTTCAAAACTTGTGTTTGTTGGCATGCTATAAACTGTTTTATTTTAGGAGATGTTAAGAGGATATTTCCAGCTAGCGTGTTTTAAGTTTGCGAATCGTGATATACTAAATGGAATTAAATTGAAAACGCAGAACTCTTCGCGAACGAATTGTTGCCACCGATTAAGGCTTTAAAGCGAACATTTTTATTCAAAGTGTGCGAACTACCTGGAAACGAGCTCTTAGCCAAGGTAACGTTTTACCTTGCTTGTTTATAATATTAAAATGAAATTTTTAAGTGATATTCCAGCTGCTTTTATGTATACAACGTGGGTTTAAATTTACCCTTAGCATTGTGCTTTTATAACTGAAGTGAACTCAATTTCCTCTTATAAGTTTGTATGTTAATAAAAGCCCTTTTAATAAATTCTTATAAGTGTACAATAAAAGACATTGCACGAAAAAAAATATTGCAACAATGTAATAAGTGAACGCAGCATCAGTATTTAGAGTGAAATGAAGATTATTAAATATTCTATATGGTGGTGTGCGGTATACAAAAATTGCATTGTACATCATAAAACAATGTTATAGACAGTTCTTAAAAGAAGATAAAATGATCATCTGCTTTCCTCACACTGGGACTATGAAGAACTACACTGATCTAAATTTTTATAAACTTAGGTGATAAAGTTATTTTAATTCTTTGTTCTTGTTCAAAATGAATTAAATATTGTTGCAGCAGGTTTTTAAACTATTTAAGAGATACAAAAATATTTTTAATCGGCTTCTGAACGAATTGTTTGTCGTTATGTATTGCATAAATGTTGTTTAACCTTTTTCCAAACCATTAGGCCCATAGCAAAGTTTTTATTATTTTAACAAAAACATTTCTAAGGGTATACACTTGGCAAATTTTGTAAAAATTTTGAAGAGCAATAAAAAAAAATGTAATTCGTTTTTTAAAAGAATCTGTAGTTGTTATGTAATGCAAAAATATTGTTTAACATTTCTACAAAAAATTGAGTATATATTCATGGGTATACAGAGTGTCCCAGATTACATTTTCAGCATGGGGATCTCGCTTATTATAGGATATACAGGTTTATTTAAATTAGATGAATTATTCCTTAGTATCAGAGGAGCCACAATAAATTTTTAAAAGAACAAAATTCCTTGTACTTCAGATGTTGTAGCAAAAAATATGAAAACGTCGAATTTCTTTTTTCTCTCATAAACTTTTTGTCTCAATCATTAAATGAATTTTATTATTTCAATGTATTTTTTTGTGTAGAATGGAACTATTATCTTAGATTTTTATCACTTTTAATTTTCGAGATATTACCCCTATCTTCATTTTTTCCTATGGGCTTTGGAATTATTTGATGTGCTTTTTTTCCTCTTTCTAACGGTATAATATCCATTTTTATAAATAACTCAGGAACTCCAGAAAAACCGTATTTTACCGATATTATTCTAAGTTAGCTATAAAACATGTTAAACAGCTAAGTTTGCTATGCAATAATTAAATGTGCTTTTTTCTCCTCGTTCTAATGTCACTTGTCATATGTGTTTAAATAAATAACCCGGAAAATAAAAATAAAACATTTTACCAATATTATTCTAAATTAGTTATCATGTTTCATAGCTAACTTAGATTTATATTGATAATATGCGGTTTTTCTTGATTTTCCAAATTATTTATTTAAATAGATATGACAAGTCATAAATCATTAGAAAGAGGAACAAAAGCACATTTCACTATTGCAAAGCTAACTTGCCTGTTTAACATTTTTCATGGCTAACTTAGAATAATATTAGTAAAATACGGTTTTTCTTGATTTTCAACGTTACTGATTTAAAAAGATGCAACAAAAGATCGTGACCCAAAAAAGATATTCCGTTAGAAAAAGAAGGAAAAAGCATATTCAGCTATTTCAAAGCCAACATGTCTCATGGCTAACTTAAAATAATATTAATAAAATACAAATTTTCTTGATTTTCTAAGTAACGTGTAGTTATAGATATGAAATGTGATGTATCGTTAGTAAGAGGGAAAAAAAGCACATTTAACTATTCTAAAGCCAACCTGACGGTCCATAAGAAAAAATGAAGTTAGAGGTAATATCTGGAAAATGAAGAGGGATATAAAAAATCTAAGATAATACTTACATTCGACATAAAAAAGCTTCTTCAGAAGGTACAAATGAAATTGATTTAATGATTAAGGTAAAAAAAAACGACATTTTCATATTTTTTGCTATAAAATCTGAAGTATTTTGTACTTTTAAAAATTGATTTTATCTCCTTTCATACTAAGGAATATCTATTTTAAACAAACCTGTAACTCTTATAATAAGCGAGATCCCCATGCTGGAAATGTAATCTGGGACACCCTGTACACTCACTTGGCAAACTTGTTAAAATTTTAAAGAGCTATACAAATATTTTTGATCGCTTTTTGAACGAACTGGTAGTCGTTACACATTGCATTAATGTTGTGTAACATTTCGACACACAATCAGGCTTACAGGAAAATTTACATCATTTTATTAAATTTTATCTACTGCCTTTTATACAATGCATTATTTATTAAAAAAGTGTCATGAGATGTATGATAAGTGTTGTAGTTCGCTAGTATTTATATTCGTTAAAAATGAAATATTACAATTATGTTTACTTGCAATATATCGGTTTTGATAGATGGAAGTTATCTTTGTGTGTTTTTAGTGTCTCTATAGAAATACAGCACTAAGACGTTTCACTACAATATTCTTACTCCCTTAAGGAATAAATAAAGCTTTTGTTTACGTTACATAGTAGTATATAGAATTTTAATACATCCATCAGAACGACAGAAAAAATTTTCCTGGTTATGTTGTTACGCATATGCATTATTTATTATTTGTAATTTAGTTAAAAAGTATCATTTATCTCATAGATGTAGTAAATTTTAAAGAACGTTCACGAAATTGCTTTAAAAAAAGGAAATAATCCTTAAAGATGTAACTTGAAACTTTTTGCAAACCCTTCAAACATTTTTGTAAACTTTAAAGAGCTGTAAAAAGCGTTTGCCGTTTTTAAATAAACTAAAGGTAAAAACGTATTGCTTAGGGTGTCTTCAACAATTCCAGAAAATTTAAAGACCACATCAAAATATTTAATGTTTTTCAATACCCTTGAAATATTTTGTAAAACGTTGAAGAGCTATAAAAAATGGTTTTAGGCCGTTTTTAAACAAACTTAATATAGAAATGCATAGCTTAAGGCTTAAGGCTTGAGGCATCTTCAATAATTTTAGAAAATTTTAAGACCGTAGCACAATTTTTAATTTTTTGCAAAAAAATTGGATGGCAAATGGAATATTTTCTATAAATATGAAGAGCTGTTAAGAAACTGTATTTGGCAGTTTTTAAATAAAGTAAAAGCAGAAATGCATGGCTAGGATTTAAGAAAATTTAAAAACCATCGCAAAATTTTTGACTCGTTGCCAATGAAAATGGCAAGACTATATACAGAGTGATTGATTGGGACCGAGCATTAAAAATACATGAAGAATGAAAAAGGGTATTGATCTGAAATTTTGGTTATGACCATAATGGCATCTGAACTCTTTAATGAAAATATTTTCAAGATATCGACATTTCCGGAATTAACGGAAGTCGACGTGTACTTTCTTAATTTAAATACTATTGTCTATTTTTGGATTTAACACGTTGTTTTACAGGGACTTTTAATAGCATTTCCTATACCTAAGGGCAGTCGTTTTTAGGATTTTTTAGCTTTTTTGATTTTCATCGTGATGCTTAATATTATCAACCGCCGCCATTTTTTAAGAGAAAACGCTTAAATTTAGATTATGCATAGAAGACACCTTGGAGTTTAACACTGAATTGAAATCGATGCATTACTTAAAGGGTGTCCAAAATTTAATTGTTTTTTAATACAACGTCAGACCACTAAAACTCGTTTATTTTTCAAATACAATGCCCAATTTTTTTTTTATTTAATTCTGCGTCAAACTGTATTAACGTTACCTATACCTATCTGCAACAATTTTCGAATTATTAAGAATTTTTAATAAAGTTAAGAGAAAATGTGAAACTTTTAAATAGTGAGCCCTGGAAATGACAACAAATGCCAATAATAACTATCAACCACTTTTATTGCGGTTGTCTGAAGTATCCATGAAAATGGAAAATAAAAAGTGTCACCTTTTCTCTTAACTTTATTAAAAATTCTTAATAACTCGAAAATTGTTGAAGATTGGTATAGGTAACGTTAATACAGATTTATGCAGAATATAATTTTGCATTAGAAAATGAAAAAAAAAATTGGGCATTGTATTTGAAATAAGAAAGTAAACGTCAACTTCCGGTAATTTCGGAAGTGTTGCCATTTTGAAAATATTTTCAATAAACAGATCATATGCCATTATGGTAATAACAAAAATTTCGGATCAATACCCTTTTTCATTCTTCATATATTTTTAATGCCCCATCCCAATCAGTATAACCTTGAAATATTTTCTAAATCTTTAATGAGGTGTAAAAAAATGTTTTAGGCCGTTTTTATACAGGGTGTTTCTAAAAGGTTTTCCAAAAATTCTAGTGCTAATTCTACGTGAAAAAATAAGAAAAAAAGTTTATATAAACATAGGTCCGAAAATGCTTCCTAAGGGAGCTACAGCCCCTCGAAGGAGGTGTCGAAAAAGTGGATTTTATTTATTATCTCAGGAATCCGTTGAGGTAAGGTTATGAGACTTGGTATGCAGTTTAGTAGTTATGCATGGTATTATTTTACACTATTGACAAAATTATCTTTAAGCCATAGGCGTACGAAAATGGACCCTACCCCCCTTTTTTCTCATTATTTTTTTAATGTTTACTAATTACTCTAATTACGTTCAAGAATGTGATTCTACGAATAAAACTACCTTAAAAAGATACTCTTTGTAATTTGCAATAGAACCAACCATCTTCAAGCAAAATAGGTTTAAAAAAGTTGCAACAGAAAGGTTAATAAAGTGATATTATCATTGATCTAGGTTGGCTTATGTCAGTTATTACTACGTGACTTAAGCTGTGTAAATTTTATTTTGTTACCCAAAATGGAACAGTATACCTTTGCAGAAATGTCAGATATACATTTATTTTATGGGCGAGCTGAAGGTAATGCTCTTCAAGCGCGTAGACTGTATCAAGAAGCTTTCCCAAATCGTAACACTCCATGCCACAAAACTTTCATTCGTATTGATCGGCGACTGCGAGAACATGGTTCATTTGCTGTAAACAAGAGCGATTTTGGAAGAAATCGTTATACTCGAACTCCAGAAACAGAAGTAAGGATTTTAAATCGAGTTGCTGTTAATCCGCAAACCAGCACAAGAAGAATAGCTGCAGAGGAGGGAGTTTCTTTATCCACGGTATGGAGAGTTCTACACGAACAGTTACTTCATCCCTATCATATGCAGAGAGTACAGGACCTTAAACCTGAAGATTTTCAATCGAGTATAACGTTTTGCCAATGGCTCTTGCAAAAATGCGCTACTATTGGTCTTTTTCTTAGTAAAGGTCTTTTTTCGGATGAAGCAGGTTTACACGTGAAGATATAATCAACTTTCACAACAATCACGTCTGGGCGGAAGAAAACTCCCACGCATTTTTTGAATCGAGACACCAAAATAAATTCTCCATTAACGTATGGGCAGGTATTCTTGGAGACAGAATAATCGGGCCACATGTTCTACCTAACAGGTTGAGTAATTTTTTATGGAGTTTTTTTAAATTGTAAATAAGAAAAATAAAATTGTTCATCATTATTACAAAATACCTTTGTTTTAATTAGAGACTCGTGAAAGACAAGACGAGAATTTACTAAGATTTGATCTTGTATGTGATTCGTTAGCTCGCCCATAAAATAAATGTATATCTGACATTTCTGCAAAGGTATACTGTTCCATTTTGGGTAACAAAATAAAATTTACACAGCTTAAGTCACGTAGTAATAACTGACATAAGCCAACCTAGATCAATGATAATATCACTTTATTAACCTTTCTGCTGCAACTTTTTTAAACCTATTTTTCTTGAAGATGGTTGGTTCTATTGCAAATTACAAAGAGTACCTTTTTAAGGTAGTTTTATTCGTAGAATCACATTCTTGAACGTAATTAGAGTAAATAGTAAACATTAAAAAAATAATGAGAAAAAAGGGGGGTAGGGTCCATTTTCGTACGCCTATGGTTTAAAGATAATTTTGTCAATAGTGTAAAACAATACCATGCATTACTACTAAACTGCATACCAAGTCTCATAACCGTACCTCAACGGATTCCTGAGATAATAAATAAAATCCACTTTTTCGACACCTCCTTGGAGGGGCTCTAGCTCCCTTAGGAAGCATTTTCGGACCTATGTTTATATGAACTTTTTTCTTATCTTTTCACGTAGAATTAGCACTAGAATTTTTGGACAACCTTTTAGAAACACCCTGTATAAGCTATAGGTAAACATCTATTGCTTAGGGTGTCTTAACATTTTCAAAAAATGGAACTATTGCAATTTTTTTTATATTTTAACAAAACAATTCCAAGGATTATACCCTTGGAATGTTTTGTAAAACGTTAAAGAGCTATAAAAAATTGTTTTAGGGCGTTGTTAAACAAAGTAAAGGTAAAAATGCTTGCTTGGAATTTCAACGTTTTTAGAAAACATAAAGACTATTTCAAGTGCCCCTTCAGGTATTCTAATTACCTAACCACGTTTTTGTATTTGACTTTTGCTTTAAAAAATTCACCACAGTGTAAAAGTTGGCCGCAAGAAATATTACAAAAACACATTTCCGCTGTCCGAACAATTCGGAAACCGTTGCTTTAACTTAAGTATCAGTTAGTCAGTTTTCTACTTTATTACTTCTTGTCTCTATCATCACAAAGATAATATAATTAGTCTTAAATATTCATTACGTGTTTTTGTACGTCCAATTTGGCGGAAGACGTACTGTTTCGATATTATGTTTTAATTTCCGATATCGCGTGGGAGTTTTCAATGATGCCTTTTGTGTTATTTTAGGGTCTGTTCAAGACTCTATCTGCCGCACTGTTTACTTTTTATTAATCTGTGTGTATATTTGACTCTGAAAGTAAATGCGATGACCAAATTGTTTTCAAATTTTCCGTTCCCTTGATTGTTTAACCCAAATAAATCGGGCGCACACTCTTCTGTTTATGGCCCGAGGCGAATTAAAGCCGCCGTCGCTGTTGTATTTGCTAGCGTTGTCATAAAATCCACAACCATAACAATTAAACAAAAAACAAGGCCAAAAGCCCATTATGGCAAGAAAATGGTATGTAAATGGACAATAAAACAAAATGCGTAAAATAATGACAGGATTTAGCTAAATTTCAAATTAATTGATGTCGTTCAATTGCAAATCATAATTTATTACCGCTGTTTACATAATTAATTAGGATTTCTCGTGCAATATCAATTTGCGAGCGAATTTTTAATTGAAAATTCAACTAATTAGCAACACACATACAGGGTCCAAACGTCAAGTTAAATTTTCAAAGCTTTAAATAATATTAAGCTCCTCATTTTAAATTCTTGGTATTATATTACACTTTGTTATAAAGAATATTTAATTTCCCGAATTTGAATGTTTACTTTTTTTCAGTTTTATTCATTACTAGCACAATATGAGCAAGAATACTTAAAAATATAATTATTAAAACTATTTTAAGTTGATGCAGAAGTTCCTATTCCCACAACTTTTCACAGGAAAAAGTATAGATCTTCAATGGGCTTACGAATATGACTGGGAAACTTGATTTTAAATAGTATGTATTTAATTTAATATTATACAATACTGCTAAATAACAAAAAAAAATTATAATTGCATTTAAGCAAACTCAAACACACTCAAAAACATAATACACAACCTATTTGATTAAGTATTTTAAGCAAAGTCAAAGAAGTCACAGATGATTTTTCTATACTAACCAACCATGTTCTGTGCCCATTACCAGTCTGTTTGTTTTGCTTTTTCTAGTCAGGGACTAATTATTGTTATTCAATAAATTTAGATATAAGTTTAAGACTTACAATAAATAATGTTTATTGTGCATAACCTAAACGTTGCTTTTATTTTGCTGTTTTAGATACATCTGGATTTGGGTCAAGAACTAATTGTTATAAAATTAAATTAGATATAAATTAAAACTGCTTCACAAAGAATTGTGTATATTGTGCATAAGGAAATGTTGTGTTTGTTTTGCTCTGTTTCAGATCCACCTGGATTGTAGTCAGGGACTAATTGTTATTAAATTAATTTATATATAAGCTTAGAATTACAATGAATTATGTTTATTGTGCATAACCTAAATGTTGCGTCTGTTTGGCTCTGTTTTAGATTCATCTGGATTTGGGTCAAGAACTTATTGTTATAAAATTAAATTAGATATAAATTAAAACTGCTTCACAATAAATTGTGTATATTGTGCATAACAAAATGTTGTGTTTGTTTTCCTCTGTTTTAGATCCACCTGGATTTTAGTCAGGGACTAATTGTTGCTAAATTAATTTAGATATAAGTTTAGAATTACAATGAAGTATGTTTATTGTGAATAACCTAAATGTTGTGTTTGTTTTGCTCTGTTTTAGATTCATCCGGATTTGGCTCAAGAACTAATTGTTATAAAATTAAATTAGATATAAATTAATACTGCTTCACAATGAATTGTGTATATTGTCCATAACGAAATGTTGTATTTGTTTTGCTCTGTTTTAGATCCACCTGGATTCAGGGAATAATTGTTAATAAATTAATTTAGATATAAGTTAAGAATTACAATGAATTATGTTTATTGCGCATAACCTTAATGTTTTGTTTGTTTTGCTCTGTTTTAGATTCATCCGGATTTGGGTCAAGAACTAATTGTTATAAAATTAAATTAGATATAAATTAATACTGCTTTACAATGAATTGTGTATATTGTGCATAACGAAATGTTGTGTTTGGTTTGCTCTGTTTCAGATCCACCTGGATTTTAGTCAGGGAATAATTATTAATAAATTAATTTAGATAGTTGTTTAGAATTACAATGAATTATGTTTATTATGCATAACCTAAATGTTGTGTTTGTTTTGCTCTGTTTTAGATTCATCCGGATTTGGGTCAAGAACTAATTGTTATAAAATTAAATTAGATATAAACTAATACTGCTTCACAATGAATTGTGTATATTGTCCATAACGAAATGTTGTGTTTGTTATCCTCTGTTTTCGATCCACCTGGATTTTAGTCAGGGAATAATTATTAATAAATTAGTTTAGATATAAGTTTAGAATTACAATGAATTATGTTTATTGTGCATAACCTAAATGTTGTGTTTGTTTTGCTGTTTCAGATTCATCCGGATTTGGGTCAAGAATTAATTGTTATAAAATTAAATTAGATATAAATTATTACTGCTTCACAATGACTTGTGTATATTGTGCATAACGAAGTGTTGTGTTTGTTTTCCTCTGTTTCAGATCCACATGGATTTTAGTCACGGACTAATTGTTACTATATTAATTTAGACATAAGTTTAGAATTACAATGAATTATGTTTATTGTGCATAACCTAAATGTTGTGTTTGTTTTGCTCTGTTTTAGATTCATCCGGATTTGGGTCAAGAATTAATTGTTATAAAATTAAATTAGATATAAATTATTACTGCTTCACAATGACTTGTGTATATTATGCATAACGAAGTGTTGTGTTTGTTTTCCTCTGTTTCAGATCCACCTGGATTTTAGTCACGGACTAATTGTTACTATATTAATTTAGACATAAGTTTAGAATTACAATGAATTATGTTTATTGTGCATAACCTAAATGTTGTTTTTGTTTTGCTCTGTTTTAGATTCATCCGGATTTGGGTCAAGAACTAATTGTTATAAAATTAAATTAGATATAAATTAATACTGCTTTACACTGAATTGTGTAAATTGTTCGTAACGAAATGTTGTATTTGATTTGCTCTGTTTCAGATCTAACTGGATTTGGCTCATAGACCAATTGTTATTAAATTAATTTAGATGTAAGTTTAGACCTAAAATGAATTATGTTTATTGTGCACAGGGCCTTTCACAGAAAACTCGGGCCCCAGAGAGCAATAGACAATGGGTACACCATAATTTCGGTATCAGGTGAAGATTTACAAACAACAGTTAATGTCATAAACGAAGATTTAATTGAAGTAACAGATTGGTTTAAAGCTAATAAACTGGAGTTGAATGTATCTAAAACAAAATGCATGGTAATAGGTAGTACACAATTCAGCAATATGTCAAATGTTAACGTATTTATAGATAATAATAAGGTAGAGATAGTTGAAGAGTTTAAATACCTAGGGGTAATTATAGATAATCATTTAAAATTTAAAAAGAACATAGATTATATTGTAAAAAAAGTTGGTGCAAAAATTAGTTATTTTGGGAGAATATCGAATAAATTAAACTTTGAAGCTAGGATATTGGTCTATCATACAATAATAAAACCACACTTTAATTATTGCAGTAGCATAATATTTCTAAGTAATGAGGGGGATCTGAAAACATTTTACAAAAGCAGCAAAACAGAGCTTTGCGTATCATATTACAGTGTTCTAAATTAACTAAAATTGAATATATGCATAATAAGTTGGGGTTCCTTAATATATGGCAAAATACAGTGTATAACGTTTTGGTTCTAATATATAAATGTATAAACAATATGATGCCAGGATATATGAGTAAATATCTGATATACAACAAAGAACAGCATGATTATGAAACAAGACAAAGAGAACATTTTAGACTGCCTAAATGTAAAAAAAGTAGTACACAGAACTCGCTCTATTACAAAGGGCTAAAATTATTTAATCAATTACCAAACGAATTAAAATATTCTGTTAATCTGCATGCGTTTAAAGAAGGTTGTAAGACCCATGTAAAACTGCAATTTTAATTTGAAGTACTAGTTGTAAAGATTGATGTATAAATAGTTTCTTTTATAACTAAATAAAGCCTATTATTATTATTATTATTATTATTTAAAAAAAAGGTACAAATTTAAGACTCACAGTTTGATTAAGACACTGTAATTCTGCACGAAGAAACGAAAATAAATTCAAAGTAAATGTATAACATAATAATTTAACATGACTAATACAAATTTCAACAATCTTTAGGAGGTTACTGACTTTTGCGATTTGCGAAAATATTTATCATACTAGAAAAATCTACCAACGAAAAAAAAATTCTCATGTACCCCCTTTATTTAAATTTAAAAACAACTTAAAATAATTGTCGCACAACTTCTTCAATTTTTTCCTTTTCGATTGTTATAATTAATAATTATGCAGCCCCCACGAAGTGCTGTTCTCGGGCGATGCCTGAGTTGCCTTTGTGCTAGCGAGTAGTGACGCCCCGCTAAACGTATTAAATTTCAAATAAATTAATAGTTACCTTACTTAAAATCAGATTTCACTGGGTACATACTAATCATAGACAACACAAATATAGATGGGTATACACTACAGGCCTATGGGCCTCTTTACGGAAACAGCCGACAAGTTCCGGACAATTAAACCTTTTAAGAACGGCTGCGTTTTTGGCGGGCGCGGGAAATAAAAAATATGACGACGTAATATCACAGAGTAACAACAGCGCTTTCACAACACTGCGACTCGAGGGTGAACTGGGAGGAAAAGAGTGGAAAGAGACGAATCACGCCATAAGATTTTCAAATATTTAAGAGATAACGATTTAAAAATTAATATTTTATTCGTCGCCGTTCTCATACCTACATTTTAACAGTATTCGAAAACAAAACATTGTGTATTAGCTTTAATCCGGTCCCCCTTTGCAATACTGGGCCCGGGAATTTGTCCCGTCTCACTCGCTCTGTGATAGGCCCTGATTTATGCATAACCTTAATGTTGTGTTTGTTTTCTTCTGTTTTAGATTCATCTCGATTTGGGTCATGAACTAATTAACTAGTTGTTATAAAATTAAACTAGATATAAATTAAAACTGCTTCACAATAAGTTGTGTATATTGTGCATAACGAAATGTTGTGTTTTGCTCTGTTTTAGATTCCTCTAGATTTGGGTCATAAAGTAATTTTTATAAAAATTTTATATAATTAGATATAAATTAACACTGCTTCATAATGAATTGTGTATTGTTCATAACAAAATGTTGTATTTGTTTTGCTCTGTTTCAGATCCAACTGGATTGGGCTCATAGACCGATTGTTATTAAATTAATTTAGATATAAGTTTAGACTTAAAATGAATTATGTTTATTGTACACAGGGCCTTTCACAGAAAACTCGGGCCCCGGGAAGCAATAGACAATGTGCACGTCATTTTTTTTTTAAAGCTACAAATTGAAGATTCACATTTTGATTAAGACAATGTAATTCTGTACGAAAAAACTAAAATAAATTCAAAGCAAATGTTTAACATCATAATTTAACATAACTAATACAAATTTCAATAATCTGTAGGACCTCTTTGACTTTTGCGACTTGTGAAAATATGAATAATACTATAAAAATGTACTAACGAACAAACAATTCTCATGTACCTACTTCCGGTCCCCCTTTGCAATATCGGGCCCCGGGAATTTGTTCCTTCTCACTCGCTCTGTGATAGGCCCTGATTTATGCATAACCTAAATGTTGCGTTTGTTTTCCTCTGTTTTAGATTCATCTGGATTAGGGTCATGAAGTAGTTGTTACAAAATTGTGTATATTGTGCATAACGAAATGTTGTGTTGGTTTTGCTCTGTTTCAGATCCACCTGGATTTTAGTATGGAACTAAATGTTATTCAATTAATTTAGATATAAGTTTGGATTTACAATGAATTATGTTTGTTGTGCATAACCTAAATGTTGTGTTTGTTTTGCTTTGTTTTAGTTGCTCTAGATTTGGGTCATGAACTAATTGTTATAAAATTAAATTAAATATAAATTAAGACTGATTCACAATGAATTGTGTATATTGTTCATAACGAAATGTTTTGTTTGTTTTGCTCTGTTTCAGATCCACTTGGATTTGGCTCATAGACTGATTTTTATTGAATTAATTTAGATATAAGTATACACTTACAATGAATTATGTTTATTGTGCATAACTTAAAAGTTGTGTTTGTTTTGCTCTGTTTTAGATCTACCTGATTTTAAGTGATAGGCTGATGGTTATTATATTAAATTAGGTATAAGATTAGAATGCTTCATAATAAAATATGTTTATTGTGTATAATGTAAATGTTGTTTGTTTTGCTCTGTTTTATATCCATCTGGATTTTGGTCACGGACTAATTGTTATTAAATTGATGTAGATGTAAGTTTTGACAATGAATTATTTATATTGTCCCTTACGAAATGTTGTACTTTTTTTTTCTGTGTAAGATCCACCTGGTTGAGTCATAGACTAATTGTTATTAAATTAAATTTCATAAACGTTTAGACTGCTTAACAATAAATTAAGTATATTGTGCATATTGTTCCTGGTTGTTTTGCTCTGTTTTAAATCTACATGGATTTTGGCTATGGACTGATTATTATTAAATTTAATTAAATTTTATTATAGACTGCTTCACAATAGATTATGTTTATTGTGCATAACGTAAGTGTTGTTTGTTTTGCTTTGTTTTAGATTACTTGGATTGGGGTAATATTTAAGTTCGATTTGTGACGAATTACGTTGGTTCACTGTAATTTAGATCTTTGTTGAATTGATCGATCTACGTTGACTAGAGTATGTGCATGTGGATTACTAAATTTCAGGACCATTTCGTATAAGCCTGTTTTTTTCAATTCCACTTTTATTTCGTTTAAGCAGGGCCGGCTCTAAGATGAATAGAGCGTCTAATACGCTTCCAAGTTAAATTCCCCCTTTTATTTCAACCTCCTTATAGCAGATTTGGTGGTATTTTTAAAGTATCTTTTTCCCTGTTTTATACTACGACACCCCAATAGCGCAAATTTATTTTGCCGCTCTGCATTTCTACCGCCCTTTATATCTACCGCTCCTTATTATTTAGCATATAGCTACCAATTTAGGTATTCTCTTTTAATCGAAGTCCCCACTAAGGTAGATCTGTTTTCTCCTTGGCTCTTTTTTCTAAGAATAAAGGGCCCGTGTTCTAGAGGTTTTTCACCAACTTATTTTCCCTTTATTTTGTCGCCCATGACTACAAACCTTAAACACATTTGCTTGGCAATGTTTTTAGCTTGGACCGACTCTGTTCATGTCCGCATTGTCTACGTTGAGATTAGTGTTTTGGTCGTATTTTTTAAGGATCTTTTCTCCTTTTGTTTCATACAACGACACTCCGATAGCGCAAACTAATTTTGCCGCCCAGCATTTCTACCGCCCTTTATATCTGCAGCTTCATTTTATCTAGCATAAAGCTACCAATTTAGTTATTTTCTTTTAATTAAAGTCCCCACTAAGGTAGATCTATTTTCCGCCTTGGCCCTTTTTTCTAAGATTGAAGGGCGCCTGTTCTAGAGGTTTTTCACTAACTTAATTTCCCTTTATTTTGTCGCCCATGACTACAAGCCTTAAACACATTTGCTTGGCAATGTTTGTAGCTTGGGTCGACACTGTTCATGTCCACATTGTCTGCGTTAATGTTACTGTTTTGGTCGACTTTTTTGAGGACCTTTTCTCCTTTTGTTTCATGCAACGACACCCCCATAGCGCAAGTATTTTGCCGCCCTGCATTTCTACCGCCCTTTATATCTGCAGTTTCTTTTTATCTAGCATATAGCTACCAATTTAGTTGTTTTCTTTTAATTAAAGTCCCCACACCAATGTAGATTTTTTTTTCCGCCTTGGTCCTTGTTATAAGGATTAAACGTCCCCTGTTTCAAAGGTTTTTCACTAATTAATTTTTCCCTAAATTTTGTCGTCCCTGACTACAAGCCTTAAACGCATTTGCTTGGCAATGTTTGTTGCTTAGGTCGACTCTGTTCATGTCCACATTGTCTACATTGAGGTTTGTGTTTTGGTCGTATTTTTTTAAGGATCTTTTCTCCTGTTTCATACAACGGCAGTCCAATAGCGCAAATTTATTTTGCCGCTCTGCATTTTCACCGCCCTATGCCGCTCCTTATTATGTAGCATGAAGCTACTACTTTAGGTGTTACCTTTTAATTTAAGTCTTTACTAAGGAAGATCTGATTTGCCGCCTTGACCCTTAATATTCAAATCATACGCCCCAAGTTCCAGAGGTTTTTCCCCAAATTAATTTCGCTTTATTTTGCCGCCTGTGATCACAAGCACTTAATTATATTTGCATAGGACGATTTGTCGCTTAGGCCGACTCTGTTAAAGTTGTGTTAAATATAAATTTGTATATTTGCATGGGAGGATTTGTAGCTTAGGCCGACTATGTTTATGTGGTGTTAAATCCACATTTGTATATTTTCATGGGAGAACTTGTAGGTTGGGCAACTCTGTTCATGTGGTGTTAAATCCACATTTGTATAGTTGCATGGGAGGATTTGTAGCTTAGGCCGACTCTGTTCATGTGGTGTTAAATCCACATTTGTATATTTGCATGGGAGGATTTGTAGGTTGGGCCGACTCTGTTCATGTGGTTAAATCCACATTTGTATATTTGCATGGGAGGATTTGTAGGTTGGGCAACTCTGTTCATGTGGTGTTAAATCCACATTTGTATAGTTGCATGGGAGGATTTGTAGCTTAGGCCGACTATGTTTATGTGGTGTTAAATCCACATTTGTATATTTTCATGGGAGAATTTGTAGGTTGGGCAACTCTGTTCATGTGGTGTTAAATCCACATTTGTATAGTTGCATGGGAGGATTTGTAGCTTAGGCCGACTATGTTTATGTGGTGTTAAATCCACATTTGTATATTTGCATGGGAGGATTTGTAGGTTGGGCAACTCTGTTCATGTGGTGTTAAATCCACATTTGTATAGTTGCATAGGAGGATTTGTAGCTTAGGCCGACTATGTTTATGTGGTGTTAAATCCACATTTGTATATTTTCATGTTAGAATTTGTAGGTTGGGCAACTCTGTTCATGTGGTGTTAAATCCACATTTGTATAGTTGCATGGGAGGATTTGTAGCTTAGGCCGACTCTGTTCATGTGGTGTTAAATCCACATTTGTATATTTGCATCGGAGGATTTGTAGGTTGGGCCGACTCTGTTCATGTGGTTAAATCCACATTTGTATATTTGCATGGGAGGATTTGTAGCTTAGGCCGACTACGTTTATGTGGTGTTAAATCCACATTTGTATATTTGCATGGGAGGATTTGTAGGTTGGGCAACTCTGTTCATGTGGTGTTAAATCCACATTTGTATAGTTGCATGGGAGGATTTGTAGCTTAGGCCGACTATGTTTATGTGGTGTTAAATCCACATTTGTATATTTTCATGGGAGAATTTGTAGGTTGGGCAACTCTGTTCATGTTGTGTTAAATCCACATTTGTATAGATGCATGGGAGGATTTGTAGGTTGGGCAACTCTGTTCATGTGGTGTTAAATCCATATTTGTATAGTTGCATGGGAGTATTTGTAGCTTAGGCCGACTATGTTTATGTGGTATTAAATCCACATTTGTATATTTGCATGGGAGAATTTGTAGGTTGGGCAACTCTGTTAATGTGGTGTTAAACCCACATTTGTATATTTTCATAGGATTTGTAGGTTGGGCAACTCTGTTCATGTGGTGTTAAATCCACATTTGTATAGTTGCATGGGAGGATTTGTAGCTTAGGCCGACTAAGTTTATGTGGTATTAAATCCACATTTGTATATTTGTATGGAAGGATTTGTAGCTTAGGTCGACTATGTTTATGTGGTGTTAAATCCACATTTGTATAGTTGCATGGGAGGATTTGTAGCTTAGGCCGACTGTTCATGTGGTGTTAAATCCACATTTGTATATTTGCATCGGAGGATTTGTAGGTTGGGCCGACTCTGTTCATGTGGTTAAATCCACATTTGTATATTTGCATGGGAGGATTTGTAGCTTAGGCCGACTACGTTTATGTGGTGTTAAATCCACATTTGTATATTTGCATGGGAGGATTTGTAGGTTGGGCAACTCTGTTCATGTGGTGTTAAATCCACATTTGTATAGTTGCATGGGAGGATTTGTAGCTTAGGCCGACTATGTTTATGTGGTGTTAAATCCACATTTGTATATTTTCATGGGAGAATTTGTAGGTTGGGCAACTCTGTTCATGTTGTGTTAAATCCACATTTGTATAGATGCATGGGAGGATTTGTAGGTTGGGCAACTCTGTTCATGTGGTGTTAAATCCATATTTGTATAGTTGCATGGGAGTATTTGTAGCTTAGGCCGACTATGTTTATGTGGTATTAAATCCACATTTGTATATTTGCATGGGAGAATTTGTAGGTTGGGCAACTCTGTTAATGTGGTGTTAAACCCACATTTGTATATTTTCATAGGATTTGTAGGTTGGGCAACTCTGTTCATGTGGTGTTAAATCCACATTTGTATAGTTGCATGGGAGGATTTGTAGCTTAGGCCGACTAAGTTTATGTGGTATTAAATCCACATTTGTATATTTGTATGGAAGGATTTGTAGCTTAGGTCGACTATGTTTATGTGGTGTTAAATCCACATTTGTATAGTTGCATGGGAGGATTTGTAGGTTGGGCAACTCTGTTCATGTGGTGTTAAATCCACATTTGTATAGATGCATGGGAGGATTTGTAACTTAGGCCGACTATGTTTATGTGGTGTTAAATCCACATTTGTATATTTGCATGGAAAGATTTTTAGGTTGGGCAACTCTGTTCATGTGGTGTTAAATCCACATTTGTATAGTTGCATGGGAGGATTTGTAGCTTAGGCGGACTAAGTTTATGTGGTGTTAAATCCGCATTTATATATTTGCATGGGAAGATTTGTAGGTTGGGCAACTGTTCATGTGGTGTTAAATCCACATTTGTATAGTTGCATGGAAGGATTTGTAGCTCAGGCCGACTATGTTTATGTGGTGTTAACTCCGCATTTATATATTTGCATGGGAGGATTTGTAGGTTGGGCAACTCTGTTCATGTGGTGTTAAATCCACATTTGTATATTTGCATGGGAGGATTTGTAGCTTATGCCGTTTATGTTTATGTGGTGTTAAATCCGCATTTGTATATTTTCATGGGAGGATTTGTAGGTTGGGCAACTGTTCATGTGGTGTTAAATCCACATTTGTATAGTTGCATGGGAGGATTTGTAGCTTAGGCCGACTATGTTTATGTGGTGTTAAATCCGCATTTATATATTTGCATGGGAGGATTTGTAGGTTGGGCAACTGTTCATGTGGTGTTAAATCCACATTTGTATAGTTGCATGGGAGGATTTGTAGCTTAGGCGGACTTTATTCATGTGGTTAAATCCAAATTTGTATATTTGCATGGAAGGATTTGTAGGGTAGGCCGACTTTGTTCATGTGGTGTTAAATTCACATTTGTATATTTGCATGGGAGGATTTGTAGCTTAGGCCGACTCTGTTAAGTTTGTTAAATTTAAATTTGTATATTTGCATGGGAGGATTTGTAGCTTAGGCCGACTCTGGTCATGTTGTGTTGTCCACATTTGTATATTTGAATGGGAGGATTTGTAGCTAAGGCCGACTCTGTTCATGTTGTGTTAAATGCACATTTGACTAGGTCTTCCTTGAGGTTAGTCCACACCGAGTTAGGTCCGCGATAAGGTTGGCCCACATTAAATTAACTTAAAGTTGAAGTTGGTCAGAAAGGAATGAGGTCCAAGTTGAATTAGGTACAGCTTCATATTCAGCAGGATTTTGCACATGTTTTATTAATAGACTGTTTCAGGCAAAAGAAAATACTGATAGTTCTTATATTTTATGTAGACAACAGAGGGGTCATCGCTATTTATAAATTCTACTAGAATAGTATATATGGTGAGAACATTTTTTAAAATAATTTTATTTAAGTGCTTCAGGTATTGTATATTCATGTTTGTGTTGCAACACAGCCACTTTTTGTGTGAATTTTGGTTAGCGATAAAATGTTGCAGCTGAAGCGAAAAAGTTATCGTTTTCGATTTTAGAGACATTTCGATTTCCTTTTGTACCTAAAGAATCTTTCCTAGTTCTCATTTTAAAGCGTGGTCACCAAAGCACGGAAGTATGGATATATGTACAAGGTTGAATCATTGCAATTTGTAGTTCTCTTTGCGAATGTCCTTTCTTTGCGCTGTGCAGTCATTTTTTAGGGGCGAAAGACATTAAAGGAACGTTACATGCTCTTAAATCAGACGTCTACTGCGTATAATAATAGAAATTAAAATACATGACGCCTACTACTTTAAAAAAATTTCAAAGCCGTGTCTACTTCATGATTAAAAAGACGAACCCGGCTGAAACTGCACTTGAAATTAACAAAGATTTGATAGATAAAAATATGTGTGACTTTTAAAGTGAACATTGCTTGCAATTATACTGAACAATACAGGGTGTCCCGTATTTCAGGCTTAATATGGGGAACTAGCTGATCTTAAGAGGTAACAGTTCGGTTAAATTCAGGGACAGTTGCGAAATTAGATGCTCAAAAATTATTAATAAAAACCTGTAATAGTGTTCTTCATTTTTTTTTGCTTGTTTCTCCATTTTTAAAAGTATTGTAGGATTAGATAGATTTTCTTACAGCAAATATTTATTACCCCTGACTAGATTTTGTGTTAAAACATTTAGTCTATTTTGGACAATCAAAAACATTAACATTAGCGAGATTTCTATGTATAGGGTGTCCAAATTTCGATGTTTTTATAGGGAATTTAGGTAATTATAAGAGGTATCAAAAAACGGACCGCGCATCCTCGATCTTTTTTTTCGAGAAAAAGTTAATGGTGACAACTAAAATTGGTTATAGTATTTTGTTTTCCAGTTATCGCCGATAACTCGGTTTTTCGACTTTTCGTTTTATGACTATATTTCGCTTGTTTATGAAAATAAACAAAAATAATTTTGACGTTCTACAGGCACTTTCTTGATAACAATGCAGACAATTTTCCAAGAAAAAATAATTCGAAATTCGAGTTGTGACATAAACTTGTATTTTTTTAAATGGAACCCATAGGTGTTTGTGGCATCACGGGAAAGAGGAGTTATTCCCCATTCCAATGATATACATTATGTGGGGTCGATTTATCCACTTTCCTTACATTATAGCAAAAATTAGGTAATTTTTCATATTTCATTTTTTTTCTAGTAGAAGGCTTATGTCTTTAACAATATACATGGTAAAACAAATTGTCATTCTGTTGTTTTAACGATAATTTGACAAAAATAATCACGTTTAATTGTTGATTTTTGTTATTTTTGTACCCTAACAACACGAAATAGCTAACGAATATTACGAAAAAGTAATAATTATTCTGAAGCTACAAGTGAAACTTATTTTAATCGTTACCCAGAAAGAAGGCAATCTAATAAATCTATTTTTGGAAGATTAAAACAAAATCTCATTTTGGGGACACATTAAAGACAATTTATATAAAAATAGTAATAATAATATGAATGAACTAAGAGAAAGTGTTATACAGTGTATTAATTCTATTTCTACTATTCATATTTACAACGTAGTTCAGAGTGTTTCAAGGCGATGTGAATTATGTATTGCAAATAATGAAAATTCAAGGTAAATATGATAGTTTTATATTATTTTTGAATTATCTTCTAGTTTGTATTATGGTATCCCGGCTTTTTAGAAAATGGTAGATGATTATTGGTAACAACCTCTTCACTATATTTAATTTTGTATTACTTTGTTATGGATTTGTTAAATGTCCCACAATTAATAGAATTTTGTTTTAATCTTCCAAAAATAGATTTATTAGGTTTTCTTTTTGAGTAACGATTAAAATATGTTTCTCTTGCAGCTTTAGAATTATTATTATTTTAAATAAAACATTCCAACATACCTATCATACTTTTCGTAATATTCGTAAGCAATTTCGTATTTTTTTTAGGGTACAAAAATATAAACAATCAACTATTAAACGTGATTATTTCTGTCAAACTATCGTTAAAAACAACAAAAAACAATTTATTTTACCCGGTATGTTCTTGATGACATAAGCCTACTACTAGAAAAAAATAAATTATGAAAAATTATCTAATTTTTACTATAGGTAATGTCAGGAAAATGAATAAATCGACCCCTTTCTCGTGATGCCACAGCCAACTATAGGTTCTATTTAAAAAAATACAACTTAATTTCACAACTCGAACTTCGACTTTTTTTTGAAAAATTGTCTACGTGATTACATTTAATAAAAAAGTGCCTGTAGAACGTTAAAATTATTTTTCTTTATTTTCATAAACAAGCGAGATATAGTCGTAAAACGAAAATCTAAAAAATCGAGTTATCGGTGATAACTCGAAAACAAAAGACGATAACCAGTTTTAGTTATTACCATTAACTTTTTCTCGAAAAAGAGATCCAGGAAGCGGAGTCCGTTTTTCGATAGGTACCTCTTATAGTTACTGAGATTCCCCTTTGAAAACATCGAAATTTGCCCACCCTGTACAGTCCCGACTTCAGTACACCCTGTATCTGCGCACAACAATTAATGCAGATATCAATTGCCCGTTTTTTATTTAGATTTTTTTTTAAATAGCTTGAAAACGCGAAAACTTTGATTGTACATTAAATTGATGAGTTTGCTTCAAAAATTTCGCGGTGAAAGAGCGTCGCCTGCAACGGCGGTTTTCTATAATGAAAAATAATGACGCAAATATCGCGGTCGTTAAGGGGTGACGTCGACTAAAAGGACCCTAAATTTTATCAGCCCACCAAACTTTCGTCGAGCATCTATAAACGTGAAAGGATGGCTAAATTAAAAATTTCAGTAATTTTGGAAACGTTTTTATTTTTTGTGAAAAACGTGATATTTAGGTACTATAGATTTTTTTCCTAAAAAAGATGTTTTCTAGAGACGGTTATGGCCAATTTTCTGAGGCAATTTTGCGGCTGTCATTCGTCCAACTTAGTTGGATTAAGTAAAAAAGGTGTATTGAATGAGAAGTGTGTTGTGCAAAAGACAAATAAAACACAGAAAAGTAAAACATAGGACCTAGCCACATGTCAGAGGAAGTTCCACATGATGGCGCTCCGGGGGCTATTCATTACCCCACGGCACACCGCCTGACCGGCACCTCGCGCGACACTTCCGTTCTCCATAGCCTGTCATGATCACCCACAATGCAACCAGTAGAAAACGTCACCGAATCACATAATCGAGGGATCTCACTTTTTCCTATTTTCACACACACATTTTAATTATCCCATAAACTATTAATAAGATTGATACTAAACACTCGTGAGTAAGCAGTTTGAAAAGTTATTATACGTTCATTAATTACGAGGCCGTTAATTGGAAAAGGGCGAACGCGCCTACGGAGTGTTTCCTCGCGTTTATAAACAAAGTCGAATGTAGCGGAACACTCAGCATTTTAAAACCGCAACGTTTTAAGTGGACAGTAAAAAGTTGTATTTTTTGCACTGGCAATTTACTTGCGAAATAAGAATAATAACAGAACCCATAAATGTATTTGGTGGCAGTTAAATAATTAACTGTTTTAAGAATAACCACCCTACGATTAATTAAATAACTATTAAAAATTCTTGTCTGGCCAAACAGCGCGTTAGCACAATATGGACCCGTTTATTATAGAAGTGGTGTAAGTTTATTGTGTTTTTGTTTAAAAATATTTAAAGTGCACCAACGTTTCTAAATTTAAATATATGTAAATTTCTTCTTCTTAATCGGTTCCTCATGTACCTTTCGGTGTCGAGGTATGTAAATTTATAACAAAACAATTTTGTTGAGAATACAACAATCCAATTTTTTGTTTTTGGGCCATAACCAGTCCATATTAACAATTATTGAACTGTAAAGTTCATTAGAATATTAACAATTTCACATTATTACGCCATGTTCAGTTTTGTTTATTATTAAAAACAAGAAACAAAATACTAGGTATTGTTTAATCTTAACATGTATTTCCTTTTCGCATCTTACATTTTGCTTATAAGTTTGTTTATAAACTCGCAGATTATTGAAGTATGGCGAATTTAATTGTAAAATGGCACGGTTTTACTCTCTAGCTTACCCAGAGTTAAATAAGATTATGGGATGGGGACTTAAACCATTTACTTTATAAATAACTAGGCGATTTACCCGGCGTTGTACGGGTGATTACAATAATTCCAGTGGCGGATCTTGATTTTGTGGGGCCCCAGGCGCAACCTGATCTGGAGGCCCCCTATTAAGATGGTTCACTAAAATGAACAATGCAGAAAAATCATAACGTTTTTTATTTTTAGAACCAACAAAAACATAAACACAAAAATCAAATACGGAAACCAAAAAAATATTCTCAGGTACCAGAAAAAAAATCACATTTCTATTTAAAAGAAAAAATCCCATCTCAGGTAAAAAAATCACACTAAAATTCTGCATCATACAGTACAGGTGGTCCAAATTCGATGGGACTTCAATGGGCATCTCGCTTAATAGTCGAGATAGAGAAACGGTTAAATTACTAAAAATGTGCAGTTGTTTTAGAACAAACTCAGAACAGTTTTCAAAAATATTCTATCATTTCCGGTTTTTGAATTATTAATGAAAAACTGTTTTTTTGTTATATTTATAATGTGTCATACCTCCCTTATTGTTTTAAATATCAAAAAAGTTTATAAAGATTATTTTTAGATATTTTTATGTAGATTTTGATAGTAGGTTCTAAAAAAAAAAATTTACGCTCGCCGTTTATTTTCAATAATACGCAAGTTACAAAGGTTTTTAAAATTTTTTAAAGATGAGAAACAAAAAGCAGGTTGTGAAAACAAAGGAAAATCGGAAAAGATAGAATATATTTGACAACAATTCTGAGTTTGTCCCAAAAAACTGCAAATTTTTGGTACATTAACCGTTTCTCTATCTTGGCTATTAAGCGAGATGCCAATGTAATCCCATAGAATTTGGACCACCCTGTACAGTACATCGGCTTGCAGTGCACTGTAATCAGATGCAAGCAGGGTTGCAAGTTTTGGCGATTTGGAACCCAATTGGCTATCATTTTTGTTTAATTTAACATGTTTTTTTTTTAAATTGGCATCAATGGCTATTACACAACACCCACTATAAAAATAGGTTTTAGAAGATATTACAATTTGCCTACAATTATTATTTTATAATTCTCATATTAACAGACAATAAAAATTTAATTTTGGTTTTTGAGGGTGACGAACCCAACGATTCTGAGGCCCCTTTTTGCCGAGGCCCAAGGCGCGCGCCTCATGCGCCTGTGCGGTAATCCGCCACTGAATAATTCTCTTTTATCAATCACAGACTACTCGCGCTCCGCGCTCGCGCTCGGCGGACGTCCCAGATTTTATCAATCACAGACTACTCGCACTCCGCGCTCGCCCTTGGCGGACGATACGTTCCCGGCTGTTCCTGGCCGTTCTTTATGCGGCGTTTAATTCGTTAGGTCTTAAATAGTAACTGTGCAAAATTTGGTCCCGATCGGTCAACGGACCTAGGATTCTATAGCGAACAAACAAACAAACAAACAAACACACAAACAAACAAGCTCTTTTATATATGTAGATAAATTAAGCAGTCATTTACCAGCTAATTCTTAATTGGTCAAAGCATGCGCATACAGGGTGTTGCATAACCGAACGGCCAAACTTAAGGAGCATGTTGCTTGAGTCAATTTAAGCAAAAAATGTTACATGTTTTGGTTGTCACCACATATTTCTTAGATATTAAAAATACTACATCGCTCAAAATTTTCAAAAATATGTAAATTACTCGAAAACGGTTAATTTTAGGCCTATATGACCTTTGACGTTTTATAAAGTACATTTAAAGAGGAATCTAAAAATGTAACAATTTACAGGGTCTTCTATTTAACATAACTAGGTTGGTTGCCATAGCAAATAAACCGTAAAAAACAAAACAAAATCGATAGCGATGCAAATTTTATTAATAGTAGGTATATCTTACAACAAGGGATGAAAGTCCAGTTTTTTTTCTTGAGGTGAGATTTGTTCACAAAGCGTGTGTGAGCAAATCGTACGAACGAAAAAACTGATTACATCTCGAGCCGTAAATGCTATTTTTTTCTACGAAATTAAAATTATATTATAGAACGAACGTTAATGTAAACGAACCAAATGACAATGATGATGTATAAAGTTTTAATTAATTATTTCATTTCCATAGCGACACCTTCACACTGACATTGACATAAATAAAATTATAACCTTCAAACGAAATACACTTATTATCAATTTTTGTACCATTCGTAGGCTTTTATATAAAATGCTACATTGAAATTAAATTATTTGATTGGGATCTTAACGAAATTATGAGTTAAAGCTTAAAAAAATTTACAATTTGATTTTGATATTGACATTGACATTATTTTCGCCACTGGAGACGAAAATAAAACTTTCATGTAGTTGTAGAGTAAGCAGTAAGAAAATGACAACTTTTATGAACATACATGAGAAAAAAATTATTTTTTTTTTGTTAAATCAATATTTTAGAAGATAAAAGCGATATTTCATACTTTTTTATGTTACAATTGACCTTTTTGTATAATCTTTAAAGGTCTATCACTCTATAACCACCGAGTTTTGGACTATGGTTTATATAATATTTTTGCTTAAATTGACTCAAGGAACATGCTTCTTAATTTTGGTCGTTTGTTCATGCAACACCCTGTATTTTAAAATATAAACTGTAAATTGTCTACAAATAAAAAGTCCGCACTTATTTATAAGTAAGTTATTGTAGCCCCATTTTTTTTAATGGACTTACACCACTTTCAAAACTAACCGGTCCATATATGTTTTAGCCTTTAAATCTCTTTGCTTTAAATTTAACTTAAACTCTATTGTACAAAAATCTATTTTTTACAAAAACTTGCCATAAATCGGTTAAAATTGCATAACGCTGATATATCTTATTATTTATGAACATAAAACCCAGATTTTTTTTTTTTTTTATCCGTAATTTTTATTTCTGTAGCATCCTGATATAATTACATGAAAATCATTTATTTACAGTTTTCGCGCATTAATTGGCCCATGAATGACAAGCTTATTAGCACCATAATGGGCATTGCAAACGAAATAGAAGGTAAAATTAAAATACTGTAAAAGCTTAGACTAAATAGGGGATATAAATGCATCTTGATATTTCGGGTAATTTAATTTTTAGAACATATCTAGAACAACAACAAACAAGCGTCACAAGGTATACTAGTAAATGAAGTTTGTTTTGTAAAGTAAAGAATACAAGTAGTTATTTTACCATACTTTAGATTAAAACAAAACCTCGACAGAGGCACCGGCGGGGATTCATTATGGACAGTTTGTGCAAATTCCATTAAAAAAGGCACTACTTTAATTATATTTCGCGCTCTGGTCTGTATATGCAGCAAAACAAAATTTCTAATTTACAAAACGGATAATTATCATCACATTAATTTACGATAGTGCTGCATTTTATATCTTTTTCCCTCGCTGCTATCTGCCATAAAACTAGATTGTTACCAATTACACTTGTAGAGGCAACGAGAATTACATGTGCATATTGAATTATAGTCTTCATAAAATTATTTAATGAACTAGCTCAACAGTTTTAACTCTCTTTGCAGCCAGTTAAAAGCATCTATGGGAGGCAGCTCTAAATATTATAACCCTAAACTCACATCATTGATAATAATTTGACAACAAATCAAAAATCAATGCTAGATGCAATTGTTTAAAGTGGGTTTACATTTAACATCAAATTGGGTAGTAATTGTAAAACGTTATTTTTGGTTTTATTTAACGCACATTAAAGCCTTTATTACTAAAATTCATTTGACTCGTCTGTTTACGCTCTGTGTAATGCCTAATCACAAAAAAAAAAAACAATACAAGCCATTTAAATACCGTCTGCAGTTGCGAGCGTGTGTTGGGCAAAAATCATCTCATGAAATATAAGTCCAGAGACGGTGACAACGCGAAACATAGTGTTCCGAGGGCACATTTTCGACTTACCGGTAGGACAGATAGAAAATAACATACCGGCTGATAAAACAGCAGAAAACCTTATTTACTGCTTTCAATCTTTATGGGTTTTTGTGGAACATAGGGTCTCAAAACAGAACCCGAACGTAAGTTATAAAATGCGGAAAAATAATTGCTGTATCGGGTCTCCTAATTACATGCATTTTTTTAAATAGATTTATAAGAAAATTAATGACGAACACGTGTTTTTGACAGTGAATAATTATTTTAGGCTGTGAAATTATGTCGGCATTTTAATTTGCAAAAAACATGTATGTATTGATTTCAGAAACAATAATACCACCAAGGGTGAATGTACTTTAAATTATTAACGTCAATAATTGAATGATTCTAGTAAATGCTTTTTAACATGATTTTTACACTGTTATTGTCTTTGTTGAGGCAAATACACTTTAAACATAGTACTCCCTCTGTGCCAAAATAAGTGTCCGATTTAGTAAAAAATTTTGTCTGCACAAATAGAACAAAAAATTTATTATCGATTTCTCAGAAAATTTTATTCTTGATAAAAGTTGGTGCATGGTCTAAAACAAATTTTAAAATTAAAAAAACTTTAATAAACAGTCATAGGAATAGGACACTAGATTTTAAGCGATTTTTGAAATATTCATGAGTGATGCTTAAAATTTCTCATGCACCAACTTTCTCATAGCAGGTAATGGTACACACTTTGAAGCTTTTCTGTGACAGATTAGGCTTTTTTCTTTGTGGTGCAACTACAGGAACTTCTTCACTGTTCATGATGTGTCTTACACCGGTATTGTTTAAAATGGCAAGATAAAATATGTTTTTAAAATAACGATCCAAAAGCCGAGCTAACGTGTTTAAACTTTCTGACTATGCACAAATGTCACTTTAGACATATTTTACTTGACGTTATAAACAATTACAATTTACGTTTTAAAATACAATTAAGATCCAGCAAATATAGTAATCGGACACTTATTTCGGGACAGAGGAAGTATGTAAAATAAAGAAAAGAATAAAGTCATGGTAAATGTAGTTATGGTAAACGTAGTTATGTACAAATAGTTGTTATTGACATGTATAATAAATAAAAGCATATTAAGTTACAAATGTTTTCAATTCATAAGCTGAAAAAGCAACTAATAATTGATTTATTCTTAAATCACAATCAGTGTTAGTTTCAAAAATTCGTAAAGAATTTAGTATAGCATTGTAAAAATTAAAAGGGCCATAGGAAAAATAAAACGTTTTCCCTCATTTGTAAAACTAATTAAATTTCGTAAACAAAAATTGATATCATTTCGCAATACAGCCATTTACCTGTTCCAAAATTTTACAATTTGTAGTTATCCTTCTTATACGAAAAGTTAAGAGGAAATGGCAAGGAATTTTCCGCAATTGTTCCAACCCTGAACAGGATATTCCCAACTTTTTTTTAACACAATAAAAGGGTTTCCATTTTGGCTCATAAAAAAAATTATTGGTCTACTAATTTTGAAAATAATTGATTAACAGAAGATCAAAAGTTTTGTTTTGTAGTTCAGTATACAGCAGGCAAACAATTAATAAAAATGTTTACAAAACCGAATCATCTATATATATAAAAGAGCTTGTTTGTGTGTTTGTTTGTTTGTTCGCTATAGAATCCTAGACCCGTTGACCGATCAGGACCAAATTTTGCACAGTTACTATTTAGGACAGTGGTTTCCAACCTGTGGGGCGCGAGGCTATTGCTAGGGGGGCGCGCAGCTGTTACCAAAATATGATTTTTTAATACAAACAAACAAAACGAACTTTGTTTATACAGAATATGGTGTATTGTTTTGTAGTCCATTAAATAATTCTTATTTATCAGAACCGTATTTATGAAAATAGATTGTAACAAAAAGTGAGGGAGGCGCAAAATTTTTTTTTTGAAAAAGGGGGCGTAGGTGCAAAAAGGTTGGAAACCACTGATTTAGGACCTTGCAGATCTAACGCCAAACTTTAAGTACAAGCACATATTACCAATTAAAAAAAAAAAAATTACTTGGACGGGATTCGATCTTACGTCGGCAAATACCTGGTCTATCGTGTTATTTACGGCGCTGTGTATTTCACAAGTAAAGATTGTGTTGTATACAATTAGTAATAAATGTACATGAAGTATTATTTTTATTAGTACATTTTTAATTGAGACAAGACGAAAGAAAATAAATTTGAGTTATTATTCAATTTTTAAGCAATAAATAGTTATTTTTTAATGAATTATAAGAAAATGGAAAGATAATTGATCAGAGTATGTCATTTGTGTATGATTTGGAATTATTGGGCTTATTCAAGTTAAAAAAGTAATTAAAATTGTAATCGCCCGTGCAACGCCGGGTAAATCATCTTGTTTTTAATATATTTAACTAATAAAGAAAATTAAACAGTTCCATCATGGCGTAAAGAATGACGCGAAACTCTTTTTAAGAATGTAATATTTTGTGGCACAGTTTTGTATTCTTTATTATTGATTTTGTCTTAAACAAAAATTGAACAGAGTAATAATTTTTTAAATAGATTCTTGTATATTGGAGAGCCCCTTATATATTTATTGAAATAAAATGAGTTTAATTGGTTATTAACTTTCCTCGTATCATTTTTTTTTTTTAAATTTTATATTGTAGGTATGTCGGCTACAGTGGTCATTGGCACCTTTAATTTTTTTCTACATTTTATGTCAATTACACGTATTAAAAAATTTATATTTTGTTGTGTAGATCTATGTATTTTAAAAAGTTTATCAAAGCGTTTTCGTGGTCTGAACTTCTTTTATTCTCTTTTTAAAATTGACTAAGCATTTTAAATAAGCAACTTTGCCCTAATTTGTAGCCCTTGAGTTGCCATTAACATGATGTTTTTATCTTCCACTGTACAGTAGTTAAGATAAAATGCAAAACGAAGTGTTCTGTAATTATATTATACTTTGGATGTTGTTATACAGGGTGTGTATAAATTGGCGGAAGCGCTACACGTGACGATGTTCTTCGTAAAATTCTAAGTCGAAAATCCTGATACAAAAATGTTGTACCATGCTTCCTATGGCCTCAGGAACCAATTAAAGAAAAAAAAATGGCAACATTGCATACATTTATTTGCGTTTGGACATTTTTTTATCAGCAATTTTTACTTAGGTACTTACAATTTTTGTTCGAACTGAAAGCCTTCAGTTCGTAAACATAGCTGCAAACTTTTGGGTATCGTAAAACACAAACTAGAAATAATTACGAGAAAAACAGAGATGACAGCTAATGACAATGTTGCCATATGTATTATTTTCATTCAAATCAGTGATTTACATATATTCAACACCAATTTTTGAAAGGAAGAACACAATATCTAGAAAAAAATACTATTCGAAATTTATTTTTATTCCAAATTGCAGCTTTTTCATTTGCAAGTATTAAATAATAACGCTAATTAAAGGACTAAATGTCAAAACTTTGAGGACCTCTTACAGACACAGTACAGACATAGTACAACATTTTTGTATTAAGATTTTCGACTTAGAATTTTACGAAGAACATCGCCACGTGTAGCGCTTCCGCCAATTTTTACACACCCTGTATAGAGGGCAGCAAAAATTCTTCATTTCTGGGTTCCAGATTTGAGCTTTCCAGCGATGATCGATTCCCGTGTTCATGGTTCCATCGTTTGATGATTCCTGCGTTGAGTGATTCCAGCGTTGAACGATTCAAGATTTGAATGATTCCATCGGTGCATTTTCCAGATTTGAACATTCCATATTTGAATGTTCCAACTTTTCATGCGGCTCCTGTATGTCTTAAGTCACCGGATGATCGTCGTTAAGTCTTGTGATTGATGGTATTGATGATAGGGAGTCAGTAATGATGGTTATGTTTTCAGTTATTGCATGTTTAATTGCTGTGAGTTCACCTGTGTACACTGATGTTTCTTTAACTTTGTATGTTATAATTTAATCAGGTAGTCGAACTGCCACTCCCACTTCCATTTCGTTTCAAATTTTTGAAGCGTTGGAGTAGATTTGGGTGCCTGGGTATTTAGTAAGGATTTCGGTAAATTTTGTTTTGATAATTTGGTTGTTGACTTGAGTTTTTGGAAGTTGTAATAAGGATAAGTTTGTTTAGGTGGGTTTTATGTCCACGGTGTTGTAATAGTGTTTCGATTTTTAAGGATTTGTTTGGGGTTGTAATCTGCTGGTAATATTGTTTTTTATGCGGATATGGAATGGCTGGGGCTGTGATCTGATTTTGTAATTATTATTGTATCTATTGCTGTAGGTGTTTTGGTAGGGAGATGGTTTTTGTTGTGAAAGTTTTGGTGTAGTATCTCATGAACAGAATTGTTCGTCTTATTGTAGGTGGTGGTTCTGCTGCTTCACATAATAATTTGTCTATAGGAGTCGTGCAATAAGCTCCTAGGGCGAGTCTTATTCGTGCATTGTGTATAGTATCAAGGTTTTTTAATGTTGTAGGTTTTGTTAACTTATTTCTATGTTTTGACAAAGAATATAGTAATTACTCTACGAAAAATGCTGTATAAGTTGTAGCAGCAATCTGTCGAAATTAAATGCACTAAAATACTTAAAAACGCTTCGGCTTCACAAGCAAACCTTGCCCTGTTTCCATCAACACCCTCACTTCTATCGATCCTATTCAAACATAACGATCTTCAAAATTTAAAACACAAGCGGCTGATTTTTAATTCGACTTCATCTAGATTTAAAACGAATAAAATGAAAAAGGGCTGTGATGTGAAACAATCGCACTTGAATTGTATTTAAATTTGCTTACAGAAAAAGAAAACAAAACGCGCAATAGGTGTTTGCGAGGAAATAACTTTGTGTAAAATTTATTCGCTCTGAGCCTTGGCCGTTATCTACGCTAGCAAAGGTAACTAAAACTTTGTAGTTTTTAAATTACAAGCGATTTAGTTAAGAACGTGTTTTTAAGGGCACGGTAAATATTTGACGATGGAATCCCACTTAGGAACAGGAGTTATTTTAATATTAATTAGTGTACAATATTAAAAAGGTACGTACATTATAACATTAATATTAATTTCAAATATTTACTAGGTGTTCATTACATTTTTAAAAAAATTTATTGTAGATAATAAAGGATACATGTAATAATTAGTTTCATTTATTGAAATCGTTGAGAAAGCAAGTGATTCTGCAAAAGTGGTACTTTAATCTGATCCTTAAAGCCTAACAAAAAAATAGGTACAGATGCAAAAATTAAAAACGTGACAATAGCCTTCTCATAGTAATGTAAAATATTAACCATTTCTATTTAACATATAACTATAAACATTGTTATATTTCAGGTTTAAACGTAATAAAACGATAAAGCCCAATATGTTCTCAAAACCAAGAAAGTATAGGGAATTCCCCTTGGCAAAATAAATTTGACACATTTAAAAGAATCCATGGCAAATTAAAAAATTTGGTAAGGATTTATGCAGATGTAATAAGTCTAAGCTATGTGTAGTTGCGGGTATGTGTTTAAATGTTTCGTTTGTACATATACAGGGTGTGTAAAAATTGGCGGAAGCGCTAAACGTGGCGATGTTCTTCGTAAAATTCTAAGTCGAAAATCTTAATACGAAAATGTTGTACCATGCTTGCTGTGTCTGCAAGAGGTCCTCAAAGTTTTGACATTTAGTCCTTTAATAAGCGTTATTATTTAATACTTGCAAATGAAAAAGCTGCAATTTGGAATAAAAATAAATTTCGAATAGTATTTTTTTCTAGATATTGTGTTCTTCCTTTCAAAAATTGGTGTTGAAAATATGTAAATCACTGATTTGAATGAAAATAATACATATGGCAACATTGTCATTAGCTGTCATCTCTGTTTTTCTCGTAATTATTTCTAGTTTGTGTTTTACGATACCTAAATGTTTGCAGCTATGTTTACGAACTGAAGGCTTTCAGTTTAAACAAAAATTGTAAATACCTAAGTAAAAATTGCTGATAAAAAAATGTCCAAACGCAAATCAATGTATGCAATGTTGCCAATTTTTTTTTTCTTTAAATGGTTCCTGAGGCCATAGCTAGCATGGTACAACATTTTTGTATCAGGATTTTCGACTTAAAATTTTACGAAGAACATCGTCACGTGTAGCGCTTCCGCCAATTTTTACACACCCTGTATAACCTTATACATCTTTTGAAGTAAAAATAAAGAGAAGTTTAAAAATAAACAGGATGTGCCATAAAAAAAGTATAACTTTGAAATGCCACTCTTTTTTGGAGCACCCTGTATGTTTAAAAATATTTTTTAAATTAAGCCCTTATTGACTTACATAATCTAACTGCGACAGAAGTTGGAGAACATAATATGCCGTTTCGCCAGAATACTCTGTGGCGTCCGTCGTGACTCACCCTGTATACTTTTATTACCAAGTGCAGCAATGAAGAAGTTTAAAAAATATAGTCGCAGTCCTAAAAATACGTTAACCGCAACGTATCAAAGTATCATATCGAAGCCTTTAAAGTAATAAACTGAAGAAAGCAATTTAATTAGCGAACGCAGTATAACCAATTATCCGAAAATAGTAACGAAAATAAATCGACTAAGAGTTCATTTAACAAACTTTCAAAATGATTTCCACTAAGTGGAACCTTTTTGTTTAGGCCGTTAATATATTCAAAGCCTTACAGGGCCCCTTTCGAATGCCGAAGCCGGTAATTTATTCGGTTTGTATCCCTCACTCGTCGCCGTCCTGATACAAGACACAATATTTTCAGGAGTTATAAAACTTTAAGACGCTCAATAGCACCAGTTGCGTCCAATTAGCTAAATTGCACCTAACAATCAAGAGTGACATCATGAAATCGCTATAAAATAAATAGATCCAAAGGGTTTTTTAAGTATAAAACGTCTTGTGTTGGAGAAATCCTTAAATTTTTATATTTCATCGCCAGATTGTTTCAACAAGCAAGCAATAAAGCTAGTCGTTCAAATTTTATTATTGCCCATTTATAAGAGTGTTATTTTACCAAGTAACTATCAATATTCTGTTGAGAATTTTTTAACCTGCACAGTCTTATCACTAAGTGCTTCTAGATTATTTTTGCGTGTTTTGTTTATGTTAAAAGGTTAAAACTAAAAATGTACACAGAAATTTAAAAAAAATAAAAACCTTGTTTTTAATATGAACAAGTTTAATTTGCATCCACTTTTAAAGCGATAAAACTGTGCATTGCAGAATACAAAGTCATACCCTATTAATTACTATTTTCAAATAACCAGGTTATTGGAAAGCACAAGCCAATCTACAAAACAAAAATATCAAAGCATATAATTTATTGCTAGAGTTTTGGAAACACGTTTGTGCCTGACGGATTTCATAGAAAAACAAATCCACGCAAAGTTTTAAAATTTTTAGATTATGTGTGCAATTTTGTGGTTATTAGGGAAAAGTTGCCAAAATCGTACTGGTCACCTAAATCGTACTCCCTGTATTATTTTACTGTTATTCAAAACTGGCGACTACTAGTGGCAAAATTAGTATTTTAGTTCGTTACTGTTGTTATAGAAACAGCATTTGATGCAGATGTAGCTTGTTTCAAATTTAAAAATCAGGTAGTTCTGATCATTTTCAAGATTAGTTCAATTACACTCTCATGTATATCAATAAAATTGTACGTAATGTATATCTATGTATATAAAAGAGCTTGTTTGTTTGTTTGATTGTTTGTTTGTGTGTTTGTTCGCTATAGAATCCTAGGTCCGTTGGCCGATCGGGACCAAATTTGGCACAGTTACTATTTAGGACCTAACGGATCAAACGTCGTATAAAAAACGGCCGGAAATGCCCGGGAACGGCCGGAAACGTCCGCGGAGCGCGAGCGCGAGTAGTCTGTAATTGAACGTCTGAGAACGTCCGCCGGGAGCGAGCGCGGAGCGCGAGTAGTCTCTGATTGATAAAAGAGAATTGTAATCACCCGTGCAACGCCGGGTAAATCGCCTAGTTATTTATAAAGTACCTTAACATTTATTGTAACATTGTAAGCTTATGTTAAAAATTTCATAAAACGCCGAAGATTTTCCAAAATGGTACCGCCATACGGTTTCTATAATCTTACCAGTTCGATTTAAGAGTTTTTCTACGACCACTAATGTAAATGACTCGTACTGTATAGCCTGCATGCATAGTAAGGGGAACCTTACGCAAGGTAAGCAAAACGCACACTGGTCTAGAAATGTCAAAGTAGGTTTACGTCAAAATTGACAAGACAACGTAATTACATGTGTATATTAGTCGAAAAGCCGTTTAAATCGTAGGTATTATGTGATCGTAGAAAAAGTAAACTACATAACACGAGTTTTAAAGCAATTACGTAATCGTGGAAATACGCAACTTTTCCACTCTTGCTTCTTACAACTATTGTTATGTAATATACTGTTAATTTATTTTGTGAAATAAAGTCCGCTTGGGAAATATGATTCAATTCACTGAATATAAAACATGGGTACAAGAAGCTTGTGGAGGTATATCAGACGAAGACAAAGTTTCTTACTCCCCTCAATGTAATTGAAAGACGAATTTAATTATGAGTAATACTTAATGACTAAAGAAATTGGTAATTTTATAAACGTAATATTTAATAAATTATTTTATTAGTTTGTTACCAACTGTGTGTTATTATTTCTAAGGCAAACTTTAATATTAAAGAAACAGGTACGATTTTGGATATAGGTTCGTACGATTTAGGATACCGTTGCCAAAATCTTAACTTTTGGTCACATTTATTGCCTTAGAATGCAAAAATAAGATGTTACCCTATTATTTGGCTTAAATACTTTTTTAAATAATCGTAACATATTTTTCTGAGAATCCAATTTTCTTAAGTGGTACGATTTTGGCAATGATCCCCTACGTTTTAAAATAGTTTCTAATTTTAAATGCAATGGCTTTTTTTATTTAGATATTTTATTGCAAGTAAAATGTGTAATTACTATAGTTTTTTCGGATTTACTTGCTTTAAATATTTTAAATTCCACTATACAGGGTGTCCCAGATTACATTTCCAGCATGGGGATCTCGCTTATTATAAGAGATACAGGTTTGCTGAAATTGGGTGAATTATTCCCAAGTATGAGAGCAGCCACAATCAATTCTTAAAAGTAAAAAATTCCTTGTACTTCAGATGTTATAGCAAAAATATGAAAATGTCGAATTTCTTTTTTCTCATAACTTTTTTGTCTTAATCGTTAAAACAATTTTATTTGTACGTTCTTAAGGTACTGTTTAATGGAGAATGTAACTGTTATTTTAGATTTTTTCAACACCTACCATTTTCGGCTACGACAATTACTACAAAGGCTATCGAATTACACAACATTAATATGAAATTCTAATAAGTGATACCGCAGACAAATATAGTAACTGTCACTTGAGATTTAAAAAGTTGTTTTTGTTTTTATTTTCATAGATAGCTTGATAAGTGATGGGTAAAATAGGATTTTTTTTGTCATTTTGTGACTTATTTGTAAAAATAGGTATAGCAAGTGATACCTCATTTAAACGGAAAACATGAAATCAGGGGTAAGTAATATTTCGAATATCTCTCCATTAAAAAGTACCTTAAGAAAGTACAAACAAAATTGTTCTAATGATAAGGACAAAAAAGTTATGAGAGAAAAAAGATATTCGACATTTTCATATTTTTTGCTATAACATCTGAAGTACGAGGAATTTTGTGCTTTTAAGAATTGATTGTGGCTGCTCTCATACTTGGGAATAATTCATCCCATTTGAGCAAACCTGTATCTCTTATAATAAGCGAGATCCCCATGCTGGAAATGTACTCTGGGACACCCTGTATAGTGGGATTTAAAATATTTAAAGCAAGTAAATCCGAAAAAACGATAGTAATTTATTGTGACTCCCCTCATACTAAGGAATAATTCGTCTAATATCAAACATACCTGTATCTCTTACGAGATCGCAGTGCTGGAAATGTAATCTGGTACATACCCTGTATATCATTGCAATTTTATTGACGTAGCAAAATTATAATTTTTACAGTGTCTTAAATTAGCAAGCCAATTTAAAAAACCTAAAACAAAAATTTTTAAAAATCCTTCGATGGAAACATTTTTGGGAAAGATAACATACATTTTATAAGCTTTGATTTGATATTTGCAACGAACAGTTAGTGATACAATCAAAACGTCTTTACAATACATTAAAAAATGTGGGCATAAAGTATAATTAAATCACCTGTTTCATTATTTCAAGCTAGTTAAAAAATGATAATGCGAAAATTAAAAGTTTTAAATTGTTAGCTAACGCTTACAAACAATTAATGATCAAAAGTGAGATTTATTGCAAGTACCAATATCATTTTCAACTTCGCCGGTAGATTTATTTGATAAAGCAAAAATTGTCTCGAGTATTACTATTTGTTATTAGCAAAGACGCTTTCCTCGTGTTCATACGATGTTATTTCTGACAACTTGACAATTTTTCCGAGGCGAAATATGTTACGTGAAAAGAATGTGGTGTTGAAGGTAGCAGAAGTATTTCAACAACTTTGAATTATATCCGAGCTTTTAGTATATTAGCAGTTACTAACAGACCATAAAAAGCTACAATAAAAGTTGACGTTTTTAATTAGTTGAAAGAGTTAGACACGAGTAGTCGGAAGTTATTTCACGAGCTGCAGCCATAGCTAGACTATGCAAGAACTAACCATCTAGCTACTGATTTATGGCTTTGTTAACGCGTGTAAAATATATTGCGGTTCAAGCGGCGGTAGGCGTGCAGTTAAGAAATTATCGACGGGCGATTCTTCTCGGTCCGTGGCCACGGACGGCATGATACTCCCTATTTATGTAATGAACCCCGTAAAAAATTTATAGATAGGCCTACATTAAGAAAAAGTGTAAAGTACTTTACAAGCAAGTAAAAAATTTTCAGTAGACGTTATTTTTGCAACGGAAAAAAAATCTTGTACTAGCTTCTACTGTACAGGGTGGGCGAATTTCAATGTTTTCATAGGTAAACTCGGTAACTATAAGAGGTATCGAAAAACGGACCCCGCTTCCTCGATCTCTTTTTTCGAGAAAAAGTTAATGGTTTAAACTAAAATTGGTCATCGTCTTTTGTTTTCGAGTTATCACCGATAACTCAATTTTTCGACTTTCAGTTTTATGACTATACAGGGTGTCCCAGCCAAGACGAATTATTCGATAGATCTGTCATTAGTAATAACATTAAAAAAAGTTAAATATAAAAGTTGTTTGTAATCATTTACTACATAACATAAAATTATTTTCAACTATACACAGTGTTTTGTTTTTGCGCTCTGATACCAAACATTGTTTTTTTTATATCGAACACCCTGTATATTTTGTAATCATTGGATGTAAAATTAAAATCTCTTTCAAAAATATTATAGGTTGTTTATGTCTAAAATAAACCGTTTTTGAGTTATTAACTTTTTTTTTGAAAATTTTGACAGATGCAGACCTTTATAAAAATATTTATATTTATTAACATAACAACACCAGAGCAATTTACTCTGGTAATTTATTAGACAATAGTGTTATAGTGATTGTTTACTAGTCACATTTTAAAAATAATATACAGGGTGTTCGTTATACTCGATCCATTTCGCTAAACTTTAAACGCATATAAATATTTTTTTTTAAAGGAACACCCTATATATTTTTACATTTTCTTGTAAAAAATTTAATTATCTTTCAAAGTTGTTAAGCATGTTTTATGTCTGAATATAATATTTTTTAAGTTATTTCATTTCGTATGATTATTTGCGAGTATTTTACTGAAAATATCAGTAGTAGCCTTTGAATATTCAAAACAATTTGTATGAACTGTCAACCAGAACCATTAATCGGCACAATTTCCTTTATTATGCCACTAAAAATCCATATTTTTTTTGAAACTGTAGATACGCAGCATAAATGGCAGCAAATAACACCTAAATGCTGTGTATCTACAGTTCTTAAAAAATATTGATTTTTAGTGGCATAATAGTGAAAATTGTGCCGATTAATTGTTGTGGTTGATAGTTCATACAAATTGTTTTGAATTTTCAAAGGCTACTTCCGATATTTTAGGTAAAATACTCGCAAATAATCATAAGTAACGAAATAACTCCAAATATTATATTTAGACATAAAACATGCTTAACAACTTTGAAAGATAATTAAATTTTCTACAAGAAAATGTAAACATATATAGGGTGTTCTATTTAAAAAAGATGACTTATATGCGTTTAAAGTTTAGCGAAATGGACCGAGTATAACGAACACCCTGTATATTATTTTAAAAATATAACTAGTCAACAATCACTACGACACTATTGTCTAATAAATTACCAGAGTAAATTGCCCTGATTTTATTATGTTAATAAATATAAATATTTTTATAAAGGTCTGCATCTGTCAAAATTTTCAAAAAAACGTTAATAACTTAAAAATGGTTCATTTTAGACATAAACAACTAATAATATTTTTGAAAGAAAATTTAATTTTAAATCCAAGATTTACAAAATATACAGGGTGTTCCGTATAAAAACAAAGTTTGGTATCAGAGCGCAAAAACAAAACACTGTGTAAAGTTGAAAATAAGTTTGGGTCATGTAGTAAATGATTACAAACAACTTTTATATTTAACTTTTTTTAATGTTATTACTAATAACAGAGCTATTGAATAATTCGTCTTGGCTGGGACACCCTGTATAATTATTTTTCTTTATATTCATAAACAACGAGATAAAGTCATAAAACCTAAAGTCGATAAATCGAGTTATTGGTGATAACTCGAAAACAAAAGACGATAACCAACTTTAATTTTTACCATTAACTTTTTCTCGAAATAAGAGTCCGTTTTTTGATACCTCTTATAGTTACCGAGATTCCTATAAAAACATATAAATTTGCCCACCCTGTACAGGGTGGTCCAAAATCGACGGGATTACATTGGTATCTTGTTTAATACTTATGACAGAGAAACAGTTAAATTACCAAAAATGTTCAGTTTCTTGAGACAAACTCAAAACCGTTTTTAAAAATATTTCCTGTTTTTGAGTTATTAGAAAGAAAGTGTTATGGAGAATATTTTAGATATATTTATAAAATTAGGCTCGCCGTTAAAAAGTTATAACACAAACTTAACCTTATTTGTCACAACATTTTACCGGCGAGCGTATTTTTTTTTTTAGTATTATCAAGTGTTACATAAAAATATCTAAAAATAAGCTCAATAAGTTTTTTTGATATATACATCAATAACGGAGTTATGACACATTATAAATATAACAAACAACACTGTTTTTCAAATAATTCAAATATGGAAACGATAGATTATTTTTTAAAACCGTTCTGTTTGTCTCAAAAAATTGTTTTTTTTTTTGTAACATAACCGTTTCTCCATGTTGAATATTAAGCCGAGGTACCCCTGTAACCCCATCAAATATGGACCACCCTTCACAGAGCTGTGTAAATTTAAAATTTATCATTTTATGTAAAATTCAATAACGCACTGGGGTATTTGGAAAAGAAATAGCAAATAGAAAATTTTGAAATATGTAATTCAATTAGAGATACAAATGATGCGTCATTTTTCTGTTTAATCACCCTCCTTTTCAATACACTTCTCACACTATTGTATCAAGTCAGAGAAGGGTTGCATTACCGGCTAAAAGAACAAATAAAAACATCTGTTTCTGATGGAATAAAAAGTTGGTGCCACGGTGTGAGAAGAGAGGGTGATTTTGTAAAAAAGTGACATCTCACTTGTAACCAGGGTTGAGCAGATTTAAATCAATTGATTTAAATCACGATTTAAATCATGATTTAAATCAAGTGATTTAAAAAAAAAAGATTATCTATTTAAATCACAGATTATATGAGTAGATACAATATAACATTTATAATAAAACAAAATTGTATTACTATTAGTAATTAGATACACGAAATGGTGAACAAACCATATCAATTTGCTCTTGTAAAGTAATATTTATTGTGGAAATGCAATAATTCAAAAAATAAATGACAAGTTTTTGACGTCAGCGAAGTGAACAGTCAGTTTATTCATTTTCCACGGCACTCTATTGCTTCAATAACGATTTGAAGAAAAATGTCGAATATCTCGAAAAGTATGAGTTTTGGGTATAGGACATACTTAAAAAATATGAAGCTCTTTTAAAGACGAATTCGATGACATAAAAAAATACAGGGGTTCGCATTTGAAAAAATCGAGTTACGAGCTTTTGAAAATCTTGAAAGTTGCCACCTATTTATAAACACTCCTGTATGTGTGATTCAAATTTTTTCATATCGAGCGAACAGAGAAATTTTTTCTGCATGTCCATACCAAATTAAAACTCTGTACTTCAAAATAACTTCGGGAGAATTTTTTAAATAAAGACTTAAAACCTTGAATAATTTAGAAATATTTTTTTTTTTTACAATGCCGTATAAAAACCTTTAGTATTTTATATTGATGCAAATTTAAAATTAAGGCGGTCAAAAATATTAAACAAAAAATTGGGTGTTGTATTTGAAATATAAAAGTTACTATTAGTTTCAGAAAGGTGACTCACCCTGTATATTTGAAAATATTTTTATTGTGTTGTTTAGAAAAAACTGTATAAAATAGCGTTTGAATCAACTTTATATCTCAAGCCGTTTAGCCACAATCGACCGATCCCGCACTTATGACTCACCCTGTATATAATTAATTAAACATCACCATTTAGCACTGGTTTTTTCAAAATTCTTAATCATTATATTTAATTTTTCATTTTGACAAAAATTCACCAATGAATTAAATATATTGGTTATTAAATATATTATCACAAAACAGAAATAGCATGTGAATATGTCACTATATTCGATAATATGGTACTTTTGATTTAAACCAAAAAAATCTGATTTAAATCAAAAAAATCTGATTTAAATCAAATAAATCGATTTTTTTGATTTTTTTTAAAAAATCATGATTTTTATCCACCCTGCTTGTAACTCTATTTGAATTATTTACCTTCAGTTTAGTGGTACTTTTTGAAATACCCACGTTCTTTGTAGTATTCCACTTAAAAAGTTATATGTCAAATGGCATAATATGTAGTTTAGATTCACAAGTAATTTCGTCGAATTTGTACCAACCTAAAATAAATTTGTAGTTCAAATTATTGAATGTACTTTTGTGTAAGTACCTCGTACGGTTTTTTTTGATACATCAATTAGAAGTAACATTTTTAAGCGGTTTTACCAGGACAAGAATATGACGCGATGGTTCGGTCTGGCGCCGATATAAAATCGTGGCGTTTTTGATTATTAGTCGTCGGTGGAAGTGAACAAGGAGCTTACTTTGCCGGCTAATGGGACCAGGCAGGTCCTTGTTGTAAACTGAAAACTTCGTACATTAATCTATTACAGTGGAGAGGCCGTCTTAGCAGGACGTGTGCGCCACGGACTTCTTTTATCGTAATAAACCCTGTCACGCATGGCGCGCCGTTTTATGGCTTACATGAGTGGGCTTTCCACCCGCCTGTACACCGACTAGCGGTACTTATCGATGCCCGGACTCCTCAATGAGTTGCGCTTCAGAAAAAGTAGTTCAATCAAGATTAGTGTGCAAAAGAAATGAGGTTAGAGCACATAAAGTCAATAAAAACGTTGCTCAAACGCGCCATTTAGGTGCAAAGTGGGTGATTGATAATATAGAATGAGATGTTGATTGATTGCAATTTCAGCTACTATTAATGCGCAACCTACGCTTACCGCAGTACCTGGAAATGTATAATTAGTTTTCTTATCAGATCTGCGTGCGTTTGTATTACAAGAAAATCGCAGGATCATTCAACACAATAATCACACCTTGTATATGCTAACAGGAATAATTATTCTATAACATAACCCGCAATTATGCCCACGGAAAAAAGCTTATTCAGAGTAATTTGTTGTTGAAAATATGCTTTGTTCTTTATTAAACAAACATTTTGAATTACTCTTTTAGTTCTCAATCTTAAATATCTGTGTTTTCGAAATTTGGAAGACTTTGAAAACCGATTTTTTTCCTAAGGCATCATGTTAAAGGTTTTTAAATTTAGATTTTCTAAAATTAAAAATGTCCGCTCTGCCTGTTTACCTGTTTTAGATATCATTAAAAATTTAAACTCTGGAACTGACCGCTATAAATCTCAACAATTTTAAAAGTATTTTTTGTTTTTAATGACGTTATTAAGACTTTCAGGCAGTGGCGTAGCTAGAGTTTGTGCCGCCCGGGGCGTTTCCTGAATTTGCCGCTCCTCTAAATAGGGGTTTTCAACTCTTGATTTTTTTAAAAGCAAGCAGAGATTGACACAAAAAATTCGGGGAAAGATAAAATGTACCACAGGCGATTTTTTTTAAATTTTAGTTGTTCAAACGTGTATTTATACAAAGTTAGATAGTGTAGAGTACTTTACCATAATCAAAAATTACAGTTTAACGGTAGGGTTTTCTGATTTTTATTTGTTTTAATCAGATCGTTCCCTACTCCTACGAAATTATTTTTTATAAGGGTAAAAACTTTCACTAATAGTTTCCATTTGGGTAAAGGAACACACACATAATATATTTAGCAAAATTACAAAAAAGTAATAACGGAAAAACGTCAGTTCATCCTACAAATTTATAATTTTTTGCTTGTTCGAATAGCTCAAAAGTGCTCATGACCAAAAAGCATACATTACTATGAGTTTCTTCAAAGGAACCTCGCCTTGCCTAGACACGACCTCAAATATGATATAAATGATTAAGGATTTCATACACCTGTCAAATTGCACTAATTATCACACACTTAGGCCAGTCGCGTAAGACCAATATTTTTATAACGTATTTAAATGATTGTATTTACATACAAGTAATGAAAAATCTTTTTCTGGTGCCCTATGATTTGAAAGTTGTCTTACCACTGTTCGAAACTTTTGTACATCTCAATTTACAAATAATTAGACGAATGTTATCGCTATGCGACGATAGGTTAATACAAAAAAAAATTATACCTCAAACCAAATGTTTGAAATAGAACGGAAGTAAAAAATCCCTGTTACAATAGAGTTTCAAAAATGCATGGAATTTAATGCCTAAAATAAATGAAATGTTTCATAGTTTTATTGAATGGTTGTGTACGCTATCATAATTTTATTTCTTGGAATTGCTGTCGCTCCAGGGGGGCGGGTTTTCAATTTAGCCTGGTCGACTAGCCCGTTTTATCCTTTAACTGCGATAAGAATTCTTTTTTTTTAATGAATTTTCAATTGGCACTTGCACTACTGCCGGTTCTGATTATTGTATCAACTGATCCCTCATTACCCCGTAATTTGAATTTTTACCCCATTGTGGTAGACTAAAAGTGCCGCCCGAAGCAGACCGCCTCTCCCCGCCCCTTGCTACGCCACTGCTTTCAGGTAAACTTTACAAAACCCCAAAAAAGGTTTTTCACGATAAGGTGCAACTCCGTCTACAATCAAAAGTCTAAACACCGGAGCATTTTGCTATGCGTCGGATTTTGTCAATATTCTTGTATTTGATGTCATTACCGAGGTATTTTTAGACGTACTTAATTGGAAATTAAAAAACGTTATTCTACGTTTAGTCGTTGTTCCAGTGTTATGACAAATGTAAATTCCGGAGCTGTAAGCTATAGGTATGTTTGTTTGTTTTTGGTCTCATTTTTAAGGTTCATTAAGGGAAATGAAAAACAAGTTGTTTTAATATTAACCGTCATTCCGGTATTCTCAAAAATCGAAGCTCTGGAGCTGACTACTACGTCTGAATTTTTTTAAACGGAATTTACTAGACGTTCGTATAGTAATATTTAACTTGCACTACGTTGTATGCACGACTTTGTTATTACATTATAATCTTTGTGATATTTAAACGAAAACAATAAGTACGAAGTACTATAAGCACCTTACGCGAAATTACTTTGAAAACAGTAAAATAGCAATCCAATGATTTTATTAGGCAACCATGGCATCCTCTATTACCATATCTACAATTGTTTTGATTACACGGTAACGCTAGCAACTGTTTTTTAAAATCGAATAAAGTATGCCACATCAACAAATGAATATGAGTAAGCGGCTTTGCCTCATGAAAATTCTTATTATTATTTGAGTGAAAATGTAATTTTAACTGTATTAGTTCCCAAGTCGGCCGCGCTTGCAGTTGCCCAGACATTATTCCGAAAATATAAACGTTTAATATCTAAACCGTAGATTATTAAAAAGTATGTAAATTGGAAATATTCTGCTTCTGTTTCAGCTCGTAGAATTCCGAAAAGGTTTTATAATTCGCCGTAAATAGAACGAATTAATGTTACAGTTAGGGGCGTTTCAAATTAAAATTTTCTCTGTAACGCAATGCTGGCAACTCACAACAAAATTAAGGTACGGACGTAAGCTGGCCACTAAATTTTTCCAATCTTTATATTCCTTTGTTTATTTTCAGTATTGAGTTTTTTTGAAATTATTCATAGAGAAACCCAGACGAGTCGAGAAGTTTTTTCGTATTTGGGGTGTACATTTAATCAAACGAAAAATCATCGAAGTTTTCGGAAGAGAAAAACATCAAGAAACTTCACGTGTTGAAAAAGTTGGAAAAGTTCTCATGGTGTGCAGTTGTTTGTTAATACCAAGTAATTAGAAAGGTATTTGGACATGAGAAATCGACGCACCTATATTCCTGACCTATACATTGTGGAGGTAAGGCGGTAGATACCTACGTTTTTTTTGCAGAAAAATATTTTGTGACCAGCGATTTGTAAACATGTCAAGGAATAATCCAGTAAGTTTTTCTTAGTAAGAAATTGTGTAATCCAAATGAATACAGTAAAAAGCCATTTTTGAATTACTGTGAGTTAAATATTGATTTATCTTCCACTATTTCACTTAGTAACATATAAGCTACCGATGTGGCTACGTGTTAATGGGTATTTTAATCCCATAATTAACACAGCCAATCTAGATTAGACCTATTTTTATTTAAATTACATGTTATTACTGGAAGTTATGGTTTGATAACAAATTTATCTTTACTTAAGAAAAAAATAAGTATAATCATTAATGCTAAAGTAATACGCTGACGAAAAGTGTTGGGATAATTAAATCACCGACTTTGTTTTACGGCGTTTTTTTTCTTTTTTTGTTTTACAGCAACTGCAGCGATCACGTTAAATTTAAATTGGAAGTGTATGTTTGCATGTACGTACCAAGATTTTTAAATAACAGTTTATGTGTTTACAGCGACCAAATACTACTGATTGAAGCTTTTTTAACTCGGGTACAATGTTTTTTACACATTAGTTAAGCAGTGCGTTTTCGTATGATTCAATCTCGCCACAATTAAGGCTCAAAAACCGATTCGAAGCTTCAAAATTTTGGATATATTTTAAAGCCAATATAAGTTCAATTTAAATTCGCTTATTTTTTTTTCTAGATTTTCCTGTCGAAATTCAAAATTACGGTAAATAAATAAATAAGATAGCAACTGCTAGAGACACAAGAGCCTTGAAACTGGTCTGGCATTTCAACAAAAGATCCTTAAATAAAGGACCAGATTTTCAATTAAACTTATTTATTAATATAAATAAGTTTAATATAAGCAAATCATCTATAAAATAATAGTTTAATGCTGTTACATGTAGATTTTTCCAATCATTAATCATACAGTGCTGCGCAGATGTAGGGAAATAGAGAAATATCTAAAATACTATTAAAGACTTGACAACAAATGTTGAAAATGTTGAGGTTGCAATACGGCTTTTGGTTCAACGGCAAACGGATTTAAACTCTGAAATTTTTAATATAACACCCTGGATATTTTTTAAAACATGAAGTCTATTTCATACCTAAAACAGATATTTTTCGAGATATCGCGATTTTATTATTAATTATTAGGGCATTGTAATATTTTATTCTTGATAAAAGTTAGTGCATGACCAAAAACTAATTTCAAGATGAAGATAATTTCATAAAAATTTATACGACACTTTTTAACGATATCAGAAATATTTACAAGAGTAAAGTGGCTTTATTTTTTCTTTACAAAAAAACTTCAACTTAAAATAAGGACACTTTAATATTGGGAGTATTTCTAAAATCGCCAAGACCTAGTGTCGCATGAATTTTTATTGAACTTTTTTTTTAAACTTAAAATTAGTTTTAGGTCATGCACCAACTCTTATGAAAAATAAAATTTTCCGAAACTTTAATAATAAACAAGTTTTCTATTAGTTGCAAAACTTTTTGAATGTTGAAACCACTATAGAATCCGAAAATGAAATTTTAACGTCAAATTTTGTATGGAGTCATATTTCTGATTTCTAAACAATTTTTTCCCATGCATTTTTTTTTGTAAGTCTTAAAATAAGGGCACTTTACATTAACGATTATTTTAAAAATCGTTAAAATCTAATGCCATATGAATTCTTTTCCATTTTAAAATTTGTTTTAGGTCATGCATTAACTTTTATCAAAAATAAAATTTTCTGAAAAATTTATAATAAAAATCTTTTTCAATTGTTGCAGACTTTTTCAATGTCGCTGTAGAGCTTTTGACCCTAAAATTAAAAATTATTGTGAAAATTTACAAAGCACCTACACCGGAATACGTTTCTAACAAAAACATTCCTGTAGCGCCTTTTTTTCTCTCGACCTATGAGAAGCCAATATGCAATATTTCCGGTGTATTTTACTAGCGGTTGTTTAAAATGGTGGAAGTAAAACGTTCATTTAATTCATATGTGATGTGTGACGTTGAATCGTGAAAATAAATAAAGTTATCTAAATCACGATTTAAATCGTGATATAAATCAATTGATTTAATTCGGGCCAACCCTGCCACCCAATGATTTTATAAAACACAGTTACAAAATATAAAATATTGAGCCTAATAGCACTAGAAGCGACAAAACTACGGCTTTTATTTAAAACGTAAAAAAATTTAAAGAACATGCAATATTTCATTTTATTCTGGGGGGGAAGGGCTACAACCGCGCAGCCCCTATGGACGAGCCGTCCCTGTTTTCAAGTATGCTTTGAAGGTTGGTTATGTGAACAACCTAACGGGCAATCGGGAGGTCGTGCGATGAATCCTGGGACCACCTGTCATTGTAGGGGTTTCCTCTACAGTTAGGCAAATGCTGTGACAGTGTGTCCACCTACCCTCTGTGCGCTTACCCACATCCTTGTTTCCTTCCCCACCAATTCGGTGGTTGGCCTTAGTAGCGAAAGTATGCCGAATTGAAGTAAAATTGTTAAACAAAAAAAAGTAATCGTCGATGCAACACACGGTATATATTTATTGTCAACTAAAACTAAACTGATCAAGGTAGATCATGGGAACACACGAAAATTGGAGCGGCTCCTTTGTTTCAAAAGTATTAAGTTATAATCGTTAATTCCGCGTCTTAATTTATATTCGTACCTGAACCATAACGAAGTCGGTTTGGGAGTTGTCGATAAAATATCTTTTAGGTTACTAATCGGGTAGGTTCTGCCGATAACGAGACGAGAAGCGAGAGCTTTAAGCAGCGCTAGAACCCATGGTACTCTTGGGGCTTATAACGCGGTGCCATTGCCGAATGCAGGCAGATCATCGGTTACCCCGTCTCTACAACAACAGCGGTAAAACTAAGAACTACCTTGTTGCCGTAATACAGTTCTATTGTTATTGGCTACGCTGACCGTTTCATTAAGAAAATCAAATAGATTGACCAGAAGCACACGTAAAAACGAATTACTTTTTTATAGAACTCATGTTAACATTAGATGTACGCGATGCCGTTCACTTAAAAATCTTTGCTGTATTACAAAGTACCTACGCAAGTTAATTCGGAAATATTTACAAATTAATATTCACAAAAAATAAAACAGAATTATTGTGTGAAGATGCTTTAGACAAACGTTTTCTGTAGAACTGAAATGAAAACTTAAATTATTTTTTGGTTTGATTGCTGAGGTTATACATTCATTAGCTTAAGGGCAGTGTATTAAGATATTTATTAAAAATGCTAATATACATGGAAAGTCCTATTGCGATATTATTATTTGCTTGTCACTATGGGTAAGATAATCATTTTCTATAATTTTCAAATCGTAATTCAAAGCAATTTAGAAATTATTTGTCGATACAATTCTTTGAGGTAGGGGAGCCCGGGAATAAAAGTAACACGGGTAGGTTACCTATAGTTTCTTTAATTTTTGTTATATGTCGCCCTAAGCGCTTTAGCAATGTTCATTTACATCCATCTCCCTACCTACATTGCTATTTTTTATCTGCCATAGAGGTTAAGTTTTTGTCAGCCAGAGTCACTATTTTCCGCCTAAAAGATAATAAGTTGTGTCACCGGTCAAGCGACTTTTAGGCGATCTCTAAAAGACGTTGGAATCGTGGATAATTGTGGATTCCCTCCAATTTGTTTTGTGTACACTTGGGGTCAAAAGTAACAGTGTTACAACCAACCCCAATCAATGTTTCATTTGCAAATGTTCACTCTTAACACATAATTAGTGGTTTTCTTCGTAGATGAGAACATACAAAACTTGTCGGATTCATTTTCCAGTTTGTTGTATTTTTTTGTTTCCCATTTTTTAATATATTTTCATTTTGCTAATGTGTATTTTAGAATCAAATATTAATTTTGTTGATGAATACTAATATAGGTATATATTTACCCACTACTTATGAGTTGTGTAAATTATTTTGTTGTTACAACTTACCCAGATCATTGTAACTTTTAGCCCCAAAGTTGAGGTTGGAAGTAACAGCTGTCTTACAACAACAAAAAAAATATTCTCACATATGCTTTACGGAACGTATGAAATAAATCTTGGAAGAAAGACAAATGTCCAATCTATCATGTAAATTTTAGTGTATTAAGTTAATTGCTAAAATAACAAACAGACAGATTGACAAATAAATGCAAAATTATCATTTTCATGTAAAAATGCCTTGGATAAACAATTTCTATAAATTTAAAATCAAAATTTAAAGCAGTTTTAAATTCATTTGTTGATACATCTCTTTGAGGTGTTGGTTTATTACATAAGGTATAGTGTATTGTTAAAATTACAAACAGACAGATTGACAAATAAAAGCAAAATTATAATTTTTATGTAAAGATGGGTTAGATAAACATTTCCTTCAAAATTCAAATCAACAATTAAAGCAGTTTAGAAACTATTTGTGGATTCATCTCTTTGAAATGCCCTTTATTAAGTAAATCATAGTGTATTAAGCCAAATGTTGAAAAACCAAACAGACAGATTGACAAATAAATGCAAAATTATTATTTTTATGTACATTTGCATTAGATTAAAACTTCCTACAAAATTCAAATGAAAAATGAAAGCAGTTTAGATATTATTTGCAAATGTATCTCTTTGAGTTGCCCATTTATTAAGTAAATCATAGCTTATTAAGCTAATTGATTAAAATACAGGCAGATCGACAAATAAATGTAAAATTAGAATTTTTACTTAAAAGATCGCCAGATAAAGATGTATGTAAAGTTCAAAATAGATTAGAAATTAGTTGTCGATACGTCTATTCGAGATGGGCATTTATTAAGTAAATAATAGTGTATTAAAGCTAATTGTTAAAAATATAGACAGATATACGAAAAAAATGCAAAAGGATTATATTCATGTAAAGATGCGTTAGATGAATATTTCCTGTTAAATTCAAATCAAAATTCTAAGGAGTTTAGAAATTATTTGTCGATACATCTCTTTGAGGTATTCATTTATTAGGAAAATCATAGTGTATTACTAATTGTTGAAAATACAAACAGACACAATGACGAATAAATGCAAAATTTTCATTTTAATGTAACTATGCGTTGGATAAATATTTCGTAAACAATTTAGATCAAAATTTATTATAGTTTAAATAGTATATGTTAATATATGGATGTATCTGGTCGAATTAGTCATTTATTAAGTAAATTGTGATGTATTTCGCTAATTCTTAAAAATACAAACAAATTGAAGGACCAATTAATGCAAAATTATTAGATCAATATTATCTGTACAATTTATATTAAAATTCAAGGTAGTTTAAAAATTATTTCCCGATGTATCAGCTTGATGTACGCATACCTATATTAAGTAAAACATAATGTATTAAGCTAATTGTTAAAATTACAAACAGACAGATTGGCGAATCGATGCATTATAATTATTTGTATGTAAAGATGTGTTAAATAAACATTTCCTGAAAAATTTAAATTAAAATTCAAAGTGGTTTATAAATAATTTGTCTTTACAGTAAATCATAGTGTATGGTGCTAAGTTTTGAAAATATAAACAGACATACGAGCCGGCCTTATCAGAGCCCCCCCCGCTCTTGCCCCTCACCACTGCAAGAGCGGTAGATGCCACCCGGGCCACGAAGTTTTAGGGGCCTCAATTTTTAACTTGATCTGTTAGAAAAAATACATAATATTTATGTAGTTAAAATAACAGTTTTATAACACATATCATCGAACGACCATTAACATTTTTTTTCCCTCATCGTTTTTAATTTTGAAGGGCCTCAAAAACATTGTTCTCCCCAGGCCTCGCATTTACTTTAAAAGTACTTTAAAATACGAGTATTAACAAATTATTGCAAAATTATTATTTTTATGTAAAATTGCAAGTATTCAATTTGTGTTGAATAAATTTCGGCCTATTTATATTCGACACGGTAAAGTTGAAAGTTACTTTCAATTTGTTTCTATACATGTCAGGATGTTGTCATGCTCTGCAAAATTAAATAGGGCTTAAGAAACGGTTCGTGCAGGACTTCATTAAACTTAAGTACGCCCCTGATAACACCTAAACGGCGAAAGTTACCGGCTTTACCACCTATATCTTGCATAAATAATTGTATTGACTTAAAACCATAATAGGAGTAAAATTGTATGTTTACAATACGTAGTACCTATATATATCAACAAATATTGTACTACAATGTAAAACACTTGAAATACTAAAGTGTTTTATCCATTGATAGTCTCACAACTGCTGTAACAATTTAAGATATTTAATGAATGAAATATAGAACGTAAAACAGCTTCTGCTTCAAAAGTTATATATTTAAAAGTGCTTGCCTTGAATAACTTATTTACAAGCATTTTTTTTTAAATCTAAAGGTACTGTGTGGATGTTATTTAATTTAGAGCATTTTTGTGAATGTCTAACAACAATCGCATAACCGACTCGTAGAGCTAACTCGGAAAAGCAATAGAAATCCGTATTTTAAACTCCTGAAATATTTCAACGTTACATGCTGAATAGAGTTTTTGAATAGTGAGAAAAGTACTATATTATGTCGAGCTGGAAAAGTTTTAAAAGAAATTTCTTCAACTGTTTACTGCCGGACAGTATGCGCGTGCAAGTTCGTATAATTTAAAAATACTTTTTGGTCTCGTGAAGCAGCAACGAACAAAGTGCCATACATTCTTATATAAATTTGAGAATTTAGTGGCTGATACACCTGCACTATTAGGCAGAATAAATGTTTATATGTCCGCTTTTAGCACCAAAACAAGACCATTATTCTGCTGGGATTATGCTGGGACAAAACGAGAAAGAATGCCCCATTACTTTGTATGTATCAACTGTAGCACAGAATATTTAGTGTAAAACTATTCCCAAATGCCGTTCCAGCCGTATTATTAACCACAAATGGTTGAATTTTTTAAATGACTTATTTCAAATATAAATATATATCTATATACTAAAACAATCAATTATCCTAAGAAGAATCTTTGTCATAAATATAATGTATACAAGTTTTGAGACTTCTTCAGTATATGTCTCTCTTATTTAAATAAATATACAATATACGTAAATGAGAAAATAATTAACTCACTAAGACAAGAGTCTTCAAGATGGCATGGATCGAAAAGGAATGCTTCTTAAACTTAACGATTTTAAATCAACTTACATGTTGCTATATCTTTTAACTATATTTGTTGATTTTCAAAAATTAAAAAATACACAGACGGATAATTGGGATTTTACAAATATTAATTTTGTTTAGATAAAAATTAAATTTTAGGGTCAAAAGTTCTACAGTGTTATTCAAAAAGTCTGCAACAATTGGGGAAAAAAAATTATTGATTTTTCAGAAAATTTTATTCTTGATAAAAATTACCTATAAATAATTTTAAAATGTCGAAAATTCATATGACAATAGATTTCAACGATTTTAAAAATATTCGCGATAATAAAGTGCCCATATTTAATAACTTAAGTACAACAAAAATAGTTAAGAAATTAAAAATGTGACTTAATACGAAATTTGAAGTTAAAATTTCATATTCAAATTTTAAAGTAGTTTGAACATTCAAAAAGTATGTAACAAATGAAAAAGTTTTTCGTTAAAAATTTCTCAGAAAAGAAAATAGTATTGCATGAATTTTTATGAAATTTGTTGGTCTTAAAATTAGTTTTAGGTCATGCGCTAACTTTTATGAAGAATAAAAATTTCTGAGAAATTTTTAACGAAAAACTTTTTCATTTGTTACATATTTTTTGAATGTTCAAACTACTTTAAAATTTGAATATGAAATTTTAACTTCAAATTTCGTATTAAGTCACATTTTTAATTTCTTAACTATTTTTTCCGATGAATTTTTGTTGTAAGTTATTAAATAAGGGTACTTAATTTTCGCGAATATTTTTAAAATCGTTGCATACTTTTTGAATGACGCTTTATAGAAGAAATAATGTAGGGTGAAAATGAATTAATTCGTTGTAAAAAAGAAAAATAGTCAAGTTTATTATAAAAAAAATTAAGAAAATGAAAATTTCATGATTTTTTTGATATTTTTAATTTAGATCAATGATTTTTGATTTTTTATTAAACATCAAATTTTGCGTAACTCTGCTGAAAATATTGTCAAGTGCCAGTAATAATCGTAGTTTATTTAAATGAAACTTTAAATAATTTTAAACATTCGACAATGTTTCAGGCATTTTTCAGTTTTCCCGCTACTAGTTAAATTTAATGTATCGAAGCATATCAACAATTACACATACAGATGGTGTAGCACAATGTAAAGCAATTATCAGCAATTACCAATGCAATATCGTTTTCCACATGAACTTTAAATGATTTCCATCAACTCTATTAAAAGCGTTTACTCACTATCGGCTTCTGTTGAATTTCTAATTACAGCCGATACATTTAGCCGAACCAGGGGTTTGAAAGTAAATTATAAATTTACGGGTGCAGTACGTCAAACTCTAGTTCAACATTTGTTTGATTGGTTAAAACGGCAGGGGATATCTGCGCGAATTATCTCGATAGAATATAACAGGAATCAAAACAAACTTTTGATTTGCATTAAAATTTTACAGCCACTTTTGATTTTTTTATGTTACTATAATATATATGCTTTACTAAAAATCAATACATTTAGCACAATAACTAGATTAAAATTTCATGGTTACAGACTTATAAATTTATTTTATATATTTTTTAAAACAACGTCATTATAGACGTTTAATGAACCAAAGGCGGATTGAAAGATTAAGATGCAAATTTATGGATAGCTTTAAACACATCAGAAAAACAATGCCTGTTCATTTTAATAGCATAAATGTTCTAATCTATAAGTCAATTATGCAAGATTCGTACATACAGACAGATGTATTAAAGTGCAACTGTTAAAAAAACTTAAAACACAAAAGCCTGTCCTAAAAATTACTGTTGAATATTCTAATTAATTAGAAAGTTATTTGTCGTTAAACATCTCGCAATTTTAAGTTAATAGGGGTGAAGTTTTTATCCAGGGTCAATTATGCAAGGTACCTGATATTCCGCCTGACATCAAATATTTTTATTTTACATCAATGTTATTTCATTTACTTTTAAATTAATAGCATTGCAACAAACGCTGATGCATCAGTTATTAAAACATGCAACACTTTAAAACGGCCAAGTTATGAGGATTTTAACTTAAATAAAACATATTAATGTTAAAATATTACGATCATAACTTGGGTCCTACAACGCCAGCATTTGGGTTTCGTCAATCAATAAACGATTTGTTAATAAAGTTGTACATCATAGGTAGAGCAAACTACTCGCACAAATATGTGTTTATAGAAAACAATGATAAAGAACAGGAACCAAAATCTTGGGACAGTCGCGCTTAGGTAGTTAAGAACCAACCACCGAGAAATGTACAGCCGGTCGGAAAATAAAGGAGTTTGTTGTTAAAATAGTTGGTGTCATTTGTTTCTTACTGTGTAATAATTGCTCTAGACCTGTGTATTACGTAAGCCAACGTTTGAAGTCCAACCACATTACAAAGACAATCACGAACCAAAGTTATCAACAATAGGGGAAGTTGTTGTACCAAGGGACGCATGTACCTAGGGACAGCGGCCATAACTTGAACAAAACTTAAAATTTAAAGCTGGCGCTCTAATCATATGTCGGTATTACAGTTCTTTACTTCCTATATTGAATTCGATACCTTCCGGAAACGTTAAAGGAAGGTATCAACATTTGAAGTTTTTCTCAGTAGTAAAGTAAAATTCGTCCGTGCAACATCGTGTACATTGGCGCATTTATAGCCCATTTGAAGAATTGGTTTACGGATGTATTATTAGTTTGTTATGTTAAGTTTCAACAACAGCTTGCAAATGGCGAAGATTCTTGACCCATCCTGTATAATTATTTTTTATTGTATAGAAATTGTTGCTTGTTGTACGTAGGGACAATGTAGCTGTTGTACCTAGGGACGTTGTTGTCTAATGGATTCATTTTTGACGAAGACGCAGAAGTTTTTGCCATCCTTGAGGAAGACATAGTCTTCAAGCTTCCTCCTCCCGTGCCCACTGGAGGCACAAGTAGGAGCAAGAATGACGTGAAATTTCCGGTAGAAATTGGCGGATATTCTTTGGGTTGAAGAGAAGTTGACAAGTCTTTAGTTACATGTTTCTAAATTTTTTATGGCAGAGTTGTATTTTAGTTTTTGTTTTTTGTATTTTGAATTTGTTTATTAATATATTATTTACACGACCAAGCGTAAAATCAAAGTTGTTACCCTCATTTTCGATCCTATATTTTTATTGTAGCCCTATGTCCCTAGGTACACCCTGACATGTCCCTAGGCTGAACACCATGTTGTACCTAGAGACAGTAAACAACACTAGTGTAAATATTTTTTTTATGACGAACTATTAGAATAATGTCTAAAATAACTAGGCCATATTATTTGCAAGGCATGTTTTACTACGTGGACAAAAAATAAGTTCGTTATCCTCAACAACAAAATTTTAAAAAAATTAAGTTTGAAATTTGTGCCTAGGCTGAACAGCTTCCCCTAAACATAAAAGTAATAAGTATTCTCCAAAAGTGCGACCTATGTACAGTACAGACAGATAGACGAAATAATATAAAACTGCGAGGATAGGTTTAAACCTTTAAACCATTAAAAGAATATGCACATAATTTTAGTAGCATATCTGTAGTAAATTGAAAGTTATTTGTGTATTAATGCAGCCATTTTCTATTATATTAAAAACAATTTAAATTTGCACGGTACATACAGAGAGGCAATTAAAAATGCATTAAAAATACATGTCCTAGATTTTAAAACAACATCTTTATTAAGTTAATACCACTGATCGCGTCCTCTATATAAACTAGTTTTCCCGTTCCAAGAATTTTCCAATAAAAAATATCTTGGATAAACATAGACGCTTTGATCTTGTTATTTGACATGCACTTAAAGTTATCTTAAACTGTCTTTGATCTTATGAAAATAGTTTGATATTCTACGAAGCGCTGTCATTAAATTTCAACTTTTTGAACTCTTTCTTACATGAAATTGCTATTATTTATTTGATGAGTTCAGTTTTGTAATACTCAAGCGCAGATTACTCAAATTGTCAAATATATCGCTGAAGATATTATTTTTCTTAAGGTAAATGATTAAAAACGTATTACAAATTTCAACCGCCATAAGGTTTTTAAATTAAGCGTCTTGGGAATCTGCTATATTGGTTTTAGAAAACATTATGATCGATCCAATGAAAAATTGGTCGACATTAAATTTAAAATAGAGATAGCAAAAAATAAAACTCATTGATTACTTAATCCTTCGTCAGGCGCAAAGTATCTGTGAGATGCTTTGCACAGAATTTTTTAAGGATCTCATAAGCCAACTCGTGTCAAAACTTGATCGTCTAGTTGTACTTTAATCGGCTTTTTTTGCGTCGGTCCAAAAATCATTTGTTTCCGATCAATTTTTAGGCTGAAAAATGCATCTTTACTGGCCTAGGCCAGAAAGTAACTGGTTGCCACGGTTATAACAACTCTTTATCGGCGAGGCCGGAAAGTAGCTGGTTGCCTTGGTGATAAGTTGTTTTGTTGATTTGCGCTGTCAAACAAGCGTCGTTATACCACCAAGCGAGTTTGCACCTATAGTTTGTTAAGTTATTGTTTAATTACGGATGGTGACGATGGTGTTTTTGTTGTCAGTGGCGGACGCAGAAAAAATATTGTACGTAACATACCTGTTAAGTGTCTTTACTTGACTCGTATCCTTTCAGGACTCGCCAAGGTTCGTCTCAAAACTGTCGGCTCGTCCAGTAAAGTACCACTTTCCAGTCTTGTTACAAAAACAACTATTACAGTGTTATAGCTGGAGCATCTTGGCTGAATGAATGAAAATATATAGGGTGTTTCGTCAAAAATGCGAAAAAAATCGTAAGGTAATTCCATATCAAAAATTAAGGGAAGTCTCTTGCATACAATTTTTTTCTTAGACGTCTCCTTTCGAAGTTACTCCCCCCTAAAAGGGAGCTGTAAAATTAGGTTTTTATTTTATTTCCCAAATTTGGATGTCTGTAGCAGAATTATATTTGGTAGATGTTTTATGCTTATTAAAATGTTTCCCATAGTAATATTTTCAATCATCTCCCACCTTCACGGGGGGCTGAAAAATGCGGCCCCTGTTGGTTTTTTCATCAGAACTTTTTGGTGGGTTAAAATTTTGTGTTTTAAAAATATTTATTTAAAGATTGATTTATTTAGAAACTTTTTTTATCCGTTAGTTTTTCTAGTAAAATCTACAGTTTTTGAGTAAAAAATAAAATAAGTAAACATGCATCATTAAATGTTCTAAAATAAAACGATTAATTTTGGTGGTTACCATGGTATGTTTATGTTCATAATGAGTAGAATTGACGGGTGTAATTCATTTTGAAGTTTACGCGGCGGAAACGCTAAAACGCCCATCAATTCCACCTGATATGAACATAAACAAACCATGGTAACCACTAAAATGAATCGTTTTGGATTGGATTATTTAATGGTGCAGTTTAATTATTTTATTTTTCACTCAAAGACTGTTGGTTTTACGAGAAAGGTTAAACATTAAAAAAAGTTTTCAAACAAAGCAAGTTTTAAAAAAAAATTGTAAAACTTCAACCCACTAAAGAGTTTTGATAAAAGAACCAACAGGGGTCGTACTTTTCAGCTCCCTGTGAAGGTGGGAGATGATTGAAAATATTACTATGGAAAACCTTTTACCTCCCTAATTTTTTTGATTATTTTACGAAACAGTCAAAACTTTCAGTTACTAATAAAACATTAGAGCATTGATTGAAAAGATGCACTGTATAGCTGATAAACATTCTTGCCGACTTTGTAATTAATATTTTTGCTTGGAACTTGCATTTATGGCCTGCAAAACCTGCTTTGATGGTAAAATGGATGGTTATAAAGCTGATGAGTATAAATGTGAATAACTACAAATTTTTACAAGTTTTGTGGTATACATTTTTGTTGTTTGTTGCATTTCATAAAGTGATTCATATTTGACTGATTTTTTTACACTGTTTAATGTTTTGTTGGATTATTATAATACAACTTCTTAAATACATCCAAAAAGAGTTTCATTTACCTTCATTACTGAGTACGTTTTTTTTATTAATATGTAAATCATGATTATAATACGATATAATACGCAATGTATTTACCAGATACACTGCCCCGGGCCGGGACGCATTCTTTTACTAATTGTGTATTCTGGTAATGTTATTTAAATACTGACAAATATTCATAAGAACTAATACACATTATGGCTGGAAAATTAAAATATTCTTCAAAACTAAGTTTTAAAACTGGGTTAGTATAAGCTTTTACATATTAAGTATTTAAATTTTGTCAGATGCAAGCGTTGCTTACAATGAATAAGAATTTTAATCACAGTAGACAAGACCAATTCCTTGAAGTACTGATATATTTGCATCATATTCACACATTTCCTCGCATATTCTGTATATCAATTTTCAGCAAGGAAAGCCTGTGGTTTGGTAAATGTTCTCTGGTCTACGTCTGAATATATTAGTTAAGACACAAGAGTATGCGGTGTCGGCAGGAGCACAGAACAAGGAGAATTCGTGACTGAACATATGATTGAAGTGCTAAATCTTAATCAAAGGATAGTTTAGACGGTATACTAAGGTCCTGCCGCCAATTTTTGTGATCATAGCCCGAGTCATATTGTGAAATATGATGAAACATATTGAAATTCAAAAATGTAAATGACGAACATTTTGGATTTCGCAGAAACAGGAGTAGCAAAGATGCCATAAACTTGATAATTTCTGAAATAAAAACAGCCACATCTCTACCAAAAGGGAGCTTATATGCGGCCTTTATTTACTTTCGCAAGGCTGTAGATTTGGTGGATAGAACTATTTTATGTGAAAAACTTATTAAGCAGGGTGTTAAACAGAAGATACCTATGCAATGTGATCCATGATATGATGAACACGAATTATATAAAAGTAGATAATGGGAAAGAACTATCAAATCCAATCACCCAAAAACGAGAAGTGTTACAAGGAGATACCTTGAGCCCGACACTATTCCTGGCATTTGTACAGGACCTGCCAGACTTTATAAAAACTGCCTAATGTACGCAGATGGCTTAGTTATATACTCTAAAGACTTCCATCAACTTCAGATAAGTTTGAACCGCCTTAGCCTTTGGTGCGAAGTAAATAAACTAGTCGTTAACCACACAAAGAGCAAAATGATGAAATTTCGAAAGGGAGGTACTCCAAAATAACGACAAAGCTTACATAGGAAACCAACAACTCGACTTCATTAATGAATATGATTACCTAGGAGTAACACTTCAAGCAAAACTAAACCTAGCCAAACATATCAACGCAAGAAGAAGGGAAATGGCTTAAGTGATAGGATCCCTGAAGAATGTACAAAACTTAAGTCTAACCACTGCATTAAGCTGTACAATATAAAGATCTGGCATGCAGTAACATATTGTTTTGGATACTTGTGCACAGTCCTAAAGGCAGGGCATCTATTGCAGCTAGATGAAGTGAAAGCAAGATACCTCAAGAAAGTTCTAGGCCTGCCAAGAAGGCATCTAATAGTTTCATTTTTCACTTACCAAACACAAACACGATGGAAGAAGAGATTATAGGGAAATTTAAAGGCGTAACAGCAGCACAAGCTCAGGAAAAATACGGACAAATAATAGAAGGAAGAATATGAACTTTGTAGTCAAATGTTTCACGGATGGACCAGCTTTTAACTGTCAAGGATGAACAGGTGCTAACCAGGAACAGAGACGCCTAATAACTTGTCACTAAAGAAAAATAGTTTTCCAAAATTTTCAAAGTTTTAAGTCTTCATTTAAAAAATTCTCCTAAAGTTATTTTTCGAAGTACAGCATTGTAATTTGGTAAGGACGTGCAGAAAAAATTGCTCTATTCGCTCGATATGAAAAAGTTTGAATCACGCATACAGGGTGTTCATAAATAGGTGGCAACTTCCATGATATTCAAAAGCTCGAAACTCAATTTTTTCAAATGCAAACCTCTGTATTTTCTTATGTCATTCGTCTTTACTTTTTGCTAAGTATGTTCTATACCTAAAACTCATCTTTTCGAGATATTCGGCATTTTTTTTTCTAATCGTTATTGAAGCAAATAGAGTGCCGTGGAAATCGAAAAAACTGACTATTCACTTCAATAACGTCAAAAACTAAATTTATTTCTTGAATTATGGCATCTCCACAATTAATTTTACTTTACAAGGGCAAATTGATATGGTTTATTGCCTCGTTATCGTTAGAGATAAAACGATAGTATAATTAGCTAAGTGTTTTTTAAGTAAAACTGTAAACGTCCATTCCTGAAATATCCTTATTAATACCTTAAAAATTATTGGCAAAGTTTATTAGCAAATTTCTTATGATTACCAAAATACATTTTATTTTTCTTGTCACAATATACACATTTTCAGTTAGTTATTATTTTAGATTTGCATAATCTATTTCGGGCTCCATTAAGTTGTTTTTAATGAACATGCATTCTTCCAGTTTGGAACCCAAGCAGAAGAATTAAAACATTTTTAAAATTTACTTGAAGCACGATTTTATACCCATTTTGTCCGGTATTTTTTAAATAACTTATGAACTAAACAACAAAATTTTATTTTTATGTAGTACAAATAATTTTCAGGACTTGAATTTTTTATACTTCCTTTGAAGTGATAAATAAGCTTAGGTCATGGCATTTAACATCGTGTGGGGTTTTGATCCTAATTACATTTCAATAAAATGATATCGCGAATAAAAGAAGTTATGTGCAACAAATAGAAGATTCTAGGAAGCGGTAGCGTCAAGTAACAGGATCAAAGCACAAGGCGGTTTAACAGCGCCATAATGACGGTAATTCTTTGTGCGACTGCAACGTACATTCGAGATCAATGCAACTATTTTAAACTCAACTTACATTTGGCGAAAAAACGAAGCTTAAAAAGTACAAAAACGATTTATTACACTCCCAGCAAACGGAATAACGAGACTCCGCTCTGTGTATTCCCAACGGCAATTTATTAAAAATAAAATGTAACATTGCAATCACAACTAACGTTTTAACTTAACTTCTGTACAAAGATAAATCCCTTGCTCTATAAATTAATGATGCATTTCATTAGAAACCCGTATCTACTAACAGATAACGCTACCGACAAATGGAATGAACGTAAAAAACAACAGATATTTTTTTGCTTCAAAACGCAAGACTCTTAATTAAAGAAAGTAGTTTAAAACTGGATTTCAATGTTTATTATACATATATTAAGTCTGTTTTATACTATACTATGTTTTCGTTTAAAAAATCGCATACGATTTTCTACAAAAATTTCGTTCAAGAATTTAGCATGGAAAATATGAACCATTTACATTGTACTATTTTTTGGTACGAAAACTCCAATATATTTTGGGTACTTTTTAGTAACTTTTATTATATTTTGTTGGCAACTTGAGTAACCATGTGAAATGTGTCAAATGTTTAGTTATATTTTAATGTTTATTTGTATATGGGTGCTTTTATGATGTTTTAGAACCAGGTATCCGATTTTCACCCGGACTCTCAGAGTTTTAACATCGTTTCTCTGGGCTCCGGGTTTCGAATAGTACCAAAAATTAACAATCGAAAAAAAAAACAGTACACAAACAAAAAATTGTATCAAAATATAACCGTGAGTCGGATATATCAATGAAAACAAGAAATACGATCGTTTGTCTATCTCTTTTTTTCAAAATACTAAGTTCACACTTTGCTTCTGAATGTTATTATTCTGGGAAGTCGCGTAATTCGCCTTGATTTAAAATTTATTACGTCGTATTATATCCATATAACAAAATGTTGTAATTTGCTTGTTTTTTGCTTTTTATGTTTCAACATTGCATATTTCCAACAGGAATTTTATTTTTATTACGAATTAAAATCCCGGAAAACTACAAATAAATTAAGGTGTATTTCTTAACCCTCCTAAGCCCGTCATCGTCAACGGGTTTACATAAAACTGAAATCTAGGGACCCTAGTGCTTACACATAATTACAAATGAATAAAAAACTACTAGGTCCTTATGGCTGCAGTACCATTAATAATGTTATTATTAATTAATAACGAACTGATTTTTATTTCAGTTAACCTAACCCACAAATAACATGCGGTCAGATACAATTACAGTAAAATACGCATGCGCGCATACTAAATATTGGATGGAATTTAGGACAGATTCTAATTACATACGATTTTTTCGTTCAACATTTTTAATTTCTGATTGACACCGTACTAGAAAATCGTATACGATTTTCTTAAACACAAAAATAGTATAGTATAAAACAGACTTTATAAATAATTAGTTAAAGGAAACCGTAAACACGTATCTAGCAACGAATTTATTTAGAAATCCTTAAATAATTGCACAGTTTTGCATTCTGCACAATTTTGCAGAAGATAGTAATAGTAGTAGTATCTCCTCTTCGCTCCTTTTGGAGCATAGAGCATCCTTGCGGATGTTTCTGTGACTCTTTTTTGAGGTTAGGTCGTCAGCCTAACGCTCCTTGGTTACTTTGATCAGTTATTTGCATGTTTATGCTCTTGTTGAGTTGGTTTAGTGCTGTTCTTGGTTACATATCTTGTCTACGAATTTTTTCCATTCTTGTTTGTTTCATTTCAGTCTGTTTCTCTAATGGTTGTTTTCTTCCATGAGTTTGTTGGGCGTCCTCTTCTCCTCTTTCCTTTTACATTAAAATCTAAGATTTGTTTTGTAATGTCCGCATTTTCTTTCTGTAGATTGTGTCCGATCCACTTTTATTTTCTCCCTCTTATTGTTGCTTTCATTGGTTCTTGGTTCGTGAGATGCCATGTCTTCGTTTGATATTATGTTGGGCTAATATATGTGACAAGTTCTACACCTTTTTTGGGATATTCAGAACAAATAAAGATTATTATTATTATTATATTCAATATTCTCCGCAAGTTTTTTGAAAACTTGCAGAAGTTAATGGGATCTATTAAAATTTAAAAAGATTGTTGTAACTAATTAAAACTGTTTATGACCTGCACAAATTTGGTTCAAAAGTTAACTTTTTAATTTGTTTATGTGTGGTTCGTGCAAGTTGCCTTAAATGCTGCGCAATAATTTTGATTTTTTTTTTTGAAAGAAAATCCGTGTTTGTATCATGAAAAGTAAATATAATTTTGTGTTGTGTATAATATATTCGTATATGTATATGTGTATTATTATTATCATTATTGTAACATGTTCTATGCCTTTTTGGATTTTTCAGATCAAATAAAGACTACTACTATTGTCGAAAAAAATGTAGGCGCCTTTGGAAAATGCCGTAAAAAAATAATATCTGTAAAAATTGTTCACATAAGGCAATATTGATTTGGTTTTAATCTATGAATTTAAATCAGCAATGTCATACAAACCGTAAAAGTATCATATGCACTTAAAAAACTGTATCAACATTAACTTTTACATAAAAATAATTTTACTCCAGCAATAAAAAAAAAATTCAGACTAATTCAGAAATCGAAGTGGCAAAATAAATCAAATGATTGCACCCTACAAAACAGTGACTTCACCAAGTGGTTTATTTAAGGGATAAATTAGTAAACAAAACTAGTTAAAAAGACTACAAACTAAATACTAACCTTTTTTTTTTAATCGTATAATAATTTTCCTTGCAGTGTGTACCTTTTTTGCAATATACTCTGATATTTTAAAGTCTACACAACCTAACTCGCAAGTATTAAGTTTTCACTAAAAATTATAGCCAACATAACTGAACAAGCGGACAGCACAACTAATTGAAATTGCTTAAAAAACGAAGCCTTTGGCCACATGTGCTAAGATACTGCGCGCACAATGCGTTTAGAAAATACCGAAGTCAGGTAACGTCACTGAATGCAAAAAATCTTACTACATCTGCATCATTCATATATCGCTGAGTTTGAAGGTCGCGACTTATTGAATTTGCAACTAGAAATTTGAAATTATAATTCTATCTAAAAATTTAATGCACTATAGTCAAAAATGGCTGTAAACAGTTTTGACCAACGTTCTGTTACAAAAAATAAACAATTTTATACACTTGCTCCGCGCTTTTAATATAAATAAAATAAAAATGTTTTTTGCTCATTTTTGCATACCTCACACAAGATAATAAGGATGTTGTTTAGTTTGTACCAATTTATGTATTCGTTTACGCTTGATAAACTAAAAAACTATTAACAATAATTGTGAGTTTTTTCAATTTTACATTTAGTTGCAGCCTGTTGCAACCCCGGGACTCAACGGAAAATATCAGGGTGTACGCGTGTTTTTTGGTGTTGCTCTGCTTATTTTTACAGGATTTGAATCTCACCTCTAAAATAAAGCATCAACTTTTACCAATAAAAAATTAAGTATAAATTTAAAAAAATTGTTACATTTAAAGTCTTATTAATATTGGGGTAGTCCGTAAGATATAGGCATGGTTAGGGTTTCGCAGTTTTTGGAAAATCGTGTAGGGGTTGAGCGACCAAATAAGTTTGAGGATCCACTAAGTTAGAGGGATTTATACACAAAAACAAAGAAGAAAAGGCAGTAATATTTTCAATCATCTCCCACCTTCACAGGAGACTAAAAAAAGCGACTTCTGTTGGTTTTTTTATCAGAACTTTTTGGTGAGTTAAAATTTTGCAATTTAAATTTTTTTTTGAGAGACTGATTTATTTTTAAATTTCAAAACTTTAAACCACCAAAAAGTTCTGATAAAAAAACCAACAAGGGTCGCACTTTTCAGTCACCTGTGAAGGTGGGAGATGATTAAAAATATTACTATAGGAAACCTTTTATTAAGTAAGACATCCAGCAAATATAATTCTTCTACATTTATCCAAATTTGAGAAATAAAATAAAACCTAATTTAGGGAGGTGTAACTCAGAAAGGAGACTTCTAAGGAAGAAAAATTATATGCAAGACCCTTCTCAATTTGCGATAAGGAATCACCAGCTGAATTTTTTCGCAATATTTATGAAACACCCTCTATAATTAAAAAGCCACGGATGAAGGAACGGGAGTATTAAAACTGAATTAGGTATTTTTTAGAAACGGAGGTTGTTTAAAAAAATTGTGGCAATCGATTTTTAACCATACTTATGCACACATATTTAATTTTTATGTTGACTTTGAATACATTTTACATATATCGTGCACAAATGTTTAAACTAGGCATAAATTAGCACACATTTAGCACTAAATACTTCTCCAATTCTCTTTGTATCTAATGTATGAGTCCCTTAAAGACTTTAAAATTAAACTAACAGAGCTGTCGGCGCAGACAATATTTAACAAATAGTTTTAAGCAGTGACAGTGATTATGACAGTTAAATTTATTAGGGCCAAACAACAAACGTTGTCGCAAAGGCAATGAATTTTTGCATATGCTTAGGAATTCGTAATGTATATTTTAGTACGACCCACCGGACGCCTGGCTCTATACGCAAACTTTACTGTGAAGTCAGCGAATATGAATTCCCCAATGAGACATAATAAACTAGGAAGACACGTTTTCTCCCTATATCTATGAATTAATGTCACACAACAAAAGCAAACAGCCAGTTAATTACGAAAATACATTCTCAACGCGAGACGGGCACGATCATCTTGAAAGTTTACCTTTCAGACTTAATACATTATTCGAGTCGTTTAAAAAGCACGGAATACAAATATCTAAACGCTCTATTTATTAACGAAATATGTACGTTAAAGTAATAATTTTCACACTTTCGTAGGCGTTTCCATAAAGAATAAATATAGCTTGTCGTTGTAAAAAAAGCGACGATGACATATATGCCAACATCAAAACATCAAATTACGTACACGCATATCATCTGTCATTGTGTGTTATGTGAAACAGACGCCGAAGAAAACGCGAGTCGTCTTGTTTTGAACCTGTTCAAATATACATGAGCGAAAATCAGTTTCAAAATTCGCAGTACAACTTTGAAATAAGGTAACACAGCTGAAGTTAAATATCGCAGAAAACACCAGTCAACACATTCCTACATTTTTTCACGATAAAATTATTGTAATAACAGCTCGGTCTCTGTTGATTACGGAAACGAACTTTAAATTTGCGTTACTTGAGCTGTTAACTTTTTATTGATAGGTTTTCGTTATTAAGTTTATTTATGCATTCTTTTTGGGAAGTAATTCCTTATCACAAATTAAGGGAGGCTTTTATATAATTTTTTTCCCTTAGACGTCTTTTTTCGGAGTAACACCTCCCTAAAGAGGAGCGGTAGAATAAAGTTTTTATATTATTTCTCAAATTTGGATAAATGTAGGAAAATAATATTTGGTAGATGTTTCATACTTATTAAAAGGTTTCCCATAGTAATATTTTTAATCCTCTTCCACCTTCACAAAGGGCTAAAAACTGCGACCCCTGTTGGTTTTTTATCGGAACTTTTTGGCGGTTTAAAACTTTGCAATTGTAATTGTTTTTTAAAGCTTGATTAATTTAAAACTTTTTTTATTCTTTAACTTTTCCTGCAAAGCCTACAGTTTTTGAGTGAAAGGAACATAAACCATTAAATATTCTCAAATAAAACGATTCGTTTTGGCGATTAACTGGTTACCATGGATTGTTATGTTCATATTGAGTAGAATTGACGGGAGTTTTCGTCTCGTCACATCTTAAACTTTAAAATGAATTACACCCGTCAATTTTAACCAATTTTAACAAACCATGGTAACCACTAAAATTAATCGTTTTATTTCAGGATGTTTAATGGTTTATGTTTAAACCTGTATGTTTTTCAGAAAAAGTTAAATGTAAAGAAAACTCTTAACCCTTTCAGCCCGAAGACCGTATATTTCCGCAATAAAATTTTGTGACCAACTGCCGAAGGCCGTGTTTTTTCGAACTTATTATATTTAGACGACGAACACCGTACGCGTCCGTTTGATAGGTTAAAATACGTTTATTAGGCTCTATAGATTCGTGTAAAATCGTTTAAACTCGCGTGCATATCAGTGCATTAGTCAGTCTCAGTTCTAACGTGTTTATTGTGCTTATAGTTGATTTTATTTTAAAATACAAAGGTAATTATTATATTTTATTTAACAGTTTAGTAAAATTCCAACGGAAGAAGGAAGTAAACAAAAAGTTAGGAGATGCGTTGTTTGTAGTAGGCATGATAAAAGAAAAGAAACGTCGTATTATTGCAAGGATTGCAATGCTCCTCTTTGCATAATTCCTGTTTCGAAATTTATCATTGTAAACGTAATTACTAACAAAAATATTTAATTATAATTTTTTGAAAATAAACAGAAAAAATTGAATATGTATTTTGATTTCTAACAGTGTTGATCATTACGTATATTATTCGAGTAGAGAGACCGCGGAACGTAGTTTGCCGAAGACAATTTGATAATTTCCTGTTTCGAAATTTATCATTGAAAACATAATTACTAACAAACATTTTTGATTACAATTTTTTGAAAATAAACAGATAAAATTGAATATGCGTTTTTATTTCTAACAGTGTTTATACTTACGTATAATATTCGAGTAGTGAGACCGAGGAACGTATTTTGCCGAAGACAATTTGGTACAATGACGAAGGCCGTACGATTCAGCAAACGTCTAAAATAGCCCGGCATACGGGCATTTCTAATAAAAAAGTAGTCAGGGCTGAAAGGGTTAATAAATTAAGCTTTCAAAGGATATTTTTTAAACTGAAAAATTTCAAGCCTCCAAAAAGTTCTGAAGAAAAAACCAAGAGGGGTCGCACTTTTCAATCCCTTGTGAAGGTGATAGAAGATTTAAAAATATGACTATGGAATACTTTTTAATAAGTACAAATCATATACCAGATATCATTCTCCTACATTTATCCAAATTTGGAATATAAAATAAAAACCTAATTTTACCGCTCCCCTGTAGGGGGGGTGTAACTCCGAAAGGAGACATTTAAGGGAAAAAAATTAGACAAAAGCTCCCCTCCCTTAATTTTCGATAAGGACTTACCTTCTAAATTTTTTCGCAATATTTAAGAAACACACTGTATATTTTTGAAATTAGTGCCGTAACATTTTTAATGTATTAGTAAGATTAGCTAAGCTTGTGACTTGGTTCATGTAACATGGACTGTTTATTATAAAAGTGGACAAGCAATGTAATGTAGTATAAACTTATATTGTAAAATATCCACATACTTCGACCACGTGGAAAATCGTTAGTAAATGACGTTGCCTAATCATCTATATATATAAAAGAGCTTGTTTGTGTGTTTGTTTGTTTGTTTGTTTGTTTGTTTGTTTGTTCGCTATAGAATCCTAGGTCCGTTGACCGATCGGGACCAAATTTTGCACAGTTACTATTTAGGACCTTGCAGATCTAACGCCAAACTTTAAGTACAAGCAGATATTACCAATATAAAAAAAAAAAAAATTCTTGGACGGGATTCGATCTTACGTCGGCAAATATCTGGTCAAAACACGATACGGCGCGGTGTATTTCTCAAGTAAAGATTGTTTTGTATACAATTAGTAATAAATGTACATGAAGTATTATTTTTATTAGTACATTTTTAATTGAAACAAGACGAAAGAAAATAAATTTGAGTTATTATTCAATTTTTAAGCAATAAATAGTTATTTTTTAATGAATTAAAAGAAAATGAAAAGATGATTGATCAGAGTATGTCATTTGTGTATGATTTGGAATTATTGGGCTTATTCAAGTTAAAAAAGTAATTAAAATTGTAATCGCCCGTGCAACGCCGGGTAAATCATCTTGTTTATTATAAAAATGGTTTAAGTCAATTTTCCTTTGTCTTACACTCGGTAAGCTAAGGAGTAGAACCGTGCCATTTCACAATTAAGTTCGCCATGTAATACGAAAATTTACGAGTTTACAAATAAATCTTATAAGCATAATGTTACCTAAAAAAAAACAAAAGAATGTTAAATATCATGAATAAAAAAAGAACATGGACTCAGTGGCGATTGGGCAGGGCAAGTGAGCCCCTGATGAAGTAAAACATAAGACACTTTATAAAGTCATCTGCACGCTATAAGAAGTTACTCAAGTTCAACGTAAGAGAAAACTTTCAAAGCTAAAGATCATAAAGAAAAGGTTAAAAAAATCACTGTTTTAGAGAACTTGGATACTTGCATGTTGCTATCCAATAAAAATAGATTGTTAGATGAATTGAACGCAGATGTAATTATTGACAGATTCGCACGTTTATCTAGTGAATTAGAAGATTGCTGTTAATATGGTGGAATGCATGCAGTATGTTTTCTTCTGTTACCGTGTAAAATATTTTAAGAAAAATATTTAAAGATATCCACCATTTATTAAAAATTAAACAAAAAATGTTTTAAAATTCAATTAAAAAATTGTATTTACATTTAAGTGTCTTCTGTATACTGTAATATGTACAATACATACAGGGTGTCCTCGTTATCACCGCAAATATATTAAGTGGTGATAGAGGATCTTTTTCTAAGAAAAAATTTGAAGTACAACTTTTCCTAAAATCAAATGCTAAGCAAATATCAACGCTTACTTGAGTTTTTTACCCTTCTGCATTTGTAAGATTCTGTCGCCGAAGATATCAATTTTATCATAAAATACCTTCAAGCTTTTTAATAGAGCATGAAATTCTCTACAAAATTGGTTCGTATTATTGTTTGTCTACAGGCAATGGTTTCAAAGCTATAAAGCAGTTTCTACAAAAACATGTAAAAAATGTATTAAGTTTAATTGTTTCTTAGACTTTGCAACCACTGTATCTTTAAAACGAAAGGTTGTACAAAAAAACCAACAGTTAATTCCGGATAGCAAATTTTATGGACTACAACTTTGTTCCAGTGAAATTTTTGGAAAATAAAACCGATTTTTAAAAAAAGTTGAAAATAAGACGACATAGTGTAAAAAAACAATTCCGAGAAATATTGTTTTGTATTTGAAAATGCCATAGCATCAGCACTATTCATAGTATTATGTATAAAGTCATAATTTTTAAAGGTTTCCATGAAGTATGAAATTATTTAGAAAACTACACCTAATCATCACCTGTATAATTATTCAGACAGAAGAAATTAAAAATTAAGTGAGTACAAGCGGATCTCCACGTTCGCGTATTTTCGTATTCACGGTTAGGAAGTGGCGATATTGTAGATAAAAATGTTTCAAATCTACTTACTTAATGTTCCTAACTGCAAATCGTAAATGGGCGTTTACACTAATTTTTAATTTCTTCAGAATTTGATAGATTTGGTGTTCAGAATATCGTATGTGAAGTTAAAATTGTTTAAATCAACTTCGTTTATTTATTATTAACGATTAAAGTTTCCCCGCGGCAAGTTGCGCCGTAAACGGCTTGAACGATGCGCACGAGAAATGACGTCACTCTACGTACGTACTCCTCGATGAGGCAAATCACACGTGTGTGCTTGTTGTAAATACAACGCAACCATGTCGTCGTACAGAAGAAAGTGGTGTTTTGTGCCTGAATGTAAGACCACTTCTACAAAAAAACCAGAAAAATTGTTTTTTGCTGTTCCGGAAAATTCCACCAAAAGAAAAAAATGGTTTGATGCAGCAAAACGTTGTATTTCCGACGTAAGCGAAAAAACTAAATTATATTGTTGCGAAGACCATTTAAAATTTGAATAAACTAAAAAATATATTAAATAGTATTTATGCAAAAAAAAAATACACTTAAGTGAAAAACATTATCATTAAGCATTATCATTAGCATTAAGCATTAATCATATGGCAATAATATGTAATATGAAGCAGCCTATTACTCGACGGCCAAAGTACGCCCCTGCGGCGTCTTCGTCGCGCGCTTCGCGCCTAACATAACAATAATAATCTTTATTTGTTCTGAATATCCCAAAAAAAAAGGTGTAGAACTTGTCACAATAATAATTTACGTACATTGCAATAATATACATAGTTAATAAAAGAAAAAACATATTATATTAAAATATTATAACAACTTGTCATTATGCGATGCATAGGAACTAGTCCGCTGCACATGGACTGTGCGGAGAGTGACGTCACGGCCAATCACAGCGCGTTTCAGAATTTGAAATATAAAGGGCATTTTAAAAATTTATTTCTCGAAACTGGATGATTTTTTTTAAATTTTTGGTGGTTGAGAATAAACTTTATAGCTCAGATTATCATTTAAAAAATATTTTATCAAGTTTTATTTTTTTGTGTAAGCGCCCATTGGAAACACACAAAGTAATATTAATTACTGCAAAAATTGCATGTAACATTAGCACAATTGGGGGCAAGTAGTATTCATACCGTTCGAGTGTCATTTCATTTTGTTTCGTCGTCTAAAAATTTTGGGCCATAAATGTTAATGTTTTAAATATTGCTATATTGACAAAATAAAATCTCTACCAAAGCATTTATAAAAGGAAAAGTGGTAAAACAAGGTTTGCGTGTAATGTCGATACCTGGCGCCTCCACCCAGTTTGTCAAACATTCTTAAATGCAATTACTTCACGACAAAAACCCACAAAAATATTTCTATAATAATTTACTAATATGGTGCTACTAATTATTAATAAACAGCATTAGTTAATCGCTTTTGAACTGAATAAGTAACCTGAATGTGTGTTTAAAATATTTAAGTGCTTGCCAGTCTTAGTAGTAATTGTACTAATACATTTTAAAAGTTCCTACCTTCAGGAATCGGCTGACGAGGCTTGTATGTCACATCTGAAACATAAAATATTTCCATTAATAAAATGTGTGCGCAAGCAAAATGCAATAAAGGATTACAGAAACGCGTTCCTCTGTAGAGTTAAGTGAAGGACAACTTAACATACGCGTTCGTCCTTTATATCCGATAAAAGTATTTTACAAAGGCTCCATTTGAGCTCACAAGAGTAAAATTTGGTCAGATATTGCTTCACTTGCCTTTCAGAGAGGACATAATAAAAATATATATAATTCCGGGAAGGAACGACGTCGTCAAATGAAATGCCGGACAGGATTTAGCCTTTTAAATGTTACATCAACCTGCAATGGTAGGACGGCCATTAATATTAATTTTTGGAAAGTAGAATGAGACGTGACGTTAAACAAACATTCACGCACTAACATAAAGCTATTTTAAGAAGACTAATTTGATGCCGGTGCACTTGCTTAACTTATTTAATATGGCGACAAATTATAATTTGCGAAATGGATAACGCAACTAGGGGTTGTGTCGAGTACACAGTGGTGTTACATCCACAGACTAAATAAAGCATTCTTTGCATGTTTTGTGATCAGTCGACCCGTTGTTCTTTGTGGGATTCTACCGCTTTGGTAATATAATTTACCTCTCTTTATATCTTTATTTAACACATCGCCCCAGGAGCATTTGCCTTCGTGTATGTTCGACTAATGAGCGATTTGCGTATATCTCGTTGAAAGCGCATTCTAACGGGTTTAGATTAACCCTCAACGGCAAAGTCTGCCCTTTGGCTGTTGGTTCTGCCTTTACTGACTAGTGACGATAGCGGGAGGTCGAGCCAATCTAGTAGGTATGTTTAGAGCCCGTAAACTTTATAACGCCTGTTTCGTTTTGTAAGCAATTCTTCGAAAATGTTCCAACATCTTTAGATTATTTCGGTGACTTATCGGCTCCCGGCAGCTACTATAAGTTCATATCGCGGCGCATAGCTCTCTCGCTTATAAAGCAGACCTAATCCCCACTTTCTCTGCTGCTATATTCAACTTTTCGAAGTTTTCTCATTTCGTTCATGTGCCTACTTTCACTCAAATATTACAACTTGCACGGGAGAGGAAAATTATTCTCATTAAGCTACGCGAACAACAACATGAAGCATGAAAATCACTATCCGAATATTTTTTAGTTTTAAATCAACGCAACTCTAGAACCTAAAAGTACAAGACGTGTGTCAAAATCAAAAGTAAAACGCAAAATTAAAGAAAATTAATATTATGCTGCTTTTAAATTTGTTTATATCTAGTTCGTGTTTTACATAGTCACAATTGCGTTCCAAGCAATTTTTATAAAGAAGAATTAGCTTTTCCATACCCTGCATTGAAATCTACCACCTGGCTATTCCGCCAGTTCACTATCGCTTTTTTTAACTTCTCCGTCTCCTAGAAGGGTTAAGATGCAAGATACCAACCCTTTCAGGTGTAGGAAGACATGGAAGTCACTAGGCGTGAGATCTGGGCTGTAAGAAGGGTGATCAAAAAGATACTATTCAAATCGCCGTTTCTTTTTTAGATCTGGAACATTTAAATATGAAATGTTCAGATTTGAAAAATGCACCGGTATGTTCATTGAAATCTTAAATCGTTCAACGCTAGGATCACTCAACGCAGGAATCATGCAACGATGGAACCAAGCAACACGGGAATCGTTCATTGCTGGAAAGCTCAAATCTGGAATCCAGAAATTAAGAATTTTTGCTGCCTTCTATATTACAACAGCCAAAGTATTATATAATTAGAGAACACTTCGTTTTATACTTGTCTCAACTATTGTAGAGGAAAATAAAAACATGGTGTAAATGAATCTCAAGGGCTACGAATTTGGGCAAAGTTGCATAATTATAATGCTTAGTCAATTCCAAAGAGAAAGTAACTTAGAAAAAAGAAAAAATTGTGACGGGGCACGTTCAAATTATTTTTGAATGAAAAACTACGCGAGTGAGAAACTAATTTTTAGCTAACAATTACCATTAAAACTAAAAACTAGACAAAAATGATAACTATATTTTTGAAACGGTCCAAATATCATTTCAATTTAATTGTTTAATCAGTTAAGTTTTGCTATGTTATTTTATCTCAATGAAATAAATGGTGCCACAAATTTTTAAATTTCTTTTTGAAATTGACTAAGCAGTACAATTACTTAACTTTGCCCCAATTTGTAGCCGTTGGGATACATCAACACGATGTTTTTATCTTCCACTGTACAATATTTAATACAAAATTTAAAACGAAGTGTTCTGTAATCAAATTACACTTAGGCTGTTGTAATATAGAGGGCAGCAAAAATTCTTAATTTCTGGATTCCAAATTTGAGCTTTCCAGCGATGAAAGATTCCCGTGTTGCATGGTTCCATCGTTGCATGATTACCGCGTTGAGTGATTCCAGCGTTGAACGATTCAAGATTTGAATGATTCTACCGGTGCATTTTTTTATGCGGCTCTGTTTGATTGATAATTTACTGTCATTTCTAAATCATATTTTATTTTATCGTTCACAAATAATCGAATAAAAATAAGCTTTCTGTTATTTTTTAGCAGTTGAACTACTGCAATTGTTAAAGAGATCAAAATTTTACTACTGCCGAGGTGGCCGGATACACAGAGTACAAAAATTCAAATTTCAAAACACGCTTAAAAACAAAATACAGCCTGAGACGAACATTATGTTTAAGGTTAGTGTAATATTGTCTAATTCTTAGCAGGAAATATTTTTATGGTAGACAAATGTTGTCCTGTTTTAGGGTTCCAGCGGGTAAAACGCAATTTTATCTTAAATGGGACTCCTCTGCCGAAACAAGCCCTAACCCTACAAGCAACCCTAGCTTATATTAACATGTTTATGAACGAAATTTACTGTGCAGCGAAATTCGGCAAACTTAACGATTTTTCTTGGCGTTTAATTACTTAAATCGAGCAATTTGATTGATGGAGCCAGCCGTGGCATTGTTTTTTCTAAACAGCATCTCAAAAAGTGCGTGCTAAAAAACATTTAACCGATTTCCATTGTCATAATTGCCGAGGTGCGTGTAAAAAGCCACCACTTCAGCCAATTTTCACTGAGGCTTATTATTTTTTTACCGATGATTCACACAACTCGTGCATCAAGTAGGTGTGTCGAACGGTAGCGTTAGTGTAAATTAATCAATTTCGACGATTTAATGAATTACACGTCTCATGCAAATCAACTCTAGTTTTCCTGTTTAAGCTGATTGCTTTTCCAAAATTTATGAATAACAAAAAAGTCTTTTTCAATAAACGTCAACGTATATTACCCTTCACCTTCCCAGACATAATACACTTAGCTGGAACAGGAGGGTGGGTCTCTACACACAACTGGAATTTTTTAATTACTCATGTTATAATGGTAGACAGCAGATGTAACTTGGGATTAATAAAGCAAATGTATGACATGAATCGTATCACTCTTGATTTATTTGTTAAGTAATAATTACATTAAATGTCAGACTCAGATACGCACGGTTTAACTACACAGCAAATTACTACAATAATCCTACCACACAGCAGCGATCTAAATACATCTCTTAACCACTTACAACAACTTTGAACAGTTTTTATGCATGCTATGCGGTCTGACTATTTTATCCGGGCTACTATAAAAACATTTCAAAGACGATAAACATTACAATGTACATTATGTGGGATAACATTTTCCACTATTAGAAGTGGTGATTAAATAGTATATTTCACCACAAGAGATGAAAGTCCAGATTTATTCACCAGCCGCAAAGGGATTTTATCTCGAGTCGTAAATACAATTTTTTCTACTAAATTAAAATTACATTATAGATTGAACGTTAATGTAAACGAACCAAATGACAATGATTAAGTATAAAGTTTTAATTAATCATTTCATTTCCATAGCGACACCACCACACTGTCATTGACATAAATAAAATTGTAACCTGCAGACGAAATATATTTAATATTAATTTTTGTACCATTCTTAGGCTTTTATATAAAATGTTACATTAAAATTAAATTATTTGATTATATTATATTAATATATAGATATTAACGCAATTTTAATTAATTATGAGTTTCAGCTAAAAAAATCGTAAATTTTACAATTCGATTTTGACATTGACAGTGACATTATTTCCGCCACTAGTGGCGAAAGTTAATTTTCGCCACTTGATAAGAAAGTAAAACTTTTATGTAGGGTGGGCAGTGAGAAACTTACAACTTTCAACATGAGTATAAAAACTCTTATCGCGGTTCATCAACTGTTCAGATTTTTGTGTTTTAATGTATTGGTTTAATAGATGAAAATCTCTGATGGGCATTATCATAAAAACGTAAATGTGCAATTCTGACAGCGACATCAACGAAAGAAAGTTTTTAAAACTGGAATTGGAAAACTGGAAAGGTGGCTGAAGCGCGAAGCCAAAACCCGAGATAACACTGAAAAATATATTCGACAATAAAACTTAAATAATGTTCCGGTAAAAAATAATTCCCATCAGTTGCTAAATCGCTCTCATCTTGACAATTCGCGTTGGGATAATACGAATTTGGTGCAAAAAGAGCAACTGCAGGTCGAACTATTAAAGGGCCAATAAAGTTAAATCTTTGGGGGAGCATAAGCCTGCCTACTTGTCTTTGTATCAAAATGAGTGAAAAGTAATAATCGGCAGACCGATGCTATCTGACCGAGTTAAAGGGACATACGATCAAATGGCACGTAGCAGGACGGTTCAGATTAGTAGCTATAAATCAAGTGCCTGAGGGGCGACTGCCACAGAGACCCGTCAAGACGTAATGAAACATTCTAATATATTGTAGGAGATGCATCATAGTTAATGTCACATAACCTCACGAAAGAGCAAAGAAAGGAAGAATTCTCTGTGTGAATGCATTTTAATTTACACAGAACTCCAAATGAAATTATAAAACAGTTAATTGTTTTCATCAAATTAATGTAACTAAAAATAATGTAATTTTTACCTATAAAGTACTTTAAAAAATGCGTGTAGGTAAGTGTTTCAGAAATGAATTTCTGGGGTGAACCCCAGTTTAATAGTTAATTGCAACCATTTGCTTGAAAAATTATTTTAACTGTTTCTCTTCGGTCTACACCAGTGTATTTCAACCTTTTTATTGTAGCGACACACTTTTAACAACGTGAAAATTTCGCGGCACACTATACAGGGTGCCCATTTTTCTAACCTGTTGTATGGGTAACTCCGTTAATATTAGAGATACAGAAACGTTTAAATTAGCAAATTTGTGCAGAATTTAAAGGGAAACCTGATGCCATTTTCAAATTTGACCTACGTCATAAACTTTTTGAAATATTTTGAAAAAACTGAAAAAGGTCGATTTTTTCAAACTTGCGTAATTCCGTAACCATATGAGTTAGAACGAAAATAAAAATTGGCTTTTAAAGATGTTTTTACGTATATTTTAAATATGTTAACGGAATTTTCATAGCACTCTCGATTTCCGAGTTATAGCACAAACTTGCATTTTTTTAAATGGAAGTCATAGTTGGCTATGGTCTTATTAAAAAGGTTATTTTTTTCTCGTTTCAATGATATAAGGGTTGTTATGCTTTACTTTTGTAGTTTTTCTTTAAATAAGCAAAAATCATTTTACATGTTCACTGCCTACTAATAGATGGGAGTTATCCTGTGGTGATGTTCTTTTTTTTTCGATGTGACATTTAAGAGTTGTCTCTTATCGTTAGTGTAGCAATTATTAGCCAGTTCGGCCTTTTCAGTTGACACCACATTCAAAGGACAACTCCCGGGTAGGGTAGATGATGGTGGTTTATAATTTATGTATTCTAGGACTCTCTCTTCATCTTCTTGCTTAAATTTAATTTTCAAACCTTTGGATTTTGTAAATGACCTGTATTTTTTTAAATTGGTTTCTAATAACGAAAATAATTTCTTTCTTGGTTGCCTCCTTTCCATAAATCATTGCAAATACATTTCACTTGAATTTCTACTATTTCTATTACAAGCCTAGTAATAAATAAAGCATGTCGTTTCTTTTTTCATTAGAAAATATTGTTTTTGAAATTTACAATAAAGTCAATCAAAAATTTTGTTCAACACGAGAGAGAGATTTATACGTATAACAAACAATAAATTTTATTTGACAAACTCTGAGGTTTTGTTTTTAAAATTTGTAACTGGCTAATAATGGCTACACTAACGATAAGAGACAACTCTTAAATGTCACCTCGAAAAAAAAGAACATCAACACGGGATAACTCCCATGTATTAGTAGGCAGTGAACATGTAAAATGATTTTTGCTTATTTAAAGAAAAACTACAAAAGTAAAGCATAACAACCCTTATATCATTGAAACGAGAAAAAAATAACCTTTTTAATAAGACCATAGCCAACTATGACTTCCATTTAAAAAAATGCAAGTTTGTGCTATAACTCGGAAATCGAGAGTGCTATGAAAATTCCGTTAACATATTTAAAATATACGTAAAAACATCTATAAAAGCCAATTTTTATTTTCGTTCTAACTCATATGGTTACGGAATTACGCAAGTTTGAAAAAATCGACCTTTTTCAGTTTTTTCAAAATATTTCAAAAAGTTGATGACGTAGGTCAAATTTGAAAATGGCATCAGATTTCCCTTTAAATTCTGCACAAATTTGCTAATTTAAACGTTTCTGTATCTCTAATATTAACGGAGTTACCTATACAATAGTTTAGAAAAATGGGCACCCTGTATACAGAGTGTTTAAAATTCGAGTTTAAGCATGGGAACTCGCTTATTATTATAGCAGCAGCGATGGAGAACCTGCGGACTTATGGCCGCATGCAGCCTTTTAAGATGTTCGATGCGGCATTTTCGAATATTTTCCCGCATACGATTGTGCTATAAATTTAGATTTTACTTGTGGATTTTATGCGGAAAAATTATTTCCTTTAGCTAAAGTTTGCGGCCTTATAAAAAAATCTATGCAGTGTCATGCGGCCTTCCAAAGTCAAAAGGTTTCCGACCCGTGAGCTAGAGTATAGATTTGAATTGTAAAAGTTGCTGAATTCGGTGCTCATTAGTAATCCAAAGAGAAATTGAAAATATATCTCAAACAGGTTTCGAGAAAATTAGAAATAAAGGGAATATTCTACAAGTCTTTTGGATTAAAAAATATTTTAAATGTGTATTTAAGCCGAATCAGATAGTAATCACAAATTTTTTCTAGGTCGATTCGTTTTTGCTTTACAACAACCAACTTAATTTTTTCTTATGGACGCATATTTGCTATTTATATAATCAAGTAGATTTTTTTCTGAATTCATCGATGTATCACACATGGTACCTATATGACTCCTACATTCACAATAATTGCGTTTTAGACAACAACCACTATAAACCAGGGAGCCGGTCGTTGTAGTTTTTGTCGTTACTATGACAAACAATCAACAAACTAAAAATTTTCGCAAGCCTATTACTTGTTATCGTAATAAGTTCGTATAAATGAACCTGAATACAAGAAAGACGCGATATGCTGCGAATTTTTAATTAATTGAATAGGAATTCTACTGTTTAGATAAACAATACCTGAAAAAAAACTATTTTCTTACGTTAGACAGAAAGTATATACTGTGTGACCCATTTTAAAGCGACTCCCCTATAAAAAGTTTACTTATGGTCAGATTTTCATCAACTTTTAAACTATAAAGCATCAAAACTTTGGCACCCTATTTTAAAATTCAGTTTACACTCACAAAGCCTACTATGTTTTTTTTTCGCTTTCAAAGTTGGTAAAATATGTTTAGCGATTTTTTAATCTAAAATCTGGCTACACCACTGGATTCAGGATGCCCTCAAATAGGTTTGTACCAAATTTCATGAAAAAATTATATTTTATTCCTTTGTCTTTTCTATTTTTTTTTCTTGTAAATTTAATTGTTCACCCATCGAAAATTCAATCAAAGTTGCGGTTTTAATACTGATTCGAATAAATTGTTGCTTGTGTAAAGGATCGTACATCAAATGATTTATTTTTAATGCCAACTAAATTTAATTTTTTATATAGCATAGAACTTGCGTTGCCAATTTAATCACAAATTTTGAATTATTAATTAATCTCAATAAATACTTTTTCATGAAATTTGCTACAAAGCTTTTTCATCAACTCCAGTGGTGTAGTCAGATTTTAGATTTAAAAAAAAAAAACGTTAAACATATTTTTCCAATTTTGAGATCGAAAAATAATCATACTTAGTAGGCTTTAAGAGTGTAAACTGAATTTTAAAATAGGGTGCAAAAGTACAGTTTTTGATGCTTTATCGTTTAAAAAAAAGTTAATGATCATAAATAAAACTTTTTATAGGGGTGATCCACTTTAAAACGGGTCACACTGTATGTATCAAACACGTGAATAACATATTACACAACGTAAGCAGTAAAGCGGTATACTACATTTACTATAATATAAAAATTTATAAAAGTTAAAATAAATCTAAAGACGTACATATTATAATAGGGTAATTCGGGGAGTGATGACCCACTTTTTTTAAAACAATCAGTACATTGTAAATTTAACAGGTATCCAAAGTAAAACAATATATTTCCAAAGTAAATACATACAAAATTATAATGTAATAGTAAAATACAAAAACATTCGCGAACTTTCTCACAAAAATAAATAAACTGCAACTCGTGCATATGGCCATCTAACCCGGATTATCCGGGAGAGATGACCCATCATTAAGGGGGTCATGGCCCATGTAAAAATACATGTCTTAAAGATAATAGGATGAAAGTTTATTTCTTTTTCGGGCGTGAAACTTTTCCACAAAGATCACATACGTTCAAAAATTTTGAACATCCCTCGTGAAACCATTTATCACATGTGACACATCGAACCCAGCGTAATCGGGAATGGCATTTGGATTGTACGGGTAGATACCAGTTGCCCTAAAAGCTGATACCCCATTCTCCACAGTAGCCGATTTCGACCAAGCTTCTGACAATAATTGCCCAAATACCATCCTGTTGATTTTTCTGGTTGGATTTGTCTTAATATACAAGTTACAAGATTTAGCGTAGTTAGACTTCAAACTGTGGAAGAATGCTCTGTCTAAAGGTTGAAGAAATTGGGTTGTGTGGCTGGGAAGGCACAACAATATTATTTTATGTTCTTCCGCATATTCCAGCATTTCAACGGAGTTGCAATGAGTTGAATGGCCATCCAAAATTAATAGTACTTTTCCACTTGGTTTTCTGGGTGTAAAATGGCTCTTAAACCAGTTTAAAAACAACGTAGCGCTAATGTAAGCAGATTTTTGATTCATATATACAACCGAACCAGGAGGCATTCCGTCTTCGAATTCAGCTTTCTTGTTTTTTCCTTTGAAAATACATGCAGGCGGTAGGAACGATCCTTCAGCGTTACAACAAGAAATTACAGTAATTGTTTCGCCTTTCTCAGGTGATGTTACAGCGGCAACGTTTTTAGACCCTTTTTCTGCAATAACCTGTCCAGGTTTATTGTTTAGTTGCATGCCTGTTTCGTCCATATTAAATATGTTCCCCGGTTTGTTCATAAGGTCATTTTCAAGTAAGGTTTCTTGTAAAAGCTGGAAGTACGCCAACTTCTGCTTTATTCATTCCTTGGCAGCGAGCCAACGAAACACCTTCGGATTTTCGTACACTAAGGTCTTGGTGTCGTTTTAAATACATGTGCAACCAGTCATATCCAGCCAATTCTTTGTTCTTGTTAAATTTGTGGTTTATACCCAAATTTTTGGCTAAATAGAATGCCATGGATCTTAAACACTCACGTGTTGGTGAAAAACCGTATTTTTGCAAATTTTTGACATGAGCTTTAAGTTTCACCTCATTTTCTGTACCCAGTAAAGAAGGTGGCCCTAACGTCTTCGTAGACAAGTCATTATTCTTCATTGGTCTTCTCAACGTAGGAGCCGGGATGCCAAAGTTTCTAGAGGCAGCATTCACACCCATTCTGCCACTTCGGACTGCATCAGTGGCCTCTACAAGTTGTTCATTTGTCCATAATCCTCTGTTGTTAGCAATTTTTCTTTTATATTTAGTCGGCATGACTAAAAAATATTACGGCTTAGGCATTATGCTCAATTTTATAATGGGTCAACTATCCCCTAAAAAATAGAGCCATCTAACCCGAGACTAAGGGAGAGATGACCCACCTGTTTTTTTTCATAAGCGGTATAGTAATGTCTTTACACGAGATTACAAACCTAACCTCTAAATATCATATTAACACGTGCATCGATAAAAATTCATTCTTTTTGTTTTTAATGTAAATAAATTATAAACTAGACAACGTTCTAAACATTTTTGAACGTGTTCACTTTTTATATCACAAATAACTTACCTAATTTCGTATTTCAATGCAAGTAAACAGAAAATATAACTCGGCTAGTCAACACTGATCACGATCCCACCTTTAAATAGCGGAAAATTTGATTAGGTTTGCTATATACAAGGCAGAGTCATCTCACCCTTAGGGCCATCTCACCCACAATTACCCTACTAAAATTTAGAGTTAAAAAAAATCTTTGGCATAAATAGTAACAGTAATCTGAGGGTATTTAATCTGGTGATAAAATGTGCAAATGAAATTTAATCACAACCGATTAATTGTCCCTAAGGCCCTTCTTTGATCATTTGCGTTTCGAAATCCCCGTGTTCTTTATACTGAATCACACATATAAGTTGAAAATCTTAACTGTTTGTTTAAGTTTTGCGTTTGTTTATACAATCGTTGCCTAAGTAAACACTTTATCACATACCACATTATATACATTTGCCCACAAAATTTAAGCATGATAACTAGAAGGTGTGCTTTGGAGCTTAAAGTTTAATTTGTACTAGGTACTACCGAAAATAAATAGTTACAAATTAGATATAGTTTAAAAATGGCTTGACGCGAAGGTTTCTGTGGATCAAAGCGTTTCAACCTCAGCTGCAAGCTTCCTTTCTGGCTTCAAACAAAGATTGTTTTTTTATTTAATTTACTCCTCGTGTTTATACGCCGTTAACGGAAAATAGAAAACGAGGCGAAAATTTGATAGGAAACTAGAGATGATAATTTAAATGGTTCGAAAAGTACAGTGTTAATTCCGAACAAGTTTTCAGTAACGAGCATATGTTCGTTACTTAGATGGCTTTGTTTGTTTCCTCTAAATAAAAATACAAAAATCCAACTACTACACGACCTTTTCTGAAACTAGCTGGATCGAGCATTTTGTAGATACAGTTGCTGCTCCCATTGAACGCCATCCGATCCGATCTGATTTAGCTGGATTAAATGTAACTGAATAAAGATCGGATCCAATTTAATCATCCTGTGCCTCTTTCAATTCGATTTGGTCTCACCCAACACGTCAGTGTTCGATACAAATAACATTTTATATATAAATAAGGGTGTAGTTTGTAATGAATACCGTAAGGCAAACTAGCCTATTACATACTTTTTACTAACACAACGTTTGCCAAACCGTTCACACGGTGGACCGGTTTTATTTGTAATAGTTCTTCGCGAACAACTTTGCCACATACATAAATGTATGGCTTGCAACCTAATAATAATAACGTTCTTATCAAAAAAATTCGTGAACATTATAAAATGACTTCAAGTTAAACTTTTTGACAAACATTCAAAATTACAGACCACACCGGTATATGTTTGTTTTATGTGCCGTTTTACATACACAGAATACCTAAGAGATCACCACCGGTAACACGACAATTACCCCCTGGACAATAACCCCCTGACAATAATCCCCGTACAAATAACCAACGGAAAATAATCCCCCGTGTAAAAAAAAAACCCGGGCAATTACCCCCGTACAAAAATTACTTTTGCTACGACCACTAATGTAAATGACTTTTACCGTACAGCCTGTCTGCATAGTAAGTGGGACCTTACACACAGTAAGCAAAAAGCACAGTTTTTTTAAAGAAATGATCAAAACAGACTCACGTCAAACACTTCCTGCATGCCTAGTAAGTGAGTTATAACGCACGGTAAGCAAAACGCACACTTGTCTAGAAATGTCAAAGTAGGCTTACGTCAAAATTGACGAGACAACGTAATTACATGTGTATATTAGCCAAAAAGCCGCTAAAATCGTAGGTAGGTATTATGTGTTCGTAGAAAAAGTAAACTACATAACACGAGCTCGTAAAACAATTACGCACTAGCAGAAACTTTTCTACTCGTGCGTAATATGCTTCTTACAACTCTTGTTACATAATATACTATTATCTTTTCTTTGATTCGATTTTACAAATCCCATCATGAATTGTATAAAGTGAAATAAACAAAATATATTGTTTTCAATTTCACTTCGGCAATAGTTTTGACACGCACGGTGTTATTGTCAAGACTACAATAATTTATGAAGATAAATTACTTATTTATATGTGAATATTCAACCGTAATGCTTACAAGTTTACTAATGCTAATCCTAATTCTATGATTTTCACGTAATTATAAATCGCGTTATGATGGACATAACAGTAAAAAATTGTGCGTTTAAGCGGTGAACACCTACAAACCTAATAAACATCATTAATTGTGTGTTTTTATTTGAGCGGGGGTTATTTGTACAAGGAGTTACTGTCCGGGGAGTTATTGTCCAGGGGGGTACTTGTCCTAGAATCATCACTAATACCTTAACCATATCATTTGCTTTTAGAAATAAAGTTAGTACTGTAATAGTATGAATGGAGTACCAAGCAGTTATTAATGAAATTTAAAGGGTAAATTTAATCAAAAGCGAATTTTTGTTTATAATTAGTTTGCGTGGTAGGGCGAGCTCTAGTTTGTCAGGTGCATATCCTGAAATCTTAAATATATGTTCAATAAACAAAAGTACAAGTGTTTTAAGTTGAACATAGAATATGTCAAATAGCAGGTCGTAAAGATTATGCAGTCATGGGTACGTCGGAACTGCAAACCATCTGGACCGCAGGCATATCGGTTACTGGGTCGAAGTTGCAAATTATAGAAAAATGTTTCCCGTTATAGATAATTTCGGGGTTTCGCCGTTCATTTAATAACTCAAAATATTTATTTAATCGAACGTAATTGAATAATAAAGCTAAGTAAAATTAAGATAATTTCAATGAATAATGATTTAAACTTATAAATATATTCCTAGGCGTGAAAAATAGATTGCCTGTCATTGTTTTAAAGTAGGGATAAAGAGGGTTACTAATATTCTAACTTAATTTAAGTAGAGGGATTGTAAATAACGAATCACGAACAAGTAAATCCACCATCCTGCATACGTCATAATTTGCTTTGAGTTAGTAACAAGTACGAAAGAAAAAATATTAAAATAAACGCGTATTTGATGCGGGGTGATGCACAGATTTTCTAAAATGCAAAGAGGAGTTTGGAAAAGTGTATAAAATACGAAATTCGCGAAGGTAAAAGGACTTCCGATTTTTTGTTTCGTCCGAACCTAGACTAAGAGTTTTCCTGGCGTTCTGCGCTGGGAGCCGAACTCAGACTTCCTTTATACGAGTTTTCTTGGCGTTCTGCGCTGGGAGCTGAACTTTGTTTTCTTTTAAACAAAAATTTTACTTTTCCTTTCCCTGTTGGTTCTTCTTGGCGTTTTGCGCTGGGATCTGAAGCCCAGGGAATTTGCTAGATACGCGAAAAGCCTTCTTGGCGAGTAGTCGCTGGAAGCCGGGTTGTGCGTTACCTTTTACTATTATTTTGAGGTGCTGATTCTTCCTGGCGGAGCACTCGCTGGGAGCTGAATCTTTAACTTCCCCTAGCTGTTGACATTTTTTATGAACCAATTCGAGTACGACGAAGAAATTGCACTCCGTACCATTACTATGACACTAACCAAAAATAGTATGGTTTTTGTATGGCTGTGAGAGAGCTAGCAACGAATATAAACAAATAACTCCGTTTAAAAATCTTTAGTGTTTTAAATATTGCTGTTTTAAACCCATCTAGTGGCTGGTGAACTACGAGCCAACAACGTCAAGGGCCCAAACACAACAACAAACGATCACGAGCTTACAAAAAAAAAAGGTTAAATAAAAACAAATGGCAAGTACATAGTTCTTAGCGAACTGTTACAGTACATGTCTTAAAATTGTATTAATTATGATTTATTTTTATTAAGAATTGAAAAGCGAAAAGAGTAACATAAAGTAGCAAAGTTAGATACTGGTATGCGCAATTGGAACACTCGGTTTAGTTGAAAATAATTTCAGGCATTTTTTCCTTTAGTTTAAAAACGGTCTAAGACAATGTTTTACAGCTCTTCAAAGTTTAAAAAAATATTCTTTGGTTATAGCCTTGCATATTTGTTTGTCTAAAATTTAAAACCTTCTTTATATTTTCTGAAAATGTAAAAGACATACTAAGCAATGAATCTCTATCTTTAGTTTGTTTAGAAACGGGCCGAATTTTTTTTACAGCTATTCAAATTTAAATCTTGCAATATATTTAGGCACAAACGCAGAAGTTTTGCGATGGTGGTTATAATTTCTGAAAGTGTTAAAAACGTATAAGAAATGCATCCAGTCTTAACCAAAGTTGGAAAATAAATGTCAAGATTTACCAAATATTGTAAGGCATAAAAAAAAAACGCAAATATTTCATTGAGTGCGGACGTTATATACTACTTTGACATGTATAAGGTCTATACAATTTTATTAAATAACAAAAACCACTTGTAGCCCACGAGCCACTTGTGCTCCAGTACAACTTCAAAGATACTGTTAAACTTTGTCGACATATTGTTCTTAACATCATTTCAAACGAAAAGCGAACCAGAAAAAACTCATTAAATTTTCGTGATTTTATCTACTCATTTTGTATCAGACATAAGTTCACCCGAAACCTGACAAAAAAAAAACTCTTTCCCGACGTTATGAAAGTTAATTTTACTCGCCTAATTCCATGATTTATGACTTGTGCAAAGTTTGCTGGCAGACAAAGTAAAACGCTAAGGTCGAGGACGTCTGTCACTTGTCCAAATTAAATACTCCTAAAACGATCTTTTAAACTTGAATAAGGAGTCAATTACACGAGAGGCGAAAACGCACACAAAATGCTATAACAGTACTAATATAATGTTAAGCAGATTATACAGGGTGTTCTTAAATATCGCTAAATCATTCAGGAGGTAATTCCTTATCGAAAATGAAGGGGGGGGGGCTTTTATATATTTTTGTTCCCAAGACGTCTCCTTTCGGAGTTACATGCCCCTAAAAAGGAGCGGTAAAATTAGATTTTAATTTTATTTTTCAAATTTGGAGATGTGTAGGAGAATATTAAAAGGTTTCCATAGTAATATTTTTAATTATCTCCCACCTTCACAAGGGGCTGAAAAGTCCGACCCCTGTTGGTTTTTTATCAGAACATTTTGAAGCAGGAGTTGGAGCAGTCAAATTTTTTAATTGCTCCGCTCCAGCGCCGCTCCGGCATCAAAATGTCTGCTCCAGCTCCGCTCCATGCTCCAAATATTGTTGACATTTATAAAAAAAAGTGTTTTGATTAAAAACAAAGTTTTAATTTTATCGGATATGTAGAAGTTGGTCAAAAATAACATTATTTGACACTAACAACAAGTAAAGTTAAATGAATGTTTGAAAAACAAATTGTTGATCATCAAACGTCGAAAAAAGAAAAAAAAAGTAGTTTTTAAAAAAATTGTACATGATTTATTTAAAAAAATATATTCGTTTAATTTTCCTGTTAAGCCTACAGTTTTTGAGTAAAAAATTAATTAAGTGAACATGAGCCATTAAATATTTTAAAATAAAATGTTACGTTTTGGTGATTACCATGGTTTGTTTATTTTCTTATTGACAGATGTTGTGGTATTGTCATCTCTTAACCTTCAAAGTAAATTACACTTGTCATTTCTACTCTATATAAACATAAACAACCATGGTAACTACCATTATGAATCGTTTTATTTTAGAAAATTTTATGGTCATGTTCACTCATTTAATTTTTTACTCAAAAACTGAAGGTTTTGGAGGAAAAGTTAAAGAATAAAAAAAGTTTCTAAACTAATTAAGCTTTCAAAGGAAATTTTACAAAATTTTAAGTCTCCAAAAAGTTCTGATAAAAAAAACAACAGGGGTCGCCCTTTTTCAACCCCTTGTGAAGATGGGAGATAATTAAAAATATTATTATGGGAAACCTTTCAATAAGTATAAAACATCTGCCAAATATCATTCTCCTACACATCTCCAAATTTGAGAAACCTAATTTCACCGCTCCTCTTTAGGGGGGTGTAACTCAGAAAGGAGACGTCTAAGGAAAAAAAGTTATATAACCCCCCCACCCTTAATTTTCGATAAGACATTGCCTGTTGAAGATTACGTGTTACAACAGTGCTTCGATAAAGATATTTGATTAAATACAAAAAAACTGCAATACTTTAAAAAGCACAATTCTACTTTACATATTTGACCCAATTTTTATGAGAGTAGTTGAAAAAAGTGTTTATTGGAAATCGGTAGCACATTCCAATTGAAAAAGAAATATGTTCCTACATTGTTCATCTTAAAATCCTTTTTTCGCTTCAAACCATTCTTGTTTTTACTGGGGTTCTTTTGTACCTTTCGGTGCCGATGTATGTTTTCCTAGTTCTTGGTGATGTTTTTCCATCTTTGTCTATCATTGGCTAACTTTTGCTTCTAGTCTGTCTCACTTTATTTTCCCATTTATTTCTAGGTCTTCCTCTACTTTTTTCCCTCATGCTTCGTTTTCTGGTATTCGTGGAAGATGTCCCAGTCATCTTAATTGATTGGTCTTCATCGTTTTTTTTTTTTGTTATTCGCTTTCAGGCTTATAAATTAGTCCACATCCTTCTGTTCTTTTCAAAAATCTCATCTCCTGCGTCTGTATTCTATGTTGTTGATTGTTATAATCTCATTAAATACCCGTAGAACAGAAGTAAACGGGTTTAAGTATCTTTCAGGACGGTATATTACAGAAGTTTTGGATTTAATATTGTAGGGTTAATAATTGGGTAACCAACAAGTTACTTTGGAAAAGTTACCGGAATTTTATAAGCCGGATTTAGTAGAGTCAATACAATTAAGACAAATTCCATAATTATCGTGCTTACAGCGTTAGGGATTTGCAAAATTGACTTCATAATAAATGGTTTAACTTGCATAAAAATTACCCTTTAGGCAACAAAGAATTAAACTTGCATTATATGGAGAAAGAATTAATATTTCTTAAATCGTTTCTTTAACGATACAGTAAAAAGTTTTTGATATAATTACGACCCTATTATTTTTCATGTTCTGTAACAGGTTTTTCTATTTTAAAAATTTGGCGAGAAATATGATTAAAATAAAAAAAGTTATTCCGTGGATCGTTAGCCAGGATGTGGCAAAAGTATCCTTTTTCTAATGAATGCTCATGAGAGTTTTTCTTGGCATCGCCTAGTATAATGAAATGTTAATTAAGCTCATTCTCTATTACGATTATTCATTGAAAAGACTGTTATACCGTAACCGACATGAATTCTAATTATATTAAAACCAAGCAGTGCAGCGTCGCATTTGAAATAAAATCTGTTGAATGCTGGGTTTGTATCGTCATTGTTCAAGTTATTAAATCAATTATTATTGCTATTCGGCAAAATACATTAATTTGTATGACTGCGAGGCTTAGAATTGTTTGTTTGCCGAGCTGGAACGTCCCTGATATAATATTTACCTAATTGGGAAATTTGTGTTTGCTATGATTGTAAAATAACTACAGGCCGTATATTGTTCCTTTTTTTAATAAAGTGCAAACAATTGTTATCAAAGTTTACTAATTGCTCTAGAAATAACCATTAAGTTTTCGTTCGCTTGACATTTTCTTATTTTTAGATTATTTTGTCACTTTTTTTGCCATGCTGTACAATAAAGTAACAAATAACAGATTAAATAGTCTGTAGATGTTTTCCAAAAATACGTAAGTTATAAATCGTAATAAGCAAAAAGTATAAGCCTTCAAATGACGACAAAGTCTATTGTAATTAGGGTTTCTTTCCCGGGATCCCGGGATCCCGGTCCATTTTAAGCTATTTTATATTTCCCGGGAAATGCTTTTTGTCCCGGGAATTCCCGGGATTTAAAAAAAGTGTTGTTTTCGTTTATTTTGTGATAAGATTTTTGTAATACTATCATAACTTATCAGAATTTTATGCTTAAAATGTCTTTACTAACAGTAAGTTATAGAAAAACTTCAAAATAATTTTTATTTTTTAGTATGGCGCAAAGAAACCCGGTCTCCATTACAAAGTTAATATCTTCAAAATACTTTTACAGTTTTATTTTTGTGTACCTTGATAATTCAAAGCAAAATAGCTTATAAATTAAATTTTATTGATAATAGATGTTTCTTTGCTGCTAGATGCTCTCAAGACAATTTCACCTACATCAATAGAAACTGAGAGAGCATTTATGTAGCAGGACTTTTTGTTAATAAATCAAGAAAAGGACTAAGTGGTCGAAGCACAGATCACCTTTGTTTTCTTAAATCACATTACATAAATTCATTGTAAAAATTATATCATTGTATTCATAAATATGAAATTGCAATAGAAAGGTTATAATTCCCAAATATATGTTTCTCTCACCAATATTATTGAATTATTTGTAATAATTATGCAACAAAATGTATTACATATTTGACTTGGAGTTGTTTTTAAGTAATAAACCGCTTTTTTAATTTTTGGGTTATTCATTTAAAAATATTGACATAATTTATTACATCCCGGGATTCCGGGAAATCCCGGGACAAAGGCCGATTTCTTCCCGGAATACCGGGACAAGTAACATGGTCAAATATGAGAAACCCTAATTGTGATCGATAAAAAATTAAATTAAGTAATACCTTGGTATTTGTAAAGTCAATTATGTATGTTTTGAAATTTTAAAATATTTACTTGACACCTTTCCTAACCAATTCTATCTTCGTCTTTTAATATTCACTTCTATTTTTTCTTCTTTCGTCATACACCTTAGCTGTTCATTACTCACTTTCTTGCTCCAAAAGATTCTGCACCTATTTATAAAAATTTGCAATTTTTGAAACATTTTTTTTTTTTTTTAGTTTTACGAACCATATAGCAGAACACTTTTTACATTGCTTTGAAATAATCTCACAAGGAGGGTCACGATACGTTGTCGCTAGAATTTGATTAAGGCTGTGTTAATTGCATCAAGAACATCAAAACTGAATGTTTTGCAGAGTTATACGTGCCACTGGCCATTTTCTTCGGAAAAATAGGGGAAAAACCGAAAAATGGGTATAAAAAGATAATTTTTGCGATCGCAGTGGTCAGGAGACCGTCAGAGACAATATCGAAACTCTTCTATTTACCAATGCGCGCATCCTTTGCAAGTAAAATGTTGCAAATTTTTTGAAAAAATCTTGAACGGTTCCGGAAAAAAACGCCAAAAACGAAACCCCTGCATAAACGCTATGATTTGAAAAGTTGTGGTATATCTGTATAACTAAATCTATGCGACTTGCATAGGCGTTTAACAAAGGGAAAACCATTTTTACAAAAGCCTCGTTTTTCGCGTTTTTTCCAGAACCGTTTAAGATTTTTTCACAAACTTTGCACCATTTTAATTGCACAGGATGCGCGCATTGGTAAATAGAAAGTTCAAATTTTGTCTCTGACGGTTTCATGGCCAACGCGATTTCAAAAATTACTTTTATTATTCAGCTTTTCAGTTTTCCCCCAATTGTTTTTCCGAAGAAAATGGCCAGTGGCACGTATAACTCTGCAAAACATTTAGTTTTGATGTTCTTGATGCAATAAATACAGCCTTAATCAAATTCTAGCGACAACGTATCGTGACCTTTCCTGGTTAGCTTCGTTTTTTCTTTAAAAGTCATATCAATGGAAAAACTCTACATAAATAATTGATAATTCAGCACTTAGTTTATTGTGTAGCAAATTAGTGTTCATTACATCAGTGTCGTAGCATTATAAATAACGATAAAGATTTTACGACTGACCACCAGTTTATTATGGCATCGCAAAAATAGTTATGAAATCTCAAGAGTGCAACAGTGTAGAAATTTTTTATAAACGTGGTTTGTGCTTAATTTTGTTGCAATATAAAAAGAAATTAGTAAAGCAATTATAACAATTGTTTTATAGAAGTTAAAAGGACAGAATCACTGAGCTTGGTGGCTGGTTGGTATGCAACCTAGCGAGTAAAATCGGCAGGTCGTCTGTCATCGTAGGGGTTTCAGGTGGTTTACCCTACCTACTATAGGCAAATGCTGTGACTGTACTTCCACCTACCCTTACCTTACCCACCCTATCCTTGTTCCCCGTTCCCTCCACCTTACGAACGCTAATAGCCAGAGTAGCTAAAGCGTCCCTAAACCAACAAAAAAAAGGACAGAATCAAAAATTAACAAAAAAACTAAAATAAAATCAAAAATTTAAGGTCACTTCATTTTACAGTGGTGTAGCCTTTTTTGTTTTCGGCGACCCTTAAATTACGACTCGTTTATTGAAATGGGATTGTTAAAGTGTTTACAAAATATTTTAGTTATCAAATATATAATAATGGCGAATCACGCATGACGATAAATTGTTTCTTTTTTTGTGACGCCCAACGAAAACCTCTGTATGTCATGCCGAAATAACACGATCATGAATTGCTTCTCCAATCGCATGTCGCCAGAGTTGCCAGTATTAACCGCAACAACAGGGTTGTTAACATCAATCTTAACACCCTGCTTGTATCAATAAATTAAATAAACATTTAGCCCGAAGCCGCTCCTGTCCTCCACGCATGGGGTATTACATCAGAACTATTTTAATCGAGAGTAGGTAAAGTTAACTACTGGCATCACGTAGTAGGTTGTTTAATAATTTAATGGGATATTGTTGTTGTTTATTTTCCATTAAAATAGCTAATCCGATTTTATAATATATTATAGAAGCCATTTTAGTTTCCAAAAGCCCCTCATAATTTTAGATAACTTACAAAGTTAATGGCGTGCAAGTATTGATTTGCTAGGCAGGTGCATCAATTGCCTTTTGACCACGAACAACAAACAAAATTTAAACGCCAATTAATTTGAAAACCTTATGCTGACGTGAAAACCGCAGGTAGTTAGTTGTCTTTCACATAAAAATATCCGATAGGAATACTTTTAAAGTCGATTTTTTTCTCTAAATTGTAAAGTTTTGCGGTTTTAAACCTGAAATACGAAGCCAAATTGTCCATCGAATAAATGTCTGACGTTTAGGGGAATGGGTCAAGCTTAATAAACACTCTGTGTATTGGTTTAAATATTTAGCTTACAACGATGAGAGTGCTGTAAATATATATAATCAAGATCCCCTTTATCCGTAGGTGTAGGGTGTAGGGATGTGTGCAGGTCTATGTATTATACATGAGTTTGCGCCATTGTTTTTTGTTCTGTGCCATTTCTTTCGCTTCCCGCCATGATTTTCATTTCTTCTCCAAGGTTTTTGTTGCCGCCTTTTTTCATGTTTATCTCGGCCTTCCCTCCTTGTTTGTATTCTTGCTTCCCACACTTCTTTACCAGTCTTCTTGTGTTTATCCCTTATAAATGCCCCCAACAACTCAGTTGTCTAGTTTCTATTAACTCAAAGATAGATTCTACTTCTAATTCATTTCTAATCTATTCGTTTTTTATTGTCTTTTCTTGTTATGCCCTTTAGCCTTCTTGAAAATTTCATTTCGGGCGCTTGGATTTTACTTTTTTGGCTTGATGTTAATGTCGATGACTCGCACTCAAGTGTCAAGATCGGTCTGTATATTGTAGTATACATTCATTTTTGTCTTTTTTAAGGCATCTTCTTTGTTAATGAAAGTTTTGTCAATAGCGTAGTAGGTTTTCATTGCTTTTTCTATCCTTTTGATAATATACAGTTCTTGTTGTCCTGTATTTTCGACTGTTACTCCTAGGTAGTCGAGATATTGTAAGGTTTCTATTTTTTCTCATTCAATTCCTATGTTTATGTTCTCGTTTTCTTCATTTGTCGTCATCATTTTTGTTTTCCTGTGATTTATTTCCATTTAATTTTCTTCTAATAGTTCTTTCCAAATTTCTATATTAGTTTTTGGATCCCTTTCATTCTCTGCCATAATGACTACATCGTCTGCGAACTCACCCTCTGATATTTTGACCTTCTGTAAATTCTTGTAACTCACGAATAAACTGTTAACTTTTGGTTTGCATTTCTTAATTATCTTGTCCATAAATATCGTGACAGTATTGGGTTCATTCCTTCTCCTTATCTTAATCCATCTTCTGTATTAAAAGATTTTCATTTCATATTTATCGTTATCACGTAATTTATTGTCCTCTTATACAAGCAGCTAATATTTCTCTTAGTTTATTGTCTGCCTTTCTTTCCTCAAGGATCTCCCAAACTCCCAAACTATCGAATGCTTTTTGTAGATCTATAAATGCGAAGTATGCTTTTTATCTTTTTAGTTATGTTTTAGTTATAATTTGTAATTGTGAATATGTGATCCTGAACAGTGAACACTCCTACCTTTTCTAAATCCACTTTGTGATTATGTTAATGTCTTCTCTCAGGGCTGTCCAACTTCTACATGAGTGCGGGCAATTTTTTTTCTCCAAAGTTTTAGCGGGCCACTATTGAGTATAATGCTAATGAGCGAGACGAAATTTTATGTAAATATCGTCTTAAGGGTAAGTAGAATGATTTTTAATAAGGTGTTTGCGGGCCACAAAAGTTTTCTTGCGGGCCGGGAGAGGCCCGCGGGCCGCCAGCTGGAAAGACCTGTCTTATCTAATATTTTTGTTAGCTTCTGTTCAAGTATTTTTTCATGCATTTTTAGTGCTGTGCTGAGAAGCATTACGCCTCTGTAATTAGTGCAATCTTTGTTGTCCCCCTTCTTAAATATAGGCAGTATCATCCCAGTTTCGGTATTCTTTTCTGATCATGTCTTGTTCATGACTTCTAGAAGTAGAAGTCTTCCTTGGGGTCCCATATTTTTCAGCGTTAGTTTGTCATGTGACGTTTTCCCGATTTTTAGTTTTTTTAACGCTTGTAGTTCCTCTAATAGTATGCCGTCTACTTTATCTTCTGTGTTGAGTTTTGTCTATTCTTTTGTTTCATTTTGTGGTGTCATTTTCTTATTGTTCTTATATAATAAATCTGCAAAGTATTCTTTCCATCTATCCATTATCTCCTTTTCGTCTTTTAGTGTATTTCCTGCTTTATCGTTAATAGTTAAAGGTTGGAGTTTACAATTTAATCCTAATTTTTTCAGTATTTTATAAAATAGTTTATGATTTTCCTTACTGTCTGTCTCTGTAAATAAAATTTTAAAATGATGTCTTTAATCTGCGTAATAAATTTGTTGATATTTGCTTTGTCGTTTAATTTTACGGGGGTTCTGCTATGGAGACGAGAGAATAAACTCTAGACAATTATGTACACACGGTTGTTAACATGCGGCATAAAATCGGGCAGACAGATTTCAATACAGGTAATCTTTCGTCACACATTCACGAACTTTACCGCACCAACTTTAGTTTATGCAAACTTTACTGGACGAGTTTGTAGCATGTTGTGAGATTAGGGCTAAAATCTGATCAATACATCGCGCCTGAGTAAATTTTACAACGAAATATTGTAATGCTAACCCTGCAAATAACAATATTTGCTTCGCGATATGCGTGGGATCCTGAGAAGCGTATATTTGTACGGTAAATCACTGGAGACCAGGGTTGAGCAGATTTAAATCAATTGATTTAAATCAAGATTTAAATCATGATTTAAATCAAGTGATTTAAAAAAAAAATCATTAATTTAAATCAAGTGATTTTAAAAAAAAATTATCAATTTAAATCACAGATTATATGAGTAGACACGATATAATATTTATAATAAAACAAAATTGAAATACTATTAGTAATTAAATACACGAAATGGTGAATAAACCATATCAATTTGCTCTTGTAAAGTAATATTCATTGTGGAAATGCAATAATTCAAAAAATAAATGACAAGTTTTTGACGTTAGCGAAGTGAACAGTCAGTTTTTTCAATTTCCACGGCACTCTATTGCTTCAATAACGATTTGAAGAAACATGTCGAATATCTCGAAAAGTATGAGTTTTGGGTATAGGACATACTTAACAAAATATGAAGCTCTTTTAAAGACGCATTCGATGACATAAAAAATACAGGGGTTCGCATTTGAAAAAATCGAGTTACAAGCTTTTGAAAATCATAAAAGTTGCCACCTATTTATAAACACTCCTGTATGTGTGATTCAAATTTTTTCATATCGAGCGAAAAGAGAAATTTTTTCTGCATGTCCATACCAAATTAAAACTCTGTACTTCAAAATAACTTTAAAAGAATGTTTTAAATAAAGACTTAAAACCTTGAATAATTTAGAAAATTAATTGTTTTTTACAACGCTTTATTAAAACCTTTAGTATTTTATATTGATGCAAATTTAAAATTAAGGCGGTCAAAAATATTAAATAAAAAATGGGGTGTTGTATTTGAAATATAAAAGTTACTATTAGTTCCAGAAAGGTGACTCACCCTGTATATTTGAAAATATTTTTATTGTGTTGTTTAGAAAAAACTGTATAAAATAGTATTTGATTCTACTTCATATCTCAAGCCGTTTAGCCACAATCGACCGATCCCGCACTAATGACTCACCCTGTATATAATTAATTAAACATCACCATTTAGCACTGATTTTTTCAAAATTCTTAATCATTATATTTAATTTTTCATTTTGACAAAAATTCACCAATGAATTAAATATATTGGTTATTAAATATATTAGCACAAAACAGAAATAGCATGTGAATATGTCACAATATTCGATAATATGGTACATTTGATTTAAACCAAAAAAATCTGATTTAAATCAAAAAAATCTGATTTAAATCAAATAAATCGATTTTTTTGATTTAAAAAAAAAAATCATGATTTTTATCCACCCTGCTGGAGACGGTAGAAAAACAGAGCAAAATTTGTTTAAAAATGAGTAAATAGGTGGTTTTGTGTTAGTTTCATCACGATCGCAATCGGTAACAACACAAGAGTAGGAAATAATCTAGAAGAAATAAAATTGAAAGTTTTAACACGTTATTTATTTTAAAAAGGGGTGAAAAACAAACCCATTTCTTTACTGCTATCTCTTTCATTGATCAGTCAATTATTGCAAATTTTGACCTAAATTTAGTGGTAACTTTAAGTTATGAAGACAAATTGTCAATGTCCTAGAAAATCACGTTTTCAGAACACTTTGTTTCTATAACTGTACAAATTTCTTCAAATATTTTAAAATTCAAGCTTGGTCTTATAAACAATTTTTGAGTCCAATAAATTAAATTTTGAAATTCAAGTTTGGCCTTACAAATAACTTTTGAGCCCAGATTACAAGGCTAGTAAACATCGCTGAATTTACAGTTGAAGCTTGAGTATTTAGTTTGCAATTAAAAGGCGCTCATTTTACGTCGTTTTTCTTGATATTGACAAAAACGTGTCTAGTTTCTTTAGTAAAGCCGATGCCTAAATTATTTATAATGTTTGAACAACCTCTAAACTTCTTTTCTTGTTTTACAACTTAATCTCCGTTCGTATTAATTTAAATCGTGTCAGATCCTGCTACGTTTTAGTATAATATTACAGAAAACGAAATATTTAACGTTAAAAACGTACAGGGTACATCAGAAGTCTCTTCATGTCTTTTAAACAGGGACTGAGAACGGAACGAAAACGAAAACGTTAAACGAAATTAACCGAAATTTTTTTAAGAACGAAAACGAAACCGAGAACGAAATTATTATTTTTCGTTCAAGAACGAAAACGAAATAAATATTTTCCAAAACCGGTTTTAACCAGTTTTAACCGGTTTTGTCGCTATTTCAATTTTATTTGTCAAACACAAACGCGAATTTACCTTCTGTACTGGGAGGCAGTAAAAAATCTCACTTGAAATAAGTGAGCTTCACTTTTCTCCATATATTTACGTGAATATGTATTAACAACTTTATTGTTTATACTTGCAATTTCGTGTAACGCAATTAACGGTACAGATATTCTCTATTTCTAATTTGTTTTTTAGATCATCAATATAGAATATACACTTGATTGGATATATATTATAAATGTGTATGTTTTATTTGCGTTTAGAAATAATAATAGTAAAATTTATTCTTACTTCGAAAAGGACTAATGTAAAAGAAGATTTATTGGAAGATGTGTTGCTAGTAAATTTTAACATAATGTGAAAATGTATATTGTATGGTATGTACAAACTATAAAGTTAAAGTATATTTTTAATTAATATAAGTTTTTTTTAATATCTTTTTTATTTATAACATTTAGTAAATTATCCATTTGAATTCATTCTTTTGACTTTTTTAATAATTACAGCAGGATCTTATTTAATTCAAATGCATAGATTTTTAGTACTAAAACAAATTTAAAACAGCACTTGCTATATTTTCATATTTTTAGATAAACATCGTGTGTCTAATTTAACCTAATCACGTTGTGTTTTTGCACCTTACGGGAGTTAAACTTAATAAAATGGTTAATTGTTAATGTTTAACGATTTGGTAAATTTAATATGGCGATGGTTCGCCAGTCTAAAATATGCTGTCCATGAGCATCAAACCCCATCGTCATCGTTTATATTTTAGTTGAGACGCAAATATTGTTATCGTATTTATAGAGGGTTGTGGTGACTAGAAAAAAAAATGGATTTTTTGACGACAAAAAAAATATTGTAAAACCGGTTTTAACCGTTATTATTTCGGTTCACGAAAACGAACAAAGATTTTTTTGGGTTAGAACGAAAAGAACGAAAACGATATATTTCGTTTTCGTTCCGAACAGAAACGAACGGAATTTTTTTGGTTTTTAGTCTCTGCTTTTAAACATTTGTATACATAGCCTTATGTCATGATTGTACGTATATTTTTATACTAAATACTAACTAGGATTTTTTGTGTTTCAGTTTTTATATATTTTTCAAAAGTTATGAAATTTATACACAAATATATTAATAATAATTCGTCAAGCATCATCTGGCATTCTAAAACAATTCATGCGAAACTCATTGTATTTTATCAAAATACATAAATGTTTGGGACTCACTGTTTTTTTTATACATACAATGGCTTTGTAGGCAAATAGGCAATAAATGCAAGTATTATAGGTTTAATAACAAATATTGTACCCCTATTTTTTGACAAGGTTTTTAATAATGTATTATCAGTTAATTATTAGAAAGAATAAAGTTACATTAAAATAAAAAAAACAACGTCTTTAGTTTAGAAACAACTCCTTTCTAAAACTATAGTTCAAAATATTGTACAGCAGATGTAGAAATATATTTGTCAATAAATACCAACAAAAAAGTCTGTTTCAACAGGTTGATCTACAAGTTGAAGCTAATCAAAATAGGTTAAACTAGGTAGATCACAAAAAAAAAAAAAAATTGTGAAATCAGCGAATGTAAACTCGGTTATGTACATTTTTGAAAATGTATTTTTAAGATCTGAAGATACCTACATATTTTCATGAATTTTATGCTGAATTAATAATTCACAAGTGTTTGGTTTTGACTAAACGTAATACATTTTTAATTCGGTTTCTACCGGAGGCATTCTTTACAAACGAATTGCAATCAAATGTTGTTTAAGATCTGCAATGTTTTGTCTTTGCATCGATTATTTGTTTGTTGCCAGTAAACAATTAATAAATCAATTACGGTCGCGTTGTTTACGTTATTTTTTGAAATCAATTTGTTTTAATTGCGTTCCATAGTCATTATTTTCTTTAATTTGCTTTTATTTAGTTGTGTATTCGGCTGCTTGTGAAACAGCAAAGTCGAACTTTTAATTACCGTGTGCTTTCTTTTTCGTCATGCGCATCACCAGGCAAGAGGGGATAATTCGGCCTTAGCAATAAGTGGCAATTTCCAAAGTAAGCCAATTCATTTTAAAGACGAAAGTTTCAAAGTATGTCGGGAAATTACAAAACTATTTAAAGCTATGCTCACCATGACCTTAGCCAAATAATGGGACGTAATCGTAAAATGTCGTGCGTTTACCTTCAATAAACCAACTATTGTGTGTTGAACGAATTCCATGAAAATATTATTGGTCGTCGTGGCCCACTGCTCTTTGCTTTGTAGATTCGTTATCGATTGTGTCAGCACATTTTCTCGTTTTGTCTTATAAACCAGACAGTCACTGCTTATATAAAACTACGGTGCGTACATTATTGAACAAAACCGGAGAGGATCCCTTTTGCGGAGACCGCTAGCGATGCTTTGCCGTGGGTTAAAGTAAATTAACTGATATGTCCAGAATTGAACTAGTCTGAATGAAATTTATTTGTACATCACAAATCAAATATCACAAAGCTTAATTTAGATTCGGCCGAAAATTCATTGAAAAAGTTTTTAAAATGTAGACACTAGACTAGTGGTGCGCAAACTATTTTTATTTCCGATTCCCCCATTTTGTGTAAAATTTTGTCGCAACCCCTGGATAGACAGTAGACGTTTTATTAATCGTCAACGTAGTTAAAGTAAAATTTTTCTGGGATTTGCGCTTATTTTTCTGCCTTATTAGAGGTCTGAATAAAACACATAATTTTATAAAACAATGGTTTTATTTATGCATATGGGTACAATATTTTTTTTATGAAAAATACTTTTAAAAAACTACATCATACGAATTCAATGTGAGGTATGAGCTTGCAAATAGCTACGATTGATTCTATGTTCGGATCTGTAGGTAAGGTAATTCCGGGAGATATGCCCCACTGGGAGAGATGCCTCGGTTGTTCTATTTTCGCATGCTAATGACAGATGCCAAAATTTGTACTGTATTATTGTTCCGTAACAGTTGCTATCTGGAAGGCATACTGCCGTTGGCAAAAATTTCGGGTGGTGTGCGGTTGTCAACAAAATTAAGATGAGTTCAACGATTTTAACATGGCGCTATAATGTAGTAATAACTTAAAGATACCGGCAATTCGAAATTTATTATTTTTCATGGAATACTTTTAGCCAGCTTCTCAAATACATTGTTAAGGTTATTATTGCAATAAGATACACCGGTATCTTTTAAGTTCCATTTTTTTTTTCCTGGGGCATCTAACCCGTACTAAAAGGAGAGTTGCCCCATTTTATCGAGAAACAGATGCCCCGGTGGAACATCTATTCCTTATACACAATACAGCAACAACTAATCAATTTATTAATTAAAACTGTAACACAAGCATCCTAGAAAGACTATATTGACATTATTTATGAAAAATAAAATATGTTCAGAGATGCCTACGACGTATACGGGGAAAACATCTTATAAAACCAGAAGGCAATGGTGTTCAGAACAATTCAGAGAGGAATTAAGAAGAACAAAATCTTTTTAACATATGTTCAGGGACAAATCCCTTAGCTAGGATGACCAACTATAGCAAAGGGATAACATTTTTGTAATAGTTAGGTAGTAAGTCAAGTTGCAAAATACATTCTAATTCAAGTTCTCATTTGACCACATGCGTTAATTCGATACAAGTTCTCATTCAATACCAGTCAAGTTGTAATCTTAAACAAACTTCTTGGTTCTGTAAATAAATTACATTAAAAAAATGTAAAGCCGACGTCGAGCTAAATATTTTAAGAAGACGAACAAGCAGACTAAGCGTCGAAACGTTCGTCCTCCTTTACCGTCGTTATCGTCGTCGTACATAACGACGTCGTAAGTGTGTTAAGTTGATATGATCAATCGAGTGTACGATTCGTAACATATCAATAAAAATACATTTTGGATTAAATATTTTTGGTTTCATTGATCGTTTAAGGCCGGGGCATCACTTCCATTTATTTGGGGCATCTCAACCGCACTGTCGGGAGAGATGGCCAAAAACCTGGTTTTGCTTAATTTTTTTTTTGTAAACTTCCGGTCGTAATATTCAAATTTTGAATGTCGTGCGTTATTCTCAATTGAATTGGCTATGCATATCTATTTTTTCGGAGACTATAAAGTCAAAAATTATTAAAAGGTGATTTTTTTGCCTTAGGTGGGGCAACTGTCCCGGAATTACCTTATTGGAAATCGCAAGCCGTAAGTCATCCTGCGGATCCAATCGAGATCGATATTTTGTTTTAATGACAACTAATTTTGAAACACCGGTGTCACATAAGTAGGTCGATGCAAAGTGAATCAAAATATTGATTGCCTTTTTCTTCAATTCGGCATATTCGTTTCCAATCGATAACCAAAATTTTTGGCAAGTCAGGGACTTAAATTGAATGCGCAGTGTTTTGTCGCTTGAAACATCAATTAACTGTTCTTTTTCATATAAAGGGATATTGGAATTAAAAATATCAAACAAAAATGGATCACGGATCCAACCTAATTCATTATCTGGAAGTTGTTCGAACCTTTTCGAAAAGTTTCCTCCCAATTTTATCATTTAACGGGAAATGCTGTTTTAAAATAACAAAAAACCTATATTATTTTCTTCAGTAAATTTTGAAAAGAACGGGTTCAATTCTCCTTGCCAAAGTATTAGCTTATTTCTAAAAGCTTCAATTTTACTGCTCGATGTTAAAATGTTTGTACTCTGTCCCTGTAGACTCAAATTCAAATCGTTTGTTTTAGAAAATGTCAACCATGTAACTGACTTTTCCGAGCCAATCTTCATTAATGAATAAACTTGCCAATATTAGTTTCTTTTCTACCAAAAATATGTACACTTCGTTTCTCAAATCGAAAATTCGTCGCATTATATTGCCGCATGAAAGCCTTCGGTATGTAATAATAATGTCTCATACACAGAATGCAAATCAACGTCTTTTACAACAAGAGCTTGTCTATGTATCATGCAATGGTTAAATACTATATGGGGAGCGATTTTCATTATTAACCCTCTTAGCCCTTTATTACTAAGTGTTAATGCTGCAGCACCATCAGTGCAAACTGCGACACAGTTTGTCAAGGTAAGGTCATTTGTTTTAAAATTTCTATTAATAATTTCAAATATTTTCTCTCCATTTGTTTTTCCTTCTAATTTTTTACAACATAAAAATTCTTCTGATGTGTTTTCTTCAAAAACGTATCTCACATAAACAATTAGTTGCCACATTTTAGTCATGTCAGTACTTTCGTCAAGTTGTAGAGCAAAAACAGGAGACTTTTGTATTCGATTTAACCGAAGTGGTTCTATATTACGTGATATGGCGGAAATTCGGCGAGAAACGGTTTCTCTTGATAATGGTATTGTTTTTAAATCGTTACAATATTTTTTTGCATGCATAATTGATGTCATTTTAATTGCTGAAGAAAGAATGATTCTCCAATTGTATCTGGTTTCAAATTTTTCCCTATTAAATATGAAACTTCTAATAATGCCCGTAAAGCCTTCTCAGGAAATTTAATGTTGTACAATTTTTCAAAAATACATTTTGATTTTTCATACTTTCAGCCCGTTTTTTTTTTTAATTTTACCGGTACCTGATATTTGTTGAAAAAAAGCCTTATATTTTTAATTGCCAAATTAATTTCTTTTAATTTGGTGACCCACAAAAACCTTCTCGCGACTGTTCAGCCAGCCCAGTTCTCTTTGAAGTTTCCAAAGGTTTCTTAAAAATTCACTCACAAATGTTACACATTAAAGACATCAGAAACTATAAAATTTAAAAAACTGTAGCTTCGTATTCTGTCACACTAGGTTTTTAATATTTGCAGTGCAATATCTACAGCTTGAAATGTGCCAGAGTGAAAACAAACTACACAGAATATTTCTTTTTAGCAAAATCCAAATTTCTGACTAATCCAAAAATTTGGAACGATACGAAAACTTTCAACCCAAACATTTTCGAATTCAGCTCATGCAAGTTTAAAGTATATATTTTTCTCAAAATCAGTATGGCACGATATGTGTACTGCAATGCCCAAAAAAGTTTTAAAAAAATGTAATGGTATTTTAAAAAACTTATAAAAACAGCGCACACAAAAAACGTTTTTATTCTTTTGTTGGTACAGCTCCCTTTTTCAAATATGATACATCGCCATTACTGTTGAAAATTGTCTCAAAAACATTTGAATCATTTAAATGCCGCCCGTTTCAAGTAATAATTAACGGCCTTACAACGGCCGCGTAAATTAAATCTTGAAATATTGGCCCACTCTGTTTATAATACTCCAAAAATAATATTGGGGAAAGTTTAAAGATTTCAGTTTTATGTATCTTTTCAGAACAATATAATTCAAAAGTAATTAAAAGCTAAACCGTCTGTGAGGGAAAAGCTGTCGCGGCTTTGCTCGTTAATAGGGTAACTTATGACTCGCAAATAGAGACTCTAAAAAGTCCTACAAAACGTCAGCAAAATTATATTTTTGACAAAGCATTATTACGAAACAATCAACGGTGCAAAAACAAATGCTAACCGCTGTTTTTCAAATGTGTGCTAAAACTTTTTTAAAAGCACTTCTCCGTAAAACGTGAATAGATTTTTATAAGCAATATACTACAATATTACAATTTTAAACCACAATTTTGATACGAGAACACTTCCAACAAAAACTAGCAAATGATTTACTTCGAAAATTTCACGACTCCACGAGGAGATCCCTCGTGAAACAGCTTTTATAATACCTTTAATAAATGATTTTGTTTTGACTTTTATGTGTACGTTTACATACAATTTTGGGGCGTTGTATGGCAATTGTAAATTTTGTATTCGCCAGACTCAACCATCCGTGGCGGTAAATCTAACAATAAAATATATGGACCATTCGTTATAAGGTCCATGTTCGCATTATACAACAAGAACAAGCGTCGAATACCGCGATACTTTATACAACACAAGATAAATTTACATCACTATTATTTAAAGCTTGAAATGTACCTTTGATGTGCTAATAATACGATAGCTTTAAGTGCCTTAAAATTTTGGAATCTGTTAACACTATCTGCTTTTCGAATTATAGTTATTGCGTTGAAAAATCATTGAATTCATAGCAAACAATCAAAAGCTGACATATTCTTTGCATGACGTACTACTAAACACAAAATTTGACTAATTATTTTTTTATTATTAATCATTTTGTTATGAAATCAAACAATCATTATAAACAAATGAGCTTATGCAACTTTTGGATGGTTTATCGTTAGTTAGTAGTAGTATGTAAGAGGTGGTGAAAGATGTTGTTTTTTGCATAATTAAATTCAAGATGATTTTATTTTTATTCAGTTTTCCATGACACTAGCTATGCCAGTGAATTAAAATAAATCTTTAATCTTCTTCTTAATGGGGTCCTTTTGTACCTTTCGATGTCGAGGTATGTTTTCCCAGTTGTTGATTATGTTTTTCCTCTTTGCCCCTGTCTATCATTAGCTAACTGTGACACATCTCTCCAGCTGACTCTTTTTTCTTCTAGTCCATGTCTCACATCGTTTTCTCATTTTGTTCCTAGTCTTTCTCTACTTCTTTAGTTAATTGTTGCCACCGTATTGTTGGTGTGTTTTCCTTCTAGGCTTATTTTGTGTTCCTCGTTGCTAAACTTATCAATTGGTCTACATTTTAATATTCTTCTTAAAAACCTCATCTGCTGCGTATGTATCCTTTGTTTTCGCTTTCTTGTTGGTGCCCAAGTTTTTCTTGGCCGAGCATAATTGAAATCGTTACATGATTCTTCGTTATAACCATAGTCTTCTTTTTTAAATCTTAAATATGTCAGTTGTATTAATTTGTACATTAGGAAAAGATTCGGAAAAACATTGTAGGCATATTTGCACAATATGAAAAGTGTATAGTTTTAAACCAAAATTTCAATTCTTATGGGCCATTTTTAATAATTTAAAATTGATGTAAGTCGTAAGTCTAATATTCTAAATATACAGGGTGTGTTTAAATGGGCAGAAGCGCTCCACGCGACGATGTTCTTCGTAAAATTCCAAGTCGAAAATCTTAATACAAAAATGTTGTACCATGCTTGCTGTGTCTGCAAGAGGTCCTCAAAGTTTTGACATTCGGTCCTTTAAAAAGCTTATTATTTAATATTTTTTAATGAAAACGCTGCGGTTTGGAATAAAAATAAATTTCAAATAATATTTTTTCCTAGATATTGTGTTTTTCCTTTCAAAAATCGGTATTGAAAATATGTTAATCACTGATTTAAATGAAAATAATACATATGGCAACATTGTCATTTGTTGTCATCTCTGTTTTTCTCGTAATTTCTAGTTTGTGTCAGATGATACCTAAAAGTTTGCAGCTATGTTTACGAAGCGAAGGCTTTCAGTTCGAACAAATATTATAAATACCTAAGTAAAAATTGCTGATAAAAAAATGTCCAAACGTATGGTTACTAACTGTTAAGTACACAAAAAGAGAAAATGTTTTTCAATAAATTTATTTTCTTTATAAACTTATTCGTATACTCGTTTTTTATAATAATTATATAAGATTGGTAACTTAAAAACAAATTCTAATTGCACATAAAAATTAAAAAATTAAATGTAGTCATTTTTTATTCATCATCCTCACTTTCGTCTTTTTTGTATTTATTCACACTACTAATTTCGTGTAGTATTTTGTAATTTTCTTTTATTTCATTATAAAAATCAATACACGAAAAGTTCTTATAATTATAAACTACCTTTAAAATTCCGCGTACAGTGAAAATTTTATGTTTATTTCTCTCTTTAGTCCACTGTCCGCCGATCATGGAAAATATTCTCTCCACGTTCGCGTTTTGGCCAGGTATCGCAAAAAAAAAATTCACAGATTTTTAGTATTTCAGAATGAAACTCAAAAGTATTTGTTTTGAAGTATTCTACCCATTTAAGGCAGGAAACAAGCTTTTTAAAAGGTTCAACATTGAGATTTTTTTCTAAAAATACTTTTAAGTTACAAAACTGGTCGAAACATTTTGTGTCATCCACAACAATATTTTTAGCTGCAAGAAATATTATACACTTTTCAATTTCTTCCCATGTTGGAATATGTTCTAATTTCATACAACTAAAACCATTGAAAGTTGATAGCTGATAACTCCATAATTTTAAATATTCAAAATTTCACATGCTTTTTTAC
>OX393584.1:12462442-12827730 GCA_947652605.1 Elmis aenea
AAAAAACTTTTTTTTATTAAGTTGACATTAAGGGCAATAATGGACTTTATCGCACTAATGGCGCACCCTGTATATATAAAAATTAATAAATAATAAAAAAAGAAAGAGAACAAAAATATTCTCTTAAAAAAGAGAACATGTTCTCTTTAAAAGAGACCTATTGGCAACCCTATCCAAACGCAAATCAATGGATGCAATGTTGCCAATTTTTTTTTTCTTTAAATGGTTCCTGAGGGCATAGGAAGCATGGTACAAAATTTTTGTATTAAGATTTTCGACGTAGAATTTTACGAAGAACATCGTCACGTGTAGCGCTTCCGTCAATTTATACACACCCTGTATAAGCAAACCTATATAAAAAAAACCAAACTATCTCTTGTTAAACAAAGCTAGCAATGGTATCCAAAAATTGCAAACTTGTCATGTTTTACAAAATAAAAAATTGCATAAATTGTGGAAATCTTGTTAACTTAAAACACTGGCCCAATATTTTTTGGTTATTCTGCAACCTACTTTGGTCAAAAATTCGCTTCAATTTACGTTGAAATCAGGGGTTTCGAACGAATCACAGAGCTGGAGCACTGAGCAGTGGAGCAATGGGTTTTTGTCAGGAGAAAATAGTTTTAATTGCTGAATTGCTTCAGTTTATTATGCACAATTTAAAAGAAAACACGTTTTTTTTTCGTAAATTCAACATTTAAAGATCAATAATTTTTTTTACAAACAGTCCTTTATTTTATCTTGTTTGTCAGGGTCAAATATTGCAATTTTAGACCCATTTACACATATCCGATAAAATTAAAGCTTAGTTTTTAAAAGCAAAGTTTTTAATTAAAAGACTTATTTGAAACATTTTATTAATATTTGGAGCATGAAGCGAATCTAAAGCTAGAGCTGGAGCACGCAGATTGATGTCGGAGAGGAGCAATTAAAAAATTGGACTTCGCCAAACCCCTGGTTGAAATATTGATATATTTTATAGCATATATTTTTCTTAAATTCTGTAAGTAGCTGATGAATTTTATCGATTTTGTCATTATTATTTTTCTGAGGCGGCTGTAAAGCAACAAATTTGAACTGGATACAGCGGGTTTAACAAGCAATCTACCCGTCAACCCTAATAAGCGGAGCGATTTAATATAAATCAGTTTTTCTTAAAATTTCAGACATATTGCGCGGGTTTCTGAGTGGATTTATGTGTGCCACATACATGTGTAATAATAACCTGTCATGCAATTCTTAGTAAATATACCGGTGCGAGGTGTACATCGATCATTCTTATCTACCGTATCGCGATGTCTATATAGTGGCACGCCATTGTACGTATGCGCTAGCCTATACACATAGGTCATAAAACACATGTAATTGAAAATGTTTCCGCCGTTTTAAAAATCATATAACCGTCGAATTTACGATTTGCGTACGTTTTCACTGAATGTCCCGATTAAATCGGCAATATATCACGCTGTTATTGTTTTATCGAGTGCCGTATAACGAACAATTTAAAATGGCGTTATATTGGTTGGATTCGGGAATAAAAAACGTTGTGCGCGCCGACAATCCGAATCGTCGTCAATAACAAAATCGTTTACCGGTCGTGTAAATCAGTATTAAACTAGGACGTCGGTAATACGCCGTCGGAACTTCCTCTCAGATTTCATAACGCACTTGCAGTTTTACTACTGATCGTTCGGCACCTTCTTCGTTCGCGCGACTCAGCAGAAAAAGACAATAACCATGTATGACACGATTTTATTAGCGAACTGATGTTTTACAGTACATGCAGGTGCAGCTTTCGTCAAATCCTAGTAAGAACTAATATAAATGCTCCATGGCAACTGCTATTATTTTCTTTCGTGTTGGTGGGTTTTGATATACCCACAAATTAACGCCGGCTTATGATATACGGTAAGCCTCGCTCGTTAATGTTTATGAAAGCATGCATTATTAACATATGGCGCTTTATTTAACCACACACTATTTCTTTAAAACTTTGTTGCAATATGTTACGAGACATTCTTTACTTTTTTTAATCCTTTCACATGTGATTAATAAAAAGTATTAAAAAACACATGTGCAGGGTATGAAGCGCCTGTGGCAGGTATCTAACTTGCGCCCCCCTTAACCCAAAATTGATAAAAAATTTGAAAAATTTTATTGTAATAAGTTAAATGTTACTATATGCAGTATGTTAAATATTTAGTATTAACCCCATCAAAATGAGTTGCCTGTAAATCCAATTACGTATTTTATAAATAAATAATCTAATAAATAAATTTTTATTCATATTCAATCTATATATATAAAAATGAATGTATGTTTGTTTGTTTGTCCTTTATGCATTCCTATACCATTCATCCGATCCTGACCAAATTTGGCACAGACAATCTATAGGACCATGGGAAAAAGATGGGCTATATAAGAATTCCCAAAAAAATCGTCCGGAAAAGATATTGAGGAAAACGTGCCAAAATCTTACACGCAACACTTAAATCGGGTCGTCTGGAGCAAAAATTTCGTCAAAATTTGACAATTTGACGTAACATTTAAACGCTCAAACCTTCTCCGATTCGACCTTTTCGCACATGTGTCGTACCGATTCAGAATCGTCTCGCTCTTCCCGACAAGTGCGTACCAAACAACCACTTTCGAGTTAAATAAAAACGTCCACCGGGCGCGAGCGCGAAGCGCGAATAGTCTGATAAAAAAATTCACCGAGCGAAGCCGGGTAACTACGCTAGTGACTAATAGATTAAAGAAATACACGATGTAGATAATATAAAATAAGATAATAAAAACATAAATAAGTTCAACATATTTTATGATGTAATTTTTTAGCTTTTTTATTTACAAACACATCTACTATATCGTCGTAATTTAATGTTTTTGCAATATCTTTTTCAATTGATATTACAGATATGTTTGTTAATCGCATTTGTCCAATAGTAGAACGAAGGTAGGATTATAAATTTTCAATTTGCTAAACGAACGTTCGCATGACGCTGTTGTTACTGGTATTGTGATTGTCTAGATTTGGATACGTGTTTTGTAATGAGAGTTCGTAGTTTTTTTTGCAAGATTTGAAAAGCGTCGAAACGCCTAAATTTTCAAAAACTTCCATGACTTGGTATTTTAAATTTCACATACAAATTCTGGAGCATCTAGCAGTGGTTTCCAACCTGTGGGGCGCGACCCCCTAGGGGGGCGCGAGACTATTGTAAGGGGGGCACGCAGCTGTTACCAAACTTTATTTTTGAATACAAACAAACAAAAAAAACCCTATTTTTACAAAATATGGTATTTTGTTTTGAAGCCCATTAAATAATTATTATGAAATAGATTGTTACGAAAAGTGAGGGGGGCGCAATATTTTTTTTTATAAAAAAGGGGGGCGGAGGTACAAAAAGGTTGGAAACCACTGATCTAAGGTCTGATTACATAAATGCTAAACCTTAGATTAACTCTGGGTTGACGCCTAGGACCAGGGATTAACCCAGGGTAAATCCCGGGCTTAGCTTTTATGCAACTGGGCCTAATTCAATTATATTTCAAGGTGACGTGTTTTTTCCGCTCGCGCGGAGACTGCTATAGGGGGATTGACCCCCTCTTCAGTCGTAAGAGGTACAAGGATAATGGGTAGGGATGTGGATAGTCAAGGATGGGCAAGGTTAGGTGGAAGTAGTGCCACAGCATTTGCCTTAACCATAGAGGAAACCACCTGAAACCTCTACAATGACAGTCGGCCCTGGGAATCGAACCCAGGATCTCCCGATTACAAGTGAGGTTGTTTTACCAACCAGCCACCAAGCTTGGTTTATATTTCAATGCCAGGTCAGCTGCGCATCGTTTGAGATCATCTAGCATATAGCGGCATAATTTTTAAAGCGTGTCCATTTAGAACACTCTTGTAAAGCAGTAAATCTATCATTGAGTTGTATAAGTATTAGATATAAAACTTCACACATTTTTGTTTTTAGTAATGTAGTTTCATTCATGGCAAACGAATCATCAATCAGTAGCTTTCGTACCAGGCATGTTTAAAAAAATATATATAAAATAGGGAACTTTTATATCTATTTATTTATTTTTATTTTTTACGTCTTGCGCCCCTACCCTAGTTGCGCCCGTAGCGGGCGCCTCTCTCGCCACGCCCTCGTTACGGCCTTGCACATGTGTGTAAATGACCGGTAATTAACTTTTTTACCAGGGACCTGAACCGAAAAGAATAACGGTTCGATTCCGGTTACCGGTTCAATAAATTTTAACTTTTCGGTTTACGTCCGGAACTATCGGTTTTTATTTTATAATGGTCTGGTAACCGGTTCGGCGGCAACGTTTCAATTCCGGCTCCGGTTCAATGCAAAACATGATAGTAATGCATATTTATAAATTAAATTGCCTGAACTTGTTTCATATTTGGTAAAATGTAATCAAAATTACGGAAACACAAAATTTACAATGTCGTTAAAAAAATAATTGGACCGAACCGTTATGTAAACCGATTCACACCAATCGGTTAGATTAGATTTTGCGGTTTTGTGATTTTTTAAATAAAAGGTTCAGTTCCGGTTCACGGTACGGTTCATGAAAAAAACATTGGTTTGTTCCGGTTTTTGTTCCAGCTCCGGTTCGGTTCGGGTCCCTGCTTTATACTTAATTAAAAAACCGTCTATCCTATAATTTATTCTACAATTTTCATTTTGCTTATTTATCATTACCAATAGAATAAAAAAATTCCGAAAGACGAAGCAAAACAAAGCTGTAAAAAAGTATAGTAAATAATTTGTATGTTATTGCTAGTCGTAAAAAAATCCTGTAAAAGCTTAAAAGCAGTTATAAAAGACTTTCATAAAAAAAGTTTTGGTTACAGAGTCTGTCTAAAGCAAATGCAGAAGCTGCGATCCACACAGGACTTTGTTAATAAATTAGGACAAAAGTTTGCCAAAAACCAGTAAATAGGTTGAATAATAGTTGAACACTACATAATTCATAAAACAGGGGGACTATGTAATCGGTTTACAGGGCTTTGTTTGTTACTATCAACATACATTTTAAAAAAATATACAAAACTAACAGCGAATCGATTAGTCCAGCAAAGTTGCGTGGCGTTACAAAAAAAAAATGTAAAAAACATAGTGTTGCCATCCTTCTGAGAAAACTGAAAAATGATGATATTTCAAAACACAAATATCACTAAATATGACAGAAATAAGTTGGAAAAAAAATTAGTCGTAGATCATGGATTAAAATGAAAAATATTTCGTTCGGTTCTGATGGAAATCAAAACGAAAAATTTCGTTTTCCGCGCTCTATGTTCCCACCCACATAATTTCGTTTTCGTGATCCAGAAATAAAGAACGGTTAATACCGATTATAACTTCAATAAGATTAATACAATAAAACATCGATTCGAATATTCGATATACCAGATTATAAATATTTCATGTATGCAATAATTAGTAAATTAACCAGGGAGTAAAAACGAAAAAAAATCCGTTCGTTTCTGTTCGTGAACCGAAATAATAACGGTTAAAACCGGTTTTACAATATTTTCTTTGTCCTCAAAAAATCAATTTTTTTTCTAGTCACCACAACCCTCTATAAATACGATAACAATATTTGCGTCTCAACTAAAATATAAACGATGACGATGGGGTTTGATGCTCACATCAAGTTTAACACCCGTAAGGTGCAAAAACACAACGTGATTAGGTTAAATTAGACACACGATCTTTATCTAAAAATATGAAAATATAGTGCTGTTTTAAATTTATTTTAGTACTAAAATCTATGCATTTGAATTAAATAAGATCCTGCTGTAATTATTTAAAAAGACAAAAGCATGAATTCAAGTAAATAATTTATTAAATGTTATAAATAAAAAAGATATTAAAAAAAAACTTATATTAATTTGTATAGTTTGTACCTACATACCATACAATATATATTTTCACATTCCGTTAAATCTTACTAGCAACACATCTTGCAATAAATCTTCTTTTACATTAGTCCTTTTCGAAGTAAGAATAAATTTTACTATTATTATGTCTAAACGCAAATAAAACATACACATTGATAATATATATCCAATCAAGTGTATATTCTATATTGATGATCTAAAAAACAAAGTAGAAATAGAGAATATTTGTACCGTTAATTGTGTTACACGAAATTGCAAGTATAAACAATAAAGTTGTTAATACATATTCACGTAAATATATGGAGAAAAGTGAAGCTCACTTATTTCAAGTGAGATTTTTTACTGCCTCGTGGAGTCTCCCCAGCACAGAAGGTAAATTCGCGTTTGTGTTTAACAAATAAAATTGAAATAGCGACAAAAACCGGTTAAAACCGGTTTTGGAAAATATTTATTTCGTTTTCGTTCTTGAACGAAAAATAATAATTTCGTTTTCGTTCTTAAAAAAAAATCGGTTAATTTCGTTTAACGTTTTCGTTCCGTTCTCAGTCCCTGAAATTAACACAGTTTGCCTTTACTTTTGGTTACCCAATGGTAGCAGTAAAGAACGTTACAATATCTAATTTCGCTGGCCACATCCTTGATACCTAGATCGCGATGAATGCCACAGTTGCGTACGTACCACGGTTCATTGACGATGTAACGCAGCACTTTATTTTGGAATTGTTGTATTCTACTAAGATGACACGGTTAAGCACACCCCCATAGTTGTATGCCATACGCCCAGACTGGTTTCAAGATCTGATTATATATAAATACTTTGTTGTATATTGACAGTTGGGAATTGCGCTCCAACAGCCAATATAATTTTCTATATTTTGGACCCAACTCAGTCTTTTCTTTTTCACGTGTTCCTTCCATCGTAGTTTAGCGTCTAATGTTATTCCTAAATATTTTGCAGTGTTTTTGTTAGGAACAGTATACCATTTATAGTGATGGGAACGGATTCCTGATGTTTTTGTTCCTAAAATTTATGGGAGTTGATTTACCTCTTTTAATTTTATCAGCCATTCACTGGTCCAATTAAATATCTGATTACTGGCTTGCTAAAGTTTAATTGTCGTAGTTTCTATGTCTTTATCAACTGTGAGAATTGCAGTTTCATCTGCGAACGTGGCACTGGCAATAGTCACGGTTTTTAATTCTGGCAGATCAGCTGTGTATAGCAAATAGAGGTTCGGATCTAATAATTTACACTGAGATAAGGGAAACTCGCTTGTTTCTAGTGAGATATTTTGCCGCCTCGAAGAAGTCCCCTAAGCACAGACGGTAATCACTATTTGTGTTTAATGAATAAAATACAAATAGTGAAAAAAAAACGATTAAAATCGGTTATCGAAATTACTTACATCTATAAATGGAATTACTTGAATACTCCAACCATTTTAAAGGTACTTTTATTAACTATCGACAAATTTAATGCAGTGCTTGGCGGGATTTTCGCTATCAATGGCCATCGAAATTCTTTGATGGTAAAGGTATTCGATGTATGGTGGTGACTCGGTAGAATGGCGACTTTGTTTAGCGAAGCTCAATAAATATTTTGCAAACGACCCCCAGCGAGTTTCTCCCGAACGTTCTTTGTGAGAGACACTCCATTCGCCGTAAAACGCGATTGTGTCAAAAATTGAAAATACTTTGTTTTGTTTATGAAGTCCATTGCTTCCCTAACCTTCCCGGCAATTTACTCCTCTCTTTTGCTTTCATAAAAAATGGTTGTACCAAGAAATGTAAACAAGAAAGTAAAGGCAAAATTATGCATATTAAATAGCAACGTCGCTCAATTTAATTAACCGCGTTATATCAATGAGCTAGCTCTTTGTTAAACGTAAGACTGCATATTGTAAGGATTATATACAATACCAAATGTGAGGTACGTGTTTACAAGAGGTTTTCCGGAAAACGTTGAAAATGAGCTCGTAGACAGTATATTTACATTATAATAATTGTGGCTGTAAGGAGAATAAGAAACAGCAATTACACTCCAAATACGTTTACGATTTTTTTTTGTTTAAAAGCGAATGAAACAAAACCGAAAAGCTCAAACTTAAATCGTTAAACTTTTTGCTGTAAATTATGAAATTACTTCAACATTAAACATGCTTTGTTATTCAATTGTTTTTGGTTCAGATAGTGTGTAATTGACGTTATATGAGTGAACTTAAATAATAATTTGCAAACTGTCGGTTTACAATTCTGCACCATTCTTTAATTATGAAATGCAAAATAACTCATTACAGAGCACAATCAAATAAAACTGAAAACAATAAAACGAGTAGAAATTTTAAATAAATAAAACTTCAGTCGAATCGCTCACTGGAAATGTTGGTTGAAAGAGGAATATTTTGATGTACCGGGTGGTCCCAATTTAATGGTATACAGCCTTTTGCATATTATAAAAGAAAGATTGTAAATAGTTAAAGTTAAAAAATAGCAGGCTTTCAAAACGAATTCAAAACAGTTACACATTCATTTTGCCATTTTCGGTCTTTGAGTTATTAAACATATTGTGATAAGAAAAAAATAAGTAATAACAATTTTAAACAAAATATCCAATTTTTTTTATACAGGGTGTTGCATGACTAAACGGCCAAACTTAAGAAGCATATTGTTTCAGTCAATTTAAACAAAAAATGTTACATAAAAATAGTCCAAAACTCGATGGTTATCGATTTATAGACCTTTAAAGGTTATAAAAAAAAGTCAATTTTAACATAAAACATTATGAAATATCGCTTTTATCTTCTAAAATATTGATTTAATAACAAAATAATTTTTGTAAAAGATGCATCGCCATCTTTTTTGCGCTTTATGGTGTACTCGATTTTGTTTTGTTTTTACGGTTTATTTGCTATGGAAACCAACCTAGTTATTTTAAATAGAACAGCCTGTATATTATTACATTTTTAGATTCCTCTTTACATGTACTTTATAAAATGTAAACGGCCATATAGGCCTAAATTTAACCTTGTTCGAGTTATTCACTTTTGGTATTTACAAAAATGACTTAATTTAACGAATTCGATCGAAAGTAACAAACACCCTGTAAACAATTTCAAAAGTTTAAAGAATACAAATCGTGTATAAAGTTATCGGAAATACAACTTCCAAACGAATTTCGGTTGTCACAACACATTTCTTAAATACTTGATCTTTTTGAAAGTGCTACATTGCTCAAAATTTTCGAGAAAAAAATTAATTACTCGAACGCGGTTAATTTTAGGCCTATACGACCTTTCACATTTTATAAAGTACATTTAAAGACGAATTTAAAATGTTATAATCTACAGGGTGTCCTATTGAAAATAACTAGGTTGGTTGCCATAGCAAATAAACCTTAAAAAATAAAACAAGTACACCATAAAGCGCAGAAAAGATGACGATGCAACTTTTATTAAAAAAATGTTGTTAAATCAATATTTTAGAAGATAAAAGCTGTATTTCATCATTTTTATGTTGAAATTGATCTTTTTTTCCCATAAACTTTAAAGGTCTATAACTCGATAACCATGGACTATGGTTTTGCCGTTTGGTTATGCAACACCCTGTATAATACCTGTGTCTACGTTTAGGATTTTAATTATGCATTTAATTTATTAGCATAAAAGTTTTGTGTCGATAAACTGTAGAGTTTTGGTCTTAAATTATTTTTCCATCTTTATTTATAAATGACTTTGATAACATCGAACATGGAGCACCCTGCACAAAGCCTTAACGATAACCTCAATTATCATATTCTAATTACAATATACACCAAAGCACATTAACCTTAAAATCACTTTTTATTTCATTTTTGAAAAGTTAAGCGGTAATTTTGTTAATTAAATCTTGTTTTAACATGTGTACCGACTTAATCAATAACTCGATGCAAAAGCGTCTATAAAAGACCAAAAAACTGGAGAAACGGAACCGCCATAATAACTTCTTTAAAATTTAGAAACACCTTTTTCACTTGATATTTAAATGAAAATTTCCCAACTTAAAAATTGCATGTTTTTTAAGATCACGTTCCATTAACGAGATATTTAATATCACGTTCTTAAATGAAACTGAAAGATCTCAGGAATGTGTGGTAATATATTAAAGCTAATAAAAGGAAACACGCACTCTCTGATGTGTTAAGAGCTATAAAAATAAAGAGTGAAGTTAGTTTTTTGGGAAATACCTTCGCGGAATTGACACAATCGAAAAGAATTATTCTTCCACAAATCGGATCAAATCTAATTCGTTTTCAATTCGAAGTCGATTCGTATTTATAAACTCAACGGTGCACCGCAAAACAAACATTGCGATAATTTCTAAAAGGTTTTGTACGAAGAAAACACTTAAATAGTTTTTTTTTTTTTTTTTTACAAAAATAAACGCGCATAAAGCAGTTCAGACCAATACTTATCGTTCTATACAGGGTGTATATTTCGCCATAAAGAATATGCGGATCTTGGAAACAGTTTTTGTTACAGGAAAGTAAACTAGCAAAGAAAGCGTGTTTTATTTTAATAACAATCTAAATTAAAATCCTAAAACGTTAAGAAAATATGGAAACATTGAAATTCTAGATTTGTTTAAAACTTTGTTATAATTCACACTTAAAGTTTGGCATTTGGATGTACCGTTTCGTATTGCTTTATCGGAGGGGATATTTTGAATATCAACGAAGCTACAAAACAAATAGGTCATTACCGATTGAAATTTATGGAAAGAAGGTACTAATCAAAAAGGAAATTGAATACTCCAGTATAAATTCATTTTAGACCTATAGCACAGAGATTAAACATGGATATGCCGGGGACTATACTAGCTGGTCTCTAAAACGAGATAATTAAAGAAAATTTTGTATCTCCATAATCTATAATCATACTAAGTGTTCTTCATTGAGAACATCGTTCAATAGTAACAATCGATAGGTATTTAGAAACTAAAATTTCACACCTAAGGCGACTTTCTTATTCAGAAAATTCTATTGTAATTAAAACTGCACCTGCTTTAAGCAAGCTAGTCTTAAGCCATAGGAATTGAACAACAAAATGTATTACTTTGTGTTAAATTGTTTGACGAAAAGAACATTACTGCTTTGAAAATGTTCCAAAATGATTTAAAAATGAATGCTTTGGGTAGAATCACATTTATGCAATTAATTTCTAATTGGTGGAAAATTGTAAATTGCAGAAATGTATATAAAGGGCAACGTCTTAGTGACCAATATGCAGAACCAATAGCAAACGTGCACATGAAAACTTGGCATTTTTGAAAAATTTTGTAGAATGGGTTAAGAAATGGGATGAGTTAGAAATTATTGACATTGCTAAACAAAATATTTATTTGAGCAACAGAAAATACAATTTGTATTGTTGGGAAAATTTCAAACAGATGCATTGGAAGAATGATTTGGTCAATATAAACAAATGAGTGGAGTTTCTTATGATATAAGTGTAGAACAAGTTTTAGAATCTGAAAGAAAATTAAGAACCATTAATCTGTTTAAGTTAAAATCAGCGATTTACGGAAACTTTGAAATAAAAACCCTATTTTTTGAGTTATCACAAAATGACAATAAAAATTCAACTAATATTTACGAATAGGACAAATTATTTGAGGACATATGTAGATCTATATTGAAATATCAGTTTAGGTATGAAACACAGTTAATGTTTTTGAGAGACAATCAAATTTTCTACAAGACTATGTAAAAACATATAGGGAGTTGTATTTAAGAAAATCAAGTTATCGATGTTTAAAGTTTCACGAGTTTGCCCAAGCGTAAAAAACACCCTGTATAATATTTAAAAGTGTAGCTAAAGCAAAGTGTTAAATAATCTATTGTCAATCTAATTTTCAAACGAAATTCTACTGCCTTTTTAAATAACTTAAATGTTAAAAAAGATTGAAAGTGCTATATCGCTCAAAATTTTCATAAAAATGTAAATTTTACGAAAACGGTTGACTTTAGACCCAAATAACCTTATACATTTTTTAAAGTAAATTTTAAGGGAAATCTAAAAATGTAAAAATATACAGGGTGTGTAAAAATTGGCGGAAGGGCTACACGGAGCGATGTTCTTCGTAAAATTCTAAGTCAAAAATCTTAATACGAAAATGTTGCACCATGCTTCCTATGGCCTCAGGAACCATTTAAAGAAAAAAAAAATTTGCAACATTGCATACATTGATTTGCGTTTGGACATTTTTTTATCAGCAATTTTTACTTAGGTATTTACATTTTTTGTTTGAACTGAAAGCCTTCATTTCGTAAACATAGCTGCAAACTTTTGGGTATCGTAAAACACAAACAAGAAATAATTACGAGAAAAACAGAGATGACAGCTAAGGACAATGTTGCCATATGTATTATTTTCATTCAAATCAGTGATTTACATATTTTCAACACCATTTTTTGAAAGGAAGAACACAATATCTAGGAAAAAATACCATTCGAAATCTATTTTTATTACAAATTGCAGCTTTTTCATTTGCAAGTATTAAATAATAACGCCTATTACAGGACTAAATGTCAAAGCTTTGAGGACCTCTTACAGACACAGCAAGCATGGTACAACATTTTCGTATTAAGATTTTCGACTTAGAATTTTACGAAGAACATCGCCCCGTGTAGCCCTTCCGCCAATTTTTACACACCCTGTATAGGGCGTTCCATTTAAATTTATAAAGTTTGAGTCCGTTTCCGGTTGAACCGGGAGTCGTATTGTAACCTTAATATTTTAATCGAATCCGAAACATACTATAACGCTTAGATACTAAATTTCGTTGTTATATCTGCAACAGTATTCTAGATATTTGTCTGTTTCCATACTTTTGCGCATCCCTGTATAAGACGTTCTGAAAGCAATATTCAAATAATCAGCCGCGAGAGCTTATTTAATCTCAAGAAGCATTTTTTGAAATTCTTGGCGTTATGCAGAGATTTGATGATACTAATTCACTGTTTGCGGAATTTACTTCTCTACTTCTAAACCGTTTTCGCTCGCAATTTAAGGCAATCTGCTTGAATAATCGATCAAAAACTTCCATCAAAAAGTTTCCTTGTTGTTAATTTGAACTCGTAAGACATATTGAATTGTGCGCAAAGGTTTCAATAAGCTTCAAAATACGTGTTAAGCTAAAGCAAGAAGCGATTGTAATTTGAAAGTTTAAATAACTAATTACTACATAAACAGTAAATATTAACGAACTTTAAATGAAGCAAATTGTAAATTTACTGAGAAATGAAAAAGTAAAAATAAACTGGTAGATTCGTTTGTAAAAAAACTTGGGGCGGGTTGTCGAGTAAATTTTTTTTTTCTTTTGCAACATTTAAACCTTCTTTTAGAGTGCATTAGTGTAGGGTTAAAAGAGGTTTGATGTAGAAATTTGGTTCCATCACAATTCAAGTTGTGAAATTACTATTGAGATAACTAAACTATTCGACTCCTTTTTTCCAGAGAAAAAATAGACGTTAATTATAATTTACGATACTCTTTCTAAATAAATATGTTTTGTTAAAATTTAAAACTAAATGAACGGGGGTTAACCCATGTTCGTCGACGTGTTAAAATTAAGCACCGCGCAAGCGCAGTTTAGTGTTAACTCTTAAATACGTCATACCTGTAGAAATTTTGGGTTTTAAATACGAATCTTTGAAGTTCGTTGACACACTTCATAGCGGTCAACTTAATCGCGCTGATATTGCCTTGTTTAAGACGTTAACGTGGATTAATCCCAGGTTTACCTTTTATGCTATCCGGCCTTCAACTTTCAAATTAATGTGCCTTGAAACTTGAAGTTCAGCAATAAAATTATGGTTCCAAATTTCAAGTTGTTGCTTTTAATTTTTCTTTACATAAAAAGGCACACACAATAAATAAAAAAATTGCCAATTTTGTTCAACGAAAAATCTGGACAAAATTCGTCCAATTATGTTATGAAACTTTCTCTAGTTTCCTTGTGTAAGATACTGGCTAATATATTTGTATGTTAAATTCCACGAATTAGCCAAGGGCTAGTAAAGCCAAGGATAAACAAAGTTTGTATGATACTACACTGCCATCGAAACTTACTTTAAAACCAAATCCATGTAATTACATAAACAGTCAATAATAACCCACTGTTAAAGTTACATGTACAGTCTTTAAAAAAGTCAGGTTTTTTATCAGTTCATCACAATAAAACAGAAAACACGTTACAAATCACTATACAGGGTGTTTCTTAAATATTGCGAAAATATTCGGTAGGTAAATCCTTATCGAAAATTAAGGGGGGCTTTTATACAACTTTTTTCCTTTAGAGGTCTTCTTTCAGAGTTACACCTCCCTAAAGAGGAGCGGTAAAATTAGGTTCTTATTTTATTTCTCTAATTTTGATAAATATAGAAGAATGATATTTGGTAGATGTTTTACACTTATTAAAAAGCTTCCCATACTTAAACTTTTAATCATCCCCCACCTTTACAAGGGGCTAAAAAGTGCGACCCCTGTTGGTTTTTTTATCAGAACTTTTTGGAAGCTTAAAATTTTGCAATTTCTGTAAAAAAAATTATTTAAGAGATTGATTTATTTAAAAACCTTTCCTGTACTTTAACGTTTTTTGCAAAACCTACAGTTTTTGAGTAAGAAATTAAATTAGTAGACATAAACTATTAAATATTCTAAAATAAAAGGATTCATTTTGGTCGTTTACTCATTTAATTTTTTACTCAAAAACAGTAGGTTTTGCAGGAAAAGTTAAATAATAAAAAAGTTAGTAAATAAATCAACCTATCAAACTACTTTTTTTTTGCAACATTTTAAGCGCCTAAAAAGTTCTGATAAAAGCACAACAATGTCGCTTTTTTCAGCCCGTTGTGAAGGTGGGAGATGATTAAAAATATGTATGGGAAACCTTTTAATAAGTAGAAAACCCCTACCTCCTATCATTCTCCTACATATATTCAAATTTGAGAAATAAAATGAAAACCTAATTTTATCTCTTCTCTTTGGGGTGGTGTAACTCCGAAAGGAGACGAATGTCTAAGGGAAAAAATTATATGAAAGACCCCTCTTAATTTTCGATAAGGAATCACCTCCCAAATTTTTTCGCAATATTTAAAAAACACCCTGTATAGTATAAACAAAAAATGACTAACCTCAAAAATCACATTTATTATTTTACCACAGTTTGATGGTTGTCAAAAATCTTCATATTTAGGGTATTCTAGAGATCAACATTACCTCTATAACCTTGTTCTTTTTTAATTCCTGAAAAGTTATGCAAAAAAGGAAAAAAAAGCTTCATTTATTGACTTAAAATGTTTTTAAAATTTATTAGATACTCGTTTGAATTACTAGACTAAATACAGAATTAAGAGTTAAAAAAAATATTTAAAAAGAAAGTAATTCGCAGATACTACTTGATATTTAAAACTACCAGGCGTAAATAATCTTGTACAGATATTTCGCAAGAAACGCCGAGTTATTTCTTAATTTATTTCGATGTTTAAGACCTCAGGCAGCGAATACAAATTATGGAAGCAATAAAAATGTAATTAATTTTAAAGAAAACGGTGGTCTCAAAATTACCAAGTTAATTAAAAAGTTTCCTCGCACTGACCACTGAAGCAAACAAAATATTCAGAATTTACATTAAGACATTTAAACTTTTTTTAATCAGCATGAGAACAGTAAATAACAATACTTGTTGTGAAATAAAATTACAGAACAAAGCATTGAATATGCATTGTGATAAGTATAGTATATTAAGCTTTAAATATTTTTATGAATTTTAAGAATTTACAATGAGCTAAGTGGATTTATATCAAGAGGTGTTGAAGTTTTAAATAAAATGAAACGACATAACTTAAAAACTGATCCAAAAAAGTTAATTTTGAACAAGCTTATGTAACATTTGTGAGAAATTGCGTAGTAAAATTGTCAAAAATTACGCAGGGAAAAAATACACATTCGAAATTTCAGGATAAAGTGATTGCACATATTCGAGGCTTACCATGGGTAACTTTTAACCCTAATAGATACAAGCTCGGTCAATTGGGACAAAGGTTGGCTACTTCATAGGGCAATACAGCGATGCTTTTGTTTTTGAAAAAAACTTTAAGGCCTATTTGATATTAATAAAAAACCAAAAATTGTACACCTGGTATTATTTTATAACGTGACTTTAAGCTGTATTTAATAGTGATAAAGCTTCCGTGCCTAAACATTTTATCTATATTTGTCAATGGCTTTTTGATATCTAGACAATTATTCGTTGACATTATTATTTTGACATGTTTTACGAGTGGCGTTTGCAAGTAGTATTGTAAAACTATTGATACATCAAGGTATCGTAAACATGGCCATAAAAGATATTATAACATGGATTGTGTAAAAAAAAAACAATTAAGGAAAACGCTACACAGCACACGGCGTAATAAAGTTGTGAAGGTAATAAAAGGCCGCACGCAACTTTAAATGGAATTTGCGCCTTGTCGTAAGCAATCGCATTATATCCGATCATTTTGAATGATTTATCTTAACGAATTAGATTGAGTTCATCGATATAAACCGTGAAGTGATTTAGATTTGAACTTATTCGTCCTAATAGAACAGAGTTCGCCGGTGTTGACTCCGACCCCCCGCAATTCGAAACGAGACGGTACCACACCAACTACATCTGATTTGACCTTAACCGACCCGATACGTGATTACATGGGGTAACATAACGATACATTGAAATAAATATCGATTACACATAAATTTTACTGCTTAACAAATACCAGGTGCGTTTGAATCCACACGAGTGCAGGCTGCATAATATAATCGTTTTTATTTACTCTTTACTCAGTGCCACAATTGTGCTACTGCGGCCTTTTAAATGCCATACAGGGTGTGCCGAATTCAAAACTCAACATAAATTACGAATAAGATTTTTTTAAATCACAACTCTCTTAGTTCTGAATTATTTTATGAAAAACCAAAATAAAAGCAAAGACTAACTTTTTTTTACGAAAAACCGTAAATAAAACGTGTTCAAATAATAGGAGCCTAAACTTTTTATTACCACAAGATGCGCCCCTATTAGTGCTTCATTTTAAAACTACGTTTAAAAAGATCGGATGAAACGCAATAAAGTTATTCAACGTTTTGTGACTAGAGATTTTTTCTCTATCAGAAAATGTACTTAATGCCCTGAAACAATTTTCTTTAGCGTTAGAAACTCAGAAATACTGGGTTTAAAAGGTATTAAATGTATAACACAATATTTTTGAAATAAACCAGTAAAGAAGCAAAACAGTCATGAATAGAAAACGAAATTGAAGGTCTATATTGTAGGCTTCCGCGGCCGATGTTCAATGTACTTACTACTTATATAAGTTTTTTCCGGGTTGGAACCGCGTTAAAGGTTTCTTTATAACCGAAGTTTCGTCCTCCTTAAAGGGGACATCTTAAGGGTTGTTGGTTAAACATGGAAAAAATTTATATGAAATGAATGTATTTAGTTTTGATCGAATAATATCCAGACAATGAAGACTGCAATATTTATTTTAGATTTTTTAGCACCACACTGTGTAACTTTGTCTAAATTTAATCGTCTCCCAAACCTATAAAATAAGTAAGATTCCCATGTTTAGCCTGGTATTGTGGACAAGCTGTGTAACGCAAATAAATTTTGCACAGTTTGCTTTCCACGTAACAAAACATTTTTTCAGCGAAACGCTTCATGCAGATAATAAATTAGCCAACAAACATTAAAATCGATACTGGATGGTATCAGCGCAGAATAAACCCGAAAATATGATGACCATAGGTGGTAAAGTATTAAATAATAAAACAGACACGCCAAAACGCCTAGAACAATCCAACTGCACTCGACAAAGAAAATTGTTAAAAATTCTGTATACGCTCCTTTTTTATGACTTGTAAACTATCCTTTTGGTTGTTGGAGACGCCTAATATTCGATTTGCAAGTTAAAATATTTTGTTAAATTGAGAGTTATCACCGCTGTTTAAATTCTCTGTGCTCTTATGGGGATACCTGTGTTTTATTAAGGATATCAAATAGTTTAACTAACCCAAAATAGGCAGTTTTTCGAAACACACTAATAAGCATTTACAAAAATGAAGCATTATACGGGGTGATTGATTGAAACCGGTACTTAAAAAGATTTGAAGAATGAAAAAGGGTAATAATCTTGTGTAATTTTCCAAAAATATAAAATAAGTTCAAAATATTCGTGTTTGAATACTCTTGATTTTCCTTTTCATGAACACTACAGACAAACGCTATGAAAGTGGTTGACAGTTATTATTATTGGCTTTTGTTGTCATTTTCAAGGTCTACTATTTAAAAATGGTGCAATTTCTCTCGTTTAACTAAAATTCTTAATAACTCGAATATTACTGCAGATAGGCATAGGAAACGCTAAGACAGAATGCAGAATTTAATTTTGCCTTATAAAATGAAAAAAAATATTTGGCATTGTATTTGAAATTAACAAGTTATACTGGTCTGAAGTTGTATCAAAAGGAAATTAAATTTTGGACACCCTGTAAGTAATGCATCGATTAGAAAAATTCCAGCATGAACTCCAAGGTTTCTTCTATGCATAGCCTACATTTGAGGGGTAGATAATATTAAGCATCACAATGAAAATCAAAAAATTTTCAAAAATGTCCAAAAATATAAAAAACGACTGCACTTAGGTATAGGGAATGCTATTAAAAGTCCCCATAATATAGTGTTAAATCCAAATATGCAATAAAAAATATACTATTTTATTTGAATTAAGAAAGTAGACGTCAACTTTCGGTATATTCGGAAGTGTCGCCATCTTGAAAATATTTTCATTAAACAGATCAGATGCCATTATGGTCAAAACCAAAATTTCAGATCCATACCCTTTTTCATTCTTCATATCTTTTTAACTACCGGTCTCAATCTATCACCCTATATGTTTTTAAGTTAAGTCGGAATACCATTTTGTCATTATAATAATTCATTACATATCCGCTTTTACTTTAGATTTAAAAAAAGTTAAACAACAAGCGAAATACTGCTAAAATGGCATTGAATTAGGACCAACAAATGGTACTAAAAATCTCTATAATCTGTGGTGTTTTATCGGATGATATTTAAGACCGAGCATACGTTAGCAACTCTAGTATTACTATTTATGGCATTGCTGCTGCCAATGTACTGCGATATGATAGTAAATGAGTCGGGAACATGTTCAAGAAAGTATCATTTCAAGCACTAGCGAACAGTAATAATAACTTAGCTCATTAATTCTATATGAAGCGTTGCAAAAGAGAGTTTTCTATGCCTCTAGTAATAACGAAGGTAATCATTTCGTTCATGCATTACAGTGGCGCTCAGGAGCGTCACTATTAAACATCTAAAAACGGTAACATCAATAAGACATGCAGGACGTTTAACGTACAGTTAAAGTAGAGGAGGATTCCTGAGACGAATACGAAGACCACCACCAGCAGTACCAGGATGAGCAGAAGGATGGTGGGTCTGCACCAAGGCATCCAGCAGGAATCGTTAGATGTATTTGCTGCTTGGGGTTGTTGCGAAGGTACGCACCAACCGCAGGAATTTGATTGTGCAGGAGCGTTTTCGGTTGTCCTTACAAGACTGCTATTTCCCGTGGCGTTAACAACGACTCCGCGGCAAGCGGCGGAGCGCGGTATGAACCCGTCTTCGTCTTCGACCGATCGTAACCCAGCGTCGTGATATACCCCATAGGAAGCGACCATGTTCGCGGCTGACTGCGGAACGTTATTACACCTCATCGCGGTTTGTTGCGCCAAGGATTCATTTTCCGGCCAACACCCGCATGAACACCGCGGATCTTCTTTGACCGTCGTTCCCGAGCCATTCGTATTCGTTTCCCGCACGTACCAAGTATCGTTGTACGTCTGGGGTAAATGTGACGAATAGCAATAGTTGACGCTGTCGCGCCCGTTACTGTAGTTGTTGATGTTGGTTCCAGTACCTGCTTTGTAGTGGCAGTTAGCATTTATGATTATACCACGCTCGGGCTGCATTCGCGATTGATTTATTTCAAGTCTAATATCGACATTAGAAAGCGTTTTGACTGCGTTATTTCAATAAGTTAAAAGTGCTCGTTTATAACGGTAATTAAATAAATAATTGGCGGGTGCTTTTATTGTTTTACCGATCGATACATCTCATTGAACATAGCAGCTCCGCGACACCTTTCAACGCCATGGTTTGATGCGATTCGCTATTTGTTCCGCTAATGCCCTAACTGAATTACTAAAATTCATTGTTTCGCTCGCATCGATAGACATGTTTAAATTATTGCTTGCATTTGATGTTTGCGGATACGGTGCGTTCGTCTGAATAAGCTCACAGTTTACCTGCAAAGAAAAAAACACACATTAATTATCAGTACCACATAAGACATACATTTTTATTAAACTCAACTCTTTAATATCTAATTCAAGGGTTCTATACCAGAAGTCCATGAAACTTTTACAAAAAATACAATGGCCGAAAAGAATTATTGGTTGAAAACAAGAACCAACAATTGTCGCACTAAATATTTTTACAAGGCGTGTTCTATGCATAAACAAAAAAAATAGATCCAAAATTAACTGGGCTTGTTTAACTAACATAGTCAACGCCGTTTTTATCAATTTTAGTAAAACACGCCCAAGCGTCGGTACCTCTTTTGCAATATATACCGCACATATGGATGATAACAATAATACCGTAAGACAGGGGTTCTATACCAGAGGTCCATGGACCCCCATGGGGGATGTGAAGCTACTACAGGGGGTATGTATTAAAAACAATGCCCGCAAAAAAATATTGGTGGAAGGCAATAATCAACAATTTTTGCACGAGATATTTTTTTTATCATTGTATGTTCTATGCATAAATAAAGTTATTTTTAAATGGATTAAGGACTAAGTGACAAGAGGTACATGACACTTCACAGTGAGGCCAAAGGGAACATTGATGGTAATTGGTTCAGAACCACTAATCTAATTTACATGTTATATTTTCAACGCACAAAGTCCTTTTTAATACCCATGCTCTAATTGAAAATAATAACACACAAGTTATTGATTGCACTACAGCAACTAATCATTTAAAAAAATGACGTTTATTTCTACTTAAAAGCTTTTTTACTATTTATAACAGTTAAGTCAAGATATAATAATAACCCTATGAATCAAACCACAGACGATTAGCTTTTAAAAATTCTAAAAGAGGCAGATAGGAAAAAAGTCGCTAACAAAAACAGTAAATTGGATGAAAATATGTGTATATTGGATAGGATTTAAGAAATATGCACGGTATAAAATATTTTATAAGACATTCAATGGAATTTAAAACTGTAGATTTATCTCCGATACACCGACGTCAAACAAATCATTGCTTTAAGTATAGCTTAATAATACAATGTAAGGAGTTTATTGCCATATGTAGGGGAGACCGGGGATGAAAGTAACACGGGTAGGTTGTAACAGTGCCTATAGTTTCTTTAATTTTTGTTATATGTCGTCTTAAGCGCTAGTGCAATATTCATTTACATGCACCTCCCTATCTACATTTCTAGTTTTCAAGGTTAAGTTTTGCCAGCCAGAGTCACTATTTTCCGCCTAAAAGTAAATGCGTTGTGTCACCGGTCGAGTGACTTTTAGGCGATCTCTAAATGAGAAACAAAAAAGTACCTAGATTATTATGTTCTAAATTTGGTTGGCTATTGATGGATGGAATATAATTTGACGTTGGACTCGTGGTTAATTGTGGATTCCCTCATTTGTTTTGTGTACACTTGGGGTCAAAAGTAGCAGTGTTACTTACAACCAACCCCAATCAATGTTTTTACTTGCAAATGTTCACTCTTAGCATCTTAGTAGATGAGAACATACAAAACTTGTCGGATTAATTTTCCAATTTGTTGTATCTTTTTGTTTCACATTTTTGAATGTTGATAATGTTCACTTATCATTTTGTATTGTACCAAAGATTTTTTGTTATGTTTTCATTTTGCTAACGTGTATTATGAAATCAAATATTAATTTTGTTGATGAATACTAATATTTTATACCCACTACTTATGAGCTGTGTAAGTTATTTTACCCAATCATTGTTACTTTTAACCCCAACGTTGAGGTTGGAAGTAACAGCTGTCTTACTACAAAAAATTAAAAAAAATCTCACATATGCTTTACGAAACATAAAATAAACATCTTGCAAGGAAGACAAATAACCAATCTATCATTAAATCAATTTGGATGTAAAAAAATTGTTATACTCTATTAGAAATTAAATAAAAACAAAAAAATGTTACTTCACTCCTGGTCTCCCCTATATACAAATATACGTCACTAGCTTAAGGTGAGGTTAGAACAGAGCACGAATGAAGTAACGAAAAATGCTACAAAGTTTAACATAATATCACGTCTTGTTTCATTTTTTTTCAGTATTTAAGTATAGTATGTTTATCACGAATATTTTAAGAAACCAACCAAAAGCGTGAAATGTGAGTAATAGTGATTAATATCATATTTTACAGGGTAAGGTGAAAGTCCCTGAACGGTCTTTTTAAACCTTTTTGTAATTTTTTTATAGGGGTTAAATGAACTTATACTATTTCGGAAAAAATTGCTAAAATATGTCTCATTTTGGAAGTTACAGAAATCTGAACACTAAAATAAGATTTTGTTTATAAAGACCAATATACAATTTTTTGATTTCGTCAAAATTTATTGAACACAAAATAGTTAAAAAAAAGTTAAAAATCGCCACTATCGGCCTACCGCAACTGATATACTTTACGGGCACATTAGGGTATACTAATATTTTATTACTAAAATACTTATTCAACACCTCATAATGTTTTACTGAAGGCTAATTTTACAACAATATGCCCTCCAATAATACGTTACATTTGACAGGTAAAATTAGAGAGTTCAATGTTTGTTATTTCAAGGACCATTTTACAGGTATTTGTATACACATTCCATATTTCCCTGGCATAAAAACAGATTTGCACCGTAGCACCTAACTCCGCTAAATTGCCACTGTCTCTACAAAGCCCTACAAATCATTATGAAAGTGTCACATCCCCTTGTTATAAAGTTATATCTAAAGTGCAAGTCATCTCATACTTCAAGCATAATTAATATGCTACCAAATATTTCCCAAAACAAAGCACATATACAGTTACATACAAGGTGGGAAAACTTCACATCAAAGCGTTGGGTTTACTGTCCTTACACTTATTTTAAACAAACAAAACAAAAAACGCAATATGTCATTTTAACGGGGATCGCTAATCTAAAACATCAGTTGGGTTTTGGCGCAAAAAAAGAATTTATACCGTTCGAGTAGAAATAAAATTCGGTGCACCCGAGAAAAATTTTGGCAGCTACAAAAAAAAAAACACACAATGCAACATTTAGGTACTGACTTTTTGTTAATAAAATAGAGTGTAAAAAAATCATTTTTGTGCGATCGTACTAGAAACAGTTGTTTGACGGACGCGTTGGCAACCATAAAGTACTGCATTTCCAGCCCTATCCTTAGCAACGGCCGAAAAAGTTTTTTCGGCCGCTACAGCGTACGAAAAAGATCAGTTGCATTAAGCAGAACGGAAAGCACATGTGCGTGTCTGAATATAAGTTCTCTGAGATTATAGCTTCCCCGCTAAGGGTAGTGACGTCGAGGTCTTTAGGTTGTTAACTGTCAGGTAGTTTATAACCTAATATTTTTGTGTTGATACTGTTACTGAATTGCTGTTAATTATACTATGTATTAATAAATAAATATATGATATGGTACACGTTATGTAATTAACAATTAATCAATGTTTAAATTTATGAATGAAACATTACAATCGCACAAAAAAAGTTTATTTAAATTATGTACAGAATTATGCAAGTACGTTTCCACTGCTAACAGCATACGCCGTCATCTGTCAGTGACAGAATGTCACGTAGTTTCTAACCTATATTTTTGAAAAATACTAAAAATTTAAATTGTTTTTAATTCGATCGCACAAAAAATGTAATATGCACCTCGGCCAAAACCTACTTTTTAGTCCTTGCCTGTTTGCTGGCTTCGACTACATCTCAGCCAGTCCATAATTCATCTACATTTTGGGTTCTACAATTGTTAGTTTTTGAGTTTCAAGACTTTTAACTTTTGGGTCGATTTTAAAAATAAATCGGTATCTATTTTATTTATAAAAACTCTTTCTAACAACAAATTAAATGACATAAATAGAATAATTTTCGCGTAAACTGAATTATTTCTGAATGGTAAAAAAGCATCCTTAAGTTCCAACAGTAAAAAAATTGCCACAGTGCATAAACCTGCGAGTCCTGTAAAATTAAAATATTATCCCTCGGCCAAATTAATTATTAAAGTAAATTTAATTGCTTTGCGACAATAAAACTTTTTATGATCAGTATTGCAACAAAGCCAAGACTTCGGTGTGCTTTTGTGGAACTTTAAACTCAATAATAAGCCAATTTTATGGCCATAAGCGATTTACATTTTATACCCGAAATTTATTGAATTAATTTTTCGTCTAAAAGTTAAACTCAGTAAATCTCAATTATAGATTATCGTCTCTGGAACAAACAAGATTAATACCAGCAAAATTTCGCGAAACATTTACACGTTACATTTAATATTTTTGTAACATTGTAAGAAAACTAAAAAACAAATAATATTAACAATAAATTATGCTTTGTGCACTTGTGTTAAGATATATGGAACTATGTGTGGTTGGCAAAGGCTCTCGATAAGTATGCTTTTACCCGAATTAATAGGTAAACAGGTAACCTAATAATCTGCCCTTTAAAACATTTGAGGTCAAAATTATTTAATTGAGTTTTTCACTAAACTATAGGTTAATTTCAAGCAGTATATTTTAATCTTAAAGAATTTACACAAGCAATATGGCAAAACACACTAAAATAATTTGACTGCTGTTTCTTTTTAGTTATTATTTTCTTGTAAAATATCTCAAATACACAAAAAAAAACTTCCTACGCACTATAGCATTCATGTTTTCAAAAATATATAGAACCGTATTAAGCCGTTTCGATTTATTTATTTAAATAACGTCGAAATATTGTATAGCTTCAAATTTTATAAAGGCGTGTACGTTTTAAAATTACACAGGAAAATATAATCGAGGTGGCCGCTTTAGTCTGGTAGAATACAGCAATATGCAAACATCAAAGGCGCGCGTGCATACGACACACGTCAGCCAAGATGGGTCAGAAAGAGGGCTCTCGAGGGCTCAACTGTCCATGAAGCAAACTAAATATATTTGTCATATGGTGTCACTACGGAAATTTCAAGCTATGGGCGCAGAATTATTTGCAGTCGACAAAGTATGATGATTTCTTGAGGGAAGTATCGGCACAACGTAAAATTCTATACTAAGTTAGTATTACTAACCTAAATATATAAAACACTTATTGAACCGTTTTTCGTTCCCTTGAGATATTTACGGGTTGCATTTTGGTCGATTTATCTAAAAATACTGATAAAGTCTACTAAGTTTGTCCACGATTCTATGAATTTTATTGCCTGTATGTTAAATTATTAGGAACATGTTTTTAAAGAATTTACTAAACCAAAATATGTGTTTTTGGGCCATAAATGGACACATCTTTTTCTCTTTTTTTGTGGGTTTAATGACACTTCAGCTGCAAAGGTTATTAAAATGTCAGTGAAGTGGAGGGGGAGGAAAACAAGGATAGGGTGGGTAAGCTAATGTTAAGTGGAAGTACTGTCACAGCATTTGCCTATAGTAGGTAGGGAAAACCACCTGAAACCCCTACGATAGGGTACCCTTCGTCCCCGATTTTCGGGGACATCCCCGAAGCAAGACTCAAGTCCCGGATTTTCATAATTTTCCTATACACATTTAAAATAACGAATGTATAGTACTTTCACTGTTGCCAAATTACGCAAATCTGTTGGTCTCGAAACATTGTAACAGTGTAACCGCTTATCAGCCACGAAAACTGGAGTGTGGAGGAGTTTGTGCACGTGGCTGTCAGCCACCACGGATAATTAAAGTCCGATTAGGTTGTGTTAGGTTACGTTATTTACGGTTACTGTACGTCCTTTCTCCTGGACATATCCTCTCTTTTGAAATGTGCAAAAATGCGTGGGTTTCAATTCTCGCTCTTTATTGTGAGTTTCGTTTATTAAACAAATGAAAGTTGTGGTTTGTGGTGTACAAAAAACAGGAAAATAGATTTTACGAAAGTTAGTTAACGACTTTGTTTTTGTAACCCCAGCTCAGTGTCCCAGAAAGTTCGATAAAAAAATTGTCACCTTACCCTACGATGACAGACGGCCTCGGGATTCGAACCCACGACCTCCCGATTACTCGCTAGGCTGCTTTACCAGCCATCCACCGAGCTCGGTTTACATCTTTTTCATAATTATTGAATTGTGCTGCTCATTAAATTTTAATAATATTTATTCTAATTTCATTTGTTTTAGTTTTGTTTGGTTTATAAATAAGAAAAAGAAACACAGTACCTACCATTGTTTAATCTGAATATGTATTTACTTTTTGCAAATTAAATCGTGCTGATAAGTGTTTTTGTAAACTCGTATCCTGCGACACATATACTATACCTACTCTAGGACGCTAGTACACTTTTATAAAATATAATTCACGCAACATATGAATTTATAATAAATAATGATGACTTGCAGAAATGCGCCAGTGTTCAGTGTCCTTACCAAAAAGAGTGTCGCTTGGAGCATGTTTAGTTACAACCAGGGCATGAAACCGGTTAACCGTTATCTTTTGTCAGAAAAAGTTATTTTTAACCAAAACCGAAACCGTTATTTTTAAAGGCAAGAAAAACGGTAACATTTAACCAAAACAATAAAAAGCCCGGTTTTTTTAACATCTTTTTTTAATAAAAAATACGATGAAAATTACAAAATCTGTAGTTTAGTTTACGAAAAGTCATTACTGAATTCTTGATTGTACATTTATTATAAAATTATAAATAAATAATATCTTTTCATACTTTGCATTCCTGATCTAAATAATTTTAAAAACCGGTTAATTTAACCGGTTTTTTAAACCGGTTTATAATTTAAATCGGTTTTTTACACTAAACCGGTTTTTTACGAATAAAACCGGTTTTTCAACAAAAACCGTTATAAAACTAAAGTTCTCGGTTTCGGTTAACCGTTAACCAAATTTTTTTTCGGTTTCGAGCCCTGGTTACAACCACACAATTTATGAAATACGGTGTCCCATACGAGGTCTAACAGAGGCGTCCCGCTTATCTCAAGACTACAAAATCCTTTAAATTGGGGTAGAGTTACAAATTTTCGAGTTGAATTGAAATCTAAAAATTAGTGCTCAAAAATCAACAAATAAAGGTTTGACCTCCGTGTTTTTGACGTTGTTTAAAAAATTTAAAAAAACAATTTTTCAAACAGTTTTTCATTCGTTATGCACAAATTTTGTGCAAGTATTTCATTGACCATCATCAAATACAAAATTACTCTTGAACGTCCTAAATAACACGCCCTGTTAAGTAACTTTTATTTATTAGTCAACACAAACCCTATTTCAACTGATGAAATAATGTGGAATGGAGTTTAGAACTATGAAAATTCTATATTAATGACTATTAAATTATTGTCTTAATTACCTCAAGCCAAATTGTGAAAAAATTTAATTATTATGATAAAAAAATTATTAAATGAACATATTCCTAATGTTCTGTTGTGTTAATATTTGCAAATTATAAATTGTGTGAAAACGTATGTTGTACTAACTTTGATAGCATAAGTAGTTTAACTACCCCATTGTACCTAAAATAACAGAATAAATGTTCAAAATTTTGCACTGAAATAACGTTTACTGTAAAACTGTTATGAATGGCTGAGTTGGCATTTTCATGCACAATCTAAAACCAAGTCTGAAGGCGCAATGTAACATAAAACGTAAAATATCCTCACTTTCTCCACCACTTCTACCTCCGCTAAAACAAGTCATTATACAAACGTTGAAATTTAGCACTCGGGATGGTCCCTTTTAATTAGATTTCCTTCGCTAAAATCAAATGTAATAATTAAATCTCCTGAAAATAGTTTAAGGACGCGTAATTGCGCAGGAGCATAACTCATATATTTACTGAAACACTAGAATTAAACATAGCAGCAATTAAAATAACAATTGTTTAAATTTTGAGAGCTTTGATGACTATTAAGCCGGAGCGCGCGAACCCTGAAAACAAGGCAAGATAACGACTGAAACTCTATCTTTGATATAAGAACTTGGGGAAACTTTATATTTTTAATGAAAACTCGGAAAATCGTTTAAAGATACCAGAAATTATGTAGATCAGTCGATTTTTTTTATTTATTTGAAACTTACACCGATGTAAAAAAGTATTATTCCCTAATTTGGATTAATAACGTAAATGTATTTTATATTGCTGATTAGCAAATGAAAAATCAATTTGTCACTGTTTTTTAAAATTTTTAAAATCTCTATCAGGATATGCAACAGGGTGGATAAAAATCATGATTTTTTAAAAAAAATCAAAAAAATCGATTTATTTGATTTAAATCAAATGTACCATATTATCGAATTTAGTGACATATTCACATGCTATTTCTGTTTTGTGGTAATAGATATATTTAATATCCAGTATCTTTAATTCATTGGTGAATTTTTGTCAAAATGAAAAATTAAATATACTTAATGATTAAGAATTTTGAAAAAATCAGTGCTAAATGATGATGTTTAATTAATTATACACAGGGTGAGTCATTAGTGCGGGATCGGTCGATTGTGGCTTAACGGCTTGAGATATGAAGTTGATTCAAATGCTATTTTGTACAGTTTTTTCTAAACAACACAATAAAAATATTTTCAAATATACAGGGTGAGTCACCTTTCTGGAACTAATAGCAACTTTTATATTTCAAATACAACACCCAATTTTTTATTTAATATTTTTGACTGCCTTAATTTTAGCTTTGCATCAATATAAAATACTACAGGTTTTTAGACGGCGTTGATAAAAAAAATTAATTTTCTAAATTATTCAAGGTTGTAAGTCTTTATTTAAAAAATTCTCCTGAAGTTATTTTGAAGTACAGAGTTTTAATTTGGTATGGACATGCAGAAAAAAATTCTCTGTTCGCTCGATATGAAAAATTTGAATCACACATACAAGGAGTGTTTATAAATAGGTGGCAACTTCCATGATTTTCAAAAGCTCGTAACTCGATTTTTTCAAATGCGAACCCCTGTGTTTTTTTATGTCATCGAATTCGTCTTTAAAAGAGCTTCATATTTTGTTAAGTATGTCCTATACCCAAAACTCATACTTTTCGAGATATTCGACATTTTTCTTCAAATCGTTATTGAAGCAATAGAGTGCCGTGGAAATTGAAAATACTGACTGTTCACTTCGCTAATGTCAAAAACTTGTCATTTATTTTTTGAATTATTGCATTTCCACAATGAATTTTACTTTATAAGAGCAAATTGATGTGGTTTATTCACAATTTCTTGTATTTAATTACTAATAGTAATACAATTTTGTTTTATTATAAATATTATACTGTATCTACTCATATAATCTGTGATTTAAATTGATAATTTTTTTTTAAAAATCACTTGATTTAAATCAATGATTTTTTTAAAAAAACACTTAATTTAAATCATGATTTAAATCGTGATTTAAATCAATTGATTTAAATCTGCTCAACCCTGTATGCAATATTTTCGGATATTTTTCCCAGGTGACTCAAATATAAAACGTTTAATCCAATATCAACTGTAGTTAAAACTTTTAAATTACATTACGTAATAATAAGTATTTAAACGAAGCTGCAAAACAAAGAAAGAGTAATTTTTTACTGTCGCTAAATGCTTTCTATACCGGAAAGTTTGTAATACATTTTTATTTGTTTTAACTTTGGAGTATGTGATTAATTGCAATGTACTTGACAAAGCCAGGACTAATGTAACATGAAAAAGTCCACTTTTTCAGCCGTTATAATGGAACTTCTGTGAGTACACTTTTAGGAAAACAACAATTCCAGTTAATGCAGGATTAATTCTAGATTTAATGCTAAACAATTCTGGGAAAACCGTATAGATAAAACCAAAACTTATTTTATACCATTTCAACATTTATACCGGGTGCAACTGAAATCAGAATCACCCTCTTTTTTTTTTGTTTCAATTTTAGACAAATGAAATTTTAAATATGTGATCTGTGCAAAAATTCGAAATTTGAAATAACAAACCGACGAAACCGGAAGTGAAACAAAAGTGTACACTGTTCAGAAAATCCGAATTTTTGCACATATCACATCTTTCAAATTTCGTTTGTCTAAAATCAAAACTTAAAAAAAGGGGATGAGCCTGATTACAGTTACACCCGGTATATTAACGAGCAATCTCAAAAATTTAGCAGGCTGTTAAATTTTACAGAGCTAGTACCACACCTCCAAACTCTATTTTTAAAAATAAATAAATAAGAAAATTATAAAACTAAACTTGAAAATAAAGTTGTTTTTTTTTTAGATTTTAGTTGATTTTTCAGAAACTGAGCATAATTTGCTTATTTTCATTGTATATCATTCTGTCTCTAAACTTTTTGTTTCTCTTAAAACGCTTGGTTTAAATAGTTTTTTGTGAAATTAGCGCGCAAGTAGTCTAAAACTTAACCCTATTGCAAATTTTAACTCCACTTCGTTATCAGTCGTAATAAATCGTTACTATGGCGTTTAAAGATTAATTGAAATGTAGCGATAAACGCTCCTCCAACTATTTTGCACGATATCAAATGAAGATAATAAAAACTATTTTAACATGCGCCAACATAAATAAATTGAAGAACCCATTTAATGAAAATAAAGCTTATTTAAAATGGAATAAATCCGGATTTGTCGGCACTGCAGGTTGTACGATTAGATCAAGATCAAAATCTAGGCTTGCCATAAATTTCAAAAGCTAATCCCGAAAATTCGACCAAATTAAGTTTTTCAAATAACTACCAGTTTCATGTTTGCTTTTTTCACATGTAAGTTTCTTGCGAAATATAATTAGCGGGCTTTTAAATTTTGTACTCGAAATTTATAGGATGCCATTGCCAAGAATGCCAAGTAAAAAAAAAATAAACTGAAACAATAAATATTACTAGTAAATAGATGATAACTGTTTTTTTGAGAAAAGAACGCCCATGTAATCAGATTTCTTATATGACTTTCTATTTTGGCACTACAGACGAAAAATGAAATTTCATCATTTTTGAGATTTACCATAACTTTTTTATTTACTAAAATAGAACAAAATGTTATCAAGGTTTTCTTATACAAATTTGTATGCTTAACTAACAAAGATTTTGTTTTTAAATTAAGCATAAAGATCTGCATAGAAAACCTTCATGACATTTTGTTCTATTTTAATAAATAAAAAAGTTGTGGCCTATTTTAAAAAATTATAAAATTTTATTTTTCGTCTGTAGTGCCGAAATGGAAAGCGATATAAGAAATCTGATTACATAGGCGTTCTTTTCTCAAAAAATAGACCAAAACACCAATATCGCTAAATATTACGGTAACCGAGATACCCCGTAAATCATTCGAATTTGGTCCAAAGTCGATGGGATTACATGGGTATCTCGCTTTAGTCAAGATAGAGAAACCGTTAAATTACCAAGAATGTGCAGTTTTTTGAGACAAACTCAAAACAGTTTTCAAATATATTTTATTATTTTCGGTTTTTCTGTTTTTTTTTTTGTTTTCATAGCCTACCTTTTGTTTCTCATCTTTAAAAAAATTAGAAAACCTTTGTAACTTGCGTATTTTTGAAAACAAATACATCAACCCTTACATAATTGGAAAGGGAAAAAAATAAGTAATTTAAATAGTTCATAGCCAACTATAGCTTCCTTTTAAAAAAAGGTGAGTTTGTGTAACAACTTTTTAACATGAAAAAAAATTTAGTACTATCAAAATCTACATAAGATATCTAAAAATAAGGGAGCTGACCCATTATAAATATGACAAAAAAAAAACGTTTTTTTGTGCGGTCGTACTAGAAACAGTTGTTTGAAGGACACGTTAGCAACCATAAAGTACTACATTTCCGGCCCTATCCTTAGTTTTTTTGGCCGCTACAGCGTACGAAAAAGATCATTTGCATTAAGCAGAACGAAAAGCGCATGTGCGTGTCGGAATATAAGTTCTTTTAGATTATGGCTTCCCCGCTAAGGGTAGGGACGTAGAGGTCTTTAGGTTGTTAACTGTCAGGTAGTTTATAACCTAATATTTTCGTGTTGATACTGTTACTGAATACTGTTCTATTGCTGTCAATTTTACTATGTATTAATAAATAAATATATGATATGGTACACGTTATGTAATTTATAATTAATCAATGTTTAAATTTATAAATGAAAGAATGAAACATTACAATCGCACAAAAAAAGGTTATTTAAATTATGTACAAAATTATGCAAGTACGTTTCCACCGCTAACAGCATACGCCGTCATCTGTCAGTGACAGAATGTCACGTAGTTTCTGACCTATATTTTTGAAAAATACTAAAAATTTAAACTGTTTTTAATTCGATCGCACAAAAAATGTAATATGCACCTCGGCCAAACCGTATTTTTTCGTCCTTGCCTGCAAACCAGACGCGGCCGAAAAAGTTACACGTTTTGGCCTTGATACATTAACAACTATTTTCTAATAACTCAAAAACCGGAAATGATAGAATATTTTTGAAAACGGATCTAAGTTTGTCTCAAAAAACTGCGCATTATTGGTAATTTAACCGTTTATCTAGCTTGACTATTAAGCTAGATGATACCCATCTAATCCCATTGAATTTGGACCACCCTGTACATTGGCAACGTACCTGCTTCACGTTTTCGAAATTTTTGGCGCGTGATAATAAAAAAGTCTGCAATAGAGCTGAGAAAGTTTTCATTTAACCTGGCGAACGTCTTGTCTGTTTCGTTTAAATACGTTGCTCGAAGTGAGGCAACTGCGGTTATAATTAATTTGTTCGCAAGTTTATCGTGTTTTCTTAACTCTCGGGTCAACCGTCCCCGTTGATGTATTTCGCTTATTCGTGACAACTAACGACGCCGTATTATGCGCGACACGTAACTGGGCTCGCTTGCGGCTATCAGTTGATATAAAACGACAGCCGTTGTATCAAATATAGCGCTACTAGAGAGATCATCTTCAGTATTTTACCACTTATGAGATATGCACTTTAGTCGAACAGGAATATAGAAGTTTATTATAGAGACTTGGCGGGATTTAGCACATTATTCCACTGTTAATTCCATTAAGCATTGCTCGACACTCCCGTGTTGTAAAGTTTTAATGCACTAGACCATTTTGGGGTAGGTTGGGCTACTATGATGTTGGCGACAGTTATATCTATTACTATCAATTAATTATCTGCCTCATTTGGCAGTCACGTAATGGCAATTAAGGAGATAATTCAGTTACAACTCAATTAGCCCTGGAAAAAAGTGCCAGCTCTTTTGAAACAAGCAAAACGAAAACGCACAAAAATCCTGCCCGCATAACTTAGTACAAATATTAAATATTTCACGATAAATCTATGAAATTTAATAAATTCTCTACAAAACATAAAATACACATCGCAATAGAGATTGTAAAAACATGTTCAGTTTCAAAAAGCCAAAATAATACCTACATCTGATCTATCAAGCAAGTATTCGAAAAATGTGTACTGAAAAGCTATACCCGAGTTGGAAATATTACTGTAAATTTTTCATCAAACCAGGTATAAAACAAATGGCATTTTACTCTCTTCGTTCCAAACCGTAATTTTCTTTTGTTTGTTAAATACAGTTCCGTTAATCTAAGGCTTTAAATTTATCTGTTTTTTTTAAATTACAGTATAAATTGGTTTCGTAGCAACGAACTACACATGCGAGCAAAAAATGAAGCCAGCAACCGTTGAAAATAATTGGGGCGGACGTCCACGAAATCGACAAATGCTGCTTCGTACAAGTCTTACTGTATAAGGTCAGTTTGTGTGAGTTAATTAATACATTACCCGTCAACAGATAAACAAATTAAATCGTAATGCAACAGCGTAGCATGTTGTCAAGGGCGAAGCAAAATACATTTCCTGAAAGAACAGTATAATGTTATGTTTAAATATAACACAAACACTGGCATACTTGCCAGTGGCGTAACTTCAACAAACCTAGTGCGTGTTTTATGCAGAGAGTCGAACCGGAACCAAACCGAAAACCGAAATTAACGGGTATTTTCAACAGAACCGAAACCGGAACGAAAAACTACAGTATTTAAAAACCGAAACCGTAACCGTAAGGATATTTTATCAACGGTTAATTTCGGTTAGAACGAAAAAAACATAATTACGGTTAATTTTGGTTACAGAAAGCTTAAATTTTTTCCACTTTACTATTCTACATGAAAAGATCAATGTAAAAACTAAAAAAAATTGTTTTTGAGATGTCTGTCTTTTTGCAACCTCAACCATGGGACACTGCCTGATTTTTTTTCTACCATTAAATTCTACATAAACATATCTTTAAATAATTTCCATACATTTTTTCGATATTTACAGAGAGAACGGAGATGTAACACTTTATAAATATAACAAAATACAGTTTTTCCCTAACAACTTAAAAAACGGTAATGGAAGAATATTTTTGAACACTGTTCTGGGTTTGCCCTAAAAAACTGCAGATTTTTGGTACTTAAACCGTTTCTCTATCTTGATTATTAAGCGAGAACCCGTGTAATCCCATCGAATTAGGACCACCCTGTACTATACTTTTTAATATTTTTCGTTTGTTGAATTTTTTAATGTATTTTTTGCGTGCACATTTTGATTTCCAAAATGTTTTGAAACTCGTTGATGGAAATTTAATAATTGTCTTTCACAATTAACTCAGCCTCTAAGTTTTTTAGCAACAATTTATTTTGATCTTTTCGCCAAGCAGTGTCAAGCTAAATATTCTTTCCGAAAAACGAAGGATGTTATTTTGTACAAATTGGGTGAATTTTTATTATCATTATTTTTTTAAATTTACCCATTTTTTATTATAAAGTTTAATTATAATTGCTTACTTAAAGTACCTAATTATATAGATAAAATATGTTTTTGAATAATTTGTTTTATATTTTGTTTTAATTTTTGTCAACAAACTTATTTAATCTTATTAAGTTCTGATATTTTTCTAATTCTAAAAACGAGGAATAAAAAAAATAGAATGTTCAGACTTAATTTTAACTTGTTATTCGAGCCGAAACCAAAATTGAACCGGAACCGAACCGGAACTGAACCGGAAACGAACCGAAATTGAAGCGAAATTTTCAGCCAAACCGAAACCGGAACCAAAACGAAAAACATTTTCACGGAACGTAACCGTAAACCGGAACGAAATAAATTTCGGTTCGACTCACTGGTTTTATGGGGTAACAATCACACCATTCAACATTTAAGAAGAAGAAGAAAAAGAGGAATTTTCTTGTTTTATGGTAACTAACATAGCGAATATGATGAGGCGTCAACTAAAAATACCAACTCCCAACATCATCTTTATAACACTAACCACGAAGCAAATTTAAACCGGAAAACGACCGTCCTCAGCAGTGTCCAAAATTATGTGTGTTTGCTAATAATTCTTCCACACCAAAATTATCTTCTGTTTCTAAAGAATCTTATGATTCAAGATTTTTTTTTTTTAGCCAATAACACAAAAATTTCTAAATACATAGAAAACGGGGTCATCGTAAAAAAAATATTTTAAAATCAGTTGGAAATAAATGTAAGAAGACCAACAGCTATATTTTTAGCCCTCGTTAAGACATACGCCACTGTAATGTGGATTCGTGACATTTGATATTTTATCAAACATTTAAATATATTTTTATTATTTGCCGTTTTCGTGCCGTATTATTTATGCTACGCTTTACCACTATGAGCGTCAATGCAGTTTTAAAACCCGCGATTTAACAACAATTTACTTAATATGTATTATTTCCGTACATAATTTATGAAAATAAATTGCCACGCTTCAATCGTTTTTAATCGATTTATAACGGAAAAGTTACGTATAAGTTTAACGTCAGGAATAGAGTGACCTATCAATCCTTTTACAATCGAAATGCGGCCACATGCGTGCTGTAAATGTACGCTAATAACGATAATGAAAAATGTATAAAGGAAATCGAATATATTATACCTAGAAATCGCCACGATTCCTGTCTGCCATACAGGTGGAAAAACAAAACGCATCTTAATATTAAATTAAATAAACATTTATAATATGTAGAAATAAGATTGTACTGACTCCTCTTTCTCCCAATAATCCCGTTAAATCGAGGTTTTACTGTATTTAAATACCACTCATTAAAAGAGATACTATTCACTCACAGCAACTTTTATAATTTGCTATAAAACTATGTTTTATAATGTCGTGAACAGCATTTAACTCATTTATTTATCGAGTGCAGAAATGTAAGTACATTTAATTGAGTTCTAAACATTTATAGTTAAAAGTTAACTTCACAGAATTTGTTAAACTGAAAAGGCTTCCATTAAAGAATGAGCTCTGCATTTAACTAAATTAAAATTGCCACCAGTTCAATCGATTAAACTTGATCTTACTAAAAAGCAATTAAAGCCAGAGCGAAAAAAGTATCTAAGTGATATTTTAATAATACTCGAGATTAGTGCTATTAGCTAGGACAAAATTATTGAACATCTTGTTTGAAAACTTAATGGTACTTAGGTATTTTTCAATCTTAATTGTTTTTTAGAAATGAATAAAATATTTTTTAGTGAAGTTTTAAGTTCCATATAAAAGTTATTGGAAAAATTATGTCGCGAAAAAATCCATATCTATATATATAAAAATGAATGTATGTATGTTTGTATGTTTGTATATCCTTTATGCATTCCTATACCATTCATCCGATCCTGACCAAATTTGGCACAGACAATCTACAGAACCATGGGAAAAAGATAGGCTATATGAGAATTCCCAAAAACATCGCCCGGGAAAGATATTGAGGAAAACGTGCCAAAATCTTACACGCAACATTTAAATCGGGTCGTCGGGAATTTCGTAAAAATTTTACAATTCGACAATTCGACGTGACCTTAGAACGCTCGAACCTTCTCCGATTCGACCTTTTCGCACATGTATCGTACCAATTCGGAATCGTCTCGCCCTCCCCGACAAGTGCGTACCAAACAATCCCACTTTCGAGTTAAATTCAGACCACGAACGAGAAAAAGCGCAGGCGCGCGCACTTACTACATACTAACGAACGTCGAAAGTCTTTTTCAAAGAGCGATTACAAATACTCGGGGGCGTCTAAAAATCGCGAACTACTTTGACGGGTCGTATAAAGAATAGAATTTTAATATGTGCACGCTCAGGACCTCGGAAAAAATCGTTTGCAAACGTTATTAAGTAAAACGTGCAAAAATGTTAGTACCTACATGATGAAAACGTCTTCGCGTGCACGCACTGTCAAACTTTGACAAAATAATAGAAACGCTCGGACCTTCTCCACTTTAGCTTTTTGTACATGTATCATTGCAAATCGGAATCGCCAGGCTCTCCCCTAAATATACATAGCAAACAATCCCACTTTTGAATTGAATTTTGACTTAAAAATATGAAAATACGATGACACTACGAATATTGATTTATTCGGTTTTAAAGAGCAATGACAAGTGCTGTAAATAAAAATTTGAGCCAATCGATTGTTCATCGACCCGCTTAGTTATAATCAATATATCTCGGGAACATAGAGACACGGAACGTGTACCAAAGGAAAGGTAATTTTTTGCCCTAAAAGATTTCTACTCGGACCCATTGGATGCAAGCGCGAAGCGCGAGTAGTTTGATTACCACTTTAATAGAATTTGAGAAGCATTAGATGCGAGTGCGGAGCGCGAGTAGTACGAATATATTTATTTTAATTTAAAATGCTATAACGAGTGTTGTAAATAAAATTTGAAGCGATCGATTAATCGCCTCCAAAAAAAGTAACCCGCCTGGCTCAGCGCGAGTAGTATGACGCAATTTTCTCAATTTTTTCAATTGCGAGTATTGTACATAAAAATTTGAACCAATCGATTGATCATCTCCGGCTTAGTTATAATCGATATATCTCGGGAAATGAGCCAATTAGGGACATGGGAATAGCACCAAACCAAAGATAATTTTTTGCGCAAAAAGAATTTTACGCGCAAAGAGAATTCTACGCACAAGCCGGTGAAGGAGCCCCGAAGGGGCTCCGGAATCGCTAGTCTATATATATAAAAATGAATGTATGTATGTATGTTTGTATGTTCTTTATGCATTCCTATACCATTCATCCGATCCTGACCAAATTTGGCCCAGACAATCTATAGGACCCTGAGAAAAAGATATAAGAATTCCCAAAAGTTCCAAAAATTCCCAAAAGATCAACAATTCAAAAAACGGCCGGGAACGTCTGGGAAAGTCCGCCGAGCGCGAGCGCGCAGCGCGAGTAGTCTGTGATTGATAAAAGTGAATTGTAATCCCAAAAAAAAATCACCGAGCGAAGCCGGGTAACTACGCTAGTAGTTTATAAAAGTCTTCTTTAAAATTACTATCAAGAACAATCTGACTCATAACGCTCAATTTCGTTTGAGAAAAATGTGTTTATAAAACAAGTAAAACTAGTTACTACATAGGTGACTATAAAGTTAAAACGGATGAGTGCCAACGAGGTGCACAACTAGAGCACCCGTGGGAAAACGTAGTTAAGATACTCGAAGATATGGGGATTAATGTGGAGAAGAAGAAACTAGCTTAAGACGAAACAAAATTGGAAAACTTCTGAAACAGTTCGATGCCCCCAGGTAACGGAAGCAACTAACAAGATTTAGTTTACTTACTTCTACAAAAATATTGGAACAGTTAGATCCGTCACAACAAAAAAAATTATTTTTAACAGAATGAAGTTGAGTTAAGATTTTGTGAGAGTGTTTCGTATTGATTGTCTGGTCTAACAAGGCAGTTTATTAATCAACTGGTAGCGCTGGCATATTATTCCTTGGCATATTATTCTCTAGAATATGTAGTGCGTACAGAATGTGTATGGCGCCATAATGTTAAGGGTAAGGTATAGCAGTGCTCAGCAGGAATCAGCGCAGGAACAAGCTCCGGGCCCGTGGCTATGCTAACGACATGTAAATCGCGAGAGACACGAGCGCAGGAAGCTCTTGTAATTGTACGGGTACGTCGGCCGCGTTATTGAAGTGATTTAGAGTAGACAGCAAGAAATGTTACGCCAAGATAGATGCTTCACCTCATTAAGAGCGGAGCGGCTCATTAAGTCGTCTGTGTACTACATTAGATTATACGATCAGAAGCGGAGCACCGGGCTGGCGCTTCATTGATTACCGTTTATTGCTATTCATTACTGTAGCCGCGAAGTGATCTTCATCACATATTGGACGAACGGAACGGTCTCGGCAGGGCCGGATGACCAGCATTCCAGACTGCAATGGATGCGATAAGTATTGGATTCCATGTCCGTGTATTTCCGCATCGACACATGTATCTTCCGAGTCGGCGCCCAGCAGTCCCAGCTGCTGTATGCCGCGGTTCCATCAATCTTGCTCTGTCATGGACCATTTATCTCCGTATTTTTCGCCTGTCCTTGCGTTACCTTGCAGCCGACTGTTTTCTAGCGCCCTCGAATTCTCCGCCACTATCTGTTTTTCTTTGTTTCTGCGTGTAGCAATTTGCCTACGCTTGTAACGCACTTAGAATTGCAAAAAAATAAGAAGCCGAGTCGAGATGCTAGATCGAAAAACGGTGTCAATTTAGTGGAATAAATAAATTCACCCAATCTGGCCATAACTATTGTTACCAAGTTTTTGTTTTATATCATGGACTCAAGAGAATATTTTTGTTCTAATTTATTTGCACATCAATGAACTCTTTAATAACGCACTACAACTACTGGAAAACTGGACGCTTCAGCACTGATATTTCTTTAATAAGTCAACGCTAGGGTATCATTAAATGCATGTTATACGGTCCGAAATCGACCACAATTTGTAGTCGAGAGGTTGAGATCAGGGCTGGATGAAGGCCAATCTTCAGTACGAATTAAACCAAGAACATTGTTTTTGAGCCAAAATTGAATGCTTCTTGCTTTATACTTTGGCGCTTTTGCTTAAAGGTGCACGACTTTATTTTTTGAATAAATGTGAATTAGGCAATTTTACAAATGACAACAAGATGGTTTTTCAGTAAACTTAATACCAGGTGGCATCGGAAAGTTCCTGGACTGGGCCTAAAAAAATTAATTTGCAACATTTTTCTACAACCGGCTACCATCCATTTAAAAATAGTCTCTTTGTTTTAGGGACTCTGTTCCGGGAATGTTTTAGTCTCGAGTCCCGGGACATTTAGTTCGAGACTGCCACAAGTTTAGCAAAAATATTTTGTTTCATAATTTTTTATGTTTATAGTTTATATATTATATTTAACATTTATTTTGTTTAAATTTGTACCTGCCATATTTAATTATTTATGTTTATTTCTTGTCTGCTTAAAAACTAAAGGAGAATTGTTAAGTTTATTAGCTAAAATATATTTTATTTATGCCTGTTATGTTTTAAAGTTTAAGGAAAACTATTTAAGTTTATTTAAAACAGGTGTTTACTTGTGTATATACAGGGTGTCCCAGATTACATTTCCAGCATAAAAATATCGCTTTTTTTTACAAATGGGCACCATCCCTTTCGAAATAGTCTCCTTGGGAGTGTATACATCGTGCTTCAGATGTTATGGCAAAAAATATGAAAATTTCGAATTTCTTTTTTTCCCTTATAACATTTTTGTCTTAATCGTTAGAACAATTTTGATTGTATTTTCTTATGGTACTTTTTAATGGAGAATGTAACTATTATTTTAGATTTTTTTAATACCTACCAATTTCGAGATATTACTGCTAATTTCATTTATTCTTATGGGCCGCGAAGTTGGCCATGGAATAGTTAAAAGTGCTTTTTTTTAAATCTATTAAATGAAATACTTGCTATATTATTTTTATAAATAAGTCACAAAATGAAGAAAAATCGTATTTTACCCATCACCTATCAAAACAACTAATTAAATGTCAAATGACAGTTCCTATTTGTCATATTATTGTTGTGTAATTCGATAGTTTTTGTAGTAATTGTTATAATAATGGCTACATTTTAAAAAAGCGAAAAAATTTGACTTGTTGAGATGCTACATTCTTTACCATAAAAACTGTGTAGAAGCTGAGCGAATATAGTTGGAGCTATATCCCCAGAAAAGGCAACGAAGGGTGCGTAATTACAGAAATTTGGAAATAAATTTAATAGAATGTGGTTTTTTCGAGAAACCAACCAAAAATTCAAAAGAAATCAATAAATTATTACAATTATCTATTTTACACAGTTTCTATTGCAAAGAATGTAGCATTTCACATTTAAATTTTTTTATTAGTTTTAAATGTGCCCATAATTATATGATAACAAATTTTCTACAATGACTATCGAATTACACAACAATACTATAAAATTCTAATAAATAATACCACACAAATAGTAACTATCATTTCATATTTAATTAGTTGTTTTTTGTTTTTATTTTCATAGATAGCTTGATAAGTGATGGGTAAAATACGATATTTTTGTGACTTATTTATAAAAATAGGTATAGCAAGTAATATCTGATTTAAAAAAAAAGCACATTTAACTATTCCATAGCCAACTTCGCGGCCCATAAGAAAAAATGAAACTAGAAGTAATATCTTGAAAATGGTAGGTGTTAAGAAAAATCCAAAATAACAGCTACATTCTCCATTAAAAAGTGTCTTAAGAAAGCACAAATAAAATTGTTCTGACGATTAAGATAAAAAAGTTATGAAAGAAAAAAGAAATCCGACTTTCATATTTTTTGCTATAACATTTGAAGCACGATGTATACTCTCCCAAGGAGACTATTTTGAAGGTGATGGAGCCCATTTGTAAAAAAAAAAATGAAAGCAGATTTAATTGTTTAGGTCCAGTCCCGAAACTTTCCAATACCATCTCGTACGGATGCCAAAAAGTCTTTTTGTTTGACAAAAAATGCAGATTTTTAAGTCTATCATATGACACACCCCACCATACCATGTGTGTCTATGAGGTACGCGAAAAATAAGAGAATATACAGGCGGATTTTTGCTGCAACGCTTATAATTACGAATGACTGATGTTTGATGTTGTATTTCCTGCGCGTAACCCAACTGCTATCGAAAATAGAGCGAGCTATAAATTACAATAATCAACGACCGCGCGCGATAGATTGTAAAATATACTAAACGATTTCTAATTGCGAAAATTATTAAAGTTTACGCGGCATTAACTACCGTATAAATACACTATTTACGGGGATATCGACGCACGAACGTATCAATACAGAGCTATTTATACGTGTGACTCTCGCTACATGCAATTTTGCAGCTCGTGTATCGGACGGACGTGTTTCCTGGAGATAAAGTGAAACGTAGAGACATTTTACGGGCAGTTATTGGCGAGTTAGCGAAAGCGTTTTATACAAATTGTTCGGCAATAAACAACCTTTATCATTTAATAACGTACAACATATGCAAATACGGGACATTACATTAAATTGGAAATGGCGCCGCCGGATAATATACGTCGACATAAACACACAAATGGTCAAAATTCATGATGAACTATTGTCGCGATGGGTTTAATCTATTTAACCGGACAACCTTTGCGAACAAATCGATGTACAGTAAAGCGAGTCCTTTCCCAGGATTCGTGTTCACTTGATACAAGTTCACGAGCTTAGAAATTTTGATATTCACTTCGAGCGAGGCAAAAGAAAACAAAATCCAATTTCTTATTAATACGCTTATCTGTGCTATACGATCGGTAGTGAATTATAAATGTACTGTTCCTAAACCGAGTAAAGTTGCTTTTATCAATTTGGGATAACCTCATATTTTACTCTAGTTTACTTAGCGGCGTGTTATCTTAAATCGAGTTCAACTGATCGAATTCCATGCCCATATTATAAAAAGGAACGCCCCGAAAACATTTTTAACAGTGAAATAGGCCCGGAACGCCGCGTCTTGAGACCTTACGTAAAATATAGCGGCAACTGCACGTACAAAAATTCGCACGGAGCAGGTTTAACACACCCGTATTCATCCGCAACTTCAAATATGTTTTGCACAACAAGCGCAATCAAAAATGTGAAATCGCAAATGTACACATTGCTGATGAGGCAACGTATCCCAACAGATGTAGAGGAAATGTCGGTGTAATTCCGAGAGAGCGCGATCAAATAGACATAAGCCTAAAATACTAGGCCAAAGCCATAAGCTGGGGAACCATTTATTTACTTAAAGCTATCGCAAAAGCTGACGAATAAGGGGTAAAATAAATCAATTTGAGTGTGATCGCTCAGGCAATTCGTATATAGAACAACTTATGCTATACAAACACGGTTCATTCGACAAACAATAGACATCAACTCGAATAGCGACGAAGACGACATAATTAAATAGTGGTGGGGCTTATTCAAGAAACGCGTTATCAGTACAGGCAGAATATCAGGCCCTCCAGTCAGGGACGGCTCTAGGGTAGTCGGCGCCCTGCTGCGAAGTACTCTTATAGCGCCCCCCATCCCCCCCTATATATATTTAAAGACAAAAGTGGCTAATTTTCGGGTAATAAAAATAATAAAAATATAATATTGTTATTAATAATTTAATTTAATATAAATCTTTATAGAGTATGCAATGGAATTAATTACATAAAACACTACATAAGTAGGTACTAAGTAGTATACTTAAAACAAAACGGATTTACTCTTATTATAAATTCTTAAATTCTTAACAAAATAAAATTTATAAGCAAACATAATATTAAAATTTTACTTTTCTGGCTTTTATGCTAGCAAAGTTATCAATAATTTCTTTATTTATTTATAAAAAATTCGTAGAACAATGGTTACATTTTCAAATACACACTCCAAATTGTTGGCACAAATAAAATGTAATATGTCAATTGTATCTGAATAAGTATTAAGACCTACAAAGTCACCAAAAAACCTTTAATTCATCAAATAATTCTATTGCACTTATATCCTTGTCTGTACCATCCGTAAGCATACTTCCGATATCGTTACAATATTTTCTAAAAATTTCTTTGTCCATATTTTTTATCTCTTTGATATCGTAAAAAAATTAAAATTATCATTGTGATTTTTAAGTTGTCTAAATCTTTCTTCTAAAGAGTTCAGTACTGTAGTATTTAAAATAACATTGAAAAAAAGATATTTTAAATTTATCTTTAGGACCAATCGGTGTTTCATCGGCAGATTCGTAACTAAATTGTTTCTTTATATTACGTCTTGGTACATTTTTTGACGGAATACATTTTGGTGCAATTTCTAACTCTGTAGCTAGTTTTTTTGCAGATTCTAAAATTTCATTAAAACCTTTATCTGTTCTTAATTCCTTTATGAAACATTAATTCGTCTAATGCATCTAATGCACTTTTTAAATGCTGCTTAACACCTTGTAACATTTTACTTACCACATTTAATCTGTTAAATACTTCATACTATAAAATAGTAGAACAAATAAATTTAAAATTTTGATTTTTTTTAGCTAAACTTTGTGCCTCATGTCGACTTTGTAGTCGTTATTATTATTATCAAAAATGTCTATTAATGCGTCGTATATTTTCGTATCTTAATGGTCGCAGTGCTTCAACTCTAGATTCCAATCTAGTTGCAGACGAAGGTTTTAATGTTAATTTTGATAAATTATTTTTTAAAATGTCCCACCTTTTAGTAGAACTACTAAAAAAAAATTAAAGTTCTTGAATAAAGCCAAAAAAAAACTAATTGTTTCGACATTCATTTTTGCGGCATCATTCACAACTAAATTCAACGAATGCGTAGGCACGGAATAAAGAAAGCCCTGGGATTTAAATTTTGAATATGCTTTTGAACTCCTTTATTTTTACCTGTCATATTTGCGCCGTTATCGTAGCCTTGTCCTCTCATATCACTTATATTTAAATTGAAATCACAGCGCTTTGCCCACTCTCTGATTAGCCGAGTTCTGTGTTGGCGCGCGGTTCTAATTTAGCCTCATCAATACTGGCACGTGTTTTAAATTTATTTTTATACTAGCTTATTTAAAATAAAATTCATTTTGACATTAAATTTGGTTGACATTTTAAAATTTTAAAAACAGCACACATTTTATTTAAAGAAATAACCTTGTAAGGCGCCCCCTTAAGGGGGCGCCCTGATGCTGTGCATCACTTTCATCATGCCTTGGGCCGGCCCTGCCTCCAGTGGCTGATTAGCGAAATATTCCAAATTTCAAAGTATGATCCGGTTAAGAACGTACCCTAGCGCCGTACTCTTTATTTTTATAGCCGGGAAATGGCGTGGTGGAACGGTAATGACACTGTATTAATATTTCAACACTCGGAATTTAGTATCACCCGTTACTGACAATTTCACAGCACAAAAATACCGTAATTATTTAACACGAATACGTTTGTCAAAGAAAATTAACAATCAAATGGGTTATTTACAACGCTGTTTAAAAATCCTTTTTACTCTTTCGAAATTTAATTAGAGAGGAAGTGTCGCATAAAAGACTAAACTGTACCAACGGCTGTGAAATATTTCGTTACATTATAAAAAGAATATATCTGGCGAACATTCCGATGATGTCGAATTTCATTGCCTGTAAAATTAAATTAAAAATTTTATACCGGGTTAATAATAAGATTGGTAGCGATACCGCGCCAAAGCCAAACATTTTGTCGTCACAAATCGGCAATTAAACGAAATTGCCCGCTTAATTTAGTTACCTACCTTAACGAGATACATTTTTAGATAGGTCTAACATATTGAACGAAAACAACCCCGACGGGCAAATGAACCCTGTACGATTACGCACAAATGTTGTCGAAGCTTTGTTCATTCATTGGTACAAACAATCAAGTTACAGGGAATAGCAATACGCGAACACAATACGTTCAGTTTGTTACACAAAATACCGTACGTGTAATTAGGAAATACTTTGGTACCTACACAATCGACTTGATATTTAAACAAACAAGCGAAGATGCCTCGCAATCGTGTACAAAGCCAAAGCTCGTCAAAAGCATTTTTAAGTTTATTGCAGACGCAATTTTCCTCGTTTAATTTTTACGCTTATGTTTAATATTTGTAGAGGCTACTTTTCTAAATCCATTAAGTTGCGTTTAGTGAATAATTATTTGAACTTAAAGAATGTTTTGTACAGTGTGCTCCAAAACTTGGTGCAACATATGTAAAAAAACAACAAAAAAGGTTGTGTTTTAAATTCTTTTGGAGGATCGCTTTCGCCTGATTTGAAAGAGATTTGAACGCGCTTTTTTTCAGATTTGCAATTGGAAGGAACTGTATAGCAGGCACTGAGGACGGAACGAAAACGTTTAAGGAAATTGACCGGAATTTTTATAACGAAAACGAAATTATTACTTTTCGTTCAAGAACGAAAACGAAATAAATAATTTCTAAAACCGGTTTTAACCGGTATTATCACTATTTAGTTTTAATCCATTAAACACAAACGCGAACTTTTCGTCTATGCTGAGAATACTCCCGCAAGGCAGTAAAATATCTCATTTGAAATAAGTATGCTTCAGTTTTCTCCATATACCTACACGGTGTTTCTTAAATATTGCAAAAAACTCAGGAGGTGGTTCCTTATCGAAAATTAAGGGGGGTGTTTCATATATTTTATTTTCCTTTCGGAGTTACACCCCCCTAAAAAGGAACAGTAAAATTAGGTGTTTATTTTATTTCTCAAATTTGGATAAATGTAGGAGAATGATAAAATAAAAGGTTCCCCACCCCATAGTAATATTTTCAATCACCTTTCACCTTCACAGGGGGCTGAAAAGTGCGACCCCTGTTGGTTTTTTTATCAGAACCTTTTGGAGGGCCGAAATTTTGCAATTAAAAATATTTTATTTAAGTTTGTTTTGTTAATAAACTTTTTTTATTCTTTAACTTTCCTCGTAAAACCTACAGTTTTTGAGTAAAAAATATAGTAAGTAAGTATGCACCATAAAATATTCCAATATAAAACGATTCATTTTGGTGGTTACCATGGTTTGTTTATGTTCATATTGGGTAGAATTAACACGCGTTGGCGCGTTGTCGCCGCGTGAACGTTAAAATGAATTACACTTGTCAATTCTATCCAATATGAACATAAACAAACCATGGTAACCACCAAAATAAATCGTTTTATATTGACATATTTTATGGTGCATGCTTCCTTATTATATTTTTTACTCAAAATTGTAGGTTTTACGCGAAAAAAAAGGATAAAAAAGTTTCTTAAGAAATCAAGCTTTCAAAGAAGAATTGTTTAATTGCAAAATTTAAACCCTCCAAAAAGTTCTGATAAAATATCCAACAGAGGTGGCACTTTTTAGCCCCCTGTGAAGGTGGGAGATGATTGGACAACAAAAGGGCGCGTAATAATCACGTCATTTTTAACAGTTTTAAAATATGACATTTGACGTTGATGATCTATGGTTTCTGCAGACTAGTTGTGTTTTTGTACCTGACGGGTGTTATACTAAACAAAATGCACACATTTTATTTGGTTATATTATGTTAAATGTGTTTGACAATTTTGTAAATTAATATGACGATTCGCTAGTCTAAATTATGCGGTCCATAATGATCAAAATTGCTAAAAACAAAAAGAAAAATATTAATGAACATTCAAATTAATTACAAACATTTCATATCTCATATTTATTACCAAAAGTGCAAAATATTCACGCCATATTTGTTTTTATTTAAAGGCGAACTATGCTGATTAACATATTAATACATACGAAGTATTTACAATTTGATTAATCGAATAATTGGGGTTTCATCGTATTAATAGGGTAATGGAGAATGAAAAAAATAGGTCCTCGACTTGGTGACTAAAAGAAAAATTGTAAAACCGGTTTTAACTGTTATCAAATTTCGGTTCACGAAAACGGGAACTGAATTTTATTATTAGGAACGTCAAGAAATATTTCGTTTCCGTTATCATCAAATACGAACGAAATGTTTTTCATTTCTAGTCCCTGCTTTATAGTAGAACAAAACTTTATTTTAATACCTTTGACACTAACAAATGTATCTATTATAAAAGTCGAGCAGGATCTTTTTGGGAAAAATTAAGACAAATAATTTACCTATAGTTTAATATTAACATTTAACTTGTAGACAGTTTACAGTTTATATTCTAATCATCCACAGGATTTGACCAATTCAAAATTCGTTGCTTAATGACACTGCTTAATCATCTATATTGAAAAGGTTAAAATTCATTTTCTGCGGTCTATTTAAACACAGGCTAAGCTAAGGAGTAAAACCACGCCATTTTATAACGAAATTTGCAATGTAATACTAAAATCTACAAGTTTATAAAAATATATAAGCATAATGTAATTGGCAAAAAAGAAATACATATTAAAATTAAACAATAGAATGTTGTTCATTGTTCTCACAACACTGGACTAAAACAAAGCGTAGTTCTGTTGAAATTAAAATTATTAAAATTTAATGATGTTTACTGAGCATTCTTTATGAAAAGTCCAAAAACAAAAATATTGGTTTAGTAAATTCTGATAATAAAATATTTTCTTAATAAATTTACATAACTTTATACTCATAGAAACTAGGGCAAACCTAATAAACTTAAACAGTATTTTTAAATCGACTAAATGCAAACCTTTAAAAATCTTAAAACACAGAACAATTGAAATATACAACGTTTCTAATAAACGGTGCATATAATAATGGGATGTTTATTTTCCAATTATTATTTAAAAAAGAACCAACGTCACACAAAATAGCGAATTAATTTTTAATACCGTAATCAATTTTATTGAATATATTTAAAACATTTCCCCACAAATACGTCAGGCAAAATAATATAAATACTGTACGGTTTCTGAAATGAGATAATTGAAGATAAATGACACACTCCCAGTTAACTTGCTCTTCAGGTATAAATTCCGCAACCCACTTAAATAATCAAATGTGCGCCCATATGTCAGTCAAATACACAAAGCTGTCATATCAAATACAATGGAGAACAGAATATCTCTTCAGCCATCTGTGGCCAAAGCAAGCAAAACTAGAGAAAACCGAAATGCTCTTGCGACATATCGTTGTCGTCCGTCATCCTCAACGGCTTCAGGACCGGGCGCGCTTGAAAATAAATTGTGGTTGGACAAATGACAACTATAGTTGTTACAAGTGTACAAAAAAGTTATATTGATGCGTTAGGCAAACAAGAAAAGGAAATGCTACGAAAAGCGAGTTCGTTTTGCGAAGCAACAAAAAATTCAAAACTATGTTACGAAAGCAAATACTTTTCGTTCATGATTATTGTGATAATATTACAAAGCTGTAATAGTTTTAATTGTACCTATTGTTAATTAATTTCTAGAGTTGGCACCTTGCAAAAAACACGAATAAGCTAAAAATGTTATTTTTAAATCACGTGCACTTCAAGCTAATCCAATTTTAAGTTAATGACAAATATATCAGAATCTTTAAAGTAACAATCTTACAAAAATTAAATCTCGCAGCTAATAAGTGCTCCGAAACGACATAAAAGGTATCCAGCCATTACGCCAACAAAATGCATAGATTAAATATTTGGGTTTAAGAAGCATTCGTCGTTCCAAAAATAAGTCAACGTAATTAAATTTTGATTACGGGAGTCCAAAAAAGGAATAATTATTTCAATGAAAGAAATTTAAGCGATTTAGAGATATTTTAGCGATGCTCAAACTCAACGAAGGATCGTTTTTTAATGACATTTTTTCATTTTAAATAATATAATAGCATAGCTGATTAAATATATGCAAAGGAAGGGGAAACCGGGGATGAAAGAAACACGGGTAGGTTGTAAGTGCCTATAGTCGAGTGACTTTTAGGCGATCTCTAAAAGAGGAACAAAAAGGTACCTATTGGCTATTGGTGGATGCAATAAAATTTGACGTTGGAATCGTGGTTAATTGTCGATTCCCCCCATTTTGTTTTGTGTACACTTGGGGTCAAAACTAACAGTGTTACAACCAACCCCAATCAATGTTTTGCTTGCAAATGTATACTCTTAGCACACAATTGGTGGTTTTCTTGGTAGATTAGAACATACAAAACTTGTCGGGTTAATTTTCCAATTTGTTGTTTCAAATTTTTTATTTTTTTAAAATTTTGGAATCAAATAGTAATTTTGTTAATGCATACAAATAAATTTACGAATTTGTTTTTTTTAAAATTATTTTTAGGAATGAAGAAAAACGTTGTTGTCAAAAAAGACAAACAAGCAAGTGTTTCTCTTAATTATTAAAATATAGCGGCTTGTGGAGGTTTAAAGTTTACGAATTGAGATCAATTTTAAATAAAAAACGATTAAAATGTTACATACCTGAAAATAAAATCATAAAGATTAAAATTTTATTCTATAATTTAAAAGTTTTGCTTCTAAAAACATTCTAATTTCAGTCTGTATTATCACGAAATAAAATACGATCAAACGGAAATCACCAATTTTAGGTGAAACCATATCCTGAATAAAATCTGCCTTAACGTAAATGTTTACATTTTTCATTATATTTTACATGATTAAAGCTTCTCTAACCCAGGGGATTCATTATACGGAGCGAGTAATATTTGGCGGAGCCACTGGGTTAGCGGGCCACTGTAGATTGAATGTTCAATTATAATAAAACCCACGAGCTGACGTGCAACGAAGTCAGTGAACTTCAGAAGCGCGTTTATGAAATGAGTATTACAAAAAAAAAAAAAAACAAGATCAATCGCTTAGCTCTGTGCTTTAAAAAAAAAACTGTGTCTCAAATTCGTCGAGATAACAGGATAATTCATGTTATTAACGATGTTAAGAAATAAATTTCTCGCACACATTAGCTCAAATTCGAAAGGAATTTATAAGTATAATCGAATATGTAATACTAACATCCGACTTCTCCTTAAGTTGATATATCTTATTTATTTTTTGTGATATTAAAAAATTGAACAAACTTTACATTTTATTGTGAAAATTGGTCTTTAATAGTATTCTGAAAATTCAATGTTAGCTGAATAAATTGAATTCACCTTATTGTTTTTGTTATCAAATTCAATTCTGTTGATTCTTAAGCTCGAGTTACAAAATAATCAAATACTTTTGTGAAAAGATTTCAAATTTGTCGCAGCAATGCGTTTCTGGATGATTATTCTCTCTTAGTACAGTACACTTTCGATATAGAACGTTCTTTTATTCTCTTAAAGGGATTTTATTCCCTTTTATTGGTACGTGACCTAGAATACAAATGCTCAATTACTTAAATATTTTACTTCGACATTTTCTCGAGGTAGAAGAAGAGTACGAGATGTAAAGATAACAAATAATATTACTCCAAGCGGAATGGAGAAGTCCAAGATATCGAATAAAGATGGTATATTTAATTTAAATGTTTTGGTTTCGACAACAGACGTTTATAGCCATTGAGATACATCAGAATCAGCGATTTTTGTTTTATCTCAAAGTCCCCAACGTTGACAAATTCTTGAAACCTGGAAATTTTACCTATCGCAATAACTAAAGCATTTTTTTGTTTAAATTGGGAAGGCGTTTAACGAGTTCATTAACAAATAATATTCACACAAGTTTTAGGTATTTGCAACAGTAGCTGAACAAATCTACAATTTCGCAGTCGTTATTTAATTAGCAACATTTTAAAAAATTCGCAAGGACTTTTCACAGTAGTTTCTCTATTTATCTGCATGTCTCTCGCTACCTAGTTTCAATTTTGGCATGTCTTTCCAATCATCTTCATTTAGGCTTCTTGCAGCTTTTTTTACTTCATGTTCCCAATTTTTTTTAACATACATCTCTGACAGACGCTACAGAATAAAACAAAAAGATGAATATTCCGACTTGAGGAAGATAAAAGCAGGCGTACCACAGGGTAGCGTCCGTGGTCCTTGTTCTTGTTCTTTATCTGTTATACACTAGCGATGTACCAGTACTAGATGAAGTTACTGTAGCCACATTTGCAGACGACACTGTACTACTTGCAGTATGCAAAGATCAGGAAACAGAGAGTTGCAAACAGCCGTAACATAATGCTCAACTGGACCAAACAATGGAAAATTAAGCTTAACGAGCTTAATTCCCTCCGTGGCAATTTTAAAAATAAAAGGATAACGGATCTGCTGCTACCTGCTACTTCATATCAGGGCATGAAACCGGTTTTTTAAACCGGTTTAAAAAACCGGTTAACCGTTATTTTTTGTCAGAAAAAGTGATTTTTAACCGAAACCGTTATTTTTAACGGCAAAAAAAAACGGTAACCTTTAACGAAAATAATAAAAAACCGTTTTTTTTAACATCTTTTATTAATAAAAATTACGATGAAAAACACAAAATCTGTAGTAAATGCAATTAGTTTACCAAAAGTCATTACTGAACTCTTGATTGTACATTTATTATAAAATTATAAATAAATAATATCTTTTCATACTTTGCATTCCTGATCTAAATAATTTTAAAAACCGGTTAATTTAACCGGTTTTTTAAACTGGTTTATAATTTAAATCGTTTTTTACGAATAAAACCGGTTTTTCAACAAAAACCGTTATAAAAATACAGTTCTCGATTTCGGTTAACCGTTAACCAGTTTTTTTTTCGGTTTCGAGCCCTGCTTAATATAAATGGGACTATAGACTTTAGTGCCATATGAAAATCAAGTGAAATATCTTGGCATGACTCTTGACGCAAAATTGCGATAGAAAGAACATTTAAAAAAAAAAAAAAAACTTAATCTAAAATACAGACAGTACTTCTGGCTCCTTGGAAGATATTCCAAATTGTCATTTAAAATAAGATCCTAATATACAAACAGGTCCTAAAACCGGGTTGGCTTTACGGTATTCAACTTTGGGGTTGCACCAAAGACAGCAATATTACATCAATCCAGACTTTCCAAAACAAAGTGCTACGTAATATGGTAAACGCTCCATGGTACGTCCGCAACAGTGATCTTCATCGAGATCTTGGTATACCAATATAGTTAAGAAAGAAATTAAAAGGGTTGCTGGTAAAAACAAAGCCACACTCCACCATCATGAGAATCCAGAAGCTCTTCAACTGCTGGACAACCAACATCTTGTCCGAAGATTGAAGAGGACCAAGCCCTTTGAACTCGTGCAGTGTATTTTGTGTAAAAAGCCGAGCATAGTGCACGAGTGAGAGTGCATAGAATATAGTCAGAACAATTTAGAAGACATCAATGGATGTACTCTAGTTGTTAAGTGTTTACGTTTAAGAGTTATTGGGGAAAAAAATGATGGTTGGCCTATTAGACCAGTATTAATAACTTTAACACCGTAGGTGTTAAAAAAAAGTTTTTTTTTTGGTCGGCTTCTTCTTGTATATCGCCATATACAGGGTGGTGCTTTTTTCGATGCTCACCATTGCTATCTTGGAAACGGTAAGAGATACAAGGTCGGTTAAATTGGAGAAAAGTTGCACATTTTTATGGCGAATAAGAATCTGAAAAGAAATCCTGGATATTTTGATTCGTTTTTGTTTTATTACAAAAAAACTGAAAAGTGTGATTTTAGAAAAATATTATTATCTTCCCTACCACTGACTCTATTTCATTTAAACTTGGTCACTTTATGTTTTTGACCGTCCTGGGTTTGATGACGTCAACAGAAATTTTCTAAGCCTTCTAGATTTCAAGTTGCGATAGTCAACTTTTCTATTTCTTATGGCCGCCATATTGGATTTTTGCACCATCAGACAGACAAAAAAGTTAGCTTTTCAAATTGGTAACCAAAATACCTTTTTTTTTTTCAAAAAACTTGTTGAAATTTGAAAATTTGTATAAATAATCTACAAAATCGAGAATGCTCTGAAAAACAATTGAAACTATGATATCAATAATAGTGACAGATTGCGTGCAAGTGACGTACGTAGAGTTTTTTTATCGTCTTTTTTGATTATCAAGATGTTTACGAATGAAGAAAAGCAGGAAATGTATGATGTCTACATTCGAAACCATAAAAACACTCTTTTAGCGTCTGAAAATTACGCAAATTTATATCCAGAGAGAGAGCAACCCCACAGGACAATGTTTACGGGGATTTCAAGAAGTTTGGGTATTTATGGCATGTTTAAAAGACCGCAAGGGCCGTATAGGAAAAGGATTAATGTTAATAAAGTGAATGTGTTGGCTCAAATAGCAATTAATCCAGAAAACTCCAGCCGGAAAATTGCTCAAGAGTGTGGTATTAATGATGCATATGCCAGAAAAATAATAAAAAAACATAACTACCACGATTATAAATTCTCAAGGGTACAAACTCTTCATCCTGGTGATACTAACAGAAGATTGAACTTTTGTTATTGGTTTCGGGAAAAACTGCAGCAAGATCCACATTTTTCCAGAAAAATACTATGGACTGACGAGTCCTTATTCACAAACTCGGGAATGTTTAACAGGAAAAATGTTCATCATTACGCTACAGTGAATCCCCATTTAATAAGAGAGACTAGGCCGCAAGTTCGATATTCGCTGAACGTATGGGCTGGTCTTTTAGATAATACGATTCTGGGTCCCTTTTTCATCGATGGACATTTGGATGGGCCTGGATATTTAAGATTGTTGGAAACAAATTTAGAAGATATGTTAGATGAATTGCCATTATTAACCATTCAAAATCTTCAATGGTTTCAGCAAGATGGAGCTGGTCCTCACAACGCCCGAATTGTAAGAGAATATTTAAATGCACGGTTTCAAAATTTATGGCTTGGTACGTTTGGTCCTCTTTATTGGCCTCCACGATCGCCATGTTTAACGCCCATGGATTACTTTTGTGGGGCAATGTAAAAGATGTTGTTTATGCAACCCCCACGGATAATATTGAACATCTTCGTCGTAAAATAAAAAATGCATTTGACTCAATTCCGCGACAGACTATCCTAAAGGCAGTGGACGAAATGAATTTAAGGACTGACCTCTGTATAATACATAACGGCGGACACTTTGAACAGTTTAAATAATTACTTATATCTGGTGTTTTAAATTTATTTTCAATTTGTTATCATTAGACCAATAAAATGTTCAGTCTTTTATTTATATCATAGTTTCAACTGTTTTTCAGAGCATTCTCGATTTTGTAGATTATTTACACAAATTTTCAAATTTCAACAAGTTTTTTGAAAGAAAAGAGGTATTTTGGTTACCAATTTGAAAAGCTATTTTTTTTGTCTGTCTGATGGTGCAAAAATCCAATATGGCGGCCATAAGAAATAGAAAAGTTGACTATCGCAACTTGAAATCTAGAAGGCTTAGAAAATTTCTGTTGACGTCATCAAACCCAGGACGGTCAAAAACATAAAGTGACCAAGTTTAAATGAAATAGAGTCAGTGGTATAATATTTATCTAAAATCTCATTTTTCAGTTTTTTTGTAATAAAACAAAAACGAATCAAAATATCCAGGATTTCTTTTCAGATTCTTATTCGCCATAAAAATGTGCAACTTTTCTCTAATTTTACCGACCTTGTATCTCTTACCGTTTCCAAGATAGCAATGGTGAGCATCGAAAAAAGCACCACCCTGTATACTTACTTCCATATTTAGGCCATCTGTCTACTAAAGGCAATACATAAAAATTTCGATTTAAAATAAGAGTTGGAAATTTGCCTCGATATTTGAATAATTTTGTTTTGGTAGCTCTGATTGTTTTGCAAAAATTCAATGTAATTGGCCCTGTACGACCAAGTTTTTGAAGTGTTTACAATGGATTAGAAGAAGATAAAACTCGAAAAAAATACGTTGGATTAAAAAACTTGTCAGTCAAAAACGATGTGGCATATATTTGCCCTTGAAGGCGGGAAAAGAGTTCCGGAAATAATTTTCCACTTCGTAGTCACCTAGTGAGTAGAGACTTTAATGTTTCTTTGATTACATGTTGCATTATAAGTACTGCAGGATAATATCAAAGTAAGTTGACATAAGTACAGAGGGAGTTTAATGTTTTGTGTTTAGGAAATAGCTATCACGAAGCAGGGTTGAGCAGATTTAAATCAAGTGATTTAAATCATGATTTAAATCAAGTGATTTTTAAAAAAAAATCATTGATTTAAATAAAAAAAAAAACATCAATTTAAATCACTTATTATATGAGTAATAAAACATTTATAACAAAACAAAATTTTATTTTCTCAAATAAAAAGAACTTTAGGTATATGGTATTTATGTATATAAGTATTTAAAAAAAAAAAACGGTTCTTATATGTATATACGTATTAAATACATTTTTATACATAACGTAACGAAACGTAATTCATTTAAAATAATATATATTAATATAGGTACATTTATAAATTTTTGGTATTGTAATGTTGGAATAAAAATACCAGTTTTGCAGCCTTTTCAGTTCCCGGTCTATTTCTTATTGTCGAATGGACCAATCCAAATGTTGAAAAAATTCTTTCTACTGAGGCCGATGAAGTTACACTGCACATTAATTGTGTTAATATTGGCAACACTTTATTAATATCGGAAACATCTTTTTGTGATTTCCACCACTGTATTGGAGTAACATTATTAATAATTTCCTCACTAAACATAACAGATTTAAATGGATCAGATTTAGCTTCAAATTTTATTATTATCGGCAATAAACCACTGTGTGGGTAAGTTTCTGCTGCTACTTTTAAAGCTGCGTCTTTTGCATTATATTTTAAAGGAAATTTTGTTTTTCTAGGGTCTAATAAATAAGCCAAAAAATGGTACGGTGTCAAAGCTCGAGCATATCGTTTTTGAAATGCAGCCATTTGTTTAATATTTAATGTAACGTATCATCAAAAACAGCCTCAAGTTATTTCCATGCTTCTACAGCATCAGCTAAAAATGCATCTGTTCTTTGTAATTTGTCTAAAGTTACGGAAATTGGTTTTATTATTTTTAAAAAATCTTCTGCCGATCGTTTCAGTTTAATGTTAGACACCTTTTGGAATATTAAAGAATCAATTTGGTCTTTGTTCTCTTCACAAATTTGTAACAATTTCTGCCATTCTTGTGTAAATATTTCCAAGCAATCTGCAAGAGTATTCCATCTTACGTCTTGAGGCAATATTAACGCCTTACCTCCGGCAGCTTTATATTTAGCACTTGCCAAATGATTATTACGGAAATACTTAACAACATGCACAACATTTTCTTTAATATCGCGTATCTGCAAGTCCTTGGAAAGTAAATTTAGAATGTGTGCTGAACATCCATAGGTTATCACATTCACATCGGTTACTTCATTTTTAATGTTTTCTCTCATTTTGCTCATATTAGCCGCATTATCTGTAACGAAACTTAAAACTGCACTATTATATTGAGTTTTGCACTTATTTATTAAACTGATTGCTATACTTGTTAAATAATCGGCTGTATGTGCATTTCCTGATGTATCTATACTTTCAAGGAGGAAGGTTGATCCATAATCTGTTGTTACAGTAGCGCAAATTATCGGTTCGTTATGTACATTTGACCAACTATCTAAGGAAAGGCAAACCGAACTAGTTGTTAATTTTGCAAGACATTTTTCTTTTTCTTCCATGGACACTTCATTTAATAATGTTGAAGATACAGCGAACCTAGAAGGTGGTGAATAACCTGGCCGTAACATTTCGATTGCTTTTATCACTTCTGGTTGTTCGATACATCTGAAACTACTATTTGTCGCGTAAATAGCTTTTGCGATTTGTCTATCAAGATTTTTCTTTAACTCGTTAGAAGTACGCACTACAAATGATTTCATTAATAAATTTTCAGTAATTTCTTTTTTTTTTTTAGCAGGTGGTGAGCTTATATTTGTATTTGTATCCATTCTAGACGTACTAGGTTGTGGATCAAAAAACTCTTTCGGTTGACTTGTTTCCATGGTGGTAGGATTAAAATCTGTGTCAGTATCTTCTGTATTACATTCAGTAACTTCATTCATATGCATTTGTTTCTTCTGACATTTTTCACGGTGTGCTTTTAATCTTTGTACCAGACCTTGTATTTCTTCTTTGCAATATTTACAAACTGCTCTGCTTCCAGCTTTCCCTTTCAATTTGTTTGATTTTTCTATAAAATGTTGCCAAACACTATCCTTTTTCCTTCCTGACATTATGTTGCGTTTATTTATGTGATGTGTACACGTTTACTAACTAAAATAAACTGAATAACAGAATCTGGGATACCCTTACATACAAAACTGCATTTGCATGTTTAGACAAGTATTTTCAGGCATAGAATTCGATCACAGGTCACATATAGTTGATGATGAATAGCAAGCATGGTTTTGTAGATCATATACTACACTTTGAAATATAAATATAATCATACTGTTTATTGCTTGTTAAGACAAAGACTTAATTATATATAACATCACTATTTAGCACTGATTTTTTTCAAAATTCTTATTCTTTATATTTAATTTTTTATTTTACAAAAATTCGCCAATAAATTAAATATATTGGTTATTAAATATATCAGCACAAAACAGAAATAGCATATTAATATGAACATTTGATTTAATTTTAAAAAAATCTGATTTAAATCAAATAAATCGATTTTTTTTATTTTTTTAAAAAAATCATGATTTTTATCAACCCTGCCACGAAGTACAAAAAAAAACTATAAATTAAAAATCAAGCAAGACCCTAACAAGTAAACACTGATACTGTTGCATTTCATAAATATTCAACGTAACTTTATTCAATTTTTCTGAACTTGCTAGCAGAAAATCGAAAAATAAAAGCGCCCGGCAACTTCCTGGTGCTCCCAAAATAAGAGTAAACAAGTAGCGACAAAACAAACTCAGCGGATGTATTATAAAGGTTAACAGACGTGATTAGCAGGCAGTGCTGTGTTCTGTAATACGAAAGGTTAATAACAAAGTGGTTGTGGAGCAACCTTTCTGTGACCTCTCGCGATAAGGTCTGTGCTTTGTAAGCTGTACTCGCACGCCCTCGCGAGAAGCACCCCCTACATGGGCTTATTCCTGTACTAACATAGCTTGGGCTTATCTTAAACATTAGCTTTCTACATGCCGCAACATGCAAGCTAGTAGTTTTATATTTCGTGCGTCTTTATGTCCAATGCCTTGAGCTAAATCTGACACGCGCATATGTAAAACATTTAAAAATACGATATCAGCAACATTACTATGAACATTATCTCGCGGACACACATGTACATTAAATGCATGGAAATTTGTTGCTCGCAGATTACAGAAAATCATTTGGTATTTCCTTAAGCAAAGACATATGGAGAGGCCTAAGAAGGAAGGGAATCAAAATATAAACAATCGACATAATAAAAGCGATGTACAGAAACACAGAACACAAAATGAAGAATCGGAAAAGTTTGAAACAAAAGAGGGCTTTAAACAATGATGCGTGCTCAGTCCATTACTATTCTTAGTAGTTATAGATGGGGTAATTAACACTAGAACCGCCGCAGCGGTCAATTTGACCGTTCGCGTTCTTTAAATTGAGCAGGTTCGGTTATTCTTTTAAGCACAACAATGCGCTTTCCTGAGTTTTCCTTACTTATTTTTATCTTATGATATACCAAGTTTCAAAATTTAAAAAAATATATTTCTATGAAATTTCAAATATTATACCTTAAACCGCCAAATACGGTCAATTTGACCGTTGTTAAAAATATTTACATTATACATAATCTTTCATTGTGGAAGTGTTTTAGAATTTTTTTTTATGGTTATCAATAGTTACTTCTTTTATATTTCTGAGTTTGCAAGTTATATATATCTGTCTGCAACTTTGACTTTGTCACCGAAATATTGTTATATATAATATATTGCTGCTATGTGTCATATTATACAGTGCAACAATTCTTGTAGTGCTAGTGCTAGTGAATTGACAAAATGTGGTCATCTGATGGCCTAACACAAGAGACAGCGCTAAAATATTTAGAAGAGTTAGAAAAATTACCAGAAAATGAATCTGGAGAAAAAACTGAAGTAGATTGTGATACACTTGTTGATGGTAAAAATGATGAATTAATTACTGAAAACCTTAGAGGGGAATTTAGCAGCAGTGAAAATAATGTAATTACTGGTCCAAGAACATCAAATATACTGGAGGGCAACGTTACCCAACATCGTATGTGAAAAAACCTTGTACTCTACCAGTCGGAAGTAAACAAACTTCAAAAGCTGGACATGTTTGGGAAGTTATAGCACCTAGCAGCCCTTCTTCTGGACGTGCACTTACGAGATATATAATTCGGGATAACCCTGGACCAAGTCTTTATGCAAAGCGGAATGTGTCTGTGGATTCTGTAGTAAGTGCTTTTTGCTTATTTGTGGACACTTCAATGCAACAGAAATGCACTGCAACTGAGGTACAAAGACGATTGCAGGACGATTATTGGTTCATTAGATTCTAAATTTGTTTTAAATGAAGGGAACGTTTAAAAAATGATAAATTTTGTTTAGCTCCAGAAATTTTGAATAAGTTTATTTTAAACTGTAAGGTCTGCTATATTCCAGGAGAAAACATAAGCATAGATAAGCAAATATTTCCAACAAAAGCGAGATGTCGATTTACTCAATATATGGCCAACAAGCCAGATAAATTTGGAATTAGGTTTTGGTTGGCAACCGACACAAGAACCAAGTATTTGCTAAACGGTTTCCTTTATTTAGGGAAAGATGAGACGCGCCTGGTTGATCAGCCACTTGCTGAATATATTGTACTAAAATTAATGGAACCGTTTTCGAATAAAGGTAGAAATGTAACTACTTATATTTTCTTCACTAGTGTGGAACTGGCCAATAAGTTGGCTAAAAAAATACTACCATAGTTGGCACTATCAATCGGGCTTGAAAAGAAATTCCAATATCTTGAAAAACAATAAAATGCAATTATATTCTACTACAATAATGAATCTGGATCCCAAGTACACTAACAATATATCATGCTCCTAAACCGAATAAAAATGTAATGATTTTGAGTTCGCTTCATAACAGTGGATCAAGAAAGGAAGAAAAAACCTGAAACAATTATATTTTACAATGAAACAAAGTATGGCGTTCACATTTTAGATCAAATGGCAAAAAAATATTCCACAAATGAAGGTTCACGAAGTTGGCCTGTTTACATTCTGTACAATATCTTAGGCATTAATTAATGCGTGGGTTATTTATATGAAAGTGACTAAGCAGTTGAAAAAATCGTGCTATTAATCGAATTGTATTGACAACTAGCAAATTCTACAAAAATCTTAAAAATAGATCCGACATATTAAAAACAAAATGCAACGAATTTTAGGTTAACCCTCTGTCAGGTGCAATAGTAGCTGGACGCTCAAGTTTTGACAAGAATTTGCTATTGAGATACTAAAAACATTCAGTGCAATATGTTGCGCCTGACGAAGGGTCAAGAAAACTAACGCACAATCAGAGGTAAAGCAAAAAATAAGTGTATGAAATGTTTAATGTAGCAACTTTTGTTAAGCCTAATAATTTTATATATTAGTTGCAAATATTCAAGTGTTCAGAATTATTAGAAAACTGTTAAAAATATATTAAAGGGCCTAGCGGGATAAGATAGGCCAGCGGTCCTTGAAACGAAACTTTAAATGAGTTATTTTTTTATGTAGGTATCAAGTAATAAAAAATATTTACAATACATTTAGCACTTCCTTTGCCCCCCTGCTCCCGGTAATCGAAAAAAGCAGTTTTTTTGTTTTTATATTTTTTTCTTCGCTCTGAACCATCGAAAAATTTTGAAAAAATACATAAAGTAATTTTTTAAAAAAAGTTTTTGACGAAAAATTCGAATATAAAAAAAAGATTTAAAATGCGTGTTTTAATTGTATTTTTTTTTATAGGTAAAAGAACGACGGTAACATATACAGGGTGGTCCACATAGAAGGGCCACTATTGGGATCTCGTAAACGGTAAGAGCTACAAAGAAGTTTATATTAGACAAATTGTTCCATTTTCGGAGACCTATTCAATGATGCTTTATTGTTTTTAAAATTTTCCATGGCACGCTAGATAATCAACAAAAATCAAAATAGGTATTTTTTTTAAATCGTTTATAATTCGGTTATGTTTGTAGGTACAAAAATATTTTTGGGAAAAAAGTTGTAGATTTTTTTACGGATTATCAAATGAAGACATTTATTTGTTTCAATATTGTTTAAATTCTTGAATAAATTACAAACCTGCAGTTTTTTATATGGTGTAATATACTGTGATATTAACATAAACTTTAATAGGAAATCGTTTATTTACAGTTCAAAACGTACAACATTACTGCATTGCTTATTGGCAAGCAGTTGCATATGTTACATACATTATCAGTGGATGCGCGCGACTCGTAGGTGCGCAAACACAGTACACCACATCTCCTCACACTTAAATACAACTATTTCATGTTAGTCATAAACAATATAAAATATACAATATTCTACAAAGCACAAATTAAACTTATTTGTCGTAACTTAATACAACATCACAACTATTACATGTTAGTTATAAACAATATACAATATACAATATTTTACAAAGTACAAATTAAACAACTTATTTGTCGTACATCAGTCTATCTGGTTTTTTACTTATTCGTAAACCTCTACGGGGAGTAACCTGATTTACTGGTACAATGTCATTGTTTACATCCTCTTTAATCTGAATATTATCTAAAATGTCATTACAAGGAATACTAGTATTTGCAAATTTATTTTTCATTATCTGGTTTACGTGTCGTTTACTAAAAACGTCATTATCTAATTTAACTAGATAAGTACTATGCCCTAATGATTTTGCAACAGTAGCTAAAATCCATTTGTTTGACTTTTTAGTTTTATAGTTTCTAACATACACTACTTCCCCTACTTCAAAATAAACATAACGGTTATTTTTAAAATATTTTGTCTGTCTATTTTGATTCACTTTTACATTTTTTCTTACTGTGGTTAAATTAACTTTATTTACATTTGGTTTAACGAGATCAAACCTAGTTCTAATATTTCTTTTAAACATTAAATAGGAGGGTTTGGTACCAGTAGTTATGTGCGAGGTATTTCGGTAATCGAATAAAAAATTATTTAATGCAAAATTTATATCCATAGTTTTACAATTTCCTAAAGCATTTACTAAAGCTTTTTTAACTGTTTTGACGCTATTCTCCGCCGCTCCATTTGATGCAGGGTTAAACGGTGGAGACGTGATAAAGTCAATTTTATTTTTGCTTAAAAATTCTTTAAATTTTTGTCCAGTAAACGCTGTTGCGTTGTCACTTACTAGAGTTTGGGGAAGACCAAATCTCGCAAATAATGATCTAAGCACGTTAATTGTAGTATCAGCATTTAATGAATTTGTTTGAAATACCTCCAGCCACTTAGAATGAGCATCAATAATAATTAAAAAATATTTATTTTGCCATTCCATGTAGTCTATATGAATACGTAGCCAAGGGCTTTCTGGCCATTTCCAAGGTGTCAATTTCACCTTGGGCGGATTATCTTTATTTAGCATACAATTAGAGCAAAAAATATTTTCTATATCTTTGCCTAAACCGGGCCACCAAAAATAAGAACGAGCTAAACTTTTCATTTTAACTATGCCTAAATGGGATTTATGTAGTTCCTCTAAAAATTGTTTTCTTAATTTTAAAGGTATAACTAGTCTATTATTCCAAAGTAAACATCCTTTTTCCGAAGATAAATCGAGTTTATAAGGAAGATAGGGTTTTAAATCTACATCATTAATTTTGCTTGGCCATCCGCATTTCAAAAAGTTCATTATTTTCAATAGTAACGGATCTAAATTTGTAGCATTTCGCACCATTTCAAAATCTATAGGAAAATTTGTATTATTTGCGAAGTGATAAACATAATCTATGTCGCTACTTTGAAGTTCCTTACTAGTACCTTCCGGAGGTAATCTAGATAAACTATCCGCAATATTTTTCTCCGATTTAACATAATGAATTGTATACTTGTAATTACTTAATATAATAGCCCATCGTTTCAAACGATTTGCTGCAAACTGAGGTATTCCCTTCGTGGGACTAAAAATTGTCAGAAGGGGTTTATGGTCTGTAACCAATATGAATTCCATACCATACAAATATTGGTGAAATTTACCTAAACCAAATATAATAGAAAGAGCTTCCTTTTCTATTTGAGAATAATTTTTCTCGTGATTATTTAATGTACGCGATGCATACGCAATTGGTTTTTCAGTTTTATCGGGCATAATGTGTGCTAGAACTGCGCCTATGCCATAATTACTGGCATCAGTGATTAATTTTATAGGTAAAGCAGGATTAAAATGAACAAGCACTTCAGTTGATGTTAAAATTTTTTTAATAATATTAAAAGCATTATTACATTCGTCCGACCATAACCATTTACTATCAGTTTTTAACAGATTATATAAGGGAGATAATATTGTAGACAAATTTTGTACAAATTTCCCGTAATAATTTACTAAACCCAGAAATGATTGTAATTGTTTCACCGTTTTTGGAACTTGAGCTTCAGTTATAGCTTTAATTTTAGAAGGACTTGTATGAAGACCCATTTTATCAATTTCATACCCCAAATAATTTATTTTGGTTTGAAAAAAATTACACTTATCTTTACTAATCTTAAGACCGTGTGTGTGTAATCGTTTTAAAACTTCAGCCAAATTATGTAAATGTTGTTCGCGGCTTTTACCTGTAATTAAAATATCGTCAATAAAAACAACCACGTTATCTAAATCTGAAAAAAGCGATTCCATAATTTTTTGAAATTTGGAAGGGGCACTAGCTATACCATAGGGTAAGCGATTATATCGAAATAAGCCTTTATGAGTCGAGATTGTTACCAATTCCTTTGATTTTTCATCTAAACATATTTGTTGATAAGCATTTGACAAATCTATTTTGGAGAAGTGTTCTCCACCCTGTAATTTACTGAAAAGTTCCTCTATACGTGGGAGTGGATACTGGTCTATTTCTAAATGAGGGTTGACGGTCACTTTAAAATCACCACAGATCCGTATCGAACCATTTTTCTTTAATACTGGCACAATGGGTGTTCCCCAGGGACTATAATCAACAGGCGAAAGAACCTTCAGATCGATTAACCTATTTAATTCGGCCTCAACTTGATTACGCTGAGCATAGGGTAATGGCCTTGGTCGAAAGAATTTTGCAGTAACATTTTCATCTATTAATTTTAAAGAAATTACTGCTTTATTAAATTTACCTAAGCCAGGTTCAAACACACTTTTGTATTTCGTTAATACTATATTTAAATCATTTGTTTCGGATGTGAAATTTATTTCTGGAAATTTAATGTCGAACAGAAACAGAAAATCCCTACCTACTAAGGGAGGTCCACCATTTTCAATGACATACATCTGCAATGTTTTTGAATTACCCCAGAATGTAACCGGTACCTCTAACATACCTAATGGCACTATTTTATTACCAGTGTAAGAGTATAATGATTTGATTGTGGGGACTAAATGATAATAATTTAATTTTTCTTTCCAAAAACTATCTGATATAACTGATAAGCTAGAACCTGTATCTAACTGAAATTTTAATAGTAAACCTTTCACAAAAATATCAAGTACAATCGGTCTATCAATTTTAGTATTCAGTAAAAATAACTGTACATTGTCATCAAATTCACAATTGTTTGCATTATTTTCAATTGCTAAATAATTGTGAGACCTTTGTTTGGTATTATGATAATTTTTTTTAGGCTTAACAAATTTAGGATCTTTCTTATTTGGACACATGGGAGCTAAATGCCCATGTTTATTACATATATGGCAATTACAATTTTTATACCGACAATTATTGGTTGTATGGTTTCCCCTACCACATACGTCACACTTGCGTTTCTGCTCAACCGTCTTGCGACGATCGCGAAGGTGATGAAGTGGTTCATCCTTAACGGCGGCGTGTTGCACTTCGAAATTTTGCTGAGCAGCCATCTTACAATTAGCAATTCTTAGTATTTCTGCTAGGGATACGCTTACTTTTTCCTCGAACAGCCGATCCAGTATAGGTCCCTTCCCGAAACCCATGATGAACCGATCTCGCAACGCCACATCCAATTCATTTCCAAAATCACAATGAATGGCTAAACTGCGTAATCTAACTATCCAATCATTTACGCATTCACTGTCACTTTTAACTGCATGATAAAATTTGTATCTTGCAGCAAATACTGACTGTTGTGGAGCAAAATGTTCGTTTAACAATTTTATTAACTCGTAAAATGGCTTTGTTTCCGGTTTGACCGGCATGCACAAATTATATATTAATTTGTAGGAGTCCTCACACAATGTGTTGAGTAATATGGCACGTTTGATTTCTTCCACTGCAATTTTATTTGCCGTAAAGTAATTATCCAGACGCGCTTTAAAAATTGCCCAATTCGAATTTTTAGCATTAAACTCGTGCAAATGGCCGATGTAACCGATATTTTCGCGTGTGTCTGGCATTTTTTATTTTTGTTAAAATGCACTGAACTAAAGGTGTCGAAATTAATATCTTCGTCGCCACTGTAATATACTGTGATATTAACATAAACTTTAATAGGAAATCGTTTATTTACAGTTCAAAACGTACAACATTACTGCATTGCTTATTGGCAAGCAGTTGCATATGTTACATACATTATCAGTGGATGCGCGCGACTCGTAGGTGCGCAAACACAGTACACCACATATGGAAACCATAGTGGGCTATAACCTCATAAAAAAGAATTGTGTTCCCTCTTTTCAATGATATAAGGTTTAATATATTTATTTTGATATTTAGGCTCAAAACAAATAAAATTCATAAAAAAGTGCCTATGAAGCTAAAGAGTGCCATGAAACAAAAGACAATTTAGTTTTGTCATTTAACGCAAATATTAACTAATGTAAAAGTAAAACATTAAATCAAAATTAAGCCAAAATTTAATAATTTTTAAAAAATAGCTTTTTGTTTAAAGCTCATGAAACAGCATTTTTTATTTACTAGACTATCTTAGTCAAAATACTTATACAATAAAAAACAGTACAAAACTCGACTTTTAAGTCTTACAAAATTATTTTTTCAACCAATTTACTTTACGTATTTGTTCAACGAATAACAAAAATAACATGAAATTTGTAATTCTGAATTAGTACATCTAATAAAAGTTTGTCAACTTGTAAAACTTTAAACATCAATAACATTAATGCCGAATCGCTGCGTGTTACATACAAGCAAATGCACGAGATAGACTGTAATTAAAAGTTGTACTAAATTTAAATTTGAATTTTGCGCGTTTTACCGTTAGACTTACAAACCACCCTAGACTTTTGCCGCGTTTTGTAGTGTATTATTTGTTTTCGTTAGTTTTTTTGGGCTGTAGACCTAAAAAGTTGACAAATATAGTTGTGCATACGCTGTAAAATTGTGCATTCCGCTATAATGTGCATTTACATAGGAAAATATTTATTGTTTGGTTTCAACGGCTGCTGGCCTATCTTATCCTGCTAGGTCCTTTTAGTATAATATGGCTCAACTAAAGATTTTCTGACTTTTTGATCAATGATCTCTTGTAGAGATGCTAGACCAATTTTAAGATTACCACCGTGTTATCGTCTGTAGCAGTCTTATTATCTAAATATAATTACATTGTTCCTAAACGATAAATGACAGCCTGGTCTACCATTTCTACGAAAAAATTATTTAATGCAAAAATTATCTTTAATTAAACTTATTTATACTGCATAAATGAGTGTTTAAATAATTAAAGCTTTCACCTGCCAATTAATATTTTCATGGACGCTGTTTAAATATTCACTATTCTATTTAACTTTAAAGTTGACCAACGTATATTGAAAAGATTTTTTAATTCTCCATTTAATTTACACAAAAAAAGTAACTAAACAATGTTTGAATGAGATAAAAAATGTATCCCTGTGTTTAAGTAAGTTTTTCATATTTAATAAACCTTTCAAAAATATGGTCAATAATGCTGCTCGTTTTTGGAACAAATTGCATTAGTTTTAAATCTAAAACAATTATTTATACTTAAACAAAGAAAAGAAAATATTTAACGTTATTAGTTAAATTTTCGCTAACAATGTAAGTACACAACTCTGAACATCTGCTATCATAACAAACAAAAAAACACTACGATTTTAAGTAGCTTTAAAACGAGAGTCAATAAACATATTTCATTAAGTTAATACCTGGTAAAATAAGGGAATTATTTTCAACAATTATCGTACTCTGGCTTAAGGTTTCGATAATGCCGGCAATTAAAATTTAAAATTGTTTTCTAGAATTATTAAAGGATAGCTCATCTAAACGGTATTATTACCTTTAGTTGCAAAATTAATTGTTCTCTACCGGAAGGTATTATTAAATAATACTTCGCGAAAATTAAGCTCAGCGGCACACCGCGAAACTTTTGTGTTGAAGAGAGGCATACCGAGGTAATTTGCACTTTTTATTACATTCTACAACTTGTTGAAAACGAGGTCGAATTTTTTTAACGACACCCTCACCTGCTTAATAATAAATCGCGGTATCATAGATGCATTAGAATTAGCCAATTTATATTTCGTTTCAGTTACTGCCAGCGATATTATAAAGAACTTATTCGTTTAGGACTTCGTGAAAAAGAAAAAACGTACATTCTCCGGGGAGACTTTTAAATATTAACAAGATATCACTTCTGCTGAAATGTTTCTCCCTTACTGTCACTGAATACCGTTACTGTTTGAACATTTACACAATATTTGTATATTTATACTGTTGTAGAGGGTGCGCGAAAAATCAAAGCATTGAAATTTGGTAAACTGTAAAAAAAAGATGCAAAACGTTAAAAGGGGGGTGTACACATACAGGTATATTGCACAAAATACTTGTATGGCGTCAATATTGCGCAATAATATTGAGATTGAGGATTGACAAAATAATTTGCCAATAACTGTGTGTACGCGTTCCGTCATATTGCACAATATCAACTGTATTTTGTTTAGAAGTATGTACGAAAAATATGGCTTTATCCGTTTTTAAGTAATTTTGGTAGGTAGTCGCGTACTGCGCTTTCTTGAAGTTCTTTTGAAAGTTTGTATAGTCGCAAATTTATTAATATTTCATGTATTATTTTTGTTTCTTGTTTTAATTATTTGTCAGGTGTTAATATTGTTGCGTTATACGATGCAGTACTCTTCAGTAGTTTCATTTATGCAACCGTCACTTCATGTGCTGATAATACTTATTCAGAATTATTCATTATCGGAAGCGCTTATTAACAAAAAATCAACCTAACAATTTAATATGTCAGATAGGCAATTTTCATTTCCTGTTGAACGTGAATAGTTCTGATTGGTCTACTCTGACATAATGTATTTTTCTTATTACCTAGTCAAAAATTAGTACAAATGTCAGCAGATGGGTTACAATTATAATTCATAAATTTAACAAAGTAATTTCATATCAACTTCAAAGTCATTTGGTTGTTTTAACAAAATTCTTACCATTCTCTTCGTTATTTATCATTTAGTAATTAAAGTTTAGAAATACCCTAGTGCAAGTGTAAGTTTAATTTAGCGAAGTAGCAAATAAAATAAAGTATAATATATAAAGGGACATTATTGAAAAGCACTCAGATCACCTGAAAACCAGTACCGCAACAGTACCGCTCTCATCCAACATTTTTATTATTTTTTAAAATCATTAGGTAATGCTTTTTTTAAGTATAACATATTAAAGCCCAATTTTTTTCCTATTGTGTTAACAAACTGAGCAGCCACACTTGTACAATATCAAAATTAAAACATTAAGCGTATGTGTGCATTTATTGTAAAAACGGCATTGCGCCATACACTGAACAATATACAGGGTGTCCCAGATTACATTTCCAGCATGAGGATCTCGCATATTATAAGAGATACAGGTTTGTTTAAACTAGATGAATTATACCTTAGTATGAGAGGAGCCACACTCAATTTTTAATGGTACAAAATTCTTCGTGCTTCAGAGGTTTTAGCAAAAAATATGAAAATGTCGAATTACTTTTTTCTCTCATTACTTTTTTGTCTTAATCATTAAAACAATTTTATTTAGACCTTCTCAAAGTATTGTCTTAAGTAGAATGCAACCATTATTTTAGATTTTTTTAATCACCTACCATTTTTGAGATATTACCCCTAACTTCATTTTTTCTTATGGGCCGCGAAGTTGGCTATGGAATAGTTAAGTGTGTTTTTTTTTTCTCTTCTAGATGAGATATTATTTGCTACATCTATATTAAAAAATAGGTCACAAAATGAAGAAAAATTTAATCCATCACTTATCAAGCTATCTATGAAAATACAAACAAAAAACTACTAATTAAATGTCAAATGACAGTTACCAGTTGTCTGCGGTATCATTTATTAGAATTTTAAATTATTGATGTGTAATTCGATAGTTTTTGTAGCAAGTAATATATCATTTATTGAAAGAGGAAAAAACAGCACATTTAACTATTCCATAGCCAACTTTGCGGCCCATAAGGAAAAATTAAGTTAAGGGTAATACCTCAAAAATGATAAGTGATCAACAAAAATTTAATGTAACAGTTACATTCTCCATTAAAAAGTACCTTGAGAAAGTAGTAATAGAAGAAGTGATCTAATAAATAAAATAAAAAAGTTGAGAGCTCTCTGCAAATTTTTCGAACTTGCAACGACCACGTACGACTTAAAATGCAGTATAATCCAAGAACCGATCGTAAAATACATTTTCTCATACACGGTTTAAAATAAACAATATATGTATTTCCACAGGTGGATGATCATGTTTGGAGTTGAAAATCCATCTGAAGGAAATCACGTATTGCACATGTCCCAGAGTGCAATTCGCCGGTAATACCTTCTTATCCTGTCGATGTAAACACGGAACAATCGAAAACTATATATTAGTTTAGAGTTTAGATTATCATGACTCACTTGCTGTTATATGCGTACGATAATTTAAACTTTATCAATATCATTAGCGAAATTGCATTACATCACGTGAAGCCACATCGGTTTATGAAGCAGTGGTTTCACAACACACTTAAAATACTCTAAGCATAACTTAAACTAGTTAAATTTACAGCAAATTTATTGGCCATCATCTAATATTCTAATACGACACAAAAAGTTGCTCAAGTAATGTTTTTACACATTTCCAAAGTTAGGGACGATTTTTTAATCCCAGTTTATAAAAATACAGACTAACATTTCAAAATTATTTTCGGATTACTAAGAAGTTGGCTATCTTTCAAAATAAGCAAAAATCTCAGATAGAAACTCGATGTCAGTCAACATGTTATAGACAAGAACATTTTTCTTCGCTAAATTTTTTTGTACCTTGGAACATTTTTTTTTACCGTCGATATACAGGGTGATTGAAATTCGAGTTTAAGCATGGAGATCTCGCTTATTATAAGAGCTAGAAAATAGGTTTAAATTTGTTAAAAAGCTGCTAAATTTGGTGCTCATTAATAATCCGAAGAGAAATTGAAAATATCTCAAACGGTATCCCAGAAAATGATGAAAAACCGGAAAATACGATTTTGAAAATAGTCTACAACTTCTTTGGAGTATAAAATATTTCAAATGTGTACAAGCATTGCCTAAGCAACTTTTTAAGCCGCATCGGTTAGAATCACTAATTTATTCTAGGTCGATTCGTTTTTGTTTTATGAAAACCAAATTTATTTTTTCTTATGGGCGCAATTTTTGCTATTTACACAAGGATGCGAATAAAATGCTATATATAAAATTAACAAACGCTATATAAAAAATCGTTATTGCCATATAAGAAAATTAAAATTGCTATACACAAAATTAACAAATGACATATTCAAAAATAATAAATGCTATATTAAATAATTAAATTTGCTATACCGGGTGTAAATGAAGTGTGGTACACCCCCTTTTTTTTTTAGTTTCAATTTAAGATAAATGAAAATTTAGACATATGATATGTGCAAAAAACCGGGCTTTTTGAGCCGTTGCACACATTTGTTTTACTTCCGGTTTCGCCGGAAATGACCCCAACTTTGTTATTTTAAATGGAACACCCTGTATATATTTACATTTTTGGAAAGAGGAAGCGATTTTGGATACAAATACACTATTTTGGTTAATTTTTATAACCTCAAATTTTTTTTAAAACAAAATTTAGTTTTTTATTAAGAGTGCCGTGACCTGCACAAATTGATTTTTATTATGTCAACAATTGTCCAAAAAACGTTTTTGTAAATTTTCAATGACATTTAGGTTACTTTAATCGGCTTTGAAGGTTGCGGAATCGGTTTTTTGACAAAAAGTCAATTTTTTTAAATGGAACCATGCTGGTACTAGCGGTTATTTAAATCAAGCATCTTCTAACGAATCCATCGATACCAATAACTTGTATTTTTATTAAAGAGTCTGCTTCAAAAATTTCAAATTATTGTGAAAATTTATTAAGTTGGTCGTTGTAGTTTATGTCGTTACCATGACAACCAATCAAAAATTCAAAAATTCTAACTCTTGTAATAAGTTCGGATAAATGAATTTCAGTAACAAAGAAAAACGCGATATACTGCGAATTTTTTATTCATTGAATAGGAATTCTACGGTGTCAAAGCAACGATATGCAGAAACATATCCAGAAAGAAGACAACCCTCGCACACATATTTTTGTACGTTGGACAGAAACTTGGGTAAATACGTGCAAAGCATGTGAAAAATGTAGAACAATACTTAAAAGAGCGGTGTACTAAATTTAGCTGTAACATAAAAACATAAAAACAAAAACAAATTAGAGAAGATGTTCAAATACATTTCCTCCTTCTGCAATGCATAACCGCAAACGTTTCTTAATGTTTCTGTCCAGAACCCGCGCTATTGTTCTTCAAGGAATTTTCCGAATTAAACCTATATTCTAGCTATTATAATAAGCGAGATCCCCATGCTTAAAATCGAATTTCAATCACCCTGTATAAGCAAATTCTGGCGAAAATCTAAAAATCCTTGCAAGTTTGTGAATTGCAAAACAGTAAAACTTATCATTACTTGTGTTATTAGATTATTATGCCCAATTTAACGAGCAATTAGAACCAGACAATTGGTTAAATCAGCTGCCTTCAATGAATTACCAGAATTTGTTTACTAATACATATAATTATGACAATAATTCTAAATGTATTGCAAAATGTGTAAATTACACCGATAATCCGTTTTACGTCATATTAAGCTACTGTGCATAATTAATTAAATTGTCAATTATACAATCAATAATTAGCAGTACACTGCAAATTTACCATGCAGTTACAGAATTGTCACAGTCGTGTATGATACACATAATTGGTTTAATGGGCTGCAACTAGTAAAGCAGTCCCATTTTGACTTGCCATACGCTTTGAGCGAATGTTTTGCTATTACATTAATTAGAAACTGCATAATTAAAAAGAGAAAATTAGTTGTCGCGTCATTCGGTGCCGACATACATACGTAAAAGCACACATGAAAGATATATTTTTAAAATGCAGTATTTCAATGTTGGCGACAATTCAGTAAATAAAAGTAAACAAACCAGAGAAAAAGTTTCCATACAATTTAACAGCTTTGAAAACTTTTTTTTTTAAGACGAACACAAAGAGAAAATATTCATTCTTAACCCCTACCAATCAACACGATATAACGGTAAATAAAAGCGCAAAGGATTATAAATTTCAAGCATTACCGAAAACATTGCCATTCCAGCAAACTAAACCGTCAAATTATTTGATTAATAGTAACAGATACTTTCCCGGCAAACTTTTTTTTCACAAAAGTTTTCTGTTGTAAAAGCATGCGGCTTTAACAGATTTCTTCAAATTCATTTCAGTCTAATCACATCCAATCTTAATTCTAAAAAAGCTTGGTGTGGAATAAGAAGCAAATTAAAACTTGGCCGACGAAAAAACTTTGCTTGGAAAACTTTTCCCGGGAAAATAAATCTAAAATACATTTTAATCTCTACAAATACCACGAATTTTCAGAGTATCTTTAACACAATAAATAAATAATCAGTTGTAAAATAACACCAAACAGCAAAAAGTATTGATTAAGTAATGTAATAACCGCATTAAAAGATCTTTGCGAATTTACATGAACGATTGCAGAATTCTTCTAGGGTATTAACAAAGAGCAGAGTAATGTAGGTCTGGATACAACGATATTTCTGAACTCCAATCGAACCATTTCTCCACAAACACAAATGAAACAACAGCTTAAATAAACTCTATAGCCACTGGCCATTAAGCTCACGGTCTACCGGGAAATTCAGAGTTTCCCGAGGGGACAGTTGCGTTCTAAGAAACGCTTGCTTGCGATTCCTCAGTAGATTATGACATTCGCATATTATCGCAGACAAAATAATGCCATGGAAACTATCTTGATAAAAAAACAAAGCTTGGGAAGTTACAAATAGTATAGTTTACTTTTAACAATAGTGCCTTGAGTTTTTTTTAACTCTGATACACTTGCTTACATCTTTTTAATGTGATTTGCTTCATGAATCTAATAGTTAGTACTCCATATTCGCGGGTATTATTTTAGCGGACACGTTTCGTAACGGACGAGTCGTTGAAGAGAGTTGGGTTGAACAGAAAAAAAAATGTAATAACTATTTGGAAGTTTACACACTAAAAAAAATACCAAAAGTTTATAACCTATGTTATAGAATCAAAGAATAAAAAATCCATTAACATGAATTATAAAGGCTCTTAGGTCCCACTATTTCTAATTAAATAATGGTGTATTTTTAAGATTTGCGACGTGTTTATTTAAGAACAATTTTCTAGAATGGTAACACTGATAACTTTCAAGTCATAAAGCTGTTATTGTTTCAAAGATTTAACTTATTTTTGTACATATTGTGTATATATTGTTGAACTAGGTTCTCGGGCGCTGAACCGCGTCTGTTGCTGGTCTCTAGAAAGACCGAGTTTTCGACGTTTCGACGAAGTCACACTCGTCATCTTCAGGAGTCTGGATTGACTGACTGTGTATATATTGTGTTAAACAAATTAAAGAAAATACAGCTACGACTTTAAAAAAAGAATTCAAATAGGTACTTTTTTTTAAATTCGACTTAGTGTTGTTTTAGCTACAACTTCCAGAGTAGGTAGGTACATACAACAAAATAAAGTATTAATAAAGTAAAAAAAGTAGTAAAGTAGTAAAACTTCTTCGAAATATTCCGGAGTGTTCTAGATGTACGTTTGATTTTTTTTTTGACAAAAAGTATATTAGTGAGGGCAGTGTCATAGCTAGAGTTTGACCTGAATTTGCCACCCCTCTAAATAAGGGTTGCCAACTCTTGATTATTCCAAAATCAAACAGAGATCTACACAAAAAAGTGGGGGAGGCACTTTTTTTAAAAGTTTATATGTTCAAGCGTGTTTATTGCAAAGTTAGATAATGTAAAGTACCCAACCATCATCCAAAATTACAGTTTTACAGCAGAACCTTTTCTGATTTTAATTTTTTTTAATCAGATCACCCCCCACCCAACGAAATTATTTTTAATAAGGGTACAAACTTTCACTAATAGTTTCTGTTTAGGTAAAGGTACACTTAAATAATATATATAGCAAAATTACAAAAAAAAAGTAATAATATAAATACAAACATAAAATTCACACAAATTCTAAAAAAGTAACACCATATTTCAGCTTAAAATTAATTTTAGAAACCGGAAAAACGTCAGTTTATGCTATAAATTTACAATTTTCTTTCTTGTTCGAATAGCTCAAAAGTGATCATAAACAAAAAGGGTACATTACTATGAATTTCTTCAAAGGCACCTCGCCTTGCCTAGACACGACCCCAAATATAATATAAATGATAAAGGATTTTATGTAGTCAAATTGCACTAATTATCACACACATAGAACAGTCGCGTACGACCAATATTTTCATCACGTAATTAAAAACCTTCCAACAATTATTGTATTCACCTACATATAATGAAAAATCGTCAGTACACACTGTTTCTGGTGCCCTATGATTTGGAAGTTCTCTTACCACTGTTCGAAACTTTTGTACATCTCCATTTAAACATAATTAGACAAATGTTATTGCTATGCGACGATTGGTTATTTAGAAAGGCATTTCTACCTCTAACCAAATGTTTGAATTAGAACGAAAATGAAAAATCCCTGTTACAAAAGAGTTTAAAACTGCATGGAATGTAATGCCTAAAATAATTGAAATGTTTCATAATTTTATTGAATGGTTGGTACCAATGTTCCCTCTAAGCTGTGCAATGCGCAATTGCGCAGCGATTTTGAAAGTCTGCTCGCTGCTCAGCGGCTTTTGCGCACTCCAATACTCGTTTAACCAGATAAAATTGAATCCAGATCTAGTTTTCTACACAGCCTAGGAAGCCTGTCAAAAAATCGGGAACTTTTTGACTTTCCGCTAAGTCTATCGCCATCTAGCGGAAATGTATGGCGAACGGTTCTTAAATTTACTTGAGATAATTCACAGAACGGCTGATCATAAATGATTGATGCCCGTTAACTTTAGACAAAAAATAAAATAACCAGGTTTATGTTGGTATCACAATCACAGTGTAAAACTAGTGGCGTAGTGTTATTTAAAGTTAAACGCTATTTAATGTAAAGGTTGTTTACAATGTGTACAATTTCAATTTGTAAGCGTTTATTTGTGCATTTCTTATCACAGTTAAACAACTTTTTATCGTAACTTTTTGTTGCGACCTTTTAGCAGTTGAAAATCTTGCCTCTCTATAAAATTTAAAATTTATATTTTTATTTTGTTAACACCTAACCTCTTGAAATTTTTCGAAAATAAGATATGCATTGTATTCCTCTCTAAATGAGCTTTCCAACGATATGCCACTCGACATATTCTTACATTTAAAAAAAAATATATTAGGGGTTGTTGCACCCCTCTGGATGAAGATATCCCAAAAGCAATACTGCTGAAATGTATCCGGCGAAAAACTAAAATCGACGTGTTTTCGCAGGTTTTACCGATATACTGTATTCCCAAGTTACAGAATTTATTCCAATTAAAGTTTGCACCCTGTATATAAAAGCTATTTTATATGTAAACGTAAATAAATGCTGTTTTTTTTTGCTTTATTGTTGGTTTAGTGTGCTCAGCTCATGTATTTTTAGCTCAGCTTCAGTCTATCCTTAGAGGGAACATTGGTTGGTACCCTATCATACATTTTATTACTTAGAATTTCTGTCGTTATACAAGGGGGCAGGTTTTCAGTGTGCAGGTCGACTAGCCCGTGTATCGTCTGTCTAACTTCAATACAAATTCCTGTTTTTTTAAAGGAATTTTTATGAATTTAATGGCGCTAGTACTAATCATTTATCACCCCCGAGATTTTCATTTTTATCCCATTTGGGTAGACTAAAAGTGCCGCCACCTCGCCCCCAAGCTACGCTACTGGGTTAGGGTTATATAAAACAAACAACATATTTTGAATTTTCAAATAACACTTTTCATTTTTAAATTGGCACTACAGTTTTTTGAGGAAATTTTCAAACCAAACAAATTTTCAAAAATATATTTAAAAAATTACAGTTTACCAAAAAGCGCAAAGTTGTTGCTAATAAAGTAAAAAAAAAACTTTTAACATTAGTTTAAAAAAAAAAAGCGTGCTGAAAATTATTGAAAATATATTTATATATACTTACTAAGATATTTTTATTCGTTGCTTATTTAAAAAAAATAAACTCACTGATAAATATTTTAACAAAAATTTAAAAAAAACTGTGATAGAATCTATTATTATTGGGAAGATTTTCGCAACGTTTTCAAAAAACTATGCTCAACAGACAATTTTCCAAACAATTAACAAAGTGTTACACGAAAAACAACTTTTAAATTTAAACTAAAATATATAACAAACAATTAATGGTTTTTAACGCTATTTCATGCAAATTCAATGTAATTATTGAGCAACTAAAAATAATATTAATAAATTGCTTGATCATTAGAGCGATTAATTAAAAATTACTTATTTTTCTGTTAATCGATTGTTTGGCGAAATGCAATATCATTTTTAAGGTCTTCAACTGTTTATAACTTCTAGTTTTACTTATTTTATTTTTAAACGTATATTAATCATTAGAAATTTTAAAATGTCATCAGTTTTTTTGGCGAATTCGTTGTGTTTTTGGCCAAAAAAGGAACTATAACTCGAGTATAATATTTAAAATTACAATGTAAAAGTATTTAACGACTAAAAATATACTTGTTACTTAACTAAAGATATCTATTTAGTTTGTCAATTGCCTTTAGGACAAATAATTGTATATAATAATTATAACTAAACGACAAATGCAATCTTTACGTCCAAGTAGGTACAACATTTAATATAAGTTTGCACTTGACAATTCATTAAATGCAAATAAAATTAGATGGACAGGCGATCAGCAAGTTTTAACGATTTACAAACGGAAATAACTTTAGTATTTACGCTATCAGTACACGTCACTCGAAACATTAATCGTCTGCTATGTACAATCGATAATTTTATTTTGTTCCCATTCACGCTAATATGAAATAAGGCATATTGTTGGCACTCGTGAATGTGAGAGCATTTAAAAACGAGACCAAAACGGTTTTTAAACGTAAACAGACATTCTCATGCAAACATCATAATCCAAAGACTAAAAGAGATATCAAGATTTAAAACGGCGCAATAAAAAATTCGAGAACATGAATAATACGTTTTTAACACACAACGGAGCGCATTGTGTCAGTGCAGGCAGGTGAAACCTCACTTTAAGCCAGAGAGTACTTGATGCTATTTAAACCGAAAGGCACTTCTAGTAATTACATGCAATCACCGACGGTAACTTTGGTTTCGCACGTACACTATTTCATGAGAATTTTAATTATAACGTTAACGAAAATTTTCAACGCGCTGTTCTATTCGCTGAATGCCACATCATTCGTTATCATCACAACAGCAGCTCCAAAAGCAATGTTTAAAAACCATTTAACATCAGCCACAACCAACAAACGTATCTTCAGCACACAATAACGGTGTTTTGATGTATAAATACCTAGTATTATTACAAAGCCTACTAACATCTTTTGGCTTTCATTAAAAATTATATTTTAATAACAATAAGCTAATTAAGGCAAAACGCATTTATTAAAAAGCTATAACTGACGAATATTTGTGAAAGGATTGTCCAAAACCATAGAGTAAATGTGAGGCTTAATTTTGTGTTATTTACAGGATTAATAATCAAAAACTAGTGCGTACTTGTGTAGACTGAAAGTGTACAAAAGCAGAGTACAGTGCTATGTAGTCACAATGATTATATTGTAATCGTGACTAGAGTTGACCATTGGCGACATTCAGACTTAAAAATAAACGTAGCCAATTAGGTTAAAGTTGAAATGTTTATTAATCTATAGGATTAGGTGCATTGCAAATTTTAAATAATTAAAAAAAAATTACAGGCCACAATTAGTATACCTCAAACTACTGAAAGAACGAAGAATTTACGAAAATATTGCAGAGTTTGGGGCTTTTCGCGACTGCTATACGAAATGCATGTTTTGACGAATGTCATTTTAAAAAGTGCCACTGCAAAAAACACATGCAAAACTTGTGTGTTGATTATACGAGAACAGTGTTGGATGGTTAAAGTAAGCCAGGGCCGCCGTGAATTAACGCTTGTGCGACTGTGAAATTGCCGCCCTTAAAATAATTTTAAGACAGGAGTAGTAATAAAATATACATATAAATTTTTGGAAAGTGATTAGTCATGAATTACGACCACATCAATATAAATACAATAATAAATATTATACCGGGTGATTCAGTTTGACTGTCGCACCCCTATAACTTTTTAATTATTGAAAATAACCCCAACAAATCTTATGTTTTTGGAAAGGGCGACAAATTCTCTATTAAGTAATGTGCATTTGTTATCTCTACGATGACGTATGTCAAATCCACGATAATCAACTGTTTTTTTTTTAAAATTACATTCTATACATTTTTTTGTTGATTCGTATAGAGAATTTAATTCTGAATCGGACCATGTATTAAAAAAGTATGTACCTATACTCACTTACATAGGGAAATTTTCAAGAAAAATCAGTTCAAAGTTTATTCAAATTATAGCAAACAGTCTATTCTATTTGACATAACAAAAAACGATCAAATCTTGAAAATTGTACTATAACTATCAATGGAAGTGTATTAAAAATTAATTTATAATAAAAATAAAAACAAATAATAAACGTCGACATAAGAAATTAGACTTTAATGTTTTCAAGCAGTTACAAACAGGGATTTGGAGCGGAGCGCGGAGCTGGAGCGCGGAGCAGTGGAGCAATGGGTTTTTGCCCGGAGCGGGAGCGGAGCCCGGAGCAAATAATTTTGATTGCTCCACTGCTCCACTTTACCATTATAAACTACAATATTTTTTTTTTATGAGTTATTCTCATGGGTATAGTATTTAATAAAATTATAAATAAACTAAATTTAATTTTTTTGAAGTAAAATTATTATAATGTAACTTTTCTGAATATTAATTTTCATTATTTTGTATTTGAATTTTGAAAAATTTTAAAGAAATTTTTTTTCTTTTTTTAACTTTTGAAGATCAATAATTTGTTCATTTATTTAACTTCACTTGTTTCTTAGGGTCAAATATTGTAATTTTTGGTCCATTTCCACATATCTCATAAAATTTTAGCTTTGTTTTAAAAAAAATATTTTTAAATAAAAAAACTTATTTTATTAATGGAGCGCGGAGCGGAGCGGGAGCGGAGCTGGAGCAGGCATCTTGATGCCGGAGCGGAGCTGGAGCGGAGCAACTAAAAAATTGGACTGCTCCAAACCCCTGGTTACAAACATAGGACAACTGTGTTTGGAAAAGGGGGGCGGTCACTTTGAAATAATAAAAACTATTCCATTTGTTGCAGACTTTTTGAATGTTTGAAAAATTGGAAATTGACCGTCAAAATTTAAATGTAGCCTTATTTTTAGGTTTCAAAACTCCTTCTCATAAAACAGTTTTGTATCTTAAAATCTAGTGTCCTAAGACTTTTCATTGATTTTTTTTTCGTCTTAATACTATTAGTTTTAGATCATGCACCAACTTTTCTCAAGAATAAAATTTTCTGAGAAATCAATAATAAAAAACTTTTTTATTTGTAGCAGACTTTTTGAATGACGCTGTAGAATATTAAAAAATATATAAATCACTGGTATTTTCTCAAAAATTTGGACCCTGCATAATAAGCAGACTTAGCATAAGCAGAAGTAAATTTGGTGAATTCTAACCCACTTATCAAGGCAGAGCACGAAAAATTGTCCTAGAATTGCTTTATTATTAGGTATTAATATAAACAGCTATTTAGTGACACACAAATCAAACAAATTTCTTGTCAAGTGGCGCGACGGTCCAGTTAAAGCGTTTATGTTTGCTGTCAAATAACGTAAAACAGTCTCTATTTCATCACAAAAATCTATGGCAATAATATTATACTCCTTTTTCAAATTATTAGTTCATATAATTTGTAAGTCAGCAAAATATTTCAATAAAAGGTTTCTACCTGAAGATTGCAAAAAAAATCATTTAAAAACTGTAAAGAATCATTATGGTATCTTAAAAATTTGAAACGTTCCTTCGTTTTTAATATAACTAAGTACATCAAAAATACCAAAAAATAATAATTTTCGGGATAGTTTATGATTTCATGTTCATTTTTATCGGAATTATTTTTTTTTCTTGGCCGAACCACTCTTAGCATGGGATTTTTTTTGTTGCAATCAATTTCCTCGGCAATTGTTTCGGCTTCATCTAATATTGTTTAAGTTTATTTAGATAAACGTAGAGTTTTTGCAATATTCCAGTTATATTTGGTAATAGGTACTAATTCACATTTTTGCATTAATTGACTTTGACTATTAATTTGTCATACAATCATGTACCAAACTATAGTGGAGCAAATAAATTTGTTAGATTTGAAAAAGGAGTAAAAAAAACATGAAATAATTTTTTAAGAATGTTAACTGTATTTATTAACTAATCTACATTTCTAAAAATCTGCCGCCCCGGTGCGGTGCACCCCTTGCGCTTACAGGTTGCGGCGGCCCTGGTTGAAGTCACACAAGTAAAAATCACTGTATGCGACCTATTTTATTCCGTGGATTATTTTATGAAAGTTTTTGATGAAGAGAAAAATAATGTAACGAGAGGACATTTGAAACCGGTCACCAGAGCTTAAATCGTATGGCACCGAAGAAAAGTAATTTGTTTTAGGTAATTGATACAAACACGAAAAAGAGAGATAACCCGCCAGTAATTGTATTTGTATTGCAACATTGATTGAGTTGGCCGGAGACAGACGAGTTCTTATAATTGAAACTGCGAATTTCAGCGTAGCGATATCTGCTAATCCGCTTTGATGGCAAATTCGTTTAGGTATTGTTATTAGTTGAAATTTCAAATTTTGAGATGAGCACTTCCGTTTGACTCTATCGGTGAAATTATAGTTGGGAAATTGAAGATACTTGGCAATTACGTTTTCCTTGAGCACATTATCGTGCACGTGCGCATGTAGTGATTTAATTATTAATGTATGGTAAGCGGTGACAGCCAAATAAGCGTCGAAGCTCCCAGCTAAGCTATTCATTGTCAAACGTAGTGATCTGTTTGCCTGTATTTATCAAAATATTGTTTTACTTCTTGCATGGTGCATCATGAAGAGCAGAAATTACGGAAACCGTTAAAGGCAAAACGATGGTTAATAATTTAGTTATAGCTAATGCAATGAAATGTGAAAATGTGAACATTATGTCTAATTCTTAAAACAACCTTAAAACTCCAACGAATTATTACATAGTAATTAATTTTTGAGTTATGTCCACCTAGTGCGTATTTCCTTCATACAGTGTGTACAAAAAGTAACGTAACGGATCAATATCTCGTCTTGTGAGAACTTTACAAAAAAAATATTGTATACAAAAGTTGTTTGTGCTAATCTACTCTTAACCTTAAATTATTTTCAACTATACACAGTGTTTTCTTTTTGCGCACCGATCCGTCACTATGTTTTTTTAAATGGAACACCCAGTATATTTTATACTTTTTAGATGTAAAATTTAATTCTAAAACATTGAGTTATTTAAGTTTTCATAAAAATACTGACAGAAACAGGAGTAAAAAAATAATGATATTTCACAACTTGGCAATATCAGAACGAATTTCTTTGAAACGTTGTAGGACAATAGTGTCCCAATGGTTGTTGACTAGTTAAAATTTTAAAATGATACACAAGGTGTTCCTTATGCCCGGTCCATTTAGTCAAACTTCAAACACGCATAAGTCAGTTTTTTCAAAGAAATGATCAAAGTAGGCTCACGTCAAACACTTCCTGCATGCCTAGTAAGTGAGTTAAAACGCACGGTAAGCAAAACGCACACTTGTCTAGAAATGTGAAAGTAGGCTTACGTCAAAATTGACAAGACAACGTAATTACATGTGTATATTAGACAAAAAACCGTTAAAATCGTAGGTATTATGTGATCGTAGAAAAAGTAAGCTACATAACACGAGTTGTAAAGCAATTACGCACTTGTAGAAATACGCACTCGCCGCTACACAGCTTGGTGCGCAACTTTTCCACTCGTGCGTAATAAGCTTCTGACAACTCTTGTAATGTGATATGCTATTATGTTTTATTAAACCTATTAAATAATGAAAATGTACGGCCTAAAATTAAAATTGACCTTAAACGTATTGCTCTGAAGATTTTTTTACAATTTTTTTTAAGCGGTCTGTTTAAATTTTGTCAAACATTGCCAGTTTACCCAAAAATTATCATTTGCAATATAACAAGTACCTACATTGAAAATTATCGATAATTTTTGGTAAATACAACCAAATGCTGAAAAAACCACGAGTGCACTAACTTGGACGAGTGAAGATTTGCCAAAAATTATAGATTATTTGCAATGCACGAGTTATATTTTGTCAGAAAATTACCTTCACCTCACCTACCTCTCAAATTAAATGTATGTTATGTCAAATTTTACAAGTACTGTCAGAGTGGTGCGTCAGGGTTGTGGTTTAATCTATATTAAAGTAACGCTACTGGTCGCCGAAATTCGCCAAAAAATTATCAAAACCAAAATCTTGAATTCCCTCTCCAAGTTTATATTTTCGACCAATCACAAACTCAGATTTCTTAGAAACCACCAATAAACGCATGAAAATCTGTTAATTGCGAAAATATATTATTAGTGTATGATTATGTTTTTTGGTCGTTTCTAGGAATTCTAAGTTGGTTATTGGTCGAAAACGAAAATTTGAGAGGTGGATCAACATCTGACAGGAGAATGTAAAATTATGACCGAGTAATAATGCTCCTATTGGTAGTCTCTGAAAGATTTAAGATTAGTGATTGGTGGAAAACACAAATTTGACAGGTAAAGGAAATTTTCAACAAAACGTCAATAACTTGAGAATATTAGTTGTAGACCAGAAACATCTTGAATGTTTTTTAAAGATGAGTAAATTGTCTACACGAAAATACAAAAAAAAAATACAGGGCGTATTATTTAAAAAACTTGACTTATTCGTATTTAAAATGTAGCCTAAGTGACTGACAAAAACAAACAACCTGTGTTATTTTAAAATTAAAATAATTCAGAACGCACTATAAGAGTATTGTTAACGAATTTCCTAAATTATTTTACATTGGCGTTGTTAAATTGCTGAATAAGAATATTTCGTTACAGATCTGTATCTGTCAATACATGTACATTTTGGAAAAAATTCATCTGGAATCTAAAAAGTGAAAAATATATAGGGTTTTGCGTTTAAAATAAAAAAGTTGCATATCGGTGCGCGGCAACTAAACACTCGGTATAGTTGAAAACAATTTTAGGCTATGAAGCACAATTTTGTTTTCAAAATTATTTTTAATTTTGCATAATAAATATAAGCGACCAGCATCTTTGTTTTTCTGTTAGTCATCTTAGATGGCTCCAAGTGAACGAAATTTTACCACAACATCTCCGCAAACATTTTTAAAATATCTTATCGAGTTCAATTAATCTCTTCATTTATTTAACAAAATTGTTTTCCTGCCGTCAGCGAGAATACCTAGCAAACGGGATCGTGCAGTTTATCATCTCCAATCGAATATCCAGCTTTCATCCTCTTACTTACACTTCACTGATAGAGTATAAAGAGGTTTAAAGGGTCCATTAAAGTAGTAGCTGAAGCAGGTAGGTGGCGAAACACTCGCTAAACACGTGTACGAAAAGTTACGGACATTGACGGCAGCAAATCGTTTTCAAAGGCATTTCGCCTTCATTTATAGTTCAATAAAATTTTTAATTGATCGCTTTTCATGTAACATACCTCTTTAAAAATAAACGAGTACCGCTTTAAGGCTTTTAGGTACTGATTAAAAATTACAGCGCCATTATATTTACGGGAAATAATGTAAATTTACATTTTTAATTTGAGCTAGAGGCGCACGGGACCCGTTCCCCTGATTTAGTACTTGTAACGCCGCCACAACAATAATTTTACATTCATTAATTTAATTGCCGCGATGTTTTACATTTCCAGTGCCGCGAAAACTGTCTCCAACAATCGTTACTAAAGTGCATAACGCGATCGCTTAATATCTTCGGACATTTAGATAAATAAAGTTTTTTATTAAAAAAAGCCACAAATAACGAGTTCGCGTGTACGTTGTAGAACAATTGACCTATTTTACTTCAATCTTAAAAGAAAATGTACTTACATCTCGGAACCAACAACAAATCGCCGGATTTAGAATGATTAAGGGTGTATATATGTCTTTATAGTGGAACAATAATTTCAAAGACACTAATCACGCGACTCTAAAACACAATTACTCACAAAATACTGATTGATTACCTTCCAAATATGAATCACCACTACATCAAAAAAGTTGTACTTATCAAGCATTCCGTATAAAAACAATTTAGCACGCAAAGTATTTTAATGAACCAGCGTAGCCTTTCAGGCTACACTAAACGAACGAAGCCCTCAAGGGCTCTGTCCGTTGAAAGCGCCAAGACGGGTGAAATTCACTACGTCCTGCATCATCAAAGTTATTTTTTTAAATTATTATTTAAAATTTGCAATGCACCTAATCCAATAGATTAATAAACATTTTTACTTTAACCTAATTTACTACGTTTACGTTTGAGTCTGGATGTCGCCAATGGTCCACCCTACCCTAGTCACGATTACAATCTACACTTCACGTAGTGAACAACATTACTGAAGGCCAACTTTTCCATTTTTTGACCTATGACTAAAATCTACACGACGCACAGTGGCGTATTTGCCTGATTTAGCTAGCCAAAAGTCGATATTTCAAATTAAACACAGGTAAAAATAAATTACTATTTAGGAGAGTTAAAGAGTCAAAGAACAGTGGGCCATATTTTTTTTACATTTTTCGCCATCTATAGTCTACTCCAGTCAATGAAAATTCAACTGTCTTAAATAGTGCGATTTTTGGTTGTCTTCGAACGTATACGACTTTAAATTCATGTAAAACCAACGAAGTGATAAACAGTTTTAAACTATGGATTGTTCCGAAGTAGGCACGTGAGAATATTTTTAAGGTATATTAATGAAATTATAGTAATTTTACAATACAAAAGTTCCAATCCAAAAAAGTAGTTGTTTTTGTAATTTTTTTGCCGATTTTTAAAGAAACCGAAGGTTTTTGTTATACTTCAGGGCGCGTCCCGATATTTTATTTTACATGAATATAAAAACGAAGGTTTTAAGTTTAGAAAAGTAAAAAAAGTAACCCCGGATTCACTACGTTTTACTTGTATTGGGCCAAATAAATTTTTATAGTCATAAATGTCATTTTTATGGGTCACGGTTTATTTTTGATATAAAATGTTTTTTGTTTGCTTTCAGGATCACGGAAAACAAAAAAATAACTGGAATAGGAATATTAAACATACGAATACCACAATTATCAGCAAACAATTAATTAAAGTTAGCCAAAAAGTATTTATTAAGTAGTGCATGTTTTTCAGAAGAAGAGAATAAAAAATTAAACCTAAATTTTCCTCTATAATATCATACTAGATTAAACGTAAATGGGTGGCAGCTCATAAAAAAATAAAATATCTTTTTTTTTTAAATCTCATTGAAGATTTTTGAGGAGTCAGGTGAGCGCAGTTAAGACCTAAGACAGAAAAGCGACGTAGATTGAGACGAATTAATATTTGCTGCACAAAGCTTGGAATAGATGCATCAAAAATACTAAAATAAATAAACAAATAGTTCATCAAAACGAGGTATGTGAACGTATCTAAGATCTTTTAAGAGCGATTTTTTTGTTGTTGTAGCTCATGAAGTTATGAAACTATTTAAAATTTAAAAAATCGACCTTCTTCAGTTTTTATAGAAATATTTTAGTTGAGAACATGGGTCAATTTTTAAAATGTCATCAGCTTTATTTCTAAATTCTGCACATATTTGCTAATTTAGAGATTTCTGTATATTTAATAATAAAAAAGTTACCCATACATTCGGTTAAGAAATGGGCACCCTGTACAGGGTGGTCCACATATTTGTGCCACTATTGGGATCTCGCAAAGGGTAAAAGCTACAAAAAAGTTTAAATTAGACAAATTGTTTCATTTTCGGAGACCTATTCATTGATGCTTTATTGTTTTTAAAAATTTCCATGGCACGCTAGATAATCAACAAGAATAAAAACGGGCCATATGTTTAAATCGCTAATAACTCGGTTATACTTGATGGTACAAAAATATTTTTGGGGAAAAAGTTGTAGATTTTTTTACGCACTGTAAAATAAAAACAATAATTAGTTTTAATATTGTTTAAATTCTTAGATAAATTACTAACTTGCATTTTTTTTTTAAATGGAACCCATAGTTGGCTATGGCCTCATAGCAGCTTTTTTTTTATCTACTTTCAGTAATATAAGGTTTAATGTATTTATTTTGATATTTGGGCTCAAAACAAAGAGATTTTATTTAAAAAAAGTCCCCATGAGGCTATAGAGCAGCGTTTCTCAACCGGGGTGCCGAGGAACCCTGGGGTGCCGCGAGAAGGCGCTAGGGGTGCCGCTAGAAATACTGATGAATAAAAAAATCATGTAATTTTTTTTCTTTTCTTGTTTTTTTCATTTTACATTCTAAGTTTTACTATATAGTTTTTGTTGATGCCATAAAAATGGTTAATTTTATTAAACAAAGGCTAATTCACTGCAGAAAGTTTAAAAAACCGTGTGAAAATTTGGACAAAGGGGGCATAAATCTCTTGCTACATAGAGGAAAAGTTCTGAATAGGGTGTTTGAGCTAAAAGATGAATTACGAGAATACTTAAAAAAAAAAAAGGAAATTTTGCCAAGTGTATTGAATATAAAACATGGTTGCAGAAACTAGCCTACTTAGCAGACATTTTTCAACACACGAATCAGCTAAACAAGTCACTGCAAGGCCCTGGAGAAAATATATTGATTTCAAGTTACAAAATTCTTGGATTTAAAAAACGACCGAATCTTTGGAAAAATCATGTTTGCAAAAGGAAATCTTGAGATATTTCAATTACTGGTGGGGCTTAAAAGTAAAGTAGGATATAAGCAAATTTCAAGTCTTATAGAAACCCACTTGGAAGAACTGTTGATTAGAATCGAACATTATTTTCCTTCCCTTTCAACACAAGTGTATCATTGGGTTAGAGATCCGTACTCTAAATATTTTGCTCATCCTGAGCATTTGACTTTGCGAGAAGAAGAACTTTGTGGGCTGCAATCTGATCGTACACTCAGGATGAGATTTGGTGATCTATCCCTCGACAAGTTCTGGATTTTTGTAAAACAAGAGTATCTTGGCATTCATAGAAATGCAATAAAAATATTGTTGCAGTTTTCAACCTCTTACATGGTGAGCAAGCTTTTTTCTTGTTTAACAAGTATCAAGCGCAAGGACAGAAATCGTCTTGTTTCAGTTAAAGATGAAATCCGTGTGTGTTTATCTTAAATTCGACCCAGAATTCAGCATTTGTGGTTTCACAGGAGAAAGGTAAATTTTATAATCTGAATTTGTTTCAAAAATTTCCTTGACAGTTATACATAAATGTTCATATATAAACTTTACTTTGATATATCTTATGCTTTTTTAATGTCAATAAAATGTTAAATTGATATTAGATTAAGTAGTAATTAGTATCAGTTTTCGTTCTATTAATATGGGGAATATACGGTTATTTAATAAATATATAGTTATTTATGTTTTTTTGTTTCTATTTTTACAGAAATGGGGTTAATTTTTTGCATGAATTAAAATCTCTGTATGAAGTATCTTGAATCGCTTGTTTGATTTCAGTTTTATTTGTATCATCAATATGCTTAAAATTAAGTAATTTTTTGCTTAAAACCGGCTATCAAAAAAATTCATTTTCCTTATAAGTAAGCGAAATAAAAATATTAATAACATTATAACGTAAATCGTGAAGGGGGCAATATAGGTAAAGGTTCAAAATTGCCGAGGGCGCATAATACCATGTTTTTGTAGATGATGCATAGGGCCTTGTTTTTTGGTGACGAGCAAAACCTGTCTAGTGAGGACACAGTAAAAATCATCGTGGGGCCACGTTGCCGACCCTGATATATAATAATTTTTATAAAGGGGTTCCCTAAGACAGGAATATCATTTCAAGGCTTCCGCGAAGGCAAAAAGGTTGAGAAACGCTGCTATAGAGTGTCATGAATTTAAACAATATTGAAACAAATGAATGTCTTCATTTTACAGAGCGTACAAAATCTACAATTTTTTTTTCCAAAAATATTTTTATACCATCAAGCATAACCGACTTATACTATTAAAAAAAATGTCCATTTTAATTTTTGGTTGTTATCTGGGGTGCTATCAAACCTTTTAAAAACATTAAAGCTTCAATGAATAGGTCCCAGAAATGGGAAATTTGTCTAATTTAAACTTCTTTGTAGCTCTTACCGTTTACGAGATCCCAATAGTGGCCCTTCTATGTGGACCACCCTGTATATCATGCTAGTAAAAGCTATTGTTTTGATTTAAAATATGATTTTTAATATTTGACTTAGAAAATACGCATATTTTGAATCAATTAAATAACAAAAATAGTTTTGGCCTGCTAGATCAGGCATATACTCCACTGTGTAACGGTAGCCCGATCTTTTAGACGGATTTAAAAAAGCGCAAGTCCGTACTTCGAGTTGTTCGATTTTTGATTTGCGTCTAAATAGAAATCTCCGACATTTCTTATTACATCCATAAAAGACTAGGTTCTAAACTAATGCTGTTATTAAAAGAATAACCAACTGAAGGACGAAGTTTCTTCAAATAATACAACGCAGTACTGATAATAGCTTAATATCTGGAAAACCATGTTTTTAAACAAAATTACTGTTCAAAAGACGACAAAATTGATTGATACATGAAGTAAGCGGATCCGACATACATATTATATTCGTGCAATACTCAAATAACTAACACTAAGTTCGGGTATCGCTAACACTGCATTAGCTCATTAGCATGTGTTAGTAGATGTATTTGTTTCAAAGCAATGTTTGCAATGAATTTCACCGACGAGAAAAGCGTGGGAAGAGCATACCAGTTTTTTTTGGTTTTATATTAATAAGGTACTTGTTACGAAGTTTTTGAGGTTCCCAAAGTTTTCTGAACTATTAGTTAAACGCCGAAGTGCGACGTTCCTCTAGCAATTACTGCTTGCGAGACATAACTGCTTAAAGATAAATGACTGGTTGAACATTAAATATAATGCAACATTCAGTAGTGAAGGAAGTATTCAGGAAATACGCAAATAAAATGATGCATGCATGACCCCTTTTATTAGTTCGAGAAAAACCGTAAAGCCAGAACTGCATATTTGAACTTAAATAATTAATAACTACACTAAAAAACTAAGTTCAATAATCTGTCCATTCTCTTTAAAGTGCTCTATTATTGAAACTTTTACTAGATAAATTACTGCACTCAATTGTAGTTGTGCTATACGTTTGTATTATTTGAATAACAGAACAACTTAACAACTTTGAAATTACTGTGGTATTTTCCGTCAATAAGTAAAATTAAGCGCAGTTTTTTACTCGATTAATGTTATGTATATCGTACTTTTGAAATAATATATTTTTTTAAAAAGCTTTTTTCCTTCGTTTTCTATTGTAAAATCGTATGATAAATGTTACTTTTTCTTTAAATGTTATCAAATGAGTGCTTTATTATTAAAATCATAGGATTGCCAACTATTTTTGTTGTGGAAGTATTGTATTGCGCCCACAAGAAATAATAAAATACAATAAAGATAAAATCTGTGATCATAAATATAATTCAATAAAAGTGCAACAAAAAAATGTGCTCAAAATGTATATCCCAAACCGGAAAAAAACTATTTTTTAGTTTCCTTGAACAACTTTGAATGATAAGATTCTGATTTAGCACTAAAAGTAAACAATGAAGTTGAACATTCCCTAAAACCAAAGACAGGCATCGAAACTGCCGTAGAAAAAAAAATAACAAAAATCATTCAAGAAGCCGCGCTACTAGCTACTCCACCTCCAAAAGAATCCAATGACGCATCGATCAACTATCCACTAGTCAGATAAAATCGCAAAAAAAAAATGCTAGACGACCATGGCATCAAAGTAGACTACCAGACGATAAAACCAACTTAAATAGGTTAGGTAAAGATCTTAAACTACTATTACACATGATAAGAAACAAAACATTTGAAAACTATGCACGTAGACTCTCACTAATTCTACTAGAGCATTCCTTGTGAAAGGCAACACGCAAAATAAAACAACCTACTCGATCCATTCCACCAATACGCAAAAATGATGGAACATAGGCTCGAGACGATACAGCTAAAGCAAATGTTTTTGCTAAACATTTATCCACTGTGTTTTAACCAAATCCTCCACAAGAAGAAAATGAAGAAAATGACATCATGGAGTATCTAGCAACTCCTCTACAAATGTCTTTACCTATCAGACACGTAACTCCTAGGGAAGTCCAAGAACAAATAAAACTCCTACACGATAATAAATCACCTGGTTACGACTTAATAAATGCACGAATACTAAAAGAATTACCAAGAAAAACATTAGTTGCAATAACTAACACCTTCAATGCAGTGTTAAGGTTACAATATTTTCCCGTTCAATGGAAATTTGGTCGCATAACCCTAATACTAAAACCTGGTAAACCAACGCATTGTTACGTCTGCTAGGTTCAAACAAAATAATAAGCCTCTTTGTTTGATGGTCTGCAATATTCGAGCGCGTCTCGAACTGGCTGAATAAAAAGATCGTAAGAGCCAATGATTTTTAACTAGTTTTAAAAATAAAAACCAATATATCCAGCACAAAATGTCAACATTGTATTTATTTTTTTTTATCCCCCAATATTATTATTTACACCCTTGATCGTCACAGCATGAAAAGACTTAATACCGACCTATTACATTACTACCATGCTTGTCTAAAGTGTTGGAAAAATTAATACTTAAACGCCTCAAACCTGTATTAAAGGATAATAATATAATCCCATTACATCAGTTTAGATTCAAACAAAAACATGGGACCCTAGAACAAGTCCATAGGTTGGTAGAAACAATTGAAAAAGACTTGGAAGAGAAACGCATTTGCTCGGCGGTATTCCTAGACGTGGGGCAGGCGTTTGACCGAGCCTGGCATACTGGTTTATTGTACTAGGTAAAGCAGATGCTTCCTTACCAGTACGACTTGCTTATAAAATCATACCTTAATGGCTTAATGAGAGATTCTTCAAGTTAAACATGGAGATGGTTTATCTGAATATCATCATATTCAAGCTGGTGTTCCTCAAGGAAGCGTCCTAGGCCCCTCTCTGTACAACATATACATAGCTGACATTCCATCTACCAACAATATTTTTGTGGCCACTTACGAGGACGACACAGCACTCCTATCTTACCACCAAGATCCCGGGGAGGCGACTAGACAGTTGCAAACTACAATACTTGCCTTAGAAAAGTGACTTTATAGATGGCGCATAAACGTGAATAGAGATAAATCTACGCACATCGTTTTCACAAATAAAAGAGTGGTAAATGAGTAGGTCCAACTGCATGGACGTACCATACCCCCCAAGACAAGGTGAAAATCTTGGATTACATTTGGACAAGCGACTGACTTGGACAGAACATATATCAACCAAAAGGAAATCATAATGTTTTGGAGTTGCGCCAAAAAGTCGAACATCAATGGCATACAGCGGTTCCAAAACAAAGCCCTGCGAAGTATTACGGATGCTCCATGGTACGTCACCAATAAAACCCTACACGAGTATGTACCAATCCGATGGGTGCACGAAGAAGCATCAAGACTCACCAAAAGCCACTCCAATTTCGTTACTTATTTCCTTTAATTAGTTTTGCTTGATTGGCGTCTTAGGGCTAGTTGCAAAAATTAAAATAAAATGTTTATTTAAAAAATAATAATTTAACATTAAATTTGCAGTGTTAGTATAAAGAAACCCCCATGTGCCTCAAATTTGATATACCATTTTAAAAGCTATAACTCCCAAACACTTAAATTAAAATAGAAATTATCGACCAATCTTCTTGTCTCAATAGACAAATTTTGCTTTCAAAAGCTTGTATTTTACCTAATTAAGATTCAATGAACTGATAAACAAACGGAAGAAATTATCGTTGATTATTGGAAAGCATTGTTGCTGAAATAAGATAAATTAAGATAAATATGACAGAGCTTTCGGTTGTGTCTGCTAGTTGAATAGAACAAGTGGATTTTACGGCGCAATTCATATTTTTACAAAGCCCCAATTTTGTGTTTACGCTTTTTGATTGCTTAAATTAGTAATGGCAGATACGAACAAAGCACACTTTAACTTTTAACGATCCGTGTTCCTGCATTCTACACGAAATTTAGTAATAACGTCAAGTATGAATTACGCCGGTAATAATGAAAAATGATTCATAATATTTATTATGCAGGACTTCGGTGTGAGAAAAATGTGTTGGAGTAACAAATTACCAACTTTTATTATTAAATAATCTTTTAATGTATATCGTTACTGACGTTTGCAAACGTATATCAAACTTGACTAATTAATCCGTTTATATTTCTGTATAATTCATCGCATCAAATATACAAATATCCGTTGTACCAAAGAATTTTATGAATATGATTGCAACAAAGAGGACATACTTATTTTGAAAGCAATACAAACTTAAAAAGCAGAAGAAGAATTTAAAATAAAAATTGAAGCGAGTACCCAAACCTTCAATCAATCTGCCAATATTTTGAACCCAATCGCCAACCTTAAACATGCTAATTGTTGTTTTTTCATGAACCTGAAAGAATTCTCAACCTAATTTTCTCCTACGGCATCCATCGTGTGAAAAATATAATAAAGATGGACAGAACTGAAAACTTTTTTTATACTTCTGCCCCAGAACTTTTTAATAAAATAATTCGTATACAGTGTGTCCAAAATTCGAGGCTCACCATGAGTAACATTTAAACCGTAATAGATACAAGGTCGGTCAAATGGGACAAAAGTTACCTACTTCATAGAGCAATACAGCGATGCTTTTGTTTTAAAAATAAAAAATTAAGGCTTATTTGATATTGATGAAAAACAAAAAATGTGTCATTTTTTTACATAAAAATATCTCAGTGCCACATGCTACATTTATTTTGAAATTTGACGGCTCTTACATTAAAAAACGATTTTGATGAAAAAAATTAAGCAAGCCATGAATTAATAACTTCTGGTTTCATCTATTAACTGATAAGAAACAGAGGAACGCCTAAACAAAGCAAAAATCCAGTATTGGTAAATACTATTTTGTAATTTTTATAGCAAAACCAAAGATAATAAATCAATCACGTAGGCTGTGAAACAAATGTTTGTTCGATTCGATTCAGTTACTGTCAGTTTTTAACTGTCATTTTAAATACTACGATAATATGGCTTTCTCCAGTTCTGAAAAAAAAAACATAAGTTTTCTGTATATATTAAATGCTTAACACTAGAACCGCCAGAAAATGTTACTCCCTTCAACCGCCGTTACCGGTCATTTTGACCGCTGTGTTTAAATTAAGCCTTCTTACTGTTTGTAAAATTTTATAACGTTTAATAACACAAATAAAGCATAATTAGATAATATAATATTATTAGGCTAAGTGTAAGTACTTAAAAATAAATATTTTAACAAAAAATATTTTAGCATAAATATTAATTAGCACAATTTAAACAAGTTACAGTTGTTTGTACACTTCCAGCACATTTTCCGCAGACATATTTTTTTAGACAAATCATAAACATTTGCAGTTTTGTTTGAGTTATATTGTTTAATTTGGCACTGGTGTCTTTTGAAAGCTTTGGGTTGGCCTTTACTGGCATCTTGGAGTAGCACTTTTTTGCAAATCTCTATATTCTCTTGCAAGTTCTTCAGCTATATGTATTATAATATTTCTTCTTGTCGTATTTTGACCTGTTACTTTCTTATAAATAACCCACGCATTAATTAATGCTAGGTCTAAGATATTGTGGAAATTGTGAACAGGCCATCTTCGTGAATCTGCATTTATGGGATATTTTTTGCCATTTGATCTAAAATATCAACGCCACACTTTGTCTCATTGTAAAATTTATTTGTTTAACCTAGGTTTTTTCTTCTTTTCTTGATTTACTGTTATAGTTGTATTATGAAGGATACTCCAAATCGTGTGCTTGATATATTTTCAGTGTACAATGTTCCAGTTTCATTATTGTAGTAGAATATAATAATTGCATTTTATTGTTTTTGCAAAGATATTGGAATTTTTTTCGTGTCCGTTTGATGGTGCCAACTATGGTCATTTTCAGCCAACTTATCTGCATAAAGAGTTGGTCCAGGGTTATCACGAATTATATTTATCGTAAGTGCATGTCCAGAAGAAGGGCTGTTCGGTGCTATAACCTCCCAAACGTCCAGCTTTTGAAGTTTGATTACTTCCGACTAGTAGAGTGACAAAGTTTTTTCGCATACGATGTTGGGTAACGTTACCTTCCGGTACATTTGATGTACTTGGTACATTTGTTGTATTTGGATTAGTAATTACATTAATTTTACTGCTGCTAGATTCCCTACTAAGATTTTTAGTAATTGATTCATCCTTTTTACCATCTACAAGTGTATCATCATCTTCTTCACTTTCTCCTCCAGATTCATTTTCTGGTAACTTTTCCAATTCTTCTAGCGCTGCCTCCTGTGAGGCCATGAGATGAACACATTTTGTCAATGCACTAGCACTAGCACAACAAAAATTGTGGGTCTGTATTCTATATACAATACACATAGCAAATCAATATATGCATTATGTATAACAATATTCCGCTAAAAAAGTCAAACTTGCAGATATATAACTTGCAAAATCATGAAATATAAAACAAGTTACTATTGATAACAATAACAAAATTTACTAAAACCGAGCTAAAACACTAAAACAATGACCGTATTTGGCGGTTTGAGGTATAGAATTTGAATTTTCATAGAAAGAATTTTTTTAAAATTTTGAAACTTGGTGTATTATAAGATAAAAAGAAGTTAGGAAAGTTGATGAAAGCGCATAGTTGTACTTAAAAGAATAACCGAATCAGCTCAACTTAAAGAACGCGAACGGTCAAATTGACCGCTGCGGCGGTTCTAGTGTTAAGGAATTCAAAACGAGCATGTGCTAATTACATAAATTTGTATTCAGAGAGGCGACAACCTCACAGAACTGTATTTTCAAAACTAGAAAAAAATCTCACAGAATTTGGTTCGTATAATAAAACCACGTAAAAATTATAAACAGAACAACGATATCGAGGAACTATAAGTAGATACTATGCTGCTACAACTGTTAAACCTGAACCCATTTCACTGAAGATGACCATTCAAATTTAGAATCTTATTTAATGAATATTTTGTTGTTTGGCCATCATATTGATAGTTTATAACTCACTTTCTCACATTTTTAAAATAGTCTTTCCAAATGAAAAAGGTGTTACTTTATACACAAACAACTCTTTTAAGTAAGATTGCAGATAGTATAAGAAAAATCAATTAGTGTTGGAAGAGATACCACTTCAAACTCATTTTTTTTGTGAAAGTAATCAGGGTTTATAATTTTTTGTTTGTAAATGTTTATTTAGACATCCAAAATTGCGTACTAGATTTATGACATAAAAATGATTGTACAATACATAGGCCTATAGGTACCTATGATATAATTTAAGTGTTGTGTTTTTAATAAAACAATTCATTTATATCTTGATTTTTTGCTTTGTTTAGGCGTTCTTGTGTTTCGTATTAGCTAATAGATGAAACTCGACGTTATTAATTCATGGCGTGCTTAATTTTCTTCAACAAAATCGTTTTCTAATATTAGAACTGTCAAATTTCAAAATATTTATGTTTCACATCATTAACAAGAGAAAAAAATAAGCTCTCGAATGACACCAAAATCAACTATGGTTTGCATTTTTAAAAATGCAAGTTTATGCTGTATCTCGTAAAGTAGGTATGCAATATAAAAAAAAAAAAATGCCACCATTTTATAGCGATCAAAAATATCTACCACTTTTGTAAAAACTTTTTTTGCTATATCTTATAGCAACTGAGATAAATTCATGTAAAAAAAATAGGACACATTTTTGGTTTTTCATCAATATCAAATTAGCATTGAATTTTCTTTTAAAAACAAAAGCCTCCCTGTATTGCTATATGCAGTAAATAACTTTTGTCCCGTTTGACCGACCTTGTATCTATTACGGTTTAAAAGTTACCCATGGTGATCCTCGAATTCTGGATTTAGAAGTTTAAAAAAACATATTACAAATTATTTTTTTTTATTTCCTTTAAAATACGCGACTCGTTGGCAACTTTTAAGTTAAAAAAGACTTGTTAACGTATTTCTTACAGCACCGGGTACCCAAAATAATTTGATAAAATATCGGATTTGAATAGTAACCGGTCTCGTCTGCAAATTATTTACGTATAAATATTTGTTTAATTTTCTAAAGCATACCCAATTACTGATGTTCATCCATTTATGTTGCTAAATTTTGTATTTATTTGTAATGCGCTTTTAAAAGCACGAAGATATATTTATTTAAAGTAATTTCAGCGACAGCAAAATTTACAGGACACCTGAACACCATCATTTTCAATTACCAGTCAGCCGTTAATAAAAGTAAGCAAAATACGTACTTCGAAATTAACTTTGGTGATCATTTACAGCGGATGATGAATTGTTCATCCAATTCGTTTGAAAATTCGCGAAGCAGAAATCACAACATTTTAAAAATCAACATGATCAAGTGTAAACGGAAAACCAGGTGACCTTTGAACGCCAATGCCCTGTCGCATATATCAAAAATGAAATGATTGATACGTTAGTGTTTGCTTAAGTAAAATAAAATTCGACTCGAGGTCCCAAAAAAGAGCAACATTCATATCGGACGTTTTTTTAAAATTATTTTACATTTTGTTTCTGTGAAAATGAAAATGATTTTTTTTAGGAACGTTGGTTTGCTCATATAATGCTAGCGTGTTTACACAATTTTTTAATTAGCACTGCGACTTTCCGTAGGTACAAATTAAAATACTTCAAAGTCTAACACGTTTATTATTTTTTTTTAAGGGAAACTTGTCAATAATCTAAATATTTTAAACCTTATGAATCTTATATATTACTTTAATTAGAGGTTGACTTGTGTTTCTTTTACGTAAAAGGTATTAATTAGTAAAATATTATTATACAATTGCATTTAGCTTACTTTAAAAAGTTTTAAAGGTGTTAAGAAAATGTTAGTTTAACTTTGCTGGGACAAAATAGGTAGATGAAAATTAAAAATTGCTTCTTTGTTAAGAAAGAAAGCTAGGGGTAAATCTATTCTAATCTAATCGGGAGTATTGGCCGTCCGCAGGACGGCCTGCCCTTATAGGGACACTTGGTCCCTCTTGGGCGATGAGGTTAGGGTTTTGAGATTTAGAAAGAAGAAGATGGTGCAGTATAGGGTGCTTTGGTTGAGCGCTGTCGTCAGTGAGGGTGGTTTTAAAAATTGGGTTTGGGGTAGTGGCTTAGAGAAGAGGCTCGGGGGGTTTTGGAGAAAGGCTCGGGGGTGTTTTTAGAGAAAAGGCTTGGGGGTGTTTTTAGAGAAAAGGCTCGGGGGTGTTTTTAGAGAAAAGGCTCGGGGGTGTTTTTAGCGAAAAGGCTCGGGGGTGTTATTAGCGAAAAGGTTCGGGGGTGTTATCGATAGCTAGTCGATATATTTGGGGCAGGTTGGAGGTTTTGGCTAGAAGAATGGTGGGGATGTGTCTGAGTTTCTTGCGTGGTTTGCGCGTGTTGGGAGGAGGAGGAACGGAGAGAAGCGGGGCTATGCCGGGGACGTTGTTGTTGATGAGTCGGGTGGTGTAGTTGTCTAGATTGGAGGAGATTCTCTCATGGATTGGGGGAGTGTTGGCAAGTTGATGTACCTCGTTTGAGGGGTGAAACCTGTCGAGTCTGAGGCATTTTCGTAGAACGGCCCTTTCGAAAGGGAGGATATTGTTTAAGATTAGTTTGGGCTTGGTAGATAGAAGAAGAGCACGGTATTTGAATAAGGGTCTGATGAATGTGGAGTACGTGTGTAAAAGAGTTTTGGAGTGGCAGCCTATGAATCTGCCTCGGATGATAGAGAGCAGCGAGGCTCTGTGTCGGGCACGCTTTAGCGTTTTGGACAGTTCTTCGGAGGGCGAGAGGGTAGTGGTTAGAGTGATTCCGAGATACACTATAGAGTCGGACATGGGGAGGTTTGTTTCCCACAGATTAAGATTTTTCATGGGCTGGATTGAAATTGGCGGTTTGTGAGAAGTTGGGGTGGCGGAAGAGAATGGTTTGGGTTTTGTCGGGATTCGTCTTGATCAACCAGTCTCTCATCCAGGACTGGAGAGAGCGTAGGTAGATCCGCAGACTCCGACCGGCTACTTGTGCATATGCCAGAAAAATAATAAAAAAATCATAACTACCATAATTATAAATTCTTGAGTGTACAAACTCTTCATCCCTGTGATAGTAATAGAAGATTGGACTTTTGTTTTTGGGTTCGTGAAAAACTGAAGCAAGATACACATTTTCCAGAAAAATACTGGGGACTGACGAGTTTTTATTCACAAACTCGAGAATGAAATGTCCATCATTACGCTACAGTAAATTCTCAGACACTAGACCGCAAGTTCGATATTCGCTGAACGTATGGGCTTGTGTTTTAGATTTAGATAATACGATTTTGGGTCCATTTTTCTTCGATTGACATTTAGATGGGCCTGGGTATTTAAGGTTATTGGAAACAAATTTAGAAGATATGTCAGATGAATTGCCATTATTAACAATTCAAAATCTTCAGAGAATATTTAAATGCACGCTTTCAAAATTCATTGCTCGGTACGTTTGGTCCTGTTTATGCAACTCCCACGAATAATATTGAACATCTTTGTCGTTAAATCAAAATGCATTCGACTCAATTCCACGGCAAACTATCCTAAAGGCAGTGGACGAAATTAATTTAAGGACAAACCACTGCATTATAGGTACATAACGGCGCAGACTTTTTACAATTTAAATAATTATTTACCTGGTGTTTTAAATTTATTGTCATTTCGTTATAACACCAATATAATGTTCTGTCACTTTTATTTATATTATAATTTCAATTGTTTTGCAGAGCATTCACGATTTTATAAATTATTTATACAAATTTTCAAATTTCAACAACTTTTAAAAAAAAAGATTACATGGGTTACCAATCTAAAAAGCTAAATTTTATATATTTGATGGTGTAAAAATCCAATATGGCGGCCATAAGAAATATAAAAGTTGACTATCGTAACTTGAAATCTAGAACGCGTAAAACGTTAACGTTAACGTCATCAAACCCAGGATGGTCAAAAACATACAGTTACCAAGTTTATATGAAATAGAGTCAATGGTAGGGAAGACAATAATATTTTTCTAAAATCACATTTTTCAGTTTTTTTCTAATAAATCTAAAACGAATCAAGATATCTAGGATTTCTTTTCAGATTCTTAATCACCATAAAAATGTACAACTTTTCTCTAATTTAACCGACTTTGGATATCCTACCGTTTCCAAGATAGGCAAAAATGCACCACCCTGTATACGTGTAATTTTATATGCCTTTTGCGTGTATTCGCCAAATAATTTGTACAAAAACCACATAAAAACTTTTGCTTTTTACTTAGAAAAACAAACAGTTGTTTATTTGAAAAAAATTGCAACGCTTACTTGTAAGTGCGTGTAAAAAATGTCAACGCCCAAGAACAGAACAAAACACTTTTATGTTATACATTTTCTTGTTTAACGCCCGTTTATCCTTAGGAATTGTAATGCTTGTTAAACAATGTTAGTAGTTTCCTACAACACGCATTTAATCCACTTCTTTTCCATCCATCAAAATTTTGTAAAGGAAATTATACGCCTGACTTGAAAACAAACATATTCCACAAGCAAAGATAACTTGCATGCATATGCAATGGAAGTATGTGTACGCCGTTACGCGAGCCAATTACAAAGCAAGGTAAACCCTCACACAAAACCAGGCTTAACAAAGCTCCACAGTGCCAACTCACGGTCATTATAATAATTTACAACATCTTTAACACTGGCTCCTTTTTTTTTCCAGGAAAGTTTGCCTCGACAGCTTTTTGTTCACTTCACTTTAGTTTTTCGCAGTAATGGATTAAGGTTATTGTGTGACCGCAGCCCGCTCGCTCCAGTGGTGGAGAAATAAACATTGCTAAGGGCGCTTTGTGTCGAGCTTTTTGTTTTCAGGGCAGAAGTATAATTAGTCAACGCACGGCGTTCATAAGTCCGGGTACGTATATGGATGGAAACCCTTTGTATTTTTAAGGAAATCAATATCACTTAATACTTAATCAACTGCTCGAATACCAAAAAAGCAGAATTATAATTGCTGCTGTAAAAAAGAACACCGTCAACCCTTAAAAAATAAAGAATACATTTAAAAATACTTGAAATCAAATGACAAACATACATTTTTATCGAATATATCACGGGCGGACAACTACTTTGTTGAAGACATCGATATTTTCTATGGAATGTTAATCGCGAGCTACATACCAAATTCTCCTCGAATTTTCGAACAAACTACGAAGAAAAAACGGTTTTGCAGAGATCTCGTTTTCCACGTTTTTCTACAAAACCATTGTATGTTCAAAAATTTTGCACCGTTTTATTCGCAAACAATGCGCGTATTGGTAAATAGAGAAGTTTTGATTTGATCTCGGACGGTTTAATGACCAACAGGACCGCAAAATGACCCATTATGTGTCTATGTAAATGGAGAATATACAGGGTGTCCAGCTTACGTTTCCAGCATGGGGATCTCGCTTATTATAAGAGATGCAGGTTTGTTTAAATAAGATCAATTATTCTTTAGTATCAGAGAAGCCACAATCAATTTTTAAAGTACAAAATTCCTCGTACTTCAATTGTTATAGCAAAAAATATGAAAATGTCGAATTTCTTTTTTCTTTCATAACTTTTTTGTCCTTATCATTAAATCAATTTTATGTGTACCTTCTGAAGATACTTTGTTTAATGTACAATGTAACTGTTATCTTAGATTTTCTTATCACTTTTCTTTTTTGAGATATTATCCCTAACTTAATTTTTTTTTATGAAGGTACACATCAAATGGATTTCATGACTTAAGACAAAAAAGAAATTCACATTTTATATTTTTTGCTATAACATCTGAAGTACGAAGAATTTTGTACTTTTAAAAATTGATTGTGGCTCCTCTCATACCACGGAATAACTCATCTAATTTAAACAAACCTGTATCTCTTATAACAAGTGAGATCCCCATGCTGGAAATGTAATCTGGGAGACCCTGTATAACACCAAAAAAAAAGCTACGCCTAGTTAGTGTGAATCAAGCGTTATTGGGTTTAACAACAATATTTAAATAAAATGTTGCTTTTCTGATAAATCAATCACAAATTGTTCTTGAAGACGAATAAAAAAAATATTAAGGTGTATTTGCGCCTTTGATTTGCGCTGTTTTTAAAATATAACTTTTAATGTATCGATGCGTCAAAGTGCGAAGCTTATTGCGGGATTTAGCCGACATCTCGAATTTCAAGAAAAACGAAAAATGAAGACGGCTACTTATATAACGCCAACTGTTGCGGTTGATAAAACACGCGAATGGACATAAATGACTTTCCAACACACGGCTTAAAAAAACAACGCAAAAACGTTATTACACGGAGTTTCTTGTAAAAGTCCAAGCTTGGGCGAAATTTTCTTTTACAAATTAATACGTAGCGATTGCAACAGATAGGCAAACGTTCGATACAATCATAATTTTCGGTAGAAAACTAATTGAGATTTCACGCGTATTGACTTTTTTTCCATAACCACCTGTTATCGTCGAGAATGTTTTTGTCAAAAATGTAAGGAATTTAGAATATAAATATGTATAAATTACCGCAAAATAAACAGACCACAGAATTTTATCATAATACTCCTTTAAAAAAACAAATTTATTTATGATAGTGAAGCTAAATTACAAAATATTGAAAATTAATTATTGAAGGTGCCGAGAAAATATTTTTGGTTTACTATTTTATACAAAATATAAATAAAGTGAAAAAAAATATATAAAAGTATTATGCAAACAGAAATATTTTAAAACGTCGTACAACCATTTCAGAACCTTTAAAGGCACGTTTATGTTGATATTTACTTTTACATTTGACGTTTGACAGATGTCAAATGAGTCATATTTGCCATAAGAATGTTCAATTTGAAGCGTCATGAGCCATATTTGGCTAATCGAACGGTCAACGTGTTAAATAAGATGAATTATTCCTTAAAATGAGAGAAGCCACAATCAATTTTTAAAAGTAAAAATTCCTCGTGCTTCATATGTTATAACAAAAAATATTAAATAGTCGAATTTCTTATTTCTCTTTTAACTGTTTTGTCTTAATCATTAAATCAATTTTATTGATACCTTCTGAAAATACTTTTTCATGTAGAATGTAACTATTATCTTAGATTTTTTATCACTTTTCATTTTTGAGATATTACCCCTTAGTTAATTTTTTCTTAATGAGCGTCTACTTGGCTTTAGATTTAGAATAATCGATGTGTTTTTTTTCCTCTTTCTAAATATATTATATGTTATATCTATACCTATAAATAACTGAGGAATTTAAGAAAAACCGTATTTTACAGTTATTATTCTAATTTAGCTATGAAACATGTTATTCGGCAAATTGGCTTTGCAATAGTTAAATGTGCTTTTTCTCCGTTTTCTAATAATAACGCACTTATCATATCTGTTAGAATAAATAACCAAAAAAATAAAAATTAAACAAATTTTACCAATATTATTCTAAGTTAGTTATCATGTTTCATAGCTAACATAGAATAATAATGATAATATGCGGTTTTTCTTGATTTTCCGAGTTATTTATTCAAATAGTGATATATCATTAGAGAGAGGAGAAAAAAGCACATTTAACTATTGCAAAGCTAAGTTGCCTGTTTAACATCTTTCATGGTTAACAGAATAATATTAGTAAAATACGTTTTTTCTTGATTTTCAGAGTTATTTATTTAAAAAGATATTCCAAATGATATAGCCTATCGTTAGAAACAGGAGAAAAAAGCACATTCCACTATTCCAAAGCCAACTTGACTGTTGATTATGTATATTTCATGGCTAACTTAAAATATTATTAATAAGATATAATTTTTCTTGACTTTCTAAGTTATGTGCAGTGATATGATATATGATATATCGTTAAAAAAAAAGCACATTTAACTATTCTAAAATCAACTTGACGGCCGGCCCATAAGAAACAATGAAATTAGGGGTAATATTTTGAAAATGAAAAGATATAAAAAAAATAATAATAGTTACATTCTACATAAAAAAAGTATCTTTAAAAGGTACAAATGAAATTGATTTAATGATCATGACAAAACACTTATGACAAAAAAAAATATTTACAATTTTATATTTTTTGCTAAAACATCTGAAGCACGAGCAATTTTGTACTCTCATCTAATTTATACAAACCTGCATCTCTTATAATTAGCGAGATCCTCTAGCTGGAAATGTAATCTGGGACACCCTGTATACAATCTGTACTATAAGAGTGCATTGAGAATTACTGTTTTAAAGCATTTTTACAGTTTTGCGTATTTATTAAAAATCCGCAGGAGTATAGACCCGTTTTTTTTTTAAATTGTAGGTATACTGAGAAAATGTTGTTTTCGCGTTCCAATTTCGTTTAAATTTTTCATAAACTACTTTGATAACATCTGACATCCAATTTTTGTTTTTACCGTGCGACGTAAATTACACAACCAATTTAAAACTTGGCTTACACAAAAATGTGTAAATATGTAGAAAAAGTGCAGTTTATATATCGCGTGCAAGTTTCGAAAATTCAAATTTTTGGTGTAACATTATGCGAAACAAATGCGTTATCCTGTTGCGGGTAATAAGTGTTATATACCTGGTCGTTTGTTACAGAGACGCTAAGGCTAATATTGCGAATAGTGCAGGAGGGCGATGGAGTGAAATATATATTGCGGGATTTACGCTATGAAGCGGTTTCCTCATAAGAGCAAAACGACACATTAAGAAGTAGGGGAAGATGGGAATTATAAAGTCGGAAAGATAAGGATACCTAATGCGGCAGATCCTGTGACGAGAAGAGGGAGATAGACAACGAGATCAAATGCGCAAATTGCCATAAGAAATAAGATTGCTTATTTTATATCGAAACAAGGTAAATTCGCTTATAAAAAATTCGTAAGGATTTCGGAAGGTGTAAAGATCTGTAACTTCTAGAATAAGCCGTGGAGCAAAAGGTTTGAAGATGATGGTAATGAGGTGTCACAAAAGGGAACATTTGGGGTTCGGTGGTTTCTCTAGGGACAGCCCCGAGGGTTGTTGGTTCTCGAGCTATTCTTTTAAACTAATGCCATTTCGCATGTCCCGCTCGTGTATCACCGTCGGCTGTAGATAGCAAATGATCTACCGATGAAAATATAGATTACAAAAGCACGATATGCAAACTATGAACGGATCTCGGTAATTAGAGAGAACGCTCTATGGCGCACGCCACTCTCATATTGCATTTTAAAACCCCTTTAAGTTTATTTCTCGTCGACGTTTGACCTCGGCAATTGCGAAACGTTTGCTGCCTCGCTGAGCGCCGTGTTAGCGGGATGTGTGATGCAGAGCCGTAGTCCCTTTCAAAACGTTTACCATGGTAACGATCTCAATTTATACAGCTGTTATGTAACACCTCAAAAATGCTTCTAGTGGTCCGAAAATAACGAAACGAGCCTTGGCGCGAGTCAGCGGTCGACATTTATCAGACACAAATCGAATCCCATCGAGAAGATTATATAAACAAGGGTTAATGAAGAAACATTCCAAACGAAAACGTATTGTATAGCTTTAATTAACACAATTACCTCATAATTTAATGGTCTGTTAAACATCTGAGTGTAAAACAAGCGAAACAAATCAACACTGTTGTGTTCGTTAGGCAAAAAACGTAATGTAGAAACGTTGTTTCTGTAATTCGACTGAACGCTCGCTCGCCGCTAATACAATTACCTGCAGCAGGCCGGGCGGGGCTCGGCAGGAAAGCGGGGCGCAGCAGGACGAACAGCCGCCCGCACATGCATGTGTGCGACACGACTCATTACTGAATTACCCCATCACGAGCTTTGTTTCCAATCGTAAATATACGGTGCGCGGCTCTTGAAGTAGTGCCTGTGCGGTACTTTTTGTAGCAACTTCCTATTTCCGTCGTAACCTTGCGATAATTTAGTTCCGATACAACATTTTACGATTGAATTATTTGCTATATCTACGCTTCAAAAATTACATCTCGCCTAAAAACTCATATTGGTAGACTAATCCCGCTGCAAGGATAACAAACAAGAAGAAGCCGTCGACGATATCTGCAACTAATCCCCATTTGATAAACTCGTCGAGCACCCTCCAAAACACCTTCCACGTCTGGGATAATATCGAAGTCGGCAAAATATATTTAAGTGTTGACGGTACACAAAATGACGCCAGTTGAAGACGCGCTGCGAATACCAAGTAGAAGTTGAAGACTTCAGCCTTAAACGTCAACGAACTGTCAACCACATCTCCCGCTTGTCCTCGAATTGCCCCGCTTCTGATGGATGCACGCGACTTATAATTTAAATTTTTTTATCTTTCTTTCGGAATATTCGCTAACGTAATTATTTATTTTAATTGAATTTCCACTCAAGAGATTTTCTGTTTTTGCTTGAGGACCGCATCACAGAAGAAAAAAAAAACGCGATCGAAGTTAAGTTCTTAGTAGCATACGCGGTTCAACGTGACACTCGTTTAACAAAGACGATCGTTTATTTCTATAGCTCTGTTTGGAGCGATATCTGTCAATGTAGATGGGGATACATCGTAATCCTTTTATATATACGTATCCCTCAAAGAATATCGCGGCATACATGTAGGGGAAGATGGTATATACTGGGACATGGTATATAGTGGGACAACAGAGATTTTGGCCATCTGTTACCCCGTACTTGAAGTTTGTTTACATCAAAATAGCGGTTAAGCAGTCCCATTATATCCTGTCTACAGTATGTGTCGTAAACAATGTCATAGTGACTTGCACATGTGAGGCATGTTTGGTAACTGCGCATTGTTTTTTTGTGGTTATTCAGTTTATGTGCTAAAACTTTTTTATTTATTTAACAACAATTAGAAAATTTGGCGTAGGTGTACCTTACAGTATACCTATTAAATGTATGTACAATGTTAAAACTTAAAATAATCATACAAGTTTTTTATTAAATCGTTGCTTTTAAAAATTGATCACATGGTGCATTGTGGGACAATGATGATAATCAGGTAAATTTTCTGAAAAAGACTTCCGACTTTAGATTTTCTTTCTCTAAAAACAGAGATAAAGACTGTGTTGAAAAAGAAAATATTCTGTGTAGGTTCAGGGCCGGCGCCAGGTTATTTAGCGCCCTAGGCAAAACTTATTTTAACGCCCCCTTTCACACAAATTTTCACAGAAATTAATATTTGTGACAGTACAAGAATCGATAAACAATAAAATTTTATGGTGATTACAAATTTTTGCGCCCCCCCTATGGATAGCGCCCTAGGCGACCGCCTAGTTCGCCTTAATGGTAGCGCCGGCCCTGTGTAGGTTAAGCGCACCGACTACGTTTGAGGGCACTGAAAAAACAAAGAAACATTTTAAATTTTAGTTTGATTTTTCAAAGTACAATGTCTAAATGCCCATGAAAAGTGAAAGTTTTTAAAATAAAAAATTAAAATTAAGCTTTTTTTCAATTACTTATGCTTTATTTCATATATATTTTTTGCTGTCCCACAATGTACCACGGGGTGGTTTATGTGGGGAGAAATGGTGTATAGTGGGACAGTTCCTCTATTTGTGTACCTTTATTTTTTTTAAATATTTTTTTGTATATGCAATGATAAACTAGAGCAATATGAATATATCATATCAATTTGAGGTATGCAAATTAAGCCGTTCAAAAGTTACGCAAAATTTAAAAAAAGTGTCCCAGTATATAGCACCTTCCCCTATAGATTTGTTCGAGTTAACCTGACCAACGACAACCTCATCTGTGAAAGGTCCTGACCAGAAATTACTTTCTCGATCATTTTACTTTACTTATGAATTATATACGTTTGGTATTTTAAATGTCAAAGCTCTAGCTTTAAACCGCTTACTAAAAATAACCTAGAGGGCATTTGAGAAGTTTTCTAAAAAATTAAAAAGGATATGTGAGTTGTTTTAGAAAAAACTCCAATCAACACCTGTTCTAAACATGGACTAAAAACGAAAAAAACTTCGTTCGTTTCTGTTCGGAAAGAAAACGAAATATATCGTTTTCGTTCTTTTCGTTCTCACCCAATAATAGTATATTTTACAACAAGAGATGGAAGTCCAGTTTTTTTATGAGGTGAGATTTATTCACGAGCCGCAAAGCGGCGAGTGAGCAAATCTCACGAACAAAAAAACTGATTTCATCTGGAGTCGTAAATGCTATTTTATCTACGAAATTAAAATTATATTATAGAACGAACGTAAATGTAAACGAACCAAATGACAATTACTATGTATAAAGTTTTAATTAATCATTTCATTTCCATAGCGATAACACCACACTGACATTGACATATATAAAATTATAACCTGCAAACGAAATATATTTAATATTAATTTTTTTACCCTTCTTAGGTCTTTATATAAAATGCTACATTAAAATTAAATTATTTGATAAGAATATTAACGCAATTTTAGTTTATTATGAGTGTAAGCTAAAAAAAATCGTAAATTTTATTTTTGGCACTAGTGACGAATGTAATTCTTTCATGTAGGGTAGGCAGTGAGAAAATGACAACTTTCATATACATGAGTGGAAAAATTCTTTTTTGGTTTTCGTGAACCGAAATAATAACGGTTAAAACCGGTTTTACAGTTTTTAGTAGTCAAAAATCGAGGACTTTAATTTTTTTTTCAAGACACTTCAACCGTCTGTTAATAGATACGATAACAATATTTGTGTCTCCACTAAATTATAAACGATGACGATGGGTTTTGTATGCTCACGGACAGCATAGTTTAGACTGGCGAACCGCCGCCATATTAAATTTACCAAATCGTTTAACACATAAACATTTAACCATTTTATTTAGTATAACACCCGTAAGGTGCAAAAACACAACTTGATTAGTTCTTGAACGAAAAATTATAATTTCGTTTTCGTTCTTAAATGAAAAATCGGTTAATTTCGTTTAACGTTTTCGTTCCGTTCTCAGTCCCTGGTTCTAAATGCTTCGCCTAGCAAACAATTATCAAACTCTTTTCCATTTGTTAAAGTAACATCTGAAGCACCTCAGAGCAGCCTCTTAGCACTGTTACTATTTAATATCTACCTACATCAATGACATATATCATTATTTCCTAAATTGTAATTACCTACAGTGTGCTGATGATTTAAAAATATTCAGAACAATAGCAAATATTTTAAGCAACTGGATCCTAAGTTTTTGTTTAAAAAAATTTTGAAGAACAGTGGCGTCCTTATTTTAACCCGTATGTATCTGTTCCCGCTAATAGCGGACCCTTTTCCATTTTTTGTTTACATCAGTTTCAAAGCTTCCGCTATCGTTTTAAACGATAAACAGTGGCTACAAAAACGCGTTCCCCGTTATCTTCGCGCAATCTATAATTAGATTTTCAAGTGACCATCAAATATTCCTCAAGTTTTGAATAACTCACTTACCCCAGGCTTCAACATCTGCAAAAAAAGCTAATCCCAAGTTTATTAAAACTTGAGATGATTAAACTTTCCGATCGTTTATTTATGCATAATGTATTCGAAATAAATCAATCATGAAGAAATTTTTGACAACAATTTATAAATATGCAAGAGGCACCGTAAAAACTTTCAGCGAAAATACTTTTATAATTTATGCAAAAGGCTTGTGATTAATTATACACAACTCGGTCTGCTCTGAAAGAAAACCTTCAAAAACTTGCAGTCAACAATAATAATACGTTTTTCTGATTTTTCATTTAAGTTCTAAACTTAGTTGGAACAAACAACAGAAAAAGACATTCTTTGGGAGTGATAGCAATTTTACAATCGGTAAACGTCCATAAATAAAAGCGATGCTGTTTATATTTCTAGTAGCGGTAACACTTATTTTTGAGTGTTGGGACTGAGAGAAAAATAAGAACATGTACCTTAGCGAACCATCAACTTTAATTTTGTCGACACTGCCGACAGCGAGCAAAACTGCAACCCCAATAAAGAACGACCAGAAATATAAGATATCCCCTTTCTAAAATAAGATTTATTCTGACACATAAATGCATGTGAAAGTGTTCAAAAACACAGGTACTAAATTGCACGTCATTTTTTGTCCCATCCTAAAATATTAAACGCTACCTTCACAGTTCATTTTTCATACAAAAACGAAAAAGTGAAGGACGACTTGAGACGCTACCAATTAATGAAAGTCTAACAAGAAACGCTAATCTTTAATAAATTTAAATCTCCGATAAAGAAACCCCAATTTTAATCTTTCACAACCAAAACCATATAATAACGTTCAAAATTAAATTCTTAATGTGAAACAGATATCTTATTAAAATTCAAGTTCTCAGATGGTAACAAAGCGATGCATTTTATTTTGATTTTGTACATTATAACGAAATAAAAGCGTCAAGTCGAAGCACTTTAATAATAAAACCTACCCGCTGCATGTTAAGCGAGAAAATGCAAAACGTCAATCATTAAATTTTATCATTAAAGTCGGTACAAGCGAAAATTTAAAAAAGCTAAAAAAGACTCGAGTCAGCGTTGACAATCGACAAGCAAGAACTTCTCACAAACGGGCAGTTCGTAGTAAATTAACCGAAAAATATTAACAGAAAAAAATTACTGAAAGGTTAATTCAGAACTAGAAGAATTTTCAGTGGAGAAAGCTTTCTTGAGCACCTTTAATCTATATGTTAATTTTCAATTATTGCTTCGCGTATATAACACAGTCTTCGAATGAAATTTATTGTTGAATTTAAAAATCTATTCTAGATTTTTATATTTTAAAAAGAGACACCTAAGCGAGCGATATAAAATGATTGCGTATATTCGAAAAAAAACTATTTTCAGAGGGTCAATATTTATATACAGAGGGGGTGGTTTTCTCTCTAATTAACACATATGGGTGTCAATAAAAAAGTGGAAAAAATTTCTTACTTTGTAAGTCTGTTTATGGAGTTTCGTGAATGTACAACACTGCTATACAATTAATTTCTTACGTCCATAGCGCGAGCACGTGGTTTACGCGCGTAGTTGGGGGTGTATTAAAGGATGCGTGCTTTCGCGTGCGAAGCTCGCGGTGGACTGGCCCCACAGCCGTGGAGTCGATGCCGGAGAGCGCCACCTTTGCGCCAGGAGCCTGGCGGTCACTGTGACACATCATAGTGTGAGAACATCCCTTTGTCTACTTTGTCAGTTATATATTGTTAGTTCCCCGATAGGAAGTGTTCATAATTCCCGCTGTCAAAAAAAAAAAACAAAAAGGGCAATTGCCTACTTTATATTTTCAATCAAATACGGGAACAAGCTGACGGCGAATTTTTTAATAACCGGCACCGCTTTCGCATAAATTTATGCAATATTACCAGTAAACTGCTAGTATATACTACAAAACATTGAAAAATAACGGGCGAAATGAAATGTTTCCATAATTTTCACGGAAAAAAAAAATTAAGCTCTCATTCCGAAATATTAGATTTAAAACTCAAAAGATCATTTTAATAACAAAGTTCTAGGTTCCCGTCTCTTAAAAATACATCCTTCAATTACTTTGAAATTTCATTCGTCCGCTACCTTCTCCTCGAGATAAAATCAGGTTCTTTTATACATCTTCGTTCTTGTCAAAAATACAACATTCTTATCGCCAACACAGACTACATAGAAACTATATTTCATTCTCAATCAACAGTTCTAATTACACCACATAATAATTAAATCGAATCAGAGGCATTAATTAAAGGGAACGTGGAAAGATAATTTACCCTGTTTACTAGTACGATTATACGTTGCATTTAGGGATTTCCTGCTCTGTTAGAGTTATGTAATGGAAAAGAATGGCCTCGAATTGCGTGATTTTAAACTTCGTGCAATAACGGGCGAACTTTTTAATACTATTACTGTTTTAAGTTTTCTATTAAAGCTTTTACATTTCCCATTATATCACTAAACTCGATCGATAATCACGCCGGCTGATATAGTCATTATATTTAACAAACTCTAAAACCATTTATTTCAGCGAAAATAGTGTCTCGTATTGACAGCGCTGAATTGAGCGGTGTCTCGTGCAATAACGACTTCGTTAACATATCTCAGTCAAAACAAAAATCGCAAAGTGCAATCACGGTATTGACACGTAACGATATCTGACTCAAATAAAGTAGTCCAAACATATATTTCTCTAAGGAATCGAGATCGTTACATAATCCCTAGGCTATTCTAAGTTTCTAAATCAAGACCCTCGTCAACATTAATAACAAAGCTTTGTACAATACTTTGGTCGAAGAAATATTTTAACTTTAAATGTTCCGAATTTTAACAAATGTAAAGAAACAAAGGGAGACAAATATCACACAGCGTTTGGTGTTGTCTTATAACCCAGTGGTCTCCTAAGTGGGGTGCGCGCACCCATTTCTAGTCTGCGTGGGATAATTCGTAATAAATTAATATTTCTATTTCCAAAGCATAATTTAGCTAATTTTGTGATGGAACTTTTGTGATTTTTATTTTGGGGTGTGCGCTAATCCTGCGACATTAAAAAAAGGTTGCGCGAGCAAAAAAGTTTGGAGACCGCTGTACTAACCTATGGATGCCATTAGGCTAAATTAAAAGCCATGAGCTTTTTTGAGAAATAAAAAATAAGATGAAACAGAATCGGACCTAAAACATACAAAACGAAAGGTGGAAATAAATCGTAGATATTGGTGGTGAATAAGTATATTTTTTTAATCAATTGTCTTTATATTATCTGAAACTGTTAAAGACAGGTCTAGGAACATTCTTCGCCCACAATTCTTCGCCTCCACAATTCTTCGCCCACAATTCTTCGCCTCCAAAATTTTTCGCCGCGTACAAGCATATCGCAAATTTTATTTGTAAATGTCATTTTATAAAATGACGTTAACTTTGTGTTTATAGTAGATGTTTTATTTAATATAGGTATCACATAGGTACTACAAGTATGTTGTACAAATCTTTTGTAAACTATTAAAGGAACATTGTTTAAAACATCAGTTAAGCAGTTCATTCTTAATTTGTTATATCTATTATAATTGTGATGGAACATTAAAAAGTATACTTAATAAATGTGTTGCTTTCATGTGAAACATTAAAATTAAAATTATGAAATATTTTGTATATCAAAAGATGTTTTATTTCATATTTCTGTTGATGAACCATATTTTATTTTAATAAATTCGTATGTAGCGTATAACAAAAATGTTATAGCAAATTGGTTCTCACAAATTAATACTATTCTAGGAAAATAAGCACCCTGTCATTAACAAACGTATTTCTGCTAATTTTGGTACATAACTAGTATTGGTATAGCTATTATCAGACGCAAATTAAGTAATAAAATTCTTCTATAGATTTATTTCATCGTCCTGACAACTTTCACTAGCCTATAAAAAAAAACAAAGAGAAAGAGAATCAATCGCTGATTATTTGTTATAGTTTAATGTTACCAAAATACTGGCTAATTTAATTTTTATTCATACTATAATAACACAAACAAAATTAAAAATCACAACATACGCTATTTATGTAGCAATTTCAAAATATTAAAAGAAGAAGTATTAATATACAAGAAACAACTTTTGGCTCATGTAAATAATCTGTAAAAATTACGTTATGAATAAAGACAATCACATATACAAACAAAATTTGTGATATGCTTGTATGCGGCGAAAAATTGTGGCGGCGAAGAATTGTGTAGGCGAAGAATTGTGGGCGAAGAATTGTGAGCGAAGAATTGTGGAGGCGAAGAATTGTGGAGGCGAAGAATTGTGGGCGAAGAATATTCCGGACACGGTTAAAGACAACTTAAGCAATGCATTTCCATCTTTAGTTTGTATAATAACTTCCTAAACCTTTACAGCAGTTAAATTTTATAAAAAGTTTCGACTGTATTAACTTACATTTTTTTGTTGGAAAAAAGTGTTGCGATGGACTAAATATTGTTTTGTTAGGTTAAGGACGAAGCCTAAGCAAAACATCCACCTTTAGTGTGTTCAAAAACGTCTTAAAACATTTTTTTACAGCTCTTCAACATTTTTGAAAGAATCCAAGTGTATAACCTTGCATTATCTGTTCGCAAAAATTTGAATGGTTCGCAATTACCTTTGTTTTTTCCATAAATCTTAAAGACGCCTTAACAGATGCATTTTTACCATTCGTTTCTTCAAAAACGGCCTACAACAACTTTTTACTGCTCTTCGAAATTAGGAAAAAAGTTTCAAATGCATAATATTGCATTTTTTTGGCAGTAGGGATTCACAGGTTTAGCAATGGCCTTAATATTTTTTTAGAAACACACAATAAGCAAACTATTTTTACCTTAAGTTAGTTAAAAACGCCCTGAAAAACTCTTTTACAGCTTTTAAAAATTTTTGAAACAGTTTCAGGTATATAATTTTGCAGTTTTTATTGCCAAAAACTTTTACGTTTTGTATTGGCCTTTGTTTTTTTCTAAATTTTAAATACACCCTAAGGAATAAATTTTTACCGTTACTTTTTCCAAACACTGCTTTTTAAAATTTTGAAAAAGCTTTAAATTAACTTGCATTTTTTTTTGCAGGCAAAGATTGAAAACTTTAGCAATTATCTTTATGTTTTCTAGAAACGTAAAAAAAAAATTTATTCAGTATTGTACCTGTGAACGTTTGAGCCATTTTTAAGAGCGACGACGCCATCTAGCTTTGACACTAACAATAAATATATTTTTAGTTTAGTTTAGTTCATTAATTCATAACCCTAAGTGAAATGTTGAAGCTCAAACTTTTTTAGAGACAACCTGTAAGAATTTCGCTAACCCTTTCCGTAGCATAAATAAAACAGTTACAAAATAGCCGAACGAAAATCCGTTATTAAATTTTTTGTTGCGGCAGGTCAAAACTGAATTCAAATTTATGAAGGATTCCTTGCAGTGCTTCAAAAGATAATGTCTTTCAATATTCCAAGTGTTGAAAGAGTGAATTTTTTAAGAGGGGTAGCCTTAACGTAATAAATAAGTCTCGTGCAGGCCGAGCCGTAAGTACCGAGCTCCGAACATCATTATACGAACTGAGGAACTGATTTTCTGGAACACCAGAAAATCCCTATCGTATTTTTCCGATAATTTTTTTAAATTACGAGTAATTTTTCATTCGTTTTTTTACTAAAAATGATCAATAAATTATATATTTACTTATCTTTTAGTGGAAAAAAATTTGCTAAACCTAGTTCTAAACTTTATATCTGTAAACAATACGTGATAAGTTACAGTCTATACGCTTAGCGATACAGTGCCTGCACAATACTTAATCCTTTATCACAACACTGTGCCAAAAAGCTTAAAAATTCGTGACACAAAGTACAATAACCATCAAGTTAACGAAATTATCGTACCGAAATTAAAAGCAATTGATAGCCTTTTGAAATTTTTAGAATATATAATGTTTCTGCAATTAAATTATCGATTTAAATGAAGATACCGCACTGAAATTTAAAGGACATGTTTTATTAACGTACGTGAAGCTGTGGCTAGAGTTTTGCATTAATCCGACAGTCTGTCTAGCCATACCTTGCAGAATTGTGCATGAAAATATGAATCAAAACAATGTAAAAATTCCAGTAATATAAAACAGAATAAATATAAAATGAATGAAGATATTAAATTAAATAAAACATGGTGTAGTGTTCTAAAGCATGTTAAGCTACATTTACAGTTTTGCTTTAATCTTTCAAACTCTGTCGGTACGCACATTGCATAATAAATACGTCAGGCTGGTGCTACATTTTATGCAGCAATAAAATTGGATTTTTATAAAACGCCCCAACTTTTATATTTTCTTTAATAATTTAGCTTGAAATTTCGCTAACCTAAAATACACAAGGAAGTTGTAAGGACTAAATTAATTAAAAATAAGAACTGTTTAACGCATAACTGGCACGATTTCGCATATAGGGGTAACTGCTACAGTTATTGGCCTTTATGTTGTTATTGGCATAGTCTGAAATTAATCGCATATAATAAGAATTCTAAATAAATTTAAGGGATTTTGTTTATTAGTTTGCAAAGTTTAATAATTTCTGTTTAAAACTACCAACTATTTTTTTTTAATAATGTTGGTAACAAAAATAACAAACCATACTTACCTGAAGTACGTTGCAGTCGCTAGTGAGAAATGGTGGAGTGCATGTGAATACCTTAAAGCTGCGTTCACATAGAAAAGTATTGTATTATATTGTAGCATAAGCAAAGTTAAGTATATGAAAATCAAATGATAGCGTTCACATAAGCAAAGTAGTGGCATTGCGTTGCAAGCCGTGTGGCAAGACTTTGCAAGGTCCAGCTTCTTGCAATACCCCATACAAGAACCAATCACAGTGGAATAACCCTGCGTATGCGCATGGTAATCGCCTTTAGTGTACAAACACTACAATACCTCTATGTGAACGCTACTCTTGCAAGCACGTTACAATACAATTTATTACCCTTAAATACAATGCAATACTTTTCTATGTGAATGCAGCTTAAGGCAGTAGTTTCCAACCTTTTTGTACCTCCGCCCCCCTTTTTCATAATTTTTTTCATTCCGAAGAAGCTATAATTGTGGCCTGGCTAGAAGAAAGCTGAAAAAGAGGTTTTCCCAAACGATTTGACGATATTAAGCTATCCGTTAAACAGTTTCTAGAGGATTCTAAAAGAAAAACCTGTTTAAGTCATTCTTGTCGCGGCATCCGTCCATAGCATTAAGATAACCATTGAAGTAACCAAAGAAAAGGAGAAATAAGTTCACTTCAAAGGTTTATTTAAAAATTTTGGTATTGACCAAGAGATTAAGGAACAAGAAGAAGAATAAAAAGAAGAGTTAGAAAAAGAAAAACGTAAAGCACTAATGACAGCAAAGAAACAGTACAAGAAAAGATAAAAAAATTAAAATTACTTAAACAAAAATCAAACAAAGTTTAAATAGTATCAAATGTGCTAATAAGTGATAATTTAAAATTGCCAATAACTAAATTAATTGATAAAAGTACAAATATTGTAGTAACCAAAGAAAAAAAAAGTTCACGTCAAAGATTTATTTAAAAATGTTTTTATTGACAAAGAGATTAAGGAACAACCTAATGAAGACAACATTCAAAACGAATTTTTAAATAAAAAAGTTGTATTTGGTTTACGTTTTACTTCTTGCTATAATATTATTAGCAATAATTTTGGAATAAAATGTAACCCATGTTGCAGAAAATATCACCTGAGATGTATATTCAAATACAAAACATATACGGATAGAGTATTCACATCTAAAACATGTCAATCAAAGACTGTGTAAAGAGGAAAGAAAAGGGAAAGCGTAAGACCGAAAGTTTTTGAAATAGAAAATATAATTTATATGATATATTTATTACCTGATTTGTTCTCATATAAACTACGTTTGTAACAGAATTCACTTTTAGTTAAAATAAAATTTTGTTTACCTAAACCCTATTTATTCATCAGGAAATATTGTATCCGTTATCTTAAATGCTCAGTTACAAGAAAACGATAAATATTGTTATTTATTTTGCAAGAAATTTTCAAAAGAATCAACAACTATTTGAATGCCAATAATTGGTACATGCAGGGCCACTAACTACGAAAGACATGCCAATAACTACAAACTGCGCAGTTTTCTAAAAATAATTTATTTTTACCGTTAAAAACTTGTAGTACCTACCTCAAATTCGAATTTTAAATATAAAAATAAGTTTATTGGTCTACATAGGGATTCTGAGTCTCGACAATTTTTTAAGTCCCGGGACTCGAGACTTTTTTTTATCAAAGTCCCGGGAATTCCCGGGACTTCGAGACTTTTGCGAATTTTATTTATGTACTAGAAAATGGTGGTATAACCCGTCAAAAATTACGGAAGATTTCATAAATTGCAAGAAATATGATGCAATATTCATATACTGAAAATTCAACAGCTATTTTCACAGTAAAAAATAAATTATTTTTATACAGTGACATTGTTTCTGAAAACACAGGCTACATACTTAAAATTGCTTCTTTGAACTTATCGTAATCGTGTATCGGTTGTGACAGTTGACAGAACGCGGCTAACTTATAATAATTTTTTTTTTTTAATTAAATCATATTCACGGATTTTGTTTTTGAAGCATTTATTTTATGAATAAAGTATAGTATTATTATTATTATTATTATTTTTAATTTAGTCTTTAGTCCACAGTAAATAAAATATATATTTCCAAGTAAATACCTATTTTAAATAAAAGTAACAATTTTCCATAAAGTTTTATACATAACAGGCATAAGTAAAATATATTTTAATTTATAAACTTGACAATTCTCCTTAAACTTTAAAACATAAAACTATAAAAATATTTTTGCTAAACTCGTGGCAGTAAAATTTGTTTAAAAAATAGAAGTCTAAAAAATAAATATCAGTGTTCTGTAACTTTGAAGTCTCGTCTCGAGTCTCGAACTAAACGTCCCGGGACTCGAGACTAAGAAAGTCCCGGGAATTCCCGGGACTTACGTCCCGGGACAGTCCCGGGACAGAATACCTAGTCTACACTACATTTCAATTTTTATCTTTTAATATCGAAAAATTAATTAATTATCTCACTGGCAATATGAATTTTTGCTTAAGGGGACCAATAACCATAGCAGTTACCCTACGTCATAAATTTTTAGTTATCTTCGTTCCTTCGTTTCGTATACATATTTACTGTAACTTGACTTTCGCTAGTAAAGTTGTATTTCAAAGAAAAATACATAAATGTCGTGCATTTTCCAATGCACTTAGTAAGTTATTCTGGTCCGCACAGGCTAATTTACGACTTACGTTACTAAATATGGTGGTGTACGTCGTTTCCCTTAACAATAGTCAGAAAGCTCGCGCACAAGAGTCAGGGCTAAATTCTATAAAATCTGAAGGACTTTGTAACTCATATACTTTCCGACATCCCAATGGGAAGAGGTTAGAGTACATTCTGAACGGTAATTTAAAATGATAATTTAAAATTTATAAACAAATCTTATCGCCTGATTGTACAAAGTAAAAAGCAGAATAATTTTCTGAAATTATTCTGTTAATATGTCTGTGAGTAAAACAATATTATTGCCATTAGGTGCACAGTTCAAATTTGAGGATCGATTTGAGTTAATCATTGTTCAACTTGGAAGAACATTATTCGTTTTCCCGTTGTTATAAATCGTGATGAAATTGTCCTGTATCACGCTGTATTTCGACTAAATATATCGATATAGTTCTACTTTAAGTAGGATGTTTCTTGCCTAGTCGGCAGATCACCCAGTAAGTTGAGTTCCAGGCACTACGGTTCACAGATCTCCGAACTTTTAAAACTGCCAAGTCTACCCTCTTTATGGTTAGTAATGACTATTCGATGGATCTGAAAATGTGTCGCAGTTGTTGAAAATTTTCACTAGCTGATGCATACGTGCAATAGCACCCTCTACGACGAGCTTTATATACAATTCAACAAAATTTATCGCACCATTCGAAGTCATAAGTAATTTAATTTAACAGATTTTATAGATCGATTTAAGGCAATTGCGATAGTTTGACTGTTTTAAAAAATATATACCAAGTGACTACAAAATTTGTTCCATTTTAATTTGTTAATTTACAAGGACGGTGTTTTTCAGGATGTTTTTTAAGTCATATGAAACTATATTTTGCACATCTTGCCAAAGTTTTTAAATAAAAAATTATGATAATTTTATTATTATACAGGGTGTTTCACTTTTCCATGGAACACTATAGCTATCTCCGTAAATAATGAAAATACAAGGTTGGTTAAACCAGACAAAAGTTAGCTATTTAGGATTTAGGAGTGTATTTTAAAGAAGATCTTGTTTTGTTTAAAAATTCCATGGCTTGCGTGATATAACGAAAAAACCGAAATCGATCAAAATTTTTAAACATAAATATCTCGGCTACTGTTGCGAATACACAAAAACGCAAAAAAAAATGTTTTGTAGATTTTGTTTGCTATAAGATGGCGATAGTCAGATTTTTATCTATAAATTAGATAGCAATAGTGTCCCATGGAGAAGTGAAACACCCTGTATTTTGTGTTTTTTCACAAAATTGTATTGTAGTTCAAGATGGCAGTTACTGTGCAAATACATTTTAAAACACGGTGGTTAAAAAAAAATTAAAAATGATTAAACAGTCAAAATAATATAGTCTTTGAATTACCTAAAAACTTAAACAATGTGTTTTTTTTTTTTAATTTTTAAAAAAAGAACGTACCGGTGATTTATCGTTGTAACAAGCGTGGCACCGAAATGACTTTTTTCACGGTAATTCAAGAGAGTTGAGACAAACGGCATTTTACTAAGAAAAATGAACTGTATAACATACTAAAATTTGAAAATCAAATTGTTGGAGCCGTTTTCGTAGAACAAATTTTATAAATTTTAATTGTTGGTTTTTTAAAATAATTTTATAATATTAAATTTCAGATAGTTGAGACAAACGACATATTACTAAAAATAATAAACTCTATCTATAGCATACTAAGATTTCAACAGAATTGTTAAAGCCGTTTCAAAAAAAAAATTAAACTTTGAATTTCTGAATTAATTTCGTAATTTTAAATTTTAAGATAGTTGAGACAAATGGTACCTATAGAAGAAAAATAAACTGTAAATTGCTAAATTTAAAAAAAATTATGTTGAAGCAGTTTTCGAAAAAAAAAACAAATTTTGTATTTTTGGAATAATTTTGCGATTTTAAATTTCAGATAGTTGAGACACACGGTATATTACTAGGAATAATGAACTCTATAATACACTGAAATTTAAAAAAAATATTGTTGGAACCGTTTTTGAAGAAAAATTTAAAAATCTTGATTTTTACTTTCGCCATACGTAGTATGAAGAAAGTATTGTTTGAAATAACTTCGTAATTATAAATTTTATCAAAAAAAGTTATAATGATTTTTTATAGACCACTACATAGCCTACAATCGTACATAAACAGATTTTTTTCATTTTTTACCGTTTTTATGTAATTTTGGATTGTCGTTCCAACTAATACCCTCTACATTAGTAATTATTTGAAAAATTAAATATTTGCGCGCACTTTGTAGAAAACTTTTAAAGACTCTATCGATAACCACTATTAAAAATGTACATTTGTAAAGTCTGGCACATACACACACACATACATCGCGTAAATAGTCAAAACGGGTTCAGACGCCCTCAAAACGTGTATATCCGTCGAAATCAGGAATTCGAAAATTTTCGCGATCACAATACTTTCTTTATACTACGTATGGCAAAAGTAAAAATGTAAATTTTATGTGGTCATAAATAAAATTATGCCGAAATGTATGAAAAAATGGCCTTCGGTAAATTCAAGTGATATTTTCGTCTCTTCTAAAGAAAAAAAATTAAACAATTGAAGTGTGTTACTTTTGTTGTCAGAGGATATAATACAAAAAGTATCATACGTAAAAAATATCGTACAGTTTCATTTTATTGAAAGTAGAGGCAGCACGTACTAAAAATAATTCTTGACTGAAGCCGCTCATGGGTGGAACAGAATCCACGTAATTCAAATAGTTCATGTAGCAGTTTAGTTAATCACATAAAGCAGGCTACGGAGGAGTTCCAGATAATTCAAAAACCCATCACTAACTTGAACACATGGCAAAGTTTGATGCGTTTAATATCACCACTTGATTCGCCCAAAATATGTAGATAAATTGCAAAATTTAATTTAAGTAAATCCAAACTTCTACCAGCCGTTCGAAATATGAAATTAAACTCGGATATTTTTCATCCAGCATGTGCCTTTGAATGTAGAACAATGTTAGAATCGAAGACGCGAAATAGGTTACTAGAGATTCTTAATGCTTTAATGGCGTTTGATTTGCGAAATTGCCAATAAAAAAACGTTTTTATTGATAAGACTTTACAGTTTATTCATGTTTTATTTACATTTCAAAAAGCAAAACACAACTAGAGACTTCGCTACTTAAAACAATCACGTTTTCTAGTATTTAAAGTTAAACTTAAAAAATATGTATAATATGACTAAAGCTTGATTGTGTACAGGGTTTAGGAGCTTCAAAATTCTTGGTTTGGGTGACCACAAAATTGTCACACGCGAGTTAACGCCAGGTCCCGGTCGCAAACACACTGAAGTCGTTAACAAGCTGGACAGGCATTTCAGAAATTTCGTTAATTTGAAAAATGTAACATACGTTAGCGTTGGATGTTATTTGACTTTAAAAAGCAGTTTGAATTAAAAAATCTTTCATTTTAAATAGTGACGACGCGTTGCAAAATTGGGGGTCGTCCTGATTTCTTAACAGCTACAAAGTCACCTAAATCACGGTGAAGTTACGTTATGTGCTACTGAATATACAGGGTGTTTCAGGAGGAATAGTAAATATTTTAGGAGCTGGTAGTATAGACCAGTGGTCTCCAAAGTGGGGTGCACGAGATAGTTCTTGGGGTGCGTGGGATAATTCTTAATACATTAATATTTAATTTCGACAGCATAATTAAGCAAATTCTGTAATTTGTTATTTTGGGGTGCGCGACCAAAAAAATTTGGAGACAGCTGGTATAGCCCATTTTGAGTAAGAAAGTTCATATAAATATGTGTCCAATTCTGAGTGTTAGAAGATTCAGTTGTTTGAATGTTAACCTAAAAATGCCTGGGATATCATTATTATTTCCGCAAAGGTGGTACCCTTTCAGTTTCCTGTACTGTGACCTATTGATCTATTGTACCCTCAGGTAATGGCCCCTTAAGAAAGTCCTGTGTTTTTGAAAAACTACAGGATTTTCTTTAAGGGTGCTTCTTTAACTTTTCTTCGTTGGCGTTTTTCATCCCTAGAAGTCTACGCCGATAGGGTGTGAATCCTTCACACTGGCATATTACGTGAAGAGGAGTTTCTTCTTCTTCACCACATCCTTTGCATATGTCGGTCTCTGAGAGTCCTTTTATGTAGAAGTGTTTGTTTAGCCCATAGTGTCCTGTGACGAGTCCTGTGGTCGCTCTGATGTCTGCTCATCCTGAGCATTCTTCTGTCTTTTCTTTTGAGACCATTGACAGGATAGCCTTAGAATGGGCTTGTCCTGCAACTTTTTTCCAATGAACATTTTGCCCCTGTATTAATAAGTCATTAAGACACGTCTTAGCTGTTTCATAGGATGTACCAACTGCGGGTTCTGGTCCGAAGAAAGGCGTCTCGTTGCCAATTTTGGCGAGGCGGTCTGCTTTCTCGTTCCCTGGTATATTGGTATGCCCTGGACACCTTACCAGTTTAAGATTATTCCTGCTTCTTGACGCTCCCATTTGTTCGGTGTTAAAATTATGATTCCAAAGGTTTTCTCAATGGTTAGCGTCCTGTTTATTCTATCTGACAAGGGAAGGTCACGATACGTTGTCGCTAGAATTTGATTCCGGCTGTGTTTATTACATCAAGGGCATCAAAACTAAATATTTTCCAGAGTTATACGTGCCACTGGCCATTAACTTCGGAAAAATAGGGGAAAAACTGAATAGCTGATTAATAAGAGTAATATTTGCGATCGCGTTGGCCATGAAACCGTAAAAGACAAAATCGAAATTCTTCTATTTACCAATGCGCGCATCCTTTCCAAGTAAAATGGTGCAAAGTTTTTGAAAAAATCTTAAACGGTTCCGAAGAAAAACGCAAAAAACGAGGCCTTTGTAAAAACGGTTTTCCCTATGTTAAACGCCTATGCAAGTCGCATAGTTATAGTAATACAGATATGCGACAACTACTCAATACATAGCGCTTATACAGGGGTTTCGTTTCTGACGTTTTTCTCCGGAACCGTTCAAGATTTTTTCAAAAACTTTGCACTATTTTACTTGCAAAGGATACGCGTATTGGTAAATAGAAGAATTTCGATTTTATCTCTGACGGTTTCATGGCCAACGCGATCGCAAAAATGACCTTTTTGTACAAATTTTTCAGTTTTTTCCCTATTTTTCTGAAGTTAATGACCAGTGGCACGTATAACTCTGGAAAACATTTAGTTTTGATGCCCTTGATGTAATAAACACAGCCGGAATCAAATTCTATCGACAACGTATCGTGACCTTCCCTTGTGAGATCATACTTAGTGCTCTTTTCTACGTCTCCCCTCTTTAAAGGTGATTTTCAGTCCCTCTTAGTGCTTGTGATTTGACCACAAGAGGAGGTAAGTTCAGCAACACTTCCATTGTCGCCGTGGGCGTCGTTGTCATCGCCCCAGTAATACTTAGGCAAGCCAATCGCTGTAACTTGTCTAATTTATTCCTGCAGTCCTTTATCTGTGTTCTAGTCCACCAGATCAGTCTTGCGTAAGTTACGATGGGTATGACCATCTTGGTATATATTCAATATATCATTCTAGGTGTTAATCCAAACATTAAAAAGCCTTGGTTGATTATTTAAATTATACAACACACGAATAGTTAGCAGTAGTTTAAAGTTGATGTTCAAAAGATGAATTGGTCGATATGGTCACGTTAATTGGCCACCAAGGTCCCCAGATCTTACCCCATCAGATTTTTGTCTGTGGGATAGATGAAAAGCGACGTCTACCAAAAAAAAGTAAACACAAGAGACGAATTGATCGCTCGTATTAGGAATAGTGCTGCTCTTATAAAACGACGACGAGACGACCTACACTTATTATTGTCAAGTAAGTTCGAGAGTGCATTGAAGTTGGTGGTGGGATTTGAACATAAATTTTGAACTATACTGATTAGTCGTGTGTTTTATAATTTAAATAATTTAAAAATGCAATAATCAACCTTTGGTAAGGTTTTTTAAGGTTGAAATTCAAACAGCTGTATTTTCCGAACTATTGAGAATTGGACACGTTTATCCTAACTTTTTAACTCAAAATGGTCCAAACTACCAGTTTCTAAAATATTTACTATTCTTCCTGAAACACCCTCTACACAGTTTTAGAATTAAATCCTAGAACGGTCGATTATCTTGGTTATTTTCAAACCTTTTTTTTTAAATTTCACTCTATTATATGGTGAAAATGTATATCCCACAGGTTAAAAATCACCGATTTTGGTAATCTATTTTTCTTATGACAGCATTTAAAAACAAATGTCCTGTAATATAAAGTAAAATAAAAAATATTTCTAGGGTGTAATTGAAAAATCACAAGTTCCAATAAGTTGGGCTTGAAGTTAAATATAAACTTCTTGCACTTATTAAGCCAAAACGCTAATAATGTTTTTTATACGACTAAAAATTTAAATAAAACTAATTTTGTTGTTACCCGCCTTGGCAAAATAAATAAAGGTTCAACTTTACCATTTCGTTTGAGAAACGGATAAAACTCCGTGCAGTCGCCAATAAAATCCAACAAGTATGTGCTCGTATACAATGCAAAATCGCGCTATTTTGCTTTTTAGTGATGCAATAACTCAATTAGTTTCCTAAACATGAAACGCTCGTAGAGGGTTTGCTGCTGCCATTCAATATTTCACACATTCTAATCGTTTGCCAATTTATCATACACGTGGCAGCACTGAAATTTTTTATAACACCGAAACGTGTTTTAGCTTTCACGACTACATTTTCAGCAAAAAAAAAAAAACATAAGCGCAAAAACGTTTATGAACGTTGCAAATTATATATCCAGGTTAATTATACATTATTAAACTTCCTGCATGTCAGCAAACAGCGCACACGACAGACGTTGCAGTCTAAAAGTGAACCTGCATTTTACAAAAGCTCGCGACATCGCTATTTTCCATTTACTACTGTTTTTTTTATTACTTTTTCGCTATCACTGCTAACTATTTCGCAGTTTAAATAGATTACAATAAAATTTTGCGCACCGTTGGAATTTAATTGCATAACTCACCGCAAAGGCTTGGAGAACGCTTTAGTGGAGCACAATGATTGAACGCCTTACCTGAAAAAGAAAATAAAGTATTAGTTACTGATAAACAGATTAATCTTTTATGATACACGTGTGCGCCTGTGCACACGTAAAACAAAGCCGATCTAACAAATATGATAGACTATTTGCATTTATGTGCCAGTTTCAACAGAGAGATGCGGTTGGATCATTCTATAATATATGCAGTTGAGCTTGTATAACCAGAACTTTATAGCAAGACAAAAATAATTGAGTTACAGAACTTGCTCGTAACAGTATTGAACGCAGTGGTGGAGCTTGTTTCGGTATAACGGAAGTAATTCGTAAATTTGGCTGTTCAAATCAATAAAAACACAACTACAAAAGAAACGTGCTCATAAAAGTCCTGATACACAATAAAAATTCTGGCGAATATAAAAACTATGCAAGGAAAAGACGTTTGTTCCATATTTTGTATAAAAGTTCGGAAGTTCTTAATCAGTTTCACGTGGCTAGTATTTCTCGACACTTTGTTCTTACGAGTTGAGAAATCTGGTTGAATTTTTCAAAAATTCTCCAGATATGTCGAAAATATATTCTTCAATTATGTTTATTTTTCTATATATTGAAAGTAAAGGCAAAACACGTTCGACTTACTACTATATATTTGTTCATGTGTAAACTGCATATAAGGTTTGTTCCAACAAGCGATTTAAAACCAATTCTTAAACTAATACATGGACTGGTTTATTCGCATGTGTGAACTATGTAGGTACTAATAAATGTATTGGCCAGTATTAGCCGTTGTTGGAACGCTTTTACGACTGGCCTAACTGTAAATGACATTGTGTCTATTGGGTTAGTAGAAATGTGCGCATTGCAAGGGTAAACATCTTAAGAATCCAGTACTAAAAGGGATTGGGAGGGTGATGCATAGCTACCAGAGCTCACGTTAGTTATGAACAGCTCATACGTGTAAAAATCCAAGGGCTAGTACATGCATTCATTCCGTTCTGTTTTGACCGCACACTGACAAGTTCATGTATTAATTTTATAACAATTGGAACAGCCGACTAACCGTCCGGTGAACTATCAGAGACTGTGCTGGAACGCGATATTGATACTGCGCAGAATCCTGACAGTACATTGGAACGAACCTATAATCTTTCCATCGACTTAATATTATAACACCTACAAAAGCTTTTTTTAAATTGAATAATGTTTAATTTTTAAACGCAACGTGTCGAATTTGATGTCGGCCAGATACCTTCAGTAGTTTTTTGTTTAAAAAACTATTGGCTACAAAAAATTTCACACATTTCAAGTACAGGAGGGCTTCATTTTTATGCCAGCAATCTAAACTCATTTTCCAGTTGAATCAAAACTATGAAATTCTTCGGTCTGTGTTCGAAATTTTAAATCGTTTGGCTTCGCGCCTAATTCTTGGGGCTCTCTTCTTTCGTCAACTCCACCTGTTTTTAAGAGAGAGTGCCTTCATTTGCAAATCCAAACATTTCTAATATCTTATGGATAATCATTATTAATAAATTCTTCAAAGAGTTTTCTACGGATGTTTTTTGCCAATTTATACATTTATGTGTTAAAGGTGTCTCTTGATACCATTTGAAAAGGATCATGATTACGTACAAATCTTATTATGTACCTACACAATTGTAAAGTGTTTTCTTTTAAGTATTACCAAGTTTATAGACACAAAAATTACTCATTACTTCATTAATTTTCCCAAATTATTTATAAGAATTTTAGAGAACATAATGTCAATTCTTCCTTATAACATTTCTATTGTTATTCTTATGGGATTTTATGTAACTAATATTATTACGGCAATAATAATGTACTTTATGTTTATATCAATCAGTGCTTCTTTATTTTAAAACATTGCCTAATCATGGTCTCTACGTGCAGAATTCTATGAAGTCTTACAATCTAGAATCAGATTTAGTTCCTTCAGTTTCCTGTTCTTCCACATATTATTGTGGGCTTTTGATTTATATTTATCTACCTTTACAATTTTTTATAGATCTAATTATTGCCCGCCTTACATGTATGTGATCTTTGTGCTAATACATATGTGTATTTGTAAAAACAAGTTCATGTTATATAAAGTTTCAAACACTTTGTGCAGCATTACTTTAGACGATCTGATTCGCTGTATTCTATGGTCTTTACATGTTTTCTAACTAAATTTTAAAGTTTAAATGCAAGTTTATGCCGAACACTGTTGTTACTATCACACAGCTGTTGAATTTAACCAGAAACCACAGTTAAATCAATGATTTTATAGAAACTATTCACTTAACACGACGAATGCAACAAAACAAAATGCAAATGGTCACGGATGTACATGAACGTACAATGTTGAAACAGAATTAAATCAAAGGTAGTTTGAAACGTATTTGAAAAAAGGCTTAATCAGTTAGCTACTGCTAGCAATTATTTGCAATTCTAAATGTGTAGTTGATTCAAGCTTTATTTATTTATGTTTTAATGATAAAATCTGATGAATGAATAGCTTTAAAATCGTTTCATGTGCGAATGTGCACAAGACCATTCCCAAGAAATTTGTTTTATACACTTCGTCTTCTCAGAAATTTGAACAATAGTAAAATTACTCTTTAAACCGCTTTACTATACCGGGTGATTGGGTTTGCATACCACTGTCCTATAAAGTTATGGTTGCAAAAAAACCTAAAGATTCGTCTATTCCTTTTGATTGATGATTGCTTTAAGTTCTGCACTTAATAATATATAGTACAGGGTGACAATTATCGGTCGCTGTACAGGGTGGGCAAATTTAGATGTTTTCATAGGGAATCTCGGTAACTATAAGAGTTATAGAAAATTTTATAGTGTATTAATTCCATTTTTAATATTCATATTTACAACGCAATTCAGAGTGTTTCAAGGAGATGCGAATTATGTGTTACAAATAATGGACATCAATTTGAAAATTCAATGTTAATAGTTTTATATTATCTTTGAATTATCTTCTAGGTTGTGTTATTTTTTCCCTGCTTTTTTCAACATGGTAGAGGATTATTGGTAACAACAACAACCTCTTCACTATATTTAATGTTGTATTCCTTTGTTCTGGGTTTTTTAAATGTACCACAATTAATGAGATACCTGGTATATTTTTAATGGCATAAGCCTACTACTAAAAAAAAAAATATGAAAAATTACCTAATTTTTGCTATAATGTAAGGAAAATTAATAAATCAAACCCACCTGATATACCTATATTATTAGAATAGGGAAAAAATCCTTTCTCGTGATGCCACAGCCAACTATTGGTTCTATTTAAAAAAATACATTTTTATGTAACTCGAATTTCGATTAGAAGTATTTTTTTTAAATTGTCTATGTATATGGTCATAAAACGAAAAGTAAAAAAATCGAGTTATAGGTGATAACTTGAAAACAAAAGACGGTAATCAATTTTAGTTTTCACCATTAACTTTTTCTCGAAAAAAGAGATCAAGGAAACAGGGTCCGTTTTTCCATAACTCTTATAGTTACCGAGATTCCCTATGAAAACATCCACATTTGCCCACCCTGTACAGGGTGGTCTATTTTCGATGCCAATACAGGGTATCTCGGTTATTATCAGAGATAAAAAAAAACTAAATACATAAACTCGATTTATTTTTTCGAGAGAAATTTATTGCCGTAAACAGATTTTTGATATCTTTTTTAATTTTCGAAATATAGCCAAAAACCGATTTTTGGCACTTTTCAAAAATGTTAAATATCTCGTTTAAACGAGAAGATAGAAAAAAACTTTAAAGACATTTTTCGCATGATTTTTTGTGCTTAATAAGATAGCGATGTTCAATTGTTTTTTACTTATATCAATGCCGATATATTGCACCTAACTTTTTTATTTTAAATGGCAACCATAGGCAAATTATATATTTTTGAAAAACGCAAAAAATAAGCTTTCGATTCATGTCAAAGCCAACTATGGTTGTCATTTAAAATAAGAAAGTTAGGTGTAATATATCAATATTTGTATGAGTAAAAAAAAATTTAACATCGCCACCTTATTAAGGACAAAAAACCATGCAAAAAACGTCTTTAAAGTTTTTCTCTATCTTTTCGTTTAAGGGAGATATTTAACATTTTTGAGGTCTTTTTTGATACTCGAAATTAAGCCAACACCATTTTTGGCTCTTTTCAAAAATGTTAAATATCTCGTTTAAACGAGAAGATAAAAAAAAACTTTAAAAAAATTTTTTGCATGCTTTTTTGTCCTTAATAAGATGGCGATGTTCAATTTTTTTTTACTCATACAAATATTGATATATTACACCTAACTTTCTTATTTTAAATGACAACCATAGTTGGCTTTGACATGAATCGAAAGCTTATTTTTTGCGCTTTTCAAAAATATATAATTTGCCTATGGTTGCCATTTAAAATAAGAAAGTTAGGTGTAATATATCGGCATTAATATGAGTAAAAAACAATTGAACATCGCTATCTTATTAAGCACAAAAAATCATGCGAAAAATGTCTTTAAAGTTTTTTTCTATCTTCTCGTTTAAACGAGATATTTAACATTTTTGAAAAGTGCCAAAAATCGGTTTTTGGCTATATTTCGAAAATTAAAAAAAATATTAAAAATCTGTTTGCGGCAATAAATTTCTCTCGAAAAAATAAATCGAGTTTATGTATTTACTTTTTTTCTATCTCTGATAATAACCGAGATACCCTGTATGGGCATCGAAAATAGACCACACTGTACATGGATAATAAAGAGCCAGAGTCATTTAAACTAGCAAAGTTGGGCTACAGTTATGAAATACATAAAATGATAAAACCACAAAAAAATTGAAATGACAACATTTTCAAACGCAAATTTTAACAAATATAAACAATTTGAAAGTAGGTAACTTTAAGATAATTTTAAGTAAATTGTCATTAAGGCACTAACAGTGTTTTTAAATGTAAACGGTTCCCGAGACACAGACCTACACTTTATTATATTTTTTTTAACGGTAACTGTAGTTGGCTATAGTCGTATAAAAAATATTAAATTTTTTTGACTACAGTGATATAAGTAAACAGTTTTAACAGGTGATGCCGGCAGTTTTTAAAGAAAAAAAGTGTAAATTACTCAAACAATTAATCATAGCGGCTTTTAAAGCTGAGTATTAATATTTATCCCCATGAAAACTTTATTTTTTTTTGGTTCGTAAGCATTTCATAATTATATTTTCCAAAAAAAAAACATGTGGTAGCTTTTTATGTATATTCAATGAACATGTAGTAAAATAACTTCTTCTTTATCAATTCAAATGGGTCATAATTTTTAATACTTTCTGCATAGACTTACGCCCATGCACTAAGGTTAATATATTATTTTGTAAATTAAGGTATTTTTCAAAATGTTTTACGACTTTCTTAAAATTTACACATTTTTCTCAACTCATATGTTAATAAACTCAGAAAAAATGCCCTTTTTCATAGGAATATAGCCAAATAAGGTGGTTAATTAAAAAAATGTAAAATTAAATTAAATGTATTCTAATCTATTTTTAAAAATTGTCTTAAGGCTGTCTAATTTTACATAAAATTATGTCACTTAGCCGTTTCTTGTAGTTTTCTTAAAAGATTAAATATTTGCAGACTTTTTTTTAATTGACATTTAATTTCTTCTGTAATTCTGCTCAATTTTGAAGCGCCTAGTAAAAATTTGCCCATGTAAAGCAGTAGATAATTGTTACTCTGGTAACATTTGTTCGAAATTTTTACTAATTTATAATTTTATCCTATATCAAAACTGCAAAGGGGCGAGGCATACAATAATTTAGCTTTTGCTGTTGCACTGACTAAAATTTCAGTTGCAAAATTGTCTCGTTAATTAGAGAAACGAGTAATTTACACATTGACGGATTTGTTAGACTATATGGATATGTTTACTTCAAACATACAACTGAGTTAGATAGAAACGGGGCTGAAAGTAGCGTAGTACATTATAAAGGTAGTGAAATCTCCAAGCAACCTTCAGTAAGTACCTTGTGTGCTGTAGAAGCACACAACTCAACGACGGCAAAGCGCCCGCGGGATGCAGAATTATACACATACGACTGCGTCACATACTCGAGCTTGGGAAATAAACTTTGTTATTTGCGACCGATATTTCGTGCTAATAAGTCATTTCTCCGCGTAGGAGAAGTTCTTGTGAGCTAATTTCGCTTTGTGAAATACTAACAGGATGAAAAAGATTCGTTAAAATATGCCAATACATCACGATGAAAGAACATTTTTGTTAACTAATGATTATTTTGCTCAGCACAAACACATTCTCATACATTAAAAAAAAACAACTTTTGAGACAAAAATATACGACCGCCAGAGATAAAGAAATAAAAATAAGATAATTCCAGGATTATCCTGTCGATTTATTAAAAATCGACATTTAGAGTTCACGTGCCCGCATAATAAGATATTTTGCTTTCAAACATGATCTCATTTCGCTTCGAAAAGGAGTAATCTTTTTCGCTGTTATATTTTTATTGCATTTTACTGTAATATTATTAAAATGCGGTAAGATGCATTTAAGAACAGACTTTAAGGTTATTACAACATGTTGGCGATTTAAAGTCTTTTGAGTGCCCCAATTTACGAGCAATATTAAAAAATAAGCGAGCTATTTCATCGTGAATAAATAAATAGTTACATACGCATACTGATAAATTTATAGCGTCTACAAATAGCCTGTATTTTATAATAAATTAATGTAAGCCACATGCAAAAGCTTTCAGTGGGCTTTTTTTTTTTAAATTTTGGAGAGCTGTAAAAACTACTTTATGCTTTTTTTTTTATAAAAATGTATGATAGAAATATACCTACTGCTAAGAGTAAGATTTCTAAAAGATATAGACTACTGCAAAATTTCGATTGCTAAAACATGCAAGGCTATACACTTGAAAATATTTTCAAAACTTTAAAGAGTAAACAAAAATGGTTTTAGGTTATGTTTAAGAATGTGACTATTTATCCATACAGTATGTATGAATAATTGGCTATTTATACATACAATAAAGTTATTTCTAAGGCCCAACTTCTTATTTATATATATGTTTTACATTAGGTTAAGGGTTAGGTAAGAGTTTTTTTTTTTTTTTAAGAAAAACTATTTCTTAGTTTCATTGGTTTATCTCAGTTATTTAAAAAAAAAGTATGTATAAATAGTCAATTATTTATACATACTGTATGTATAAATAGCCTCATCCTATTTTTAAACCAATTTATCCTGGAAATACATTACTTATGGTGTCATTACTTATGGTGTCTGTAACGCATTTTAAAAAGATAAAGAACATTACAAAGCTTTCAAATAATTACCCAATAAAAAATGCAAACCTATAGGGTAGACCTGGGATGAAAGTAGCATTTTTTTGTTTTTATTTAATTTCTCACAAGAGTATACATCTAAATAGACTAAATGAAAGATTGGACATTTGTCTTCCTTCAAAGATATGTTAGATAACATATGTTTCGTAAAGTATATGTGAGATTTTTTTCTGTAGTAAGACAGCTGTTACTTACAACCTCAACGTTGGGGCTAAAAGTAACAATGATCGGGGTTAGTTGTGACGGCAAAATAATTTACACAACTCATGAATAGTGGGTAAATAGGTATATTAGTATTCATAAAAAAAAATTGAAAAATGAAAAAAAATATTAAAATGTATTGGTACAATAGAAAATGATAAGGGAACATTATCAATATTCAAAAATGCGAAACAAAAAGATACAACAAATTGGAAAATTAATCCAACAAGTTTTGTATGTTCTCAACTACGAAGAAAACCACCAATTATGTGCTAAGAGTGAATATTTGCAAGTGAAAACATTGATTGGGGTTGGTTGCAACACTGTTACTTTTGACCCCAAGTGTACACAAAACAAATTGGAGGGAATCTACAATTAACCACGATTTCAACGTCAAATGGTATTGCATCCACCAATAGCCAACAAAATTTGGAACATAATAATTTAGGTACTTTTTTGTTCCTCTTTTAAAAAACGCCTAAAAGTCACTCGACCGGTGACACAACGCAGTAACTTTTAGGGCGAAAATAGTGACTCTGGCTGGCAAAAACTAAAGGTCTATGACAGATGAAAACTAGCAATGTAGGTAGAGAGGTGGATGTAAATGAACAATGCACAAGCGCTTAGGACGACATATAATAGTTATTTATGTATCAAGGCCAAAAAGTGCATATTACATTTTTTGTGCGATAGAATTAAAAACAATTTAAATTTTTAGTATTTCTTAAAAATTTAGGTTAGAAGCTACGTGACATTCTGTCACTGACAGATGACGGCGTATGCTGTTAGGTTTAATGCAAATTTACGCTGTAGCGGCCGAAAAAGTTACTTTTCAGGCCGTTGCTAAGGATAACGCCGGTAATGCAGTACTTTATGGCTGCTAACGCGTCCGTCAAACAGCTGTTTCTAGTATGATCGCACAAAAAAACAATTGTAGAAAGTACAGGCACTGTTACAACCTACCTCTATTACTTTCATCCCTAGTCTCCCCTACACCTAAACATTTTTTCAAAAAGTTTTAAAAGATGGTTTTAGGCCGTTTTTAAACAAACTAAAGGTGAAAATGCATTGCTTGAGGTGTATTTAACATTTTCACATATAGACTTGCAAAATCTCCCAAGTTTTCCCAAAAAAATGCAAGTTTATACACTTGAAACGTTTTTCAACTTTTCGAAAAGCTGTAAATAATAGTTTTAGGCTAACAATTTCAGTAAATATAAAGATCATTGCAATATTTCCCAATTTTTCTCAAAAATGATGCAAGGTATACACTTGACACTTTCTCAAAATTTCGAGGAGCTGTAAAAAAAACGTTTTACCCGTTTTAGAATACACTTAAAGTGGAAATGCATTGCTAAGAGTCTCTTCAACATTTCTAGAAAATATACAAAAATTATTCAAGGCAAATCTTAAACATTTTTGCAAAATAGAGCAAGACTATAGGTACAATTACAACTTTTTAATTTGATGGTTTTAATATTTGATTCTTTTTGCACAATTTTCTTGCAAAGATAACAAAATTATACAAGTACTAGAAAATTTTAAGTAAGCACTTTCAAATGGTGCCGAGAAAATGGGGTACCATTCAAGTAAAAAATCTTAAAAACATATGAATGCAAAGTATGATGTTGCTTAAAACATTTTTCAAAAAACCTCTACATGTATCGTACATAATGATACATAAATCGTGTGGATCAGTTTTGTTGTAAAATGTGGTTACTTATCAGTAGATACAAATAAAAACGATAGTGAATGTATCGGTCCCATTTGTTAAACGAATCCGCTCATTTTTACAACGTTGTATAAATGTTTTTTACAGACACGCGTTTACAACTTTACTCTTTTATTTATTTGAAAGGCTGAGCATAAAAGTCTGCGAGATATAGGACGTAATAAAAGATACGCACTACACAACACGGACTTCGGTTATAGACCGAAGTATGTTATACATTTGGTAACATTACATTTGTACCGAGTCGCGCTACTCGATCTGTCTTATGCCCTAATTCTATTTGGCAATTACTGTCCAAAGCAAGCAGTAATGTTTGAAGGAAACTGTCCTCTTAGATGACCATTTACTTAGTATGTCTGGGAGTGCATATAACGACCTCATCAGAGCTCGAGTTCTCCGGCGCACTGCGACGTTGTTTGTACTTTCCTGGGCCAGTGTGTGTACAGAAGTTAATTAATCCGTATCGTCCCTTCTACAGCTTTCCATAATCTGCTATTAGATACCACGTTAGATTGTTTCTGCCTGGAAACTGTTCATTTAGTAAGCGAACGTGAATTATTGACACATCTATGAAACTGCTTACGTAATTAATTAAAGCCAGAACGGTGGACTTTATTAAAAGTGCCACTTCCCACTTCGGATGCGATTAAATGCAGTTAGCGCGGCGATAATTTATCCCATAAACGTTTGTACATAGTTAACTCATTAGAAAATGTATTGCGTAAGTGCATTCATGATTTTAACGTTAATTTGACAACACATTAAACGAATTTACGGCCCTATAAGCACTGGTAGTAATTAATAGGTAAACCGGATGGAGTCTGTCTCGCTTAACGCGCTCTCAACGCACACGTATGTACAAAAGAAAGTGCAATAGCCTTTGCGGATGATGGAGTGAGGACTGAAATTGCACGATAAGAAATTCGCGTGTGACGCTCGCGCCAGGTTCCACTACAAAAAGTTCAGTACATAGTGAAATATTACTACCGCCAGGACATAAGGTAACAAATCAGACACGAGCAAATAGCACAAGTCTACGTAAAACGTTTTTTTCTTTACAACTAAATAACTCGTTACTTTTTGCACCTCCTTCGATACATTAAACGTGATAGAAATATACAGGGTGGTCCAACAGACAATTAAACACGCCAATAAACTAATCGTAGTCATACTGTTTAAATGTGCTACAATATACAAGTCTTCAATATACAATTAAGCAAATACAAGGTGTCCCAATTATAACTCTCAGCTCTCATAACAATTTTTTTTACGATATACAGTGTGTCCAGAATTCGAGGCTCACCATGGGTCGGTCAAATGGGACAAAAGTTACCTACTTTATTGAACAATACAGCGATGTTTTGTTTTTGAAAAAAAAATTCAAAACTAATTTGATATTAATGAAAAACCAAAAATGTGTCATATCTTTACATGAATTTATCTCAGTTGCTATGAGATATAGCAACAAAAGTTTTCAACAAATGTGGTAGATATTTTTGATCGTTATAAAATGGCGACAATAAATTTTTTTAATATTGCATTTTTTATGAGATACAGCATAAACTTGCGTTTTTTTAAATGCAAACCATAGTTGATTTTAGTGTCATTCGAGAGCTTATTTTTTCTCTTTTCAATTAAGTGCCACATGATACATTTGACGGCTCTAATATTAAAAAACGATTTTGATGAAAAAAATTAAGCAAACCATGACTTAATAACGTCGAGTTTCATCTATTAGCTGATAAGAAACAAAAGAACGCCTAAAAACAGCAAAAAATCCAATATTGGTAAATGGTAATACTATTTTGTAATTTTTGATAGCAAAACCAAAAATAATAAATCAGTTACGTAGGCTGTGAAACAAAAAACAAAATTAGTTTTTAGCTACATATTTCAAACAAACGTTTGTTATAATTACAAATATTTAATTTATTGATTTTAAAACGTTTCAGTTATTAAAGTAATTTTCATAAATTTAAATCAACACGAGTAATTGAAAATATTACCCATCTTTTATCTAATAGAAATCTGTGCCCATTTCAAAACTCGCACCTCTTTGTCAGTAAATAATTTTTGTTGGTAAATAATAAATGAACAAGGAAGTAATATGATGTCAAAACGACAAAGCTAGTATAGTAATGTTGTATTTTAATACTAAGTCTCACGAAAGTTATTGGCAGCACTTATAAATAAAATTAGCTCTCCAGGCCTAGTTGGCCCATGGCTTCTCCACAAACCCTCCTCCATTTCTCTTCATCACTTGCTTCCCATCTCCAATCTCTTATTCCCAGTCTTTCCAGATCTCTCTCCACCGCTTCCATCCACTTAGTCCTGGGACTCTCTCTACTGCGTCTTTTCTCCACACCATCTGCTAGCAATCTCTTTCTGTCGCTAGTCTATTGACGTGTTCCAGCCATCTTAATATTTGTACCTTTGTGACATTAGTGATTATTGGTTGTCCTTACATCGTCATCAGTTCTTGGTTGGTGCTCCTTTCCCACAGGTCTTCCACCTATTGTCCTCCGAGTATGTTTCTCAATACTTTTCTTTTTTATACCTCCAGAGCTTCTATCTCTTCCTTGTTCATCTTCCAAAGTTCGCTTCGATACAGTGCTGTTGGTCATATTACTGATTTATATATTCTTACTTTTGCGTTTGAGGATATGTCTTTGAGTCCAGCACTTGTCTCAACGCTGCAACACATCTTAAGCCCTTAGCTATTATTTCTGTAACTTCATCTATTTTTCTACCGCATTACTGCTTATTGTGACTCCTAAGTAATTATCTACTTTTTCAAACTTGTATTCTGTTCTATTTGTAGCTGTCAGTGTTAATTCTTTACTTGTCTTTGATTGGGTTTGTTTGTTACTTAGTTCCATGAATTTTGTTTTCTGCTCATTGATCCTGAGTCCTTCATCTTTTGCTGCGTGTTTCAGTTCCGCCAGTGCATCTAAGTTTCTCTTGTTCCTGTTAGTATAGCGAAGTCGTTCGCCTACGCTAGGCTCTGGTTTGTGTTATTGAGTAGTGTTCTTGTTCTTTTTTACCCCATTGAATGTTTTTAAATTTAAAAAAAATAAAATATCTACGATTACTTTCCTATTTTAAACACTTAAACAAAATGCTGAACAATAATATTTAACTATAAATAAAAGTCTTTAATGAGTAAAACGTTTTAGCGAAAGTTTGTAACATATTGTTGAGGTATATCTATTAAAAGTATAAATCTGTTTTAGAAAACGTGTAAGAATTACAAAAAAATCCCTCTTATTTACTATTCAGAAGCAGAAGGAACACAATACCGTTTTATCTACTCGTTGCTACAAAACAAATACGTTTGTCCTAAATATTGCTGAATATTTTGCTTAGCTTATTTTACGTATGATAGAAAACGAAATATACCATATAACAGTTCTTTGAAAGCGCAACCTATATATAAATGTACATATTAACATTTATGATAGAGGAAAAAGTAGAATTTTTATTTTGTATTTATGAAATGCCAAGCATTTTCATATGTGATAGAAGTATGCCTGTTGTTTTTTTGTTGCAAAGTTCGAAAAGGAAGGTATTTATATGAAACAGTTACCGAACTTTTTTGATTGATCGCTGGTCAAACACAAACATCGGTAAAAATGAGCTCTTTAATAATTAAAAGCAAGATTAATTCTTTAATTTTAGGCACCAGAATAAACTGACGCAAGCACATTTATCATCTCCCCGGAAGTTGAAATACGCACGAAAAATTTTAATGTCGTCAAACCCAACTGTATTTGTTGTAAGATTTAAAAATCGGTGTAATAAACAGAAAAATGGTAATTCCATAAGTAAACGCATGATTAGTTAAAGTAACCAAAATTAAATTATATTGATTAAGACCTTCTTTGGTGTCCTAAAATTTACTCCCTAATTTGATTTTAGAAAAGTACCATCTTTTTGTAAAAGCAAAAAAATGTTGCAAAACTGCAAAAAAACTTACGGATTCCAAACCGAAACATAAAAAAACGTACAGAATAATGTATTATCTCCTTGTTCGTATACTTTTCAGCTTTAACGCCACACTGAAATCGGTTTTCCTACATAGCATTTGCCGTGTCTTAATTCTTGATCAATTACGCGAACAGTCAAAGGACAGACACGTGGTAACAGATCGCTCAAATTAAAGAAGCAAAAAAAAAGTAAAGGCATTTGCCGGTATCAATGGTATGTAGGGCACGTGTCGTCGAAGAATAGCTACAACAGACGAGTATAATTGCGCCCGGAACGTGAGTTGAGTTTGACACCACCAAACCACCCCTCGCTGCTCACTCAATGTCATCTCGAAGACTGGTTCCAATTTCTTCTTGGCTAATTAATAATACTTGTCCTATGGAAAAATACAAATGCTTGCAATGTTAGACACGGATCCCAACATCTGCCTTCGGGCCAACTATAATTCGTTAATTTAACTTTGTTCTAGCGAGTTAATTTCAACCTATCTTTAAAGTAAATATTATTATAACATTTTTAATTACATTTTTGTAATTTATCTTTGCAACAACAACAAAAATGAGCTGGTTAAAATAGTAATTCCGTAAATACACAATTCTATTAATATAGTTTTGTTGTAACTATACCAAACTGTAACCAAATTATGATTCTTTCATAAGTTTCTCCCCAAGCTTTTCATCAGTGCGCTACATCTATTATAAGAAAGAAATTCTTCTACTTGACAGACATTAATTTTAAATCAACTGAAAAAGTAGACCAAGACGAACCGCTCAGAATAATGAAGCAAATGTTGACATTTGATTTGATTTTAACTTGGATATTTTTTAATAACGTGACGTGCTGTAATAGTTATGTTTGTAAAAATGCATAACAAGTACAAAGTTGTTCAGAAATCGCCAAAAATGTTTATTTTTACAACTCATCAACGTTTTTAAAATTTGCCAAAGGTATATTCCGGGAACTATTGTTGTCAAAATTCGGAAAATCGTGCATTTGGCATTTGCAGAAATTTTAAACAGTTTATGTTAAAAAAAAAAATAACAAAATTGTTTAAAAACGTCAAAAACAAGGTTAGCCTAATTTAAATTAATTGATTTAAATTACGATTAAAATCATGATTTAAATCAGCCGATTTAAAATAAATTAAAATTATAATTTAAATCAAACTTATTTTTTATCACGATTCAACGTCATACGTCACATATCAATTAAATGCACGTTTTATTTCCACCGACTGAAACAACTGCCGGAAATATTGCCTATTGGCTTTTTATAGGTCAGGGAGAAATAAAGTCTCTACAGGAATTTTCTTGTTAGAGACGCATTCCGGTAGTAAATCTGCTTTGTAAATTTTCACGATAATAATTAATTTTAGAGTCAAAAGATCTACACCCTCATTCAAAAAGTCTGCAACAATTGGAAAAGTTTTTTATTGTCTCAAAGAATTTTATTCCTGATAAAAGTTGGTGGATGACCTAAAACTAATTTTAAGAAGAAAAAAAAATTCATACGACACTAAATTTTAAATTCAAAAATATTCGCAAAAGTAAAGTGCACTTATTTTAAAACTTACAAAAAAATTCATGGGAAGACATTGTTTAGATATAAAAATTATGACAATACGAACTTTGACGTTATAATTTCATTTTAGAATTTCATAGTAATTTTAACATTAAAAAGTCTGCAAAAAGTAAATAACTATTTATTATTGGTTTCTCAAATAATTTTATTCTTGAGAAATGTTGATGGATGATCTAAAACTTATTTTAAGTTTAAAAAAAGCTTGATAACTCTTGTTAAAGGAGTTTAAAAAAAATACCAAGGGAAAACGATAATTTACTTAATATTATACTTCCGATATGCCGACCAAAGAAACCGTCCTTACTGCAACTTTTGCCGACGACACGGCAGTCCTAGCCTCACACGAAAACCCCACCAGAGCGTCACACATTCTTCAGTCCCATCTTCGGAAGTTGGAAACCTGGTTTAATCAGTGGAAAATCAAGGTTAATGAGACCAAGTCAGTACACGTCACCTTCACAAACCGAAGAGGTAGATGTCCACCTATCACCCTAAATAATCACCAGATACCGCAACACGATGAGGCCAAATACCTTGGACTTACCCTGGACAAAGGACTCACCTGGCGCAACCACATATTCATCAAACGTAAGCAGTTGGGTTTGAAACTTTCCAAACTTTACTGGTTAATTGGACGCAAGTCCAAACTGTCGCTAGAAAATAAACTCTTGGTGTATAAATCCATCTTAAAACAAGTATGGACGTATGGAATCCAACTGTGGGGAATTGCGTCAAATTCAAACATAGATATATTGGAAAGATTTCAATCTAAAGTCCTCAGAATTGTAGCCAAAGCCCCGTGGTTTGTCCCAAATACCAACATCAGACACGATCTACAGATGAAAACCGTTAAAGAGGAAATCAAACAGCACACCACGAATTACGCCAACAGAATTAGAGATCACCCAAACAGCCTTGCCAAAGAACTCATGACCCAACCACTACTCAGAAGCCGCCTCAAGCGCCACACCACAACAGACCTTATCGGCAGATTCGAAAACTTAAACTAATTATGTGCTAAATAATTGTGTATTGCGCTAAATGTAAAATCCCAGTTGCTACACCTAGCAAAGCTATAAGTATACGGGAAGCTACCACAGGGTAGCTTTTCACATGTCCTTGTTACCGTCAAACCATTTGATTATTGTGTAAATAGCATACAGATTTCAAATTAATAGGGATATTAAAGAAAAAAAAAAAAAAAAAAACTTAATATTATTACTTTCGCAATACGTAGGATGAAGAAAGTATTGTTTTTAAATTGTAAACAACTTTTTTACGCTTTTTTAATTTTTTAAAAATAAGGGCACTTTACTTCGAATATTTCAAAAATCGTTAAAATCTAGTGTTACTTATACTAATTTATATTGAACTTTTTTTAACTTAAAATTAGTTTTAGATCATGCACCAGATTTTCTTCAGAATAAAATGATTTGAATAACCAATAATAAAAAGTTTTTTCATTTTTGCAGACTTTTTGATGTTAAATAAAAAAAAGTAAAAACTGATATTTCAACGACAAATTTTACCTTTGGTCGTACTTTTTGAAATTTGAACAATCTCTCTCTATGCAGTTTTTTTGTAACTCTTAAATAAGGCACGTGGAATATTTCTGATTTCGCTAAAGTTCAGTAGGTATCGTATAAATTTTTATGACATTTTTTTCATCTTAAAATTAATTTTAGGTCATCCACCAACTTTTATCAAGAATAAGAGTTCCTAAGAAATTTTTCATTAAAAAACTTTTTCATTTGAATGACGCTGTATAGAAGATATAATAAGGGTGAACAAATGAATAAATTAGTTGTAAAAAGGAAAAATAGGCCAGTTTCTTTAAGAAAATCAAAAAATCAAAACGTGATGTTTTAAATTTAAATCGATGCTTTTTGATTTTTTTAGCGAAAATCAAATTTTGCCAAACCCGGGTTAAAAATAACTTTTGCAGCTCAAAATTTATTTTTTGTGTATCCCAAGTGTATATCCTACGAACTATTGTTGTCAAAGCAGTGGCGTAGCTAGGGTTTGTGCCGCCCAGGGCGGTCCCTGAATTTGCCGCCCCTATATATAAGGGTCGCTAATTTTTGATTTTTCCAAAGCCAAGCAGAGATCGACACAAATATGTAGGGGGGTAAACAGAATGCGCCGCAGGCGAATTTTTTTAAATTTTAGACTTCAAACGCGTTTTAATGCAAAGCTAGATAATGTAGAATACTTAACCATCTTCCAAAATTACAATTTTACAGTAGAACCTTTTCTGATTTTTATTTTCCTTAATCAGATCGCCCCCACTCCCACAAAATTATTTTTAATAAGGGTGAAAATTTCCTGTTACAAGAGAGTTTAAAACTGCATGGAATTTAATGCCTAAAATAAATGAATTGTTTCATAATTTTATTGAGTGGTTGGTACCGTATCATAAATTTTATTAGGAACTTGGAATTTCTGTCGTTACAAGGGGGTGGGTTTTCAGTGAAGCAAGGTCAAGTTGCCCGTTTTATCCTCTAACTTCGATAAGAATTCCTTTTTTTAAATTAATTTTTATGAATTTAAAAGCGCCAAAGCCTGTACTGATTATTATATCTACTGATCCTTCATTACCCCAAGATTTTAATTTTTACCCCATTTGGGTAGACTAAAAGTGCCGCCCCAAAAAATGTGCCGCCCGGGGCGGACCGCCCCCCCCCCCGCCCCCCTTGCTACGCTACTGTGTCAAAGTTCGTAAATTTGTGCATTTGGCTTTATTGGTATAATGTATACATTTTGAACAATGTCTTCTTAACGCATAAAAAGTACCAAGTTGTTCAAAAACTCTTTTAACTATTGCTGTCATAATTTGAATAATTATGCATTTAGCTTTAACTGTTTGTTAAAAATGTGAGAGTTTCTACTTAATGCATAAAAGCTACAAAGTTGTTAAGAAACCGATTTAAAATATTTCTTATAGCTCTTAAAAATTTTCAAAAATTTGTCAAATATACAGGGTGGTGCTTTTTTCGATGCTCACCATTGCTATCTTGCAAACAGTAAGAGATACAAGGTCGGTTAAATTAGAGAAAAGTTGCACATTTTTATGGCCATTGAGAATCTGAAAAGATATCCTGGATATTTTGATTCGTTTTTGATTTATTACAAAAAAACTGAAAAATGTGATTTTAGAAAAATATTATTATCTTCCCTACCATTGGCGCTATTTCATTTAAACTTGGTAACTGTATGTTTTTGACCGTCCTGGGTTTGATGGCGTCAACAGGAATTTTCTAAGCCTTCTAGATTTCAAGTTGCGATAGTCAACTTTTTTATTTCTTATGGCCGCCATATTGGATTTTCACACCATCAGACAGACAAAAAAATTAGCTTTTCAGATTGGTAACCAACATACCTTTTTTCTTTCAAAAAACTTGTTGAAATTTGAAAATTTGTATAAATAATCTATAAAACCGTGAATGTTCTGAAAAACAATTGAAATTATAATATAAATAAAAGTGACACAACATTTTATAGGTCTAATAAAATAACGAAAGGGCAATAAATTTAAAACACCAGATAAATAATTATTTAAATTGTTTAAAGTGCGCGCCGTTATGTACGTTAGATCTCAAATTCATTTCGTCCACTGCCTTTAGGATAGTTTGTCTCGAAATAGTCGAAAGCATTTTTGATTTTACGACGAAGAAGTTTAATATTTCCGTTAGGGTTGCATAAACAACATCAATGTAAAAGTAATCCATAGGCGTTAAACATGGCGATCGCGGATGCCAATGAACAGGACCAAACGTACCAAGTCATGAATTTTGAAAGCGTACATCTAAATTAATATCCTTTTACAATGCGGCCGTTGTGAGGACCAGCTCCATCTTGCTGAAACTACTGATGATTTTGAATTGTTAATAATGGCAATTCGCCTAACATAGCTTCTAAATATGTTTCCAAAAATCTTCATTTCGTTATCATTAGACCAATTAAATGTTCTGTAGCTTTTATTTATCTCATAGTTTCAATTGTTTTTCAGAGCATTCTCGATTTTATGAATTATTTACACAAATTTTAAAATTTCAACAAGTTTTTTGGAAGAAAAAAGGTATGTTGGTTACCAATTTGAAAAGCTAATTTTTTTGTCTGTCTGATGGTGTAAAAATCCAATATGGCGGCCATAAGAAATAAAAAAGTTGACTGTCGCAACTTGAAATCTAGAAGGTTTAGAAAATTTCTGTTGACGCCATCAAACCCAGAACGGTCAAAAACATAACGTTACCAAGTTTAAATGAAATAGCGTCAATGGTAGGGAAGATAATAATATTTTTCTAAAATCACGTTTTTCAGTTTTTTTGTAATAAATCAAAAACGAATCAAAATATCTAGGATTTCTTTTTGGATTCTCAATGGCCATAAAAATGTGCAACTTTTCTCTAATTTAACCGACCTTGTATCTCTTACTGTTTGCAAGATAGCAATGGTGAGCATCGAAAAAAGCACCACCCTGTATACCTATAGAACTATTGATGCAAAAATTTAGAAAATTATATATTTGGCTTTAATGTTTGCAGAAACGGTAAATAGTGTCTACTAATTGCATAACAATTACAAAGTTATTTAGTAACCAAATAAAAATATTTTTTACAGCTTATCAAAATATTGTGTTGTGTCGCGTTGAAGAATTATCGACTTCTAAACTTCCGAACGTTAATTTTCCGCAATATTTTTAGAATGTAACTCATTAAGACTGAACAAACATGTTGGTACGTACAGTAAATATATCAAGCTGGCGTGTATTATCGAAAACCTATTATTAAGACACGCGGATCGATAGGGTCGATATGTGGTGTTTTTTTGCTCTATCCCTATTACAGCGTGTAATTTAAATAATATCATACAATTACGGTACTTACATGTATTTTAATATATACAAGGGTGTTCGTGGGAAGGCACACTATTGTACTGAATAACGTTGGACTAAAAAAATTATTTGCCACTCGCACGATCAATTTATTTAATTTCACATTATAAGTTCGTGTTTACAGGCCGTATTTCCTTTTGAAATTAAATCAGAACCAACATATAAAGCAATAAATACTAAGGTATTAAATCCAGTAAAAACAAAAACCATTTATACCCAACAGAAAGTCGACCTTTAAACATTAGCACTTTTTAAGATGTGAAACATTAGGATTTTTGGGATGCTAATATTATCTAACCATAAGTACTCTAGTGAACATAAAACTGGAAGTTGTAAATTTTTAAAATTTTAAATGTCGTTTTTGCAGTTGTTCATAAAAATAAATTATTAAGGAAATGTAGTTGATAATGTTTTGTTACATTTTCAATTAATTTTTGAATAAAAAATATATTATTTATTACACCAGCGTTATAGTATTGTAAACAGAATTATCAGTACTGTTTTATGATACCAAAATCCAATATGGCTCTCACTTGAAACAAAAGTTGATTGATAATTGTCAAATATATGAGAAACTTCCAAGAAAAATTCAGCTTGCGGACTACATAAACATTTTTACAACTTCTTTCTTACAATTTTTTTATAAGCAGTAATAACATTTTAGGTCTAAGAATTGCCTATGCATTTAAATCAATACCCGGAGTACTACAATATGGTTTAATTTTTTTTTTTTATCATCCCAGAATTATTTACAACTATCTGATGTGGATAACAAGCAAATGTGCGAGCAGTTATTAAAGCACCTTGTAGGCAATATCCTACCGGATAGTGCCTCTGAGGCTGCATCCACACCGAGCGAGCGAGCGAGAACAAGCAGGAGCGAGCATTCTTTCACAATCGCTGGTGGTCGGAAACAAGTGTTCGGGTTTGGTCCAAACCAGACGATCATTGTCATGTTCGTTGTTGATCCATGTGCTCGTCATGGCTGATGAGAGAGTAGTTGCATGCATCTCTTTCATTATAATTCCTAAATTATTGAAAAATAAGACAAAAAGACAGCAAAGGAGATAATGGACCACAAAAATGTTTAAATGTCGCGAAATAAATGATAACTAAACTACCACGTTTGAAGCTATAAAATTAGTGTGCACAAACTACAAAAATTCTAATAAAATCATTATCAACATCGATTACCATGACTTGATCCTTTGTCCTGGAGATGGATAGACCGTAATTGAATTCTCCAAAAAGTTATTTAATCTAAATTATAAAATTTGCCTAATGAACAGGTAACAGGTAATTTTATAAGTGTATATCTGCACAAGATATATCAGACCACGCGTCTTCCTTCCAATTTTTTATTTTAAAACATTTATGTGCTTTATCAATCTTTCTAAAGCCTTTGATAGAGTGCCAAGGGAAAAGATCTGGAATATATTGAAACAAAGTAGTAGTAAGGATTATTAAACGCAATCAAGAGTTTATATAAGAGTAGTAGAAATTATGTGCGAACTCATAACAGCAGTTCCCAGGAATTTATAACAACTGTGGGAGTAGGACAAGGAGGCACATTAAGTCTACTGCTCTTTATAATTCTTAAGGATAAAATAATTAAACAATGTAATGAAAACACAAAGAAAGCCTACTGGGGTTGGAATAAACTAAAACCAATATCCTTAACAGAATTAGCCTTTGCAGATGATGGTGCTATTAGCTAAAAGCGAAAAAGACTTGTAATTCATATGGGCAGATACATTAAGTAGATATAATATGAATATTACTTTAACAAAGACAAAGGTTATGGTTTTAGTGAAAAATCATGAACCAGTTACAATTATTATGCCAGACCAAAAAAAGATAAAACAGGTAGCATATTTTAAATATTTAGGAAACATAATTGCAGAAAATGGTAAATTGGAGAAAGATCTGAATAGCAGAATAGCGGCAGCGATGAAATTTTACTTCGTTACTAATACATGTTTGATAAATAGGAAGAAAATATCAAAAGAAACGAAGACGCGAGTTTTTAATGCAGTGTATGTACCCATTCTCACGTACAGTTCAGAAACTTGGACACTAATTCAAAAACAAAAAGGTACAGGAAAAGAGATTTCTGAGAAGAATAGAGAGATGTAGACTGATCGATAAAATCAGTAACGAAAAAATTCTAAATAACCTAGTAAGGGTTATTAAGAAAAAGATGGAGACGAATCAATTAATCTGGCTTGGACATTTACTACGCATGCCAGAAAGTAGATACGCGATAATAGGATGGAAAATGAAGACCAAGGGAAGAAGATATAGAGGAAGACGAAGAATAAAATGGGAAAAAGAAGTGAGGCAGAGACTAGAAGAAAAAGGAGTCAGCTGGAGAGATGTGCCACAAATAGCTAACAATAGGCAGGAGTGGAGAAACATAACACAGAAATAAAAAAGCATTTCTTGACACCGAAAGGTACAAGAGGAACCGATTAAGAAGAAGAAGAACTTAAAATCACTAAAAAAAAATCTGAACAAACTGAATGTTCGAAAATCTCGTCCAAACTGAACGAGCTAGTGCACGAACCTGCTTTGAACTACCGACACGTTTCGGAACAACACAGAGAGCGAGCGATCATACATTCGCTCGCTAAAGAAGGCGTCCAAATCGCCTGAGCATTCGCAGAAAATGTCGTTTGCTCTTGCTCGCTCGCTCGGTGTGAATCCAGGTTAATGTGACATCTTGTTTAATTAAACAGACTTATTTTAACTAATTGTATTAAAATTTAAATCTAAGGCAAAAGTTACTGTTTAATATAATTTGCAAAGCGAAAATTCTTCCCGCATGAAGTCTTCTTAACCATTATAGGTTTTGAGATCTCTATAAAGATTCGTACTTTATAAAAAAATTGTGCAACTTTTGGAAGCATTCTAAATAGCTTTCGTACGGAATTGATCATAGTTAACGTAGTGTTAGATTTGGAATACTTTTCTAATGCCCGGTTTCTCCGACACATCTCAAGATCGAACTTATATAAGCCCGCCTTATATTTAAGACCGTCTCAAGATACCAATGCGTTGCACAGAAAACATATTCCGGAATCTGTTAGACATCTCAGCTAAGTTAGAACTCGGTTTGGCAACGTTGCAAGAAGTCGGCACATTTTAGCGGCAGCTTGAAATGGCTAATTTTCATTGGCCATTTACATCACAGCTGTTAAAACGGCTCCCTGTGACATCTTGTTGTTGCTATCAGCTGTTAGTCACATATAAAGTTACAGTTCGGTGTTTATTATTTTATTTTGTGTTAAAATGGCGTAAAAAAAATAATAAATTATACCATGGAGGAAAAACAATTATTAGTTAGCTTGGTGGAAGAAAATAAATAAATAGATTATGTATACAGGATGTTTGAAATTCGAGTTTAAGCATGGGGATCTCGCGTATTATAATAGCTAGAGTATAGGTTTAAATTTGGCAAAGTTGCTAAATTTGGTGCTCATTAATAATCCAAAGAGAAATTGGGAATATTTCATACTCCAAAGGAGTTATAAACGATTTAAAAAAATCGTATTTTGCAGTTTTTCCTAATTTTCTCGGACACCGTTTGAGATATTTCCAATTTCTCTTTGGATTATTAATGAGCACCGAATTTAGCAACTTTGCCAAATTTAAATCTATACTCTCGCTATTATAATACGCGAGATCCCCATGCTTAAACTCGAATTTCAAACACCCTGTATACTCCAATTGAGGTTCAATTTGATCTAAGATCACAATAACTGTCTCTTTTGTGAGGCGAAAACGCATAAAAAAACGATTGTATTCGAAATCCGTAAATGGATTTGCGCGAACAAATCGCCTTCGAGGAATTACAGGGTCGTACAAGTCATCATCTGCATCATCTATCATATTTATAAAGTCAATGTCCATATTTAAACTTAAACCACAATTTAAACAAACACTTAACTACAAACAAAGCAAATACAAGATACTTTTAGGTTATGTACTCCAGCTCAAGTTCTAGTAAACAGCGACTCAAGATGTGAGCTCAGCTCAAGTCGAATATGTTCTTAAAATTGCTTGGTGCAACACTTTATACCGTTATGGCGAACTTAAGATTCAGCTAGATCTTAAGATGTGTCGGAGAAACCGGGCATAAGTCTTTTCAATATAATTTTCTGTAGAGGAACAGATTATTTATGTTCTTAAAAATGGAACTGTGTGAATAATTTAAACATTCGTTCCGATACATAAACGTGTTTAAAGTATCCAGAGTGGTGCCGATGGTAAAACAGTGGTTTAATAAACAAGTGAAACTGGGGAACAGGCATTAAATTTGAAAGCTTCGTTTAATAAAAATGACTAGCAACCGACGTACAACTCAACATCGAGTATAAAGTTCAATATTGCCATGCATATAGTAGTATAGAGCTGGTTAGCGTTTACCACAAAAGCTAATAAAGCATAGTAACCCAATAATGATGTATGCATTTGAATCGGGGGTTGTATAAGAGCCGCGCGCATGAGTGAGATGGATAAGGGTGAACTGTTCCAGGAATTTCTATTATCTGTAACAGACAGACAGCGCCCACCCCCCACATGTGTTGTAAGATGTCCAGTGAGGCTTAATAATTTCGCAATATCCATGCAACAATCCGAACATATGCACGAACGATAAAGGCCTAGCGGAAAAAAATAACGTCCGTGTTCGCATTCACAATTCCCGGATACAAAACGACGATGCAAAATCATGCCCGTGCCACGGTTATACGCCACCGTAAAATTAACATTACTCACGAAATAGATTAAGTACGTGTCGCGAAAAATAAACCAGTATTTAATCATTCGTCCCAGGGGTTATATAAAAGCTCGTGTAAATCTGAAACGGATCAGACAGAGTAGTGGTGAGGGCGGCTAGCAATCTATTCATGTAAGCTGAGATACGATAGTTTCACACCAGCTCATCTGCGCTCGTATAGACGCCAAGATACCGCTTCTTCCGGTTTAATATCTGACCAGCGTCGTGAACTTCCAGATGGAACAGAATCTGGCCCGATATGTCCTGCACACGATTTTACAAGAAAAGGTATGCATGATCGAAAAGAACTTTCATGCATGAAACCTCATAGCCGACTTCATATTTTAAACATATCTCGTCGAGAGTCGACGAATATATAAGTTATCTTCGATTTTCTGTAATCTACTGGAATGCTACAGCTCTCTATGCTGTGGCTATAGCAGGAAAACCTTTCACGTCGATACCTTTCTAATATAAATGTTCAACGGATATACCACATCAATTACTTACTTGAAATTATTAAAGTCGATAGCAGAAAAAAAAACAACAAAAATACGATCCACAAAATACGCTAAATAAACTTTTGCAACTTTTTAAAACACGGCAACAAAAAAAAAAACACTACTACATAAAGTCATATACTTAGAAACATTCGCAATACGGATTTCACAATGTATGCCTGATTTTCTTAATAAATAAGAACAATAAATAAAACACAGATGTTTATTCTCAATTTGTACTTCATATTTGCAAATAAATAATTATGCAATGTCATTTATTGTAGACCTCTCAATTGATCAAAGCATAAGGATTTTTTAAAACATAGCTTCATTATATGTATCATATTGTTTTAATTTTTTTTTCGCTGTCAAACAAGCAAAGGTCACGTGTTTTTTCTGCTCGCGCGGAGACTGCTATAGGGGGGTTGACCCCCTCTTCAGGCGTAAGAGGTACAAGGATAATGGGTAGGGATGTGGATAGTCAAGGATGGGCAAGGATAGGTGGAAGTACTGCCACAGTATTTGCCTTAACCATAGAGGAAACCACCTGAAACCTCTACAATGACAGTCGGCCCTGGGAATCGAACCCAGGACCTTTCGATTACAAGTTAGGTTGTTTTACCAACCAGCCACCAAGCTCGGTATCAAACAAGCGTCATTATACCACAAAGCGAGTTTTCACCTGTAGTTTGTTAAGTTATTGTTTAATTATTGATGGTGACGATAGTGATTTTGGTGTCAGTGGCGGACTAAGAATAAATATTGCACGTAACATACCCGTAAAGGGTCTTTACTGGATTCGTATGCTTTCAGGACTCGCTTACGGCTTGACCAAAAACTGCCTACTCGTCCAGTAAAATACCACTTTCCAGTTTTGTTACGTAAATAATGCTTCATAATTACTTTAAGTAATAAAATAATATTTTATTCTTGAGGCTTTCGCGGCCGTTATCCATAATACAATCTTGGTTTCCGGGTTTGGAACTGCGTCTTCTATATTTAGAAGACGCGGTTCCAAACCCGGAAACCAAGATTGTATTATAAAATAATATTGTTGAGAGAGATATACTTTTTCGAAATATTACCTTTCTTTTTCAATTTTATTTTAATGAAACCGGGTGGATAAAAATCTGTATTAAAAAAAAATAGAAAAATCGATTTATTTGATTAAAATCAGATTTTTTTAATTTAAATTGAATGTAACATATTATCGAATTAAGTAATAATTTTGAGTTTTGCCAAATTTTAAGTAAAGTAATAAAAATAAATATGACAACCCATACATTTCTGAAATTAGAAAAAATAAGCTCTTTAATGAACCCATAGCCAACTATGATTGTCATTAAAAAAAAAAGCAAGGTTGGCTTACATCTCAAAAACCGAGTGTGCCATGACCTTTTAGATATTTTTTTCCAATTCTACATACAATTATCTAAGGTTTAGGAATCATTTCACAGTTTGGTTTTACTATAGGTGTCTATGGAATTATTTAAAATTGTAAAAATCGCCTGTTTCCAGGTTTTCAAAATATTTAAAAAAGTAGAAGGTGTAGGTGAAATGTCAAAACGGCATTAAATTTGTCTTGAAATTCTGCCCAACTTTGCTAATTTAATCGACCATGTAACTCTTATAATAACAAAGTTACCCATACACATACACATGTAGATCATGGCCACTCTGTATACAGGGTGGTCCACATAGAAGGGCTACTATTGGGATCTCGTAAACGGTTAAAGATACAAAGAAGTTTAAATTTGAAAAATTGCACCTCTTTCTGAGCCCTATTCAGTGGTGCTTTTACGCGCGGTGTAATAAAAACATTCATTTGTTTAAATATTATTCAAATTCTTAGATAGATTACAAACTTGCATTTTTTTAATGGAAACCATAGTTGGCTATGACCTTATAAAAAGGCATTTATCCTCTCTTTTCAATAATGTAATTATTTTGACATTTAGGCTCAAAACAAACCAAATTCCTAACAAAGTCCCTATGAAGTTATTGAGTGCTATGAACTTAAACAATATTGAAACAAATAAATGTTTTCATTTTACAGTGCGTAAAAAAATCTACAACCTTTTGCCCAAAAATTTGTTTGTACCATCAACTATAACCGAGTTATTAACGATTTAAAAAAAAAGCCCATTTTAATTTTTGTTTATTATCTAGCGTGCCATGGAAGTTTTACAAAACAATTAAGCATCACCGAATGGGTCTCAGAAAGGGGAACGATTTGTCTAATTTGAACTTCTTTGTAGTTCTTACCGTTTACGAGATCCCAATAGTGGCCCTTCTATGTGGACCACCCTGTATATACCTATAGCGTTTTTTTTTTAAAATTTAAGAAAATTAAATTTTGTTTTATTATAAATATTTATTTGTACTCTTGTAATCAGTGATTTAAATCGATGTTTTTTTTAAAGATCTTGATTTAAATCTGCTCAACCCTGCAATGAACACAATAACATAATTTTTATAATGAATTTTTTAAAAGATGACTAAAAAAAACAAGGTTTTTTATGGTTCAATCACTTGGTCTAGTTTTTAATTTATTAACAAAAAGTTCTGGCGCATAAAATGCTTTCGCAGTCTCTATTGATGTGAGTGGAATTATCTTGAGAGTATCTAGCGGCAAAGAGACATCTTTTTTATCAATAAAGTTTAATTCGTATTACCAGGGTACACAAAAATAGAACTGTAAACGTATTTTGATTATATAGCTAAACTTTGTCATGGAAACCGGGCTTCTGTGCATATTACATACTACGGGTGTATATAATTTGTTATTTTAAAGCAGAAAAGCTATTTTTAAATATCAATACATTTTTTCCATGTTTTATTGTTAGTTAAGTTAGGTATTTATAATAAATTCTGATAGTATTACAAAGATCTTCACACAAAATAAACGAAAATATATTTTTTTATTATCCCGGGATTTCCCGGGACAATAAGTATTTTCCAGAAAATATAAAATAAGTTAAAATGGGCCGGAATTCCCGGAGAGCAACCCTAGTTGTAACCAGGAGTTTGGAGCGGAGAACGGAGTCGAAGCATAGAGCAGTGGAGCAATGGATTTTTTCCCGGAGCTGAAGCGGAGTCCAGAGCAAATAATTTTGATTGCTCCACTGCTCCAGTTTGCTATGTTAATTAAAAAAAAAACTTCTTTTGTATATATTTTTTTAAATCTTTGAAGATCAATTATTTGTTCTTACAAATATTTTTTTAACTTTACTTGTTTAATAGGGTCAAATATTGAAATTTTTGACCAACTGCCACATATCCGATAGAATTAAAACTGTGTTTAAATTAAAAACAATTTTTTTAATTAAGGAACTTGTTTTAAAAATGTTAACAATATTTGGATGCTGGAGCGGAGCAATTAAAAAATTGGACTGCTCCAAACCCCTGGTTGTAACCCAATAAAGAGCATCGAAGCATTATTTTCGATTACCGGGTAGGTACATGTTTTGGTATTCTATGAAAATCAGCGTTTATTGTTATAAATGCATACAAAAACAAGCGAATGACACATAAATTATACAGTAAATACGTTCTATAAATTTTCTCCCGTAATAATTTAAACTGGACAAAACTAAGAGTAATAATTGTTGATAATGTCCAACAACCCCTGAAAGCTTAAAAAAAAAACACGAATATTACACTTAAACTAACCCTGGGGATCCGCAATAATTCTCGTAGTAATACAAGTTTCCTGTAAAAATACTGATACAAATTTTGCCTCCCACGATTCCGGAGATAAATTACAGAGGGTAAAACAACAGGTTAGCGGGGCCAAACGGAATAAGGGCGGTCCACTGAGGTGTACATTAAAAAACACAGACAAATGCCCTTTTACAAGACAACTGTTACTGCCATTAAATGTAAAATGTAAGTGATAAATCACAGACTAAATAAATGTCTAGACTGGAGTTGCATGTATGCACGCCAAGTTAATGTTTTCCACAACATTTTAGCGATATGGCTATTATTGGATTCAATCATCGTATTTCGTTGGACAAGAGCACGCTACATTTTTCTTTAAATACTAATGACATTCCACTGCACTGGAATAAATGACTGCAGACCAACCTTGCACTTAAAAAAAAATATTGCCCAAAATGAAACACTAAATGAACGGTTTATTGTGAAATTCTTTTGTTTTCGAGTTACCACCGATAACTCGATTTTTCGACTTTTCGTTTTATGACTATATAACAAAAAGAAAAATAATTTAACGTTCTATAGGCATTTTTTTGATAAGAATGCAGTGGCGTAGACAATTTTGCAAAAAAACAATCGAAATTCGGGTTGTGGCATAAAAATTTATTTTTTTAAATAGAACCCATAGTTGGCTGTAACATAGGGATTGCAATCCCGGAATTCGAGATCCCGGTCGCTTTTTGGTCTCGAAAATACCGGGATTTAAAATGTAGAATCCCGGGATTTTTGGGATTTAAAAAATTTAACTATAAGTACATTATTTTGTAAAAAAAAATTGCTCCTAGTTGGTATCTACTGAACGTGAATAAGTTGAACGATGCAATTTTGCAAGTTTAAGCTCGTTTACGTCGCCGGTCGCCGCTCGCCGAGCTCTGTTTATGTCTAGTCTTGTTCGTCAGTATACGAAACTACGTGTATCACTTCGAATCGAAAGCATTTTCGCGTATTGTTATTGAAAGTATTGATTCTTGATTTGTAATTAGTTAAATTAATATAATAAAATAGCGTTTAAAAAGATACCCTGATAAATATGTCTGAAAAGGGCCCATCATATACAGGGTGCGCCATTAGTGCGATAAAGTCCATTATTGCCCTTAATGTCAACTTAATAAAAAAAAGTTTTTAATGAAACTTATAGTATTTCTACACGTGCATGTTTTAAAATTAGTTTTAAGTATACAGGGGGTTTCATAAAAGTGGGGCGTCACTAAAGGTTTTTTTTTTTAATTGAACACCCAGTATATTTTTGCATAATCGAATTCAGCAAGAAAATCTCCATATGACAGTATTTCGTCTTTTTCATTTTTTTGCGACGTTGCCAATTTATCTTAAAAAATCTTTGAATTTCCAGAAAAACAGGGTACAATACTTGTCAAGAGCACAACCTTATGAATAATAATTGGCATATGATATTTTGTACATACAAAGTCAAAAGGTGTAGTCACAGTCTAAATACATCAAAATTAATTTATATTATACAGGGTGTTTCTTATAGATGTGCCAACTTCCCAATTTTCAAACATCAATAACTTTATTTTTTCAAATGGAACACCCTGTATATTATTAAGTCATTTTGTTGCATTTTTGTTTTTCTTCAACTTTTCTTAATACTTACCTATACCTAAAATGAATATTTTCTGAGATATTTACATTTTATTTATTCTTATAAGCGTTGTGTAGGAATTTCCTAGTTTTCTCGGAGTAGGCCCCGACTTTGACAATAGAAACAATAATTTCTGTAGTAACAAATGTCAGAGTTAATTGCTGTCAATTGTTAAAACATAAATAAATGAGTATAACATATTTAATAGGAATTTTCCAAAAAAAGAATTGATTGATGCGGTCTATGTTCAGGGTGGCGTATTTTCGATGCCCATACAGGGCATCTCGGTTATTATCAGAGATAGAAAAAAAAAACTAAGTACGTAGAGGAATTTATTGTCGTAAACAGATTTTTGATCTTTTTTAATTTTCAAAATATAGTTTTTTTTTTTAATCTCTGATAATTACCGAAATACCCCCCCTGTATGGGCATCGAAAGTACGCCACCCTGAACATAGACCGTATCAATGAATTCTTTTTTGGAAAATTCATATTGCATATGTTATACTCATTTATTTATGTTTTAACAATTGACAGCAATTAACTCTGACATTTGTTACTACAGATATTATTGTTTCTATTGTCAAAGTCGGGGCCTACTGCGAGAAAACTAGGAAATTCCTACACAACGCTTATAAGAATAAGTAAAATGTAAATATCTCAGAAAATATTCATTTTAGGTATACGTAAGTATTAAGAAAAGTTGAAGAAAAACAAAAATGCCACAAAATGACGTAATAATATACAGGGTGTTCCATTTGAAAAAATAAAGTTATTGATGTTTGAAAATTGGGAAGTTGGCACATCTATAAGAAACACCCTGTATAATATAAATTAATTTTGATGTATTTAGACTGTGACTACACCTTTTGACTTTGTATGTGCAAAATATCATTTGCCAATTATTATTCATAACGTTGTGCTCTTGACAAGTATTGTACCCTGTTTTTCTGGAAATTCAAAGATTTTTTGAGATAAATTGGCAACGTCGCAAAAAAATGAAAAAAACAAAATACTGTCATATGGAGATTTTCTTGCTGAATTCAATTATGCAAAAATATACTGGGTGTTTAATTAAAAAAAAATACCTTTAGTGACGCCCCACTTTTATGAAACCCCCTGTATACTTGAAACTAATTTTAAAACATGCACGTGTAGAAATACTATAAGTTTCATTAAAAACTTTTTTTTATTAAGTTGACATTAAGGGCAATAATGGACTTTATCGCACTAATGGCGCACCCTGTATGTTACATAAGAAAGACAAAGACTTAACATCAGTGTGGTCGCACTATTTAAAATCCCCGGATAATAAAACAGCGAAATGTAAGAAATGTGGATTTATCCTAAAAACAATGGGTGGTTCTACAAAAGGCCTTCATACGCATTTATTGTCTAGGCATAATTTGAAAGTGAATTCGGCTGACCAAAATTTACCTGGTCCGAGTCAAGAGTACCATGATGCCAGCACCAGTAATATACCTCCTACGAAACGAAAAATAACACATTACTTTGTATCCGAAAAAAAATCCACCTTAGACGAAACACTGGCCCGCATGACAGCCTTGGATGGACTTACTTTTAATGTATTTATAACATCAAAAGATTTAAGGCAATTACTGATTTCTAGCGGTTTCGAAAATTTGCCCAAATCAGCAAACTCTATTAAAAGGTAAGTCTCATTTTGCTAATAAAATGAACCAATCATTAAAAACTCGAATGGAACAAAGACGCCGTGAAGAAATATCTGGTGTATTAAAATACCTTCAAAATCCGAAATATGATGTCGAGAACGATGAAACAAATGTGTGTAAAATTTTAGGAATTGCTTCTCATGCCATTATTAGAAAGCAGATAAAAAAACTTACCGAAAGACTAACCGTTGTAAATAAAGATAATTTAAATAAATCTGGTAAGGAACATGTTGAAGAAAATGTTATGAATGTGCATTCACAAGTTCGTACGCCCTTGTCTTTGGAAGAAAAGCTACAAGAAGAGATATCAAAAAGTATGAGGGCCCCTGAACCAGAAACACAAACTTTTAATTTGATGGCAACAATAAAAAAAGAAATGAATCTCTTTGAAAATGGTGGAAACCGAGGATATAACTTAGAATTAGTGTATCAATATTTGTTATCAATTCCACCAGCAAGCATCGAACCTGAGAGAGCGTTTTCTGCTGCTGCATATTTGGGAAATAAAATAAGAAGTAGGCTAAATGACCATACTTTAGATGCACTACTATTCCTCCGAGCACATTTTCAAAAAGAAAAAGAGAATAAATAATAAATGTTCAAATAATATGAATACAATTTTGTGTTATAATTATTTACAATTATGTTATGTCTTATGTATGATAACAAAATTTAGAAACATTTTTGTACTAATATAATAATCATCATAATTTCTTTTATTTTTATAACTTATAAAACAGTCTATTTTTGAAATTATTAGTGAATTAAAGTTCTGTTTTGTTTAAGTTTTTAACAGTTTCAGCAAATTTATGTTATGTAATTCTAAAAAATATATATACACTGCTTTAGCTTCTGTTTTTAAGCAAATACTTCACATTATATATAATCCCGGGATCCCGGGATCCCGGGATCCCGGGATTGAAACATCTTCAATCCCGAAATCCCATTTAAAGTGTGCTTATGTGCGTCACAACAACTATGAATGTGTAAATTGCCAATCTGACAATGATTGATCGTTTTTGGTTATTTCAATATTTTTGTGTTGTAATAATAGTGAATATTTTTTGGAGTACAGCTCATTCTTTCTTTTTTAATAAATGGTTTTTTTTTCATTAAAAATAATGAAAAACAGACCTGGTCCAATTTAGGAGATGGATGGTCCAAATTAAGATACCTGTTTCCTAAAGTGGACCAATAAGGTTATTTTTATAACATTTTTTTGCAACTATTTGGGAAAGATTCTATTTGATAAGCTTAACTGCTTATTAACAACTTAAATATGTTTATTAAGATTTTTTCAGATTTTATTTTGACCAGATTATTACTTTGCAGCTATTTTGTCTTACGTGGTCCAATATAGGGTCCTTACCCCTATCTGTGATTACTCGAAAACAAAAGACGACAACCAATTTTAGTTTTCACCATTAAAGTTTTCTCGAAAAAAGAGATCGAGGATGCGCGGTCCGTTTTTTGATACCTCTTATAGTTACCGAGATTCCCCATGAAAACATCGAAATTTGCCCACCCTGTACATAAAAACGAAAAATGTAAAATTTACTGTAACAAAATAAGTTTACGTGATAGGTTTGTTTTGAGGTCATATCTGAAATCAGCAGCGCCCCAAAACTAGTAAACAAAAACAAAAATTACGCATGTTATTATTCAAAAGTGAAGAACTGTTGCCTTATGTTATACAGGGTGTGTAAAAATTGGCGGAAGGGCTACACGGGGCGATGTTCTTCGTAAAATTCCAAGTCGAAAATCTTAATACGAAAATGTTGTACCACGCTTGCTGTGTCTGCAAGAGGTCCTCAAAGCTTTGACATTTAGTCCTTTAATAGGCGTTATTATTTAAAACTTGCAAAAGAAAAAGCTGCAATTTGGAATAAAAATAGATTTCGAATAGTATTTTTTCCTAGATATTGTGTTCTTCCTTTCAAAAATTGGTGTTGAAAATATGTAAATCACTGATTTAAAGGAAAATAATGCACATGGCAACATTGTCATTAGCTGGCATCTCTGTTTTTCTCGTAATTATTTCTTGTTTGTGTTTTACGATACCCAAAAGTTTGCAGCTATGTTTACGAACTAAAGGCTTTCAGTTCGAACAAAAATACCTAAGTAAAAATTGCTGATAAAAAAATGTCCAAACGCAAATCAATGTATGCAATGTTGCCAATTTTTTTTTTCTTTAAATGGTTCCTGAGGCCATAGGAAGCATGGTACAACATTTTTGTATCAAGATTTTCGACTTAGAATTTTACGAAGAACATCGCTCCGTGTAGCCCTTCCGCCAATTTTTACACACCCTGTATAGATAGGACAGCAACAGTTTTTTACTACCACGTAAATCGAAATACGTTTAGCAAAAGAGGTGTATGCATTTTCAAGACACCGAAACTTTCAGACGAAGACGTCGACGTGCGAACACATAAAGCAATGGAGATTGTAAAACGCTTCCGCAATGTGATAGGCTTTATATAACCAAAGTTGAAACCCTCAGTGTTAAATTCATGACGTAGTAAAAAAAAGAACATGTACTTTATCATCCAACAACGATGTAAATTGGAGATGTTCTACACTATCAATCAGGAATCTATCGTTTAGCTATTTAGAGCTTGCAAACGCGAAGTTCTAAGAATCCATTCCGTTCTTTGTTTTTAAAGGTATAATAACTTCGGCAACAAAAAATGCCGCGTTCACAATCAATAAAAAATAACAAAGCGTCCTTTAAAATCATCGGAATGTCGGTTCAATGCGGTATTTAAGATTAAAGTTTTTAATTATTTTTAAACATTCTCTTTTGTTTGGTTTGCTAATTAAGTCTAATGCGCTTTTGAAGTGCATGAAAGTGTAATTTATGAACAGCATAATCTACTACAAAACCGAAGATCTAACTTTTGTTACTACAGAAATGTTCATGTTCGCTCAACTATTGTGCAACGCGTCGATGGAAAACTACAATACAAAAAAATTGTATTTTGTTCTAAAAGTTCTATACGCATAAGGCTCTCTTTTGAACTTTTTGCAGATCTAAATATAGAGTGTTCTTTGAAGTTTATTAATTAAAATTAATGATTTTTAAATCTGAAACATAAAATCCATTGAAAAGCATCAAAAAGTACAATGAACAAAGGATATTTCCTAATTACATTATATCATCTCAGTACTTATTAAAGATAATAATTGAGAACCATTAAGCTAAGAATTTTCAAACACTTCTGTGTGTGCTTGGAACCGTTATAAAAGCAATATTTTAAAATGTACAATATTATATGATGTGAGTCGGGCAGAGCTGGGCAAAGCACCGACCCAAAGTGCTTGAAGCACCGAGCATTCAAGCACTTGTGTAAGTGCTTGATCTAATTAAGCAGTAAGTACTTTGGTTTTTAAAAATGCTTAAAAGCATCAAGCACTGACCCAAGTGCTTAAAAAAATTAGGCAGCAAGCATTGAGCATTTTGGAAATGCTTAAGAGAAATTTAAAATTTAAACAGTCTTGTAGCATACATGTTAAGGATTAAATACTATGCAGTAAGCATAGATAAATTTAAAAAATGCATATTAAGCACTGTCTTTCTAAAGTGCTTAATAAGTACCAAGTGTTCAAGAAAGTGCTTGGTGCTCTAAGCATCGAGCATCTTTTTTAGAAAGTGCTCCAAGCATTGTGCTCGAAGCATTAAAAGTGCTTAAAAAATTATTGCAAGTAGTAAGCATTCAAGCATTGCCCAGCTCTGGAGTCGGGTACATGCACCCTTTAAAAATATATCAATGGTTTTAAGACTGACAAAAAATTATTTATTTTGAATAAATTTCTACAGCTTTAGAAGAAAGCGCCGAAACGGTCTATTATTTTAGTATCTTCAAACCTTTTTCTTTTAAATATCGCTTAAATATACAGGGTTTTGCATGACCAAACGACCAAACTTAAGGAACATGTTCCTTGAGTCAATTTAAGCAAAAAGTGTTATATAAACTATAAACCATAGTCCAAAACCCGATGGTTATAGACCTTTGGAGTTTATAACAAACAGGTCAATTTTAACATGAAAAAAAAATGAAACACCGCTCTAAAATATTGCTTTAACAAAAACATGTTTTTTATAAAAGATGCATCGTTATCTTTTTTGCGCTTTATGGTAATCTCGATTTTGTTTTGCTTTTTGCAGTTTATTTGCTATAGCAACCAACCTACTTATTAAATAGAGCACCCTGTATATTATTACGTTTTTAGATTCCTCTTTAAATGTACTTTATAAAAGTATATAGGCCTAAAATTAACCTTTTTCGAGCAACTCACTTGTTTTTAAAATTTTGAGCAATGTAGCACTTTTAAAAAGATCAAGTATTTAACAACATAAAATCGAGTACACCTTAAGGCGCAGAAAAATGGCGATGCAAATTTTATGAAAAACATTTTGTTGTTAAATCAATGTTTTAGAACAGTGGTCTCAAACTCAAATTAAATGCGGGCCGAATGCACGATCTAAACGTAGCGGACCGGTTTTTTTTTTTTTTTCAACAAAATGAGAGTGAATATACAAGCTATTGTCCTTCTTTATTTACAAAATTTTTCTTCGACACATACAGAAAATAGACATATGTTTGGGTGTAAATAATTATAAATTTCTTTATTTCTTACTACAACTAAATTTACTAATTGTACGGGCGTAGGAAGTTCTCCCAAAGTACCCCAGTCACATGGCCTGGCATACAAGCATACAGTGACAAAGCCCCAACCTATTCATTCTGTCTCTTTTTCCTTCAATAGCAGTCGCGCACATAAGCTCAGTCCTTTATGTCTCTAAAACTATAAGTATCGTATTTACAACAAATACATAACTGAAATGTATTCCGGATGCGGCCCGCGGGCCTCCAGTTTGAGACCACTGTTTTAGAAGATGAAAGCGGTATTTCATAGTTTTTTATGTTGAAATTGAACTTTTTTTATAAACTTTAAAGGTCTATAACCATCATTTTAGAATATGGTTTATATAATTTTTTTTGCTTAAATTGACTTAAGGAGCATGCTCCTTAAGTTTGGCCGTTTGGTCATGCAACACCCTGTATAGTCAAAAATAAGGAATTAATGATATTTTATTTTTTTTAAATTTACGGTTTAGCAAGAAAATTACCACAACGTAAGTTTTTTAAACATAACAACCTGTACATTTTTACATTTGCGGATGCAGAATAAAAAACTACATTCAAAACGTCATCATCAAGGGTTTTAAAATTTTACTGTTTTAATATTTTGATGATTCTGTATTTTTTACTGTAATTATCAAAGTGATAAACAACAATAAAATTTGAAAACAAAGTGACAAAGGTTGCATGTATTTTAAGTCTGTGTTGCTTTTTTAGTTTTTTTTACCTTACTATTAAAATAAAACCCTTGCCAAAGACTTATCTTAATGTAATTTTTGCCTCTGCATTCAAAAATGTAAAAATACACAGAGCGTTTAAAAATTTAAGTTTGGGTCATTTCCTGCTAAATCATAAATACAAAAACAAATTAAAAATCATTAATAAATCCTTTATTTTTGACAATAAATATTTAAGCCAAATGAAAAAAACAGGTTTAAAAATAACAAATAACTAAGATAATAGACTGCTACCGGATTTTGTACTAACCCTGTGCATAATTAAATTTTGGTGAATTTTTTTGTAAATAAAACTATCAATTTTTTATAACAATAATAAGATACACAGGCTGATTGTAATTTTTTTGAACGAGCGCGGTTAATAGCAAAGTTAAAAAAAACACCTATTAAGTTAAATTTATTTGCAAATAGAAATCACATATCTAAATCTATTTTTAAGATTTCCTTTAAAAAAATCTAGATATTATACAGGGTGATTGACTGGGACCGGACATTAAAGATATATGAAGAATGTAAAAGGGTATAGTTCTAAAATTTTGGATATGACTATAATGGCATATGATCTGTTTAATGAAAATATTTTCAAAATGGCGGAAGTTGACGTCTACTTTTTTATTTCAAATACAATAGTCCATATTTTATTGCATTTCTGGATTTAACCCGCTGTTTTAGAGCAACTTTTGATAGCATACCCTATACCTAAAAGCAGTTGTTTTTTAGATTTTCAGACTTTTTAGATTTTTTTTTTTTTATTTTCATCGTAATGCTTAATATTATCTACCGCCGCTATTCTTAAAGAAAAAACGCTTAAATTTAGACCATGCATAGAAGAATCCTTAAGGCTCATTCTGGAATTTTTGCAATCGATGCTTTACTTACAGGGTGTCCAAAATTTAATTTTCTTTTAATGCAACTTCAGACCACGAAAACTCATTTTTATCAAATACAATGCCCAACATATTTTTTTTTCATTTTCTAATGCAAAGTTACATTCTGTATCAATCTGTATTAGCGTTTCCTATACCTACATGCAACAATTTTCGAGTTATTAAGTATTTTTGATAAACATTAAGAAAAATTGTAACATTTTTGAATAATAAGCCTTGAAAATGAAAACAAATTCCAATATTAATAACTGTAAACCACTTTTCTCGCGTTGGTCTAAAGTATCCATAAAAATGGAAAATCAAAAGTATTCAAACACGAATATTTTGAACTTATTTTATATTCAAGAAGAATGTCACAAGACTATTAAAAGAACTTGCCCTGTGTTCAATGAGAGGTATCCTCATTTGACTGTAATGACTGGACAAAAATTTCAATAAATAGAATCATTTTTTTTGCAATTTAGGAGAGTGAAATCTGCTAGTATTCGACCTAAGCGTGTAACAAATAATGAAACTAATGAAGTTAACATCCTGGGATATTTTAATGACCATCCTCAGCGGTCAATTCGATCGACAGCGCAAGACTTGGGTTTAACATACCATGCTGTCCCTTTCCAAGGTGTCTTCTATGCATAGTCTCAATTTAAGCGTTTTCTCTTAAAAAAAGGCGGCAGTAGATAATACTAACCACGATACGTTGTCGCTAGAATTTGATTAAGACTGTGTTCATTACACCAAGAACATCAAAACTAAATGTTTTGCAGAGTTATACGTGCCACTGGCCATTTTCTTCGGAAAAAAAAGGAAAAACTGAATAATAAAAGTAATTTTTGATACCGCGTAGGCCATGAAACCGTCAGAGACAAAATTAAAATTTTTCTATTTACCAATGCGCGCATGCTTTGCAAGTAAAATGGTGCAAAGCTTTTGAAGAAATCTTAAACGGTCCGGGAGAAAAACGCGAAAAATGAGGCCATTGTAAAAACTGTTTTTCCTGTGTTAAACGGGTATTCAAGTCGAATAGATATACGAGTAGTTATACAGATATACCACAACTTCTCAAATCATAGCGCTTATGCAGCGGTTTCGTTTTTGACGTTTTTCTCCGGAACCGTTCAAGATTTTTTCAAAAACTTTGCACCATTTTACTTGCAAAGGATGCGCGCATTGGTGAATAGAAAAATTTAGATTTTGGCTCTGACGGTTTCATGGCCAACGCGATCGCAAAAATGACCTTTTTATACCAATTTTTCAGTTTTTTCCCTATTTTTCAGAAGGAAATGGCCAGTGGCACGTATAACTCTGCAAAACATTTAGTTTTGATGTTCTTGGTGCCATAAACACAGCCTCAATTAAATTCTAGCGTCAACGTATCGTCACCCTCCCTTGTAAGCATAACGATGAAAATCAATAAAATTTCAAAAAAGGTCCAAAAATCTAAAAAACGACTGAACTTAGGTGTAAGAAATGCCATCAAAAGTGCCTTTTAAATAACGTGTTAAATCCAAAAATACAATAAAAAATGGACCTTTGTATTTGAAATAAGAAGGTAGACTTCTGGTATTTCCAGAAGTGTCGCCATGTTGAAAATATTTTCCTTAAACAGATCATATGCCATTATGTTCATAATCAAAATTTCAGATATATACCCTTTTTTATTTTTCATATATTTTTAACGCCTGATCCCAATCAATCACCCTGTGGAACATACTTTAGTAAGTAACTTGAAATTATTTTTTTTAATTGCACCTTTTTTTTTTTAATTCATTACGAATAATTATAAATGTTATGGAAAAATGTATGAACTTTCTTTATGTTACGTGAAGGTTTATTGCTTTACAACGCAGTATTTTCGGAAAATTTGTTGAAATTATTCAACAGCCAAGTTTTCAAATTTTTATGAACAAATATTTGCCTTATCAAGATAATTCTAGATATATTTTAGTGTTAAATTCTACGTTTCTTTTAATTTCTTGCGTTGAAGAAAGACGCGTGCTTCTTTGACGCTTGCAAATCTTTTCACGGTTGAGACAGGTGTGGTTAAAAAAAAAGAGTGATGTATGTAAGCCGAATTCATGTTAATGGCAATGTTTAGAAGTTGTGCTTCCGCGTAAGTTGAAAATTCGCCCGCTGTTCGAAGATCATACATCATAGTGACAAAAATCGTTCCATTTATTTGTGTCCATAATACATGTTACACGTTTCCGCTTATTTCTTTCAACACGTCATCAATCCGGATATCTTCCGACCAACCACCGTTTTCATCATAAATTTTGCGGGTTTCGTTCATTATTCATTCTTTTCGCACGACTGGTACACACAACATTTGCGTCTCTTGTTCAATAACATTTCTGTAATTCGATTGGCGAGAGGAAACGCTCAGGGGCCAATTCTCGCCAACGTGTAATCCATTTTCCTTGTTCTGAACTTATCGGATAGGACTCGAAATTATTCCTTAATACATTTATAAAACAAAAGTTTCAAAAAACAAAAGTTAACAATTACAGCCTACTATACGAGCAACACACAGATTTTAACCGCAAACGTTATTTCTCATTGATTTATAATACATCTTACCAAGGAATAATAACGATTGAAATTTAAAAAAAACTGTTATTTATTAAAGTTAATATGATTTAGCTGCATTAAAGTTAGCATTAATACATCTGCGCAATAATGCTGAAAAGGAATTTTTCCATAGTAATGAAATTTTATACATTTGGATGTCGTCAGATTAGCACAGTCCCGAGTCTTTCTCTCCAGTTAATGCGGCTGGTTTTAACAAACCCATATTTTATGAAAACTTTGTTTTTCCCTATTGGATAGTAAGCCGAAAAGCGACTTCCTTCTGCTACCAAGCACTGACTATTATATAACACTTAAATCGTTTGGCGCAAGACATTTTTATTTATACAATGAAAGTTTCAAAGTAGATTAAATAGCGAAATCAAAGCCAACATTTATTAAATACAAAAATAGTAAACAATAATGGAATTATAATAAACAAATGGAAATCATTTTTATTGCTTTCATTTCTAGTTAGTCTTAAACTAAAAGCATTAAAGTAACGCATAATATTTTAACGAAGAATATTTTAATATTTAATATTTCAAGTAAAAAAACAATAGTGACCTGAATAAAAATAAGAATCGTAAAGTTTGGGATTTTTATTGCTATGGAAAAACGAAGAGATTTAAAAAACCTGTTCATAAAAATTTCAAATACAGTGAAACAGTTGCTGCTGATATCAGTATTAAAAAGATTTATGTATATCTTTTTACATTATTTTTTGGGGTTGCCCGCAAAGTAATCGAAATGCAAAACCGTAAGCCACATTAATTCGAATAAAATATGTAGCCGGTATCAACAAATATTATTTTTGCCCAACAGGTGGGCAATTTTTAATTGCCGATGTAAATCGTACGGATAATCTGCACGAAATAAGCGAAATTATGGGAACAAAAACAATGATCACATATTTACAAACCGTTTATTATACCTATAAGTGGTGGAAGTCCATCTTTGGAAAAATTTGAGGGAACAAATAATTTACATATAAATTAGTATGAACTTTTTATTTGTAGACGATTTACAGTATATATTTTAAAATATCCACAAACTTTTACCAACTAAAAGTTCGTTAGCAAATGACATCGTACAATCACTTGCAATGAATGTGATTCAAGTTAATTACCGAAGTCGAATTAATCACTGGGTAAAATAAGGAGTCAAACCGTTCAATTTTACAATTATATTTACCATGTAATACGAAAATCTACGAGTTTACACAAAAACGTATAAGCATATTGTAATATACAAAAACGTATAAGCATAATGTAATTTACAAATCGTAAATAAATATTGAGATTAAACAGTGGTATGTTGCTTCTTGTTCTCATTCATTAACGAAACTGGACTAAAACATGGCATAATTGAAGTAAAATTGAAATTTAGATTAAATAAATCTACTGATTTTTACAACTCTATAATAAAAGAGTGGTGTTAAGTCAGTTAATGGTTCAAAAACTAACATATTGGTTAAGTGAAAGTATTGGTTTAATAAATTTACATACATTTAAATTAATATAAACTTGGGCAAACTTAATAAACTTTATCAGCAATGTAAAATCGATTAAAATGAAAACCCTTAAATATCTCAAAACAAAGAACAATGAACCTATACCACTTTCCTAATAAACGGTCCATATAGTACTTTTAACAATATGCAAGCGTAATAATTAAATTATATAACTTTCTATTGTGAGGTCATACAACGTCGTTGAAGGGCCACTATTGGGTATTTTATTATTATTATTTCCGCGGAGGTGGTCCCCTTTCGGGTTCCTGTACTGCGACCCATTGGTCTATTCTACCCTCTGGTGATAGCCTCTTAAGGAAGTCCTGTGTTTTTGAAAAACTCCAGGATTTTCTTTAAGCACTTCTTGGATGGCTTTTTCCATCCCTAGAAGTCTACGCCGATAGCGTGTCCAGAACATTCTTCGCCCACAATTCTTCGCCCACAATTCTTCGCCTCCACAATTCTTCGCCCACAATTCTTCGCCTACACAATTCTTCGCTGCCACAATTATTCGCCGCCACAATTTTTCGCCGCATACAAGTATATCACAATTTTTGTTTGTAAATGTGATTGTTGTTGTTTATGACGTAATTTTTACAGATTATTTTACATTAGCCTAAAGTTGTAAATATCATTTATTAAGTTCCTTCTCAATTTGTTATATTTTATATAATTTGTGATGTAACATAAAAATAATACTCAATAAATATGTAGCTTTCGTGTGGAGCTTTAAAAAAAAAGAAATATTTTGTATATAAAAGATGTTTTATTTCATATTTCTGTTGTTGAACCATTTTTTTTTCCTCATAAGTTCGTATGTAGACGTATAACAAAAATGTTATAGCAAATTGGTTATCACAAATTGAAACTATTCTAGGAAAATAAAATTAACCCTACATCCTGTCATTAACAAACGTATTTCTGCTAATTTTGGTACAAACATAGGTATTGGTATAGCTATTATGAGACATAAATTAAGTAATAATATTCTTCTATAAATTTATTTTATCGTCCTAACAACTTTCATTAGCCTATAAAAAAAAACAAAGAAAAAAAGAGAAGCATTCGCTGATTATTTGTTTTACTATTATATCACCAAAATATTTGTTAATTTAACTTTTATTTATACTATAATAACATAAACAAGATTTAAAATTACAACATACGCTATTTATGTAGCAATTTTTAAACGTAATATTAATATACAAGAAACAACTTTAGGCTAATGTAAAATATTCTGTAAAAATTACGTTATGAATAAAAACAATCACATTTAAAAACAAAAATTGTGATATGCTTGTATGCGGCGAAAAATTGTGGCGGCGAAGAATTGTGGTGGCGAAGAATTGTGTAGGCGAAGAATTGTGGGCGAAGAATTGTGGAGGCGAAGAATTGTGGGCGAAGAATTGTGGGCGAAGAACTGTGGGCGAAGAATTGTGGGCGAAGAATGTTCCTAGACCCCGCCGATAGGGTGTGAATCCTTCACACTGGCATATTACGTGGAGGAGTTTCTTCTACTTCACCTTATTCTCTCCATATATCGGTCTCTGAGAGCCCTATTATGTAGAAGTGTTTGTTTAGCCCACAGTGTCCTGTGACAAATCCTGTGGCTGCTCTGATGTCTGCTCTGCTCATCCTGAGCATTTCTTCTGTCTTTTCTTTAGAGACCATTGACAGGATAGCCTTGGAATGGGCTTGCCCTGCAACTTTTTTCCAATGAGCATTGTGCCCTTGTATTAATATGTCAGTAAGACACCGCTTGGCTGTTCCATATGATGTACCAACTGCGGGTTCTGGTCCGAAGAAAGGTGTCAATTTTGGCTAGGCGATCTGCCTTCTCGTTCCCTGGTATATTAATGTGCCTTGGGCACCATACCAGTTTAACATTATTCCTGCTACTTTTTTTTAAATGGCAGTCGTAGTAGATGATGACTTAGATTTAAAGAATACTTTTTCCTCTTTACAATGATATAATATTTTATCTGTCTATTTTAAAAAATAAGCGAAATAACAAAAAAAAGGAAAATCTTAACCCTTAAAGGACTAGTGTTGCCATATGGCAACGCATGTAAACTTGGATAAAATTGCCTGATGTAAATTTCGTTTTGATACTACCTAGTACATGGCGCACCGAATGGTAAACTAAAGCATGAAGAGTCGTTTGTAACTTTTATTTTATAATTTTTTCTTTTGTGTGCTATTTTATACATCTTCAAAATTTGTTCTGTATAGGTGCTTTAGAAATCATGAACTTCAAACTGATGTAAGTATAATATTTTTTTAATAATATGAATACTTAAAATATAGCATATAAAAATGTGTTAAGTAATAATCTAATTAATTACTTTCATACTTAAATCCCAAAAATTTATCCAAAATTTTTCTCTACGGCCTGTCAAATGTTGATGTTGCCATGTGGCAACGCTAGTACCTTTGGTTACCTATTTCGTACGAAACAAACCATTTTTATAGTGCGGTTTAACACTTGATGCTAGATGAATTTTCAACTGAAATAGCTACATTGCCATATACCTTTTACTTTGACAATCTTTTACCAGTTTAACCCTTCTAAAACAACTAAGAGAGCGGGGATATGAAGCTTTTGGAACTATACGAGATAACCGTATACGACAAAATTGTCCCTAAGAAACTAAAAAAAGTATGCAAAAGAAGTCAAGAGGATGTTATAATACTGTTATTGAGAGAGAAAATGGCATTTCTTTGGTCCGCTGGAAAGACAATAATCTAGTTACAGCAGCTTCTACAAACCATGGCGCTCATCCTATAACCAATGTAAAAGGTTTTTCCAGACAATAAAAAAGGTCCCGCGTCCTCACACAATGACAAAATATAATAATGCTGTGGGAGGAACGGATTTCATAAATAAAAATAAATCACGACACCGAATTAACATCAGAGGAAAAAAATGGTGGTGGTCCATATTTTCTTGGCTATAGATGTCACCGTTCAAAATGCTTGGATAATTTATAAAAAGTCAGGTCACAACTGCAGCCAACTTATCTTCAAAAGGGATACTGGAAAAACTTACCCAGCCAAAACTGTAGAAAGACCTTCTACAAGCATTTCATCCAGCTCCCATAGTAGAGTCAGCGATGACATTCGCTATGACAATAATGGCCGTTTACTAACATGGACTAAAGGAAAAAAAAGTACGGTGTGCTGGTAAAGACCGTAAATCTATAATGAGAACTATGTGCACTAAGTGCAACCGTTTGCTTATGCGTTGATTGATTGCGACGTTCCATTTCATACAAAATGAGAGATTTTTGATATTATCACACTTTGTTATTGCCTTGTGAAAAATTACTATTTTTATTTAATTAGTTAGTGGAAAGGACTAGTGTTGCCATATGGCAACACCGGTTTTTTTGAATATGGATATGTGTTTTTTTAAATATGTTACGTTTTTGTGTTATTTACACATAATAAAGAAGAAACATGTAATTGGTTTTGTTTTTTTTTAACAAAAAATAATTTCGTCCTTCATGGGTTAAGATAAAAATCAAGGTTGCCATGGAAAAAATTAATAACCGTTTTAAATTGTTGTTTAAAATACACTCCTAAATAGCTAACTTTTGTCCCATTTTACCAACCTTGTATTTTCATTATTTACGAAGATAGCAATAGTATCCCATGGAAAAGTAAAACACCCTGTATATATTTTTTAATATTGTTAAACGGTAAGACGGTAAGAGCTACAAAGAAGTTTAAATTAAAAACATTGTTCTCCTTTCTGAGACCCATTCAGTGATGCTTTAATGTTTTAAAAAAATTTCATGGCTCGCTAGATAATAAACAAAAATCGAAATGGGATTTTTTTTAAATGGTTATAAGCTCGTGTATACTTGATGGTACAAAAATATTTTGGGGGAAAAAGTTGTAGATTTCTTTATGCGTTATAAAATGAAAACATTCATTTGTTTCAATATCGTTTAATTTCTTGTATAAATTACAAACTTGCAATTTTGTAAATGAAAACTATAATTGGCTGATACCTCATTAAACAGTATTTTGCCCCCTCTTTTTAATGATATAAGGTTTAATGTATTTATTTTGATATTTAGGCTCAAAACAAATAAAATTCATCAAAAAGTCCCTATAAAACAATAGAGTGCCATCAATTTAAACAATTTTAAAACAAACAATTTACAGTGCGTACAAAAATCTACAACTTTTTCCCCAAATTTTTTTTTTGTACAAACAAGTACCGAGTTATTGACGATTAAAAAAAATACCCATTTGAATTTTTGGTTATCATCTAGCGTCCCATGGCACTTTTTCAAACATTAAAGCATCACTGAATAGGGAACAATTTGTCTAAATTAAACTACTTCGTAGCTCTGACCGTTTACGAGATCGCAATAAAGGCCCTTTTGTGTGGACCACCCTGTATATTATTTCTTTGTTGAGCACCGTTGTTATCGCTTTTTTTAAAATTAAAACCATGTAAGAAAAAGTTGCGAAAGAAAAGTGAATTTTATTTTCAAGAACGGAAAGTAAAAAAGTAGAAGAGAACGAACGATAGTTTAAAAATCCATTGTATAAATGACACAGCAGCAATCCAAGCTTATTAAGAAACTTTTATCCAAAAATAAATGTGCCGCCGTTTCCGAATATTCAACTAAAACGCGCAAAAATAATCAACGTAATGCAGTGTTACCGCCGAAATACATTACGGCGTTCGTCTTTCGATAATGCAAATGTTTGCGAATTTGTTTGAGCAGTCGAACGCGAGCTTCGGCCAGCGCGAATTAAGAATAATTTTATTATTATTCTCCTGGCGCATTATGCAGTTATCAAACCGTAACTCCAAAAAACCTTTTTTATATTTCACATACAAGTGTTGTCGTGTTGAAGGAGGTTTATCGTATATTTTCAGTGCTACGACCATTCTGTGTGTAGTGGCTGTGCGACGGCTGACTGAAGGCGTCCCACGTGCGCCGCATACGATACGCGACCTACAAGCTGTTCCCGTATTTTGCAATTCCCACATCTTTCCGTATCTAGTTTCTTTGCCGTTAAAAATTTAAGCAGTTTCTACACCAGCTAATTGGGAATTCTTGTTGCTCGGCGCATTTTAAAGCCAATTTCAGCGCCGGTGCCTGAGGTAGTTAAAATTAACATATGTAAAATTGTAATGACATCGCTTTTACGGGCGTACGTGTCGCGACGTCCGTCACATCAAAGTTGTTTGATGATTTTACACGGAATTTATGCAGCTTTACGTTGTTCCTCATGATGATAAATCTACTGTTCTATTTTTTAAACTTCGCTGTCGTGGTTATGTAAACAAAGTTTCGTGAAAAGGTTAAAGATATATTATCCCACGAAAAATAGGCTCGTACGACAGATTTTATCATTTTAAGTTACCCAGCGAATTTGCAATTTTAGCAAATTTTGGTGTAAGAAAACTCAGAAACGAGTATTTTGTCTTCAGACTTTACAATATTTGTAAATATCTGTAAAACAAATTCTCAATCCCAGCCAAAAAGACAAAGATGTAAATATTGTCCACGATCAAGGATCAGAAATATTCAACAAGATGTAGCAAGTCTACCAAGACAGTTTGCAAGCAACACTCTGTTCAAAAAGTACAGTGCTGCTCTTGCAGTAATAACCAATTATCATATGTATTATCGTGGCTGTCATTTTTTTAGCACCCAGCCAAAACGCAATATTTTTAATTTCAGAAGGTCCAGTGATAAATAAAGAACTAAGAAAATTAGGCGAACAACCGACTAATGTTTTAAGTTTGTAGATAGAACATTTGTGTTGAAGTTATGTTAAAATCTTTGTTAAAATATAATTCTCTTTACTTTTTCAGTTAATAGTGAATATATTTTGATTTGTATTGTAATATTTTACATATTAAATTAAATATGATCAAAAACACTAGAAATGTAAAAAAAGTCCAAACTTTTTATTTATTTTTGGATAATATGTCATTATAAATTTGGGGTCAAATTCGACCTCACTATCTATACCAGTTAAGTTTCATAAAACAGGTTTACCAGTTAAGGGTTAATGTTAAATTTGTATGTATAAACGGTAAATAAATGAACAACTAGGTACACATTTTTATGAGCTATTAGTAACATAATAAAATATAGTGAATTTCGTGTTTGTGTTTCACTAGTTGGCCAGTTAAAATTTTTTTAAAATCTCTTTTTATCACCCCAAACAACCGATTTCAAGGCAAAAATGAACTGGAAAAAAGTGTTTCTGAAGTACTCAGAAAAGTTGTTTTGTCGTTTTCGACATGTAAATGCAACATCTCTTTCCTCCATTGTTTACCAACGGCAGTCAATTTCATAACTACAATATATAAAACTCGAATCTGCACGGAGTCAGAGCACACAACGTAGAAGTAATATAATATAAACGTCAAAAATTGACAAATAAAACACATATTAATAATCAGAATTGCAAGAAAAATCCAAGGAAACGCCAAACAAGATAGAATCAGAAACGAAACATATGGAGAACAATTATTAATCAGTTGAAACAAAAATACAAGAGAGACAGCTTGGATGGATGGGTCACATTTATAGGATGATAAAAAAAAGATTAACCAGAAAAGTCTATAAAGCAAGATCATAGGTAAAAAACAAAATAGGTAGACCGAGAAAACCTGGCAGGACGTTGGTAGAAAAACAGCAACGGATAAAAAAATCAAGTGGAAAAAAATTTAGCACAAGACAGAAAAACATTAAAAAAGTTAGCAACAGTAAAAGGACTAAATAATAATTAATAATCAGGTAGTCTGATATATATGTATGTATGTATATATAGACTGTTGAGTGTAAAAACAACCAAACAATCGTTCAAGCTTAAACAAAGGTCTTCTGTTTTGTTTTTTTTACAACCAATGGATTTACTCCTAAGGAAGTCAAATTATTTAACTGAAGTCGTAACTCTTACCGTTCACGAGATCCCCATAGTGGCTCTCGAAAAACGAGAACCCGGTATATTGAGAGTAAACAAGAGCATTTTGTTTCTTGTTCTGATTTACAAACAAAACGGACCAAAACAGTGAAATTAAAATTAAAACAATTAAAATATAATAACATTTACAATTCAGTAACTATGGATACAATATTTATGGTCCAAAAAAACATTTTTGCTAAGTGAGTTGTTAAAAAAATTATTTGCTTAATAAATACACGCATATTTAAATTCGTCGAAACGTGGGCAACCTTTGTAAACTTTATCAGTAGCCTATGTATAAATAGACTGAAATGCAAACCCTTAAATATCTCGTAAAAACAATGGACCACCACTTTTATAACAAACGATCCATATAAAAATGTATTGAGGAATAAAAATATGTTGAAGCAATTCAAAATTCGGCGACCATTTCGAACTGGATCAAAGATGAAACTTTTAATTTTAATGCGATCGTTCCTTTGAATATCCGAATCTAAAATTGAGCCGAAAGTTCGCTCTCTTTGCGAAGGGGTTCGTTACAAAACTTATTATGGTTAAAGCGGGTCGAGTTAGCGTTAAGTAAAACCCTCGGACTAAGCTGGCTACTACAAACAGCAGTGAACGGGTCGTATAATGCGCGAAATGTCGTGGCCACCATAACGTCGACTCCCCGAGGCACCACGGAGGCCGTTCCGCTTCGTCCGGAACGATGTTGCCCGGCAAAATATGTCTCCGCAAGAGATTAACCGGTCTACGGCCCCTTGAAGGATATTTATTACTGCCGTAATTGAATGTGGTGACAATACGAAACTATACTGCATTAATATCCAGCCGTAATTTGTACTCTACCGTTGCCAATCAATAACTATAACCGGGAAAATTTAATCAAATCGAGAACCGTCAGGAAATGTCTTTCACAAACTATAATTCACTTATCAAAGACAACCTAACTGTATTTTTCACAGTAATTTGTTTAACAAACGCCAACTAAGTAATTTCCAGGTACACAGATTTCAGATACAATTTTAAATGAACCGAAATTGGACAATAATTAAGCAATTCGTTAATATACCATTAAACAGGAACGAAAAATATAACGTTGCTTAACCCGATAGGTCAAATTTTTATACAATAACGAAAATGTAGAATCTAATCAAAATAAGTTGGCCGTCATAAGAATCTCAGAAAATATAAAATGGTACAAAATATGAAGAATTTTGAGCTGATTCAAATTTCTTTGCAATTTCTGACAACTGCAAACTACACCAATAATATTCCAAACGAAGCAAATAATTTTTTTTTAATACTTCCCTAGTTTATTTGGAAAGTTGGATTGTTTTAAGAATAAAGATAAGTAATTTTTTAATTAAAACCAGGGTTGGCCTGATTTAAATCAATTGATTTTTAAATCAGCAGATTTAAAAAAATTAAAATCAGGATTTATATCAAACTTTTTTTTCGCGATTAACGTCACACGTCACATATAAATTAAGCACGTTTTACTTCCACCCGCTTACAACCGCTAGTAAAATACGCCGAAAATATTGCCTATTGGCTTCTAGATCGGGGAGAAATAAAGTCTCTACAGGAACTTTCTTGTTACAGACGCATTCCCGTAGATTTGTTTTGTAAATTTTTACAATAATTTTGAATTGTAGGGTCAAAAGATCTACAGCCTCATTCAAAAAGTCTGCAACAATTGGATAAGTTTTTAATTATCGATTTCCCAAGAAATTTTATTCTTGATAAAAGTTTATGCCTGACCTAAAACTAATTTTAAAGATGAAAAAAAAATAATTATATGACACTAGATTTTAGCGATTTTAAAAATTATTGCAAAAGTAAAGTGCCCCTATTATAGGACTTACCAAAAAAATGGGATAACATTGTTTAAAAATCAAAAATGTGGTAACACGAGTTAGACGTTAACATTATTTCATTTTTGAATTTTATAGTACTTAAAGTGTCAACATTCAAAAGGGTTGCAACTAATGGAAAAGTTTTTTATTATCGATTTCTCGAAAAATTTTATTCTTGAGAAAAGTTGGTGCATGGTAAAAAAACTAATTTTAAGTTACAAAAAGGCTTAATAAAAATTCATACACTAGCTTTTAGCGAGTTTAGAAATATTTGTAAGATTAAAGTGCCCCTATTTTAAGAGTTAAAAAAAAATAATCAAGAGAAAACGATATTTTATACTAAGCAAAATTTTTTAATTCTAAATGTTTTTTTAACTTTTTAAAATTGTTAAAATAAGGGCACTCTTTGGATGTTAAAATTACTTCAAAAATAAAAATTGAAAGTTTAACGTCATATTTCTTCACCTTTGATCGTATTTTTGAATTCTAAACAATCGTTTTCCATGAAGTTTTTTTGTACCGCTTAAAATAAGGCGTCTTCACTCTTGTGAATATTTCTGAAATCACTAAATTCGGGTATCGTTTAAATGTTTGTGAACTTTTTTGCATGGTTTAATTTAATTAGTTTTTATTTTATTTATTTATTATTAATTTAGTTAGTCATCGACCAACTTTTATCAAGAATAAAAGTTTCTCAAGTTTATTTATTAAAACCAGGGGTTTGGAGCGGAGCTCGGAACTGGAACACGGAGCAGTGGAGCAATGGATTTTTGCCCGGAGCAGGAGCGGAGCTCGGAGCAAATAATTTTGATTGCTCCACTGCTCCAGATTATTATGTAAAATTTAAACAAAAACTACTTTTTTTCCTTGATCTCAACGTTTGAAGATCAATAATCTGTTTTTTCAAACATTTATTTAACTTCACTTGTTGGTTAGGGCCAAATATTGTTATTTTTGACCAACTTCTAATTAACTAAAATTAAAACTTTGTTTTTAAAATCTTTTTTTTTAATCAGAAAACTTTTTTTAAAAATGTTAACAATAGTTGGAGCATGGAGCGGAGCTGGAACAGGCGTTTTGATGCCGGAGCGGAGCTGGAGCGGAGCTGGAGCGGAGCAATTAAAAAATTGGACTGCTCCAAACCCCTGATTAAAACACTTTTTCATTTGTTGATACTTTTTGAATAAGGCCGTATAGAAATATAATGCAGTGTGAATAATAAATAAATTAGTTGTAAAAAGGGAAAATATGTACCTAAGTTTATTTAAAAAAACAAAAAAGTCGAAAATTCATGATTTTTTAAATTCAAGCCAACGATTTTTGTTTTTAATAAAAATTATATTTTGCCCAACCCTGATTAAAACCCACTAGGGTCCGCTCTACTCAGTTGAGTACATCCAATTTTAAAGCTGGCATTGCAATCTAGGCGTTTTAGTTCATACTATTTTCTTATAAACAAGTTCTTAGAAGTGCCACAAGCAACCCCTGTCAGCAGTAATTGTTTTGTCGCTCAATTTGCATGCCTTCTTTGATGTGAAATATTTGCATATGAAAAGAGGTAAGTAGTATGCTTATTTATTATTTATAATTATGACAAATTTAGTTCAAATTTAAAATTTTTTGTTTAGATTTGAGTTGGAATAGTTAGGACATTATTTGTAAATACAATTTTGTCAAAAAAAAAATGCTAGCGAAGTAGGGTTATACAACATTTCAGTGTACTCAATTGAGTACAAGGGGCTGTTATCAAAGTTATTTATTTTCAGAAATGAATGTAGACTATGCTGAAATTAGCGTAAGGACTTTTTGTGATTCTAAAAGTTTTAATACTCTTGCCGAGGCTTTGAATGCTTCAAACCAGGGATCGGCAACCTTTTTCTCAATAAGGGCGCAATATAAATTCAAAAGTTATTGGGGGGCGCCCGAAACACAAACTTAAAAATAGTAAAGGATTTATTTCCGGTAGTGGCCTTATGGACGTAATACATAAGGTTAAAATTTGCATATTATGGTCGGTTAGCAATGCCTATAAGCGTAGGTACCATAGAACTGATTTCCCAACACCGTAAGTGCGTGATATAGTGAGGGCGCATAAAAATCTAACCGAGGGCGCTATAGCGTTGCCGACCCCTGCTTAAACTATAATCAGGATAAGAAAGATATTGTTGTTTTGCCTTCAGAACCAGATAAATTGACTGATGAAGAAGAATATGACGACGATGATCTTGATAGAATAGCACTTCCTCATCTGGTCAATTTGTTTTCAAAACCGTAAATGACAAATTTCCTAGCAGTGACGATGAACCCTTGAATGTGGTCGCTAAGAAAGAAAAAGAACAATCGTTCTCGTGGAAAAATGTTGATCCAACGTATATAAGCTTTCAAGCTCTCATTCTTTCATAATTCACGAATTGACCAAGTTATCAAAGATTTAAAAAATTTGACATCTACAGAAAATTTTAAAACATTTATTGATGGTTTAGTTATTCAGTTGATTGTTGAACAAACAAACGTATATGCAAGGCCGAATAATAACCATATTTTTTTTATAACGCCACCTGAAGCTAAAACATTTATTGCTTTCTTATTGTATACCGACATCACAAGCGTCCTCAAGAGAGGATGTACTGGTCTCTTGACGAAGATAACCAGATAGTGTTTATGCAGAGTAGCTAGCTATACGTTACAAATTAATTACTTTAAACAAGTTTTTGGAACACTTCCTTAGACATACTGTTCGATCTTCTTCGATACAATTTGACAGTGAAATGTAACATTGTTTGCATAAAAAATAAAGGCCAATAAAACAACAAGTCATGAAATTATTATTAATTCAATATACCCGCCTCTACTTTCAAAACTTTAATCAAAAACAATCATTGTAAGTCACATCACCAACAGTTAAAATCCGCCCCAGTATAAGGCGTAGCTCACACTAGGAAAAAGCAACTTTCAGTGTTTTTGTTGACAAGTTATGAATAATGTATTTACGTCTGTCTGGGTTATTGTACTACCCTATAATCAAATTACAAGGATTATAAAAAATACCGCGAGGTTATTTACTTAAATTATTTATGTGTAATAGTTTTTTATGTAAGTCAAACAACCTTTTTTTAAAAAGCCCAGTTCTCAAAATTCATTACTCATTGAAGAAATTTAGTTAATTATAATTAAGAACAAAATGATTATTAAAAATTAGGACAATTTTAAACAGAATTATTTGCAATGCCGCGACTTCAAGGAGATTTACAAACATAAAATGTTAAAAAGAGATTGATATGAACACGAAGTTGCCACTTGATCTTCTAAATAATCCGTTGGCCCCGAGCCAAAAATCGCAATAACTGAATAGAGGTATTGAGAAAATTTACCAAAAACTCCATTAAAATTTGTATCCTTCATTCAGTAATTCCCAAGTTTTTAAAGCAAATTATATGCAATTTAACATAAGGTTCCAACACCTAGTTTTTTTTTAAATCTAATTTAAATACCACCTGGAATGTCGCATTTTCTTGTTAAAGCCAAATAAACGCCTATTCCTTAAAAGTTTCAACCGAAGAGATGTATAATTAACTTTATTTATTACCGAAGGTTACAATTCTTGACTAAAATGAAATTTAAGAGTCATCTACCTTATATCCAAAGCTCCAACAGTCGCTTTTGAGGCTCGCCAGGTCCAAAACGCCACCAAAACGTGTCAAAACGCACCAATATTTGCGAAAGGTCCAGTGAAAACCCATCCATAACCCGAAAATTACACAATATTCCGAACCTCTTCGCTTACTGTCTCACTTTTTGTTACCGAAAGTTCACGCGAATGTTCAAAGTACGTCAATCATCTACAAAATTACACCACGCCAAAAAGATATCTCAAATATAATGGCCGCCGGCCGCTAGGAATGATGCTGTAACTAAGTGACGTTTCCCAATCAGCTGATAAAGTTGCAATTACAAGCTTTATCAAAATATTTTCATTTTCGGAACTTTTTCACGTTGAAAAACACTTTCTATCTATAATTTAGGTGTTACCGAATAACTTGCACTACATTTAAGATAATACACGAACGAAAAAAACACTTATATTAGTAAATGAAAGATGCTACTAAACATCTGTCAAACGCACTGCCTAACACTGAAGCTGCGTGCGCCTTTCCGACTAAAGCTAGCGCTTCGAGATTCGTCCTTAACTTATCCTGCATACTTACCGGTGCAACAGAGATGGAAAATGATTACCAATCGTTTTAAAATAATTAATCAGAAAGACACGGAGCGATAGCACGTGTAGTGTAACCTTGTAACTAGTAATTTTGGAATTTATAATTGATTATTTTACCAGCTGTGGTGCAACTTTACTCAATTATATGAAATAAAATTAAGATGTATCAATTTAAAAATTAGCTAGTGTTTAAATCTATCAAAATAAACGCTCCGAATATCAATTTGTTACTGCAGACACAAATTTTCATTAAAAAAACAATGAAAATTGTAACTTTTTATCGAAATAAAGAAAACCTTTGACTTGGTAAAATAAATTGTTCGTTACATTTCAATATTTTAAAACAAACTGTATACAGGTTGTCCCAGATTACATTTCCAACATAGGGATTTTGCTTATTATAGGAGATACAGCTTTGTTTAAATTAGATGACTTATTCCTTAGTATCAGAGGAGCCACAATCAATTTTTATAAGTACAAAATTCCTCGCACTTCAGATGTTATAGCAAAAAAACTGTAAATGTCGAATTTTTTTTTTCTCATAACTTTTCTGTCTTAATCATTAAATCAATTTTATTTGTACCTTCTGAAGGAACAGTTTTATGTTGAATGTAACTATTATCTTATTTTTATTATTTCCGCGGAGGTGGTCCCCTTTCGGGTTCCTGTACTGCGACCTATTGGTCTATTGTACCCTCTGGTGATGGCCCTTAAAGAAGTCCTGTGTTTTTGAAAACTTCCAGGACTTTCTTTAAGGGTGTTTTTCTTAACTACTCTTGGTTGGCTTTTTCCATCCCTAGAAGTGTACGCCGATAGGGTGTGAATCCTTCACACTAGCATATTACGTGAAGAGGAGTCTCTTCTTCTTCACGACATCCTCTGCATATGTCGGTCTCTGAGAGCCCTATTATGTAGAAGTGTTTGTTTAGCCCACAGTGTCCTGGAACGAGTCCTTTTGTTGCTCTGATGTCTGCTCTGCTTATCCTAAGCATGTCTTATGTCTTTTTTTTTGAGACCATTGACAGGATAGCCATAGAATGGGCTTGTCCTGCAACTTTTATCCAATGAGTATTTTGCCGCTGTATTAATAAGTCATTAAGACACCGCTTAGCTGTTCGATAGGATGTACCAACAGCGGGTTCTGGTCCGAAGAAAGATGTCTTGCTGCCAATTTTGGCGAGGCGGTCTGCCTTCTCATTCCCTGGTATATTGGTGTGCCCTCTGCCCTGGGCACCATGCCAGTTTAAGATTATTCCTGCTTCAGTATGCAGTTCAGAACAAGTCCTGGGTTTATTTCCGACTATTATCTTAGATTTTTTTTCACTTTTCATTTTTGAGATATTACCCTTAACTTCATTTTTTCTTATGGGCCTTTAAGTTGGGTTTGAAATACTTTGATGTTCTTTTTTTTTCCCCTTTCAGACGATATATCGTATGTTATATCTATTTTTATAAATAACTCAGGAACTTAAGAAAAACCGTATTATACCGAAATTATTCTAAGTTAGCTATGAAACATGTTAAACAGGCAAGTTGGATTTGCAATAGTTAAATGTGATTTTTTACCCTCTTTCTAATGATACCTATATCACTTATCATATCTGTTTAAATAAATAACCCAGAAAAAAAAAGTTAAATATATTTTACCAATATTATTTTAAGTTAGTTATCATCTTACTTAGAATTATATTGTTAACATGCGGTTTTTCTTGATTTTCTGAATTATTTAATTAAATATAAATGACAAGTCATTAGAAAGAGGGGGAAAAAGCACATTTCACTATTGCAAAGCTAACTTACCTTGCCTGTTTTTTTTGAGTTTCAGAGTTATTTAATTAATTAGATACAACAAAAGATATATCGTTAGAAAGAGGAGAAAAAAAACTCATTTAACTATTGCAAAGCCAACTTGCCTGTTTAGCATGTTTCATAGCTACCTTGGAATAACATCGGTAAAATACGGGTTTTCTTGAGTTCCTTAGTTATTTATAAAAATAGATATAACATACGATATACGAAAGAGGAAAAAAAGCACATCGAACTATTCCAAAGACAACTTAACGGCCCATAACAAAAAATGAAGTTAAGGGTAACATCTCAAAACATAGGCGCCGACTACACGGGGGCAACGGGGCTCGCGCCCCCGTGCCGATTAAACTAGGGGGGCATTGCCCCCATGCGATGCGACATCGCAAAGGCTAACTTATGCAAATCACATTTAAATTATGCCAAACAGCACATATCACGTTCGAGTTCGAGTACAACTTTATTTAGTGCCATACTTTTTTCGTCCATTCTGAGACTATGTACCAATAATACTTATCGTGTAGCAGGGATGGCAAATAGGTGGCACGCGTGCCAAAGTTGAGAGATTTTCGACGGCACCCTAAAGAATTGTATGAATAAATTTGTTTTTAAATTAGTATGCTAAGTATCTTTTTCTGTGTTGAGAAAGTCACCAGCGGTCTAACCTAACTAGTTTTGGAAAAGTCACCAGCGGTTTAACCTAACTAGTTTTGGAAAAGTCACCAGCGGTTTAACCTAACTAGTTTTGGAAAAGTTACCAGCAGTCGAACCTAACTAGTTTTGAAAAAGTCACCAGCGGTCTAACCTAACTAGTTTTGGAAAAGTTACCAGCGGTCGAACCTAACTCGTCTTGGAAAAGTTAAAAAGTTATCAGCGGGAAAAATTTGTATCAAATTTTATGTTATTTTGGCACACTGATTAAATTCTATTTGCCATCCCTGTTGTAGGCACTTGTTACACTCGTGCATCGTACATTTATCCCCTGTCCGAGTTTAGAAAGTCGGCGCCTATGTCTCAAAAATGAAAAACGATCATAAAAATCTGAAACAATGGTTACATTCTACAAAAAGTAGGTACCTTCAGAAGGTACAAATAAAATTGATTTAATGATTAGGACAAAAGAGTTGTGAGAGAAAAAAGAAATTCGACATTTTAAATTATTTTGCTTAAACATCTGAAGTACGAGGAATTTTGCACTTTAAAAAATTTATTGTGGCTCCTCTCATACTAAGGAATAATTCATCTAATTTAAACAAATCTGTATCTCTTATGATAAGCGAGATCCCTTACTGGAAATATAATCTGGGACACCCTATATACAGGCTGATTTCAATTCAAAGGCGAACATTGAAACCTTACCTATTACTGAAGATAGACCATAGGTTTAAATTAGCCAAGCTGCCAAATTTCGTTCCGATTAATAATATAAAAACAGATATCAGACAACTGCGGCCGTTTTCCTTTGAATTTAAAAACCTCAACAACCGAGTTTTTGTGTTGAACCATTATTTTTATAAATATTCTTTATTTGTGAAAATTTCTGTTCGTAATACTATTTTGCATTTAATGGTCTAAACAACCTTTCGCCAAGTTGATTCGATTTTGATATTCCGACGTGTTGCCTTTTAATTGTCCTTAAAATTACAACCATTTACATGTGGAAATACGTTATTTTTGACTAGCAGTGTGACAATGTGTAGTTTATTGTCCCTTAACGCAATATCCTATTTCTGGCGCTGGTTGTGGTGACTGCTAATTACAAATGTCTCGGTGTTGGATTCCTACAGTAGCAAGATTAGTTTACATTACTTAGCTACATCAAAACTTGCACTCTAATAGGCTTATTTAATTTACCCCTGCGAGGTATACATATATGTAGCGAGGAAGCGAGGTATCCTGAGAATAGCCAACTACTGCGAGCTCCATTTTTAACCAATTTGCTTGCTACGGAAGTTAGTTGTTGCTGTTTTATAAATGCGGTAAAAGTTTGTAGATAATCTAAAACACGTATAATAAATATATTAAGAGCGTTTACATCGATTTCGTGTACCCGTAAACATTTCCGCGGCACCTAGATCGTTATTGATATTTGGTCATAAATTATTAGTTCCACGACAGCATATTAAATAAAAACATTGGTGAAAATATAGAAAACCTGGGTAATTTCGACAATTTATCCTTAATGTACCAGTAGACTTTTGGATATCGCACGACAGGTCTTCATAAATAAGTTTTACTTTTAAAACGATTCCGATTATCAACAAATAATTTAATTTTAAAGCAAAACCACAAACGACCTCCAATTTTATTTTAGTTTTTTAACAATATAGGACATTTACACAATTTTTTTGAAATCACGTTAATACGGCAATTTTAGATCTAAGCAGTTAAATGTATTGTTAAATAGCCACAGCGCCTTATCTCCTGCAAACGCCAAAAAAAGCGCCTTTAAACGAGGAAAAATTAAGTGAAAGTTGGAAAAATCTAGCGTCACTATAGCTTAAGGAAAACTTCTACTGGCAAAGTTAAAACAAAAACGTTTTTATAACTGCCGATCGTCACTGCTTTTATAAATAACTCAATACAGCAGTGCAAATATGTTAAGCCTTTACTTAAGAGAAGTTGTGATAAAAACTGTAAAATGTCATTAGCTGACTATTGTGATATTCCGCCTGACATCAATTATTTTTATTTTCATCAATGTTATTTCATTTACTTTTAAATGTATAATATTGCAACAAATGCTGATGGATCAATTATTTAATCCTGTAACACTTTAAAAGGGCCAGGTTATGAGGATTTCAACTTTAGTAAAACACATTAACGTTAGAATAGTACAGTCCTACAATGTTAGTATTTGGGTCTTGTCAATCAAAAAAATATTTGTTGACAAATTTGTACATCTTAAGGAGGAGAACATATTACTCGTACGCAAATGTGCTTATAGGAAAAACAGGGATACAACTAAAATAAAAGGGGGATGACAGCAGGGAACCAAAAATCTTGGACAGTCGCGCTTAGGTATTTAAGAACCAACCACCGAGAAATGTACAGCCGGTCGAAAAATAAAGGAGTTTGTTGTTAAGATTGTTGTGTTTTATTTGTTTCTTACTGTGGTATATTTGCTCTAGACCTTTGTACTACGTAAAACAATGTTTGAGGGTCCAACGATCATACAAAGACAATCACGAGCCATAATTAACAACAATAAATATAAGAGTGATAAGTATTCTTCTTCAACAGTGCGGCCTACGTACAATACTGTCCGTTACACTATACAAGGTGCCCAATTTTCTAACCTGGGTATGGGTAACTCCGTTAATATTGAAGATACAAAAACGTTTAAATTAGCAAATTTGTGCAGATTTTAAAGGGAAATCTGATTCCATTTTCAAATTTGACCTACGTCATCAACTTTTTGAGCGTAGATTTTAAACATGTTAACGAAATTTTCATAGCACGCTCGATTTTCTAGTTATAACACAAACTTGCATTTTTTTAAATGGAAGTCATAGTTGGCTGTGGCCTTATTAAAAAGGTTATTTTTTTTTCGTTTCAATGGTATAAGGTTTGTTATACTTTTTTCTTGAAGTATTTTTTTTAAATAACCAAAAATCATTTCCGTGTCTCCGTTTAGTCATAAAGCAATACACAAGTAGAGTTATAATTTTTTTTATAGATTAGATATTTACTAAAGAAAATTTATTTATACAAAAAATTAAAATTAGAAACTTAACTTACAGTATAAAATTAGAATAAAATTAATTATGTTACTGAAATAAATGTTCAAAATGGTTACCGTTGGCTTGCGAAAATAGTCTGTATCTTTTGATTATATTGTTATATAGACACTTTTGCAAATACATTTCATTTGCATTGCTACTATTTCTATTACAAGCGTAGCAACAGAAAAGCATGTCGTTTTTTTCTTCATTAGAAAACGTTGTTTTTGAAATTTGCAATAAATTCAACAAAAAATTTAGATCATTACGAGACAGAAATTTATACGTATAACAAACAATAAATTTTATTTGACAAACTCTGAGGTTTGGTTTTTAACATTTGTAACTGGCTAATAACTGCTACACTAACCATAAGAGACAACTCTTAAATGTCACATCGAAAGAAGAAAAAAACATTAACACGGGATAACTCCCATCTATTAGTAGGCAGTGAACATGTAAAATGATTTTTGGTAATTTAAAAAAAAAACTACAAGAGAAAAGTATAACTAATCTTATATTATCGAAAGAGAAAAAATAACATTTTTAATAAGGCCGCAGCCAACTATGACTTCCGTTTAAAAAAATGCAATTTTGTGCTATCTCAAAAATCGAGAGTGCTATGAAAAGTTCGTTAACATATTTAAAATCTACGTAAAAATATCTATAAAAGCCAATTTTTATTTTTGTTCTAGCTCATATGATTACGGAATTATTCAAGTTTTAAAAAAATCGGTCTTTTTCAGTTTTTTAAAAATGTTTTAAAAAGTTAACGACGTAGGTCAAATTTGAAAATGGCATCAGATTTCCCTTTAAATTTTGCACAAATTTGCTAATTTAAACGTTTCTGTATCTTTAGTATTAACGGAGTTACCCATACAAGTTAGAAAAATGGGCACTCCGTATAGGTACGGTCAATCAGCTTTTAGCAAGATAGGGCACCTTCACACAATAGTATAGCTGTTGCTAGATTACTTAACCAACATTATGGTGTCCTGCGCGATGCATGATGGTCCTTGCAATGGCAGCACAACAAAAAAAAACAAATGAACAAGTCGCAGTAGAACCAAAAGATGTAATGGTTTATAATATAAGCCTAGACATTTTCATTATCCTTGGTTAAATGGTTTAAACTTATAGGGTTGCGAATACCAAACTGGAACACCTGATATAGGTACATCTAATTGAAATATATCGTAATAAAAATAATGAGCCCAAAATGATTTTTTGCTCAGTGGGCTCTGGGTATCGTGCTCATACGTTGAATAAAATGTACTAAAAAAACACTGTTTTTTCGTGTGAAGTGTAGGCGATCATTTGGCTGATATTATTCAAATAAGTTGCTGCAAGATGCGTCGAACGTGGGGTCGACCGTGTCAATTTGCACATGTTGGACGATCGCAGCGATGACAGTTTAATCACCATACGATATTTTGTATAATGTAGCCATTAGCAGAAATGTATACGTCTGCCATTGCGCGCGATAATTTGAATTATAACGCAGACATTTGGACGTTAAGCTGAACATCAATATATATTTCGTAGTAATTGCGATCGTTACTTTGGCATGGTGTGTACGGTTTTACTTTATTTACATCGCTTGTAATTGGAAGGATCCCGTTGGAACGTGAAAATATTTGTACGGCAGCTCGTTTGCGATGCACTGTAATATGCAATTATTACTTCGTTTTTGCTTCGTGCACACAGCAGATTCGATTATTAAAGTTATTTATACGTGATATATTAATTTTTAAAATACTCGCTTCAAACATGGAAGGAAATTATAATCAAAAGTCTTGGCGTCACCGAAAAAACCTATTAAACAAGTGACAACGCGACTATTTTTCTATTAATCATCTACAGCGTGTCCCAAATATTTCCTCCTATATCCTTACTAATTTTTGCAATTTTTGGCTAAAATTTTTAAGAATGAAATATAGTTACCGTTAAATAAATGCAACATTTTAAAGAAATGTTTTTAAACCAAATTTAATGTAACTACAGTCTCTTCTACAAAATGGGCCCAAGACTACAGCGAGTCCAATTGTGATTTAACCATCAACAAACCATATACAGTGTGTCCAGAATTCGAGGCTCACCATGGGTAACTTTTAAACCGTAATAGATACAAGGTCGGTCAAATGGGACAAAAGTTACCTACTTCATAGAGCAATACAGCGATGCTTTTGTTTTAAAAAAATATATATTCAAGGCTAATTTGATCTTGATGAAAAACCAAAAATGTGTCATTTCTTTGCATGAATTTATCTCAGTTGCCATGAGATATAACAGAAAAAGTTTTTTACAAAAGTAGTAGTAATTTTTGATTGCCATAAAATAGCAGCATACCATTTTTTTAATATTGTATATTTTACGAGATACAGCATAAACTTGCATACATTTAAATGCAAGCCATAGTTGATTTTTGTGTCATTCAAAAGCTTTTTTTTTTCTCTTTTCAATGATGTGCCACATGATACATTTATTTTGAAATTTGACGGCTTTCACAATAAAAAACAATTTTGGTGAAAAAAATTAAGCAAGCCATGAATTAATATCGTCGTGTTTTATCTATAAGCTGATAAAAAACAAAAGGACGCCTAAAAAAATCAAAAAATTCAATATTCGTTATACTATTGTAATTTTTGATAGCAAAACCAAAGATAATAAATGAATTACATTGGCCGTGAAACAAATGTTTGTTAGATCCAATTGAGGCATGATCAGTTTTTAACTGTCATTGTAAATACTACGATAATATGGCTTTCTCCGGTTCTGAAAGAAACAGATATGTTTTCTGTGCATATTAAAAGCTCAAGGAATTTAAAACGAGCATGGGTTGATTACATGAATTTGTATCCAGAGAGGCGACAACCTCACAGAACTGTATTTTCTAAACTGGAAAAAATCTCAGAGTTTGGTTCGTATAAAAACCAGGTAAAAATTATGAACAAAACAAAGAGATCCAGGAAATAGAAGTACTTGCTGCTACAACTGTTGAAACTGAACCCATTTCACTAAATCGGACCATTCAGATTTAGAATTTTGTTGTTAATTTAATGAATATTTTGTTGTTTGGCCTTCATATTGATAGTTTATAATTAACATTTTTAAAATAGTCTATCCAAATGGAAAAGGTGTTATTTATACATAAACAACTCTCTCATGTAAGATTGCACACAGTATAAGAAAAACAAAGACGCTTTTAAGAAACTTCTGTAGAAAATCAATTAGTGTTAAAAGAGATAACACTTCAAACTTATTTTTTTGTGAAAATAATAAAGGTTTATAATTTTTTGTAAATGTTTATTTAAACATTCAAAATTGCGTACTAGATTTATGACATAAAAATGATTGTACATATTATATAATAATAATTTAAGTGTTATTGTGTTGTAAATAATAGTTATTTATGTATCAAGGCCGAAAAAGTACGTTTTGGCCGAGGTGCATATTACATTTTTTGTGCTATCGAATTAAAAAAAATTTAAATTTTTAGTAATTTTCAAAATTATAGGTTAGAAACTACGTGACATTCTGTCACTGACAGATGACGGCATATGTACTGCATTACCGGCTCTCTCCTTAGCAACGGCCGTAAAAGTTACTTTTTCGGCCGTTGCTAAGGGTAACGGCCTGAAAAGTAACTTTTACGGCCGTTGCTAAGGATAGGGCCGGTAATGCAGTACTTTATGGTTGCTAACGCGTCCGTCAAACAGCTGTTTCTAGTACGATCGCACAAAAAATAATTTATTTATATGTTGATTTTTTGCTTTGTTTACGCGTTCTTTTGTTTATTATGTGCTAATAGGTAAAACCCAACATTATTAATTCATGGCTGGCTTAATTTTTTTTTCATTAAAATCGTTTTTTAATGTTACAACCGTCAAATGTAGTCAGATGTCATATTTTCGTTTATTGTAACATTCATTTTCAGTTGTGTTAGTTATTTTTATGTTTTTTTATTAGTTATTTATTATGTTCTGCTTTATTTGTATAATACATGATTTTGTTAAATACTTTCAATAAATCTTAGAGTTATATTTTAATAACATCGAGTTGTTCTCCAAAACGATGGTTCCTATAAAAAAAAAATTTAAGTTACTAAAAATGTACATTTTAGACCTTCCTATCCAACTATTATAATAAAAAATTGAAATTACGATCAACAATAAAAAAAGAGCAGGTTATTTCTCTGCTATTATCGATTGTAGCGCCCCCTATGGTGGGATTTCACTCAAACTTATGCATAAGAATACGCTTGCCTATTGTAGAATACGTGCCAAATTTAAATGTTGTAGGTCAAAGCGTTCTTGATTTATCAATAAAACAACAATTTTTCATCTCCTCTTCATGGGGCTGTAACTTAGCAACGATGCAACTTTCTATAAGGATGATGGGCTAAATCGTCCTGTTTTTCAATGTAGATTCACCAGTAGAAATTATGCTACATCGTTCAGAAACACCCTGTGTAGTAATAAATCTATGTCCTTATATTTTTCAAATGGGCCACTTTTAAAACAAACATGTTGCAATACCGTTAATAATCAGAACTTCCATTGCCAAAGTATTAGGGATTTTAAATTATTTTAAGTAGAGATTGCTAACAGATAAAATAATAATAAGTTATTTCTATTGTTTTTATTAACTTCGTTTTTTTTACTAATGAACATGCCTCACTTTCAAAATAAACGGCTTATATTTGAAATTGGCAATAATATAAAATATTACTGTGGTTCGATTTAGAATACCACGCAGTTTAGGCAATCTTTTCCCACTAAGCACTATAAAATGCGGAAAGATTTAAACGCAACATTTTTCAGGTCACTTGGTCAAAGACACCGGCGAACGCGAAAGCCAAAAAGGAATGAAATAACACGGTTCTTTTTCTAAATATTTATGTTCACATACTATCGAGAGGCTGCGAACTCAACCTGCATTCTAATTTTTTTTACAAACGACTATTACGGAAGGGAGAAAATTGTATATGACTTCGTATTTTTTTTCTTTTGCCCATTGAACCCATGTTACTGTTAGGGTAAGGTGCGCCATAAATCTTGTTCCTCTGATATTGGTTTCTTGTATCGAAACCGTTGCTTTTTCTTAACCCGGCAAGGATTATACATTTTATTGCTATTTAGAATGAGGGTTAATGGGTATATAAAATTAGATAAGTTAATTAATTTGTTAACTTACAGATACAATGCCTACTAAGTGTTCCAGGCATCGAACGGTCCGATACTAGTCCGAGATAAGGATGGATAACCGCTCCTTGAAACCGTGTCCCGCTTTTCACCTCGGAACTGGAATATCCAATTAGGATTATCTCGTACCGTTCGATGTTATCGAGTACTACTAGGGGAACTAATCGAGAATTACTCGCAAAGTAGAATATCGACTAACTGAATAAGTGGTCAAGTTTGTAAAACAGTTTTCGCAGGCATTTTCAAACTTCTAGGTCCGATTTAATAGGCAAGGTCGGCAGGAAAGTAATTCGTTTTCTCCATACTTAAGATTAGCAATTTGTTTTACTAAAACGTTTACCTGTTTCGGCAAGAAAAACAATTTTAATCGACATTAGAGCCGAGAAGGCCGATTACCGACTGTACAGGGTGGTCAACATAGAAGAGCCACTATTGGGATCTCGTAAACGGAAGAGCTACAAAGAAGTTTAAATTAGACAAATTGTTCCATTTTCGGAGACTTATTCAGTGATGCTTTAATGTTTTTAAAAATTTCCATGGCATGCTAGATAATCAACAAAAATAAAACAGATATTTTTTTTAAATCGTTAATAACTCGGTTATGGTGCAAAAATGTTATGTATTGGGTTGTTGCATAATTTCGTGCGTTTTTTTTAGATTCAAAATTGCGCACTTTAAATTAAATTTTTTGGTAATTTGTTTTGTGCTATTCGACGGAGAATGTTTTTCTCTACAAGTTGGCGTTTTCGTTTTTTTCATACCGTTTTTTATTTTTATTATACAACTGTCAAAATGGAGTGTCAGGTTGACAAAAATGAGCATTTCCGACAGCTCCTTCTTTTCGCGTATAATCAAGGTTTTAAAGCTGCTAAAGCTGCTCGCGATATTTGTGTTGTGTACGGCGATGATGCCATATCTGAAAGAACGTCTCAAAAATGGTTTTCGCGTTTTAAAAACAGAGATTTCGGTCTCCGGGACCAAACTCATACCGGCCGACCCGCTCAGTTTGACAAAGAGCGATTGAACCAGTATGCGATACAGAAAGCGTTGCTTATGGCCGGCCGTGTGTTGATCGATGACGGGCGAGCAAATTGGCGGCAATCATGGAACGTTGATTTTTGTTGTTTTGGCTCAAAGCATGTGGTACCCATGCCTCGAGTTTTTGGACCTTACCCATTGATTGCAAGTGGCGAGCTACCGTTGAATGGTCACAATCCATGTGCTCGGCCAATTCTCTTGTTGTTTGACACGAATTTTCGTGGATAAGCTGGACCCTTTTTGAAACGCGAAACCCATTTTTGAGCCGTTCTTCATCATCGCCGTACACAACACAAATATCGCGAGCAGCTTTAGCAGCTTTAAAACCTTGATTATACGCGAAAAGAAGGAAGTGTCGGACATGCTCATTTTTGTTAACCTGACGCTCCATTTTTACAAATGTATAATAAAAATAAACAAACGATATGAAAAAAAACGAAAACGCCAACTTGTAGAGTAAAACATTCTCCATCGAATAGCACAAAACAAATTACCAAAAAATTTAATTTAAAGTGCGCAATTTTGAATCTAAAAAAACCGCACGAAATTATGCAACAACCCATTATATTTACGTTTGAAGTGATGTAAAATGACTTAACGTGTATAAAGTAGTTTTACATAAAAAGATTGATAATTTACATCCAATTTCTATATTATGAGAGGCAATTTTATTTATTGCTTCCATATTATTCAAGAGAATCTTACACTAAAATTGTAAAATTAATGTATTTTAGTAATGTATATGTTAAATCTATAAACTTACATCAATATTTGGCTGATATTTGATTAGTATTAGTACTGCTACCTGAAAAATTCGATTAGATCGACGAAATGGGCGCTTTTTCGCGTCGTTTCGAAAATGCCCAACTCGAAAACCGACCGAATAGTAAAAAAAAATTGGCTCACCAAAAATAAACAAATAATCCTAGCTTCGCACTCCTCACACCCACCTAAAACAAAAAGTATCTTTGTAAACACAAAATCACACAGTTATAAGTGTAATCTACTGTATAGCTACACCCTTCTCCTTCAAAAACATGTTTTTAAGTGCAGATAATCCGTATTTTTATATTGATTTAAACTAATAACTTGCCTAAATTGATATTTTTAAAATTTTAAAGACCACAAATTTAATGAATAGAAAAGCATATTAAAACTGATCTTATACTATTCCATTTACTTACAATGAATTAAAAATTAAAAATTACTCCTATATTTTTTGGTGACCAACACTAACACAACACTACAATAATTGTAAAATTATTTAAACAGTCGTTTTGTAATACACAGTAACACAACTACACCGTATAACGACATACTTTGAAAGACATTTTGAACGGCTTCAGTGCTTATCAAACACATGTTACCTAAAATTCAATAAAAACTCTCAAAATGTAGTTCGAAATTTAGCTAAAAAGGGCTTAAAGCAGTTGTCTCGAGTTACAAGGCTGTGCTATTAGACAGAGAAGTACTTAGGAATTTTTAATAAACCAGAGTTGTATCGGCGTTTTCTGGACCATCCGATCTACATAAACTAAGATACATAAGATTGCTACTGACGATGTAACAGCTTATAATTAAGTGAAAATGTAGCTTTTATGGCATTTTCATGTGTTAACACTTTACCTAAAGTCAAATATTTATTTCTTTTAGTGCAAGTACAATGTAAGACTGTAAACATCGAGTAATTTTACAGTACTTTTGTAATTCTATTGTAATAATTTTTTTCACCCTGTAAAATGCATGTTAAGTTTAGCAAAATTTTGTATTTATACCATTAAACCATTAAACGAATGAAATAAAGCATTTACATTGTTTTTGTGGTTGGTAACTCTTATGTAAACCCACTTAACCTACATATTGGAATGTGTACCTTGGGGTTATTTTTACATACAGTGTATTCTTTTAGTAGAAGTTTTGCTTACGCCAAAGTTCAGTTCTATTTCTCTATGTGAGACATCTGCATTTTTAAATTTTTTTTGTAACTGACAAATCATAATACTTTTTCTACATTTGTATCTACTCTGCTTGTGTAGCATTTTTTGTTTACTTGCTTATTAAAAGCACCAAACTCTCTTAAAGTGTTTTCTAGCTTACTAAAATATGTCCTGTTGGGCTGCTGCCGATCAGGAAAACCTTTAAAATATTTTCTACATGCTTCAATGGAGTTTCTCTTGCACTTAGCATAAATAAAAATCATGCCAACCTTTTCGGTATAGGAAATTTTGTTCATTTTTACTAATACTGACGATATTCTGTGATTATTTGACACTTAGTTGTTTTGTTTATTTTCATAGATTGCTTTTATTAGATATACTAATTCAGAATTACAAATTTCATGTTATTTTTGTTATTCGTTGAACAAATAGGTACGTAAAGTAAATTGTTGTAAAAATAATTTTGCCATACTTAAAATTCGAGTTTTGTATTGTTATATTGTATTTTGAGTAAGATAGTCTAGTGAATAAAAAAAGCTGTTACATGAGCATTAAACAAAAAGCTGTTTTTTAAAAATTTATAAATTTTGGTTTATTTTTCTAAATGTCAAAATAAATATATTAAATATATCATTGAAAAGAGAAAAAAAATTTGCTTTTTTTTATGAGGCCATAGCCAACTATAGTTTCCATTTAAAAAAATGCAAGTTTGCAATTTATCTAAGAATTTAAATTATGCGTAAAAATCTACAACTTTTCCCAAAACTATTTTTGTACCTTTGAGTATAACTGAGTTATTAACGATTTAAAAAAAAATGCCTGTCTTGATTTTTCTTGATTATCTAGCGTGCAATGGAAATTTTTAAAAACATTAAAGCATCACTGAATAAGTCTTCAAAAATTGAACAATTTGTCTAATTTAAACTTCTTTGTAGCTCTTACTGTTTACGAGATCCCAATAGTGGCTCTTTTATATGGACCAGCCTGTATTCCGATTAATCGGTGAATTTTTAGTTAATATAAAGGAAAAAAGTTCAATTTAATGTTGAGCAGCAAACGCTGGACTGGTTAATCTATCGTCTTATGTTGAGGTAAGTTTGTGTATGTGAAGCTGCAACTCACAAACCTCCCTTCTTCGGTAGACATTAATGAATCAGGAACCGGATATTGCAAAACGCGTGCACCCCCCCGTGCGTTCTCGATTCCACTAAAAAGCCTGAAATACATTCATGTTTGTACCCGTCCACGATGTGACACTCCTCAAAGAGGGTATCAGGATGATGGAAACAAACTTTTATCGAGACAGTAACGGGTAGACAGATGGATCTCAAAAGCCCGCTTGTGATTGATCGACGTGTACGCATTATGGCCTCATCCCAACGCAACCCGATGCAACTGGAAGAAAAAGTTAATAAAACTTCACTCGCGATATTAAATTATAATTTTTAATACCGACGGGACAAGCCGGCGGATTGCGCAACTGATAAGAAAGTGGAAGGCGGCCGGATGAATCTGTACACTCTTAATAGGATTTGCAAACTTATAAAACCTCACGTTCTGTTAACCGAAAACGTACTCACTTACTCTGCACATCCTTATTGCTCCTGTTTAGCCTAATTCTTATTTACTTTTTAATTTAAGGCAACAGTTAATATTTTATGTAAATTCTGTACATTAACTTTCACTGAAGCGGAGAGAAATTACAATACGGCTCCTGTACAATGTAAATTTTGTGTTATTACATTTACTTGAAGTCGCATGAATATTCGGTTTGTAGTTTTAGTGTAACAAAGTAATCTTTATTAAGTTCGCTTACATTAATTATGCTTTTACAGTTCTTGCAACATAAAAGACACACGATACTACGTTAAAATAGACAAGGGCGAAACTTTTGTTAACGCGTTAGTGTCGCCATTTTTCCAAATCGATGTATTCACAAATATCAACCCGTGGAATGGCAACTACGCTGTAATAATGTTTGTATTTGCATTAATTAACAGAGAATCGGCTTTCACACTGTTTAAGCTTTGTCAAAGATTTAAATATTAATTATTCCGAAAAGTTTTGTTGTGCGAGTAATAATATTCCAATTTATCAGTCGAAGTTGTGGTAATGTATTAAGTAATTAAAGTTTGTCTCATAAAATATGTAGGTGTATTTTAAACTAATGAACAACAACTTTAAACTCTGTTATGTTTCACCTCAAGAAGCTGTAAATGCTATTAGATATTTATACGACTTGGTTTAGTAATACAAGTCGTGTTATAAGCCGCAGCTGGCAAATTATCTTGTAATCATGTAACGTCTAATAGCTAAGTAAATATAAATAAATAATTAACAATTGATTAACTCAGCAAGTACGGTTGTTTAAAATTAAAGTTGTTGATCTCGTCTTCATTGGAAAGTGAAATTTTCCAATGATTTATTCCCATGATGTTATTAACGATGAAATTACAATTTGTGAAATCAATAATGTACATTATTTCATTCGTTAAAGCAGAGCTACGGAGTCGATAAAAAAAAATCGACTCCGACTCCTGATAATTTTAGTAGTTAGTAGATAATTAGATACTAAGACATTTTATGGTGTGTGTAATATAAAAAAGAAAAATAAATGTAAAGAAATTACTTAAAATTTGAGTTTAAATTTTGCAGCAAAGGACCTCTTCGCAATTTTTTGTTGTACTGGGAGTCGGAGTCGGAGTCGATATATTTTTTCCGACTCCGAGTCTGACTTCACTGACCAGAAATTTCTTCTGAACTCCGACTCCGATTCCACAGCCCTGCATTAAAGCAACATTTTAATAGAAACATGTGTAGGCAAAATTACAAATCGTTTCATAGGCTAAATTTAGTTTTCTCCATGCCCTATGGTCAGCGCCACTTTGCGTTAATATGCTGCTCTTAATAAAATAATTTTAATTCAAAAGGAGTACCTAATAAAATATACATAGGTATACATTTTAAAAATGTTTTTAATATGAAAAACCACTAAAATAATATGAATATACTAATGCACATTATATTCTCTAATATTGGCAAAAAAAATCGCTCAATATATTTTTGATATCTAAATGAAAGGTCATTTGTTTTTCTATCTTAATAATGTATAAATTAGACAGTGTATTCTACGTCATGGTTGATCTCAGATAACTGTTTTATAAATTTTAATTTAGGAAATGATTTTTCTCCAGTAGCTACTCTGATAAGGGGGTCAAGTCATTTGAAAAAAGTCATTGTAGTACAGTGTGAGCAAATTTCGATATTTTTATAGGGAATCTCGGTAACTATAAGAGTTATGGAAAAACGGACCCCCGTTTCTTGATCCATTTTTACGAAAAAAAGTTAATGGTGAAAACTAAAATTGGTTACCGTCTTTTATTTTCGACTTATCGCCGATAACTCGATTTGAATAAAACATTCTAACATATCATACTTTTTGTAATATTCGTGTTTTTAAGGTACACAAATATAAACAATTAACAATTAAACGTGATTATAGCTGTCAAACTATCGTTAAAACAACAAAATGACAGTTTGTTTCACCAGGTATATTCTTAATGATGTTAGCCTACTACTAAAAAAATGAAAGATGAAAAATGATCTAATTTTTGCTTTAATGTAAGGAAATAAATCGACCGCACATGATATTTGGATTTTTTTTTGAAAAATTGTCTACGCCACTGCCTTCTTATCAAAAAAGTGCCTGTAGACCTTAAAATTATTTTTCTTTATTTTAAACAAGCGAGATATTGTCACAAAACGAAAAGTCGAAAAATCGAGTAATCAGCGATAACTCGAAAACAAAAGACGATAACCAATTTTAGTTTTCACCATTAACTTTTTCTCGAAAAAAGAGATCAAGGGTCGGGGGTTCGTTTTTTCATAACTCTTTTAATTACCGAGATTCTCTATGAAAACATCGAAATTTGCCCACCAGCTAAAGCGTTTATGTTTGGTTTCAAATAACATAAAACATTTTCTATTTCATCACAAAGTTCTGGGGAAATAATATTAGACTTCTTTTTCGAATGATCAGTTAAGTTAATTTGCAAGTCAGCACAATATTTCATTATAATGTTTACCTTAAAATTGCAATGAAAGAATATCATTCAAAAACTGAAAATAATCATTATGCTTTCTGAAAAGGTACAGACTTTTTTTAATGTTTAATATTGCCAGCTAAGTGAAATAAAATAAAAATTTATTTTATAATAATTATAGGGGGAATTAATGATGTCATTTTATTAAGATTTTTTTGACGTAGCCAAACTACTCTTGGCGTGAAAAACTGTGTCGCAATCAATTTTTTCAGCAGCTGTTTCAGTTCATATTTCATTTTAACTTATCGTCAGATATAAGCTTAAATAAGCTTTTATCTAAATAGATAAAAGTTTTTGCAGTATTCCTCTTTTATTTGGTAATACGACATCACATTTTTGCTTAAGCTGATGCACGCGTTTAATTTCTAAAAAAATCGTGTACCAAATTCTTGTGAAGTAAATAAATTTATGAGATTTCGTATTTTTAAGCAAAAAAATAGCAACGTTTCTGCTATTTCTGTATCTAGATTGATCATAAGATTCAATAGAGCAGGGTGGACTGAAGTTAAATTATATCCTAATGTTTTGACAGCTTTGATCCGACTTTTCCACCTCGTTTCACCGACTTGTTTTCATTTTTTTTTTTAATTGTTAACGATACGTTCCCTTGCGCCCCCGGGTTGTGGCGGCTATGCCTATGGTATTGTTATTGCCATTGAAAATTCTACCCAGTCATTGTAGTAATCAAAAGTTTTTAACAATAATTTTGAAATAAATTTAATTTCTATCTTACTGACTATGAAGAATTGTTTTCGTAAAACAAACTACACTAGATTCGGGAGTAGATTTCTAGATTAATATAATTGAAGCTTTTAATAATTTATGAATTTGTAGACGCGTTTTCTTAAAGTTTAAAAAAAAAATGCGTAATTGGTTAATTTCTGCACAGCATCACGAAGTTCTGTGAATCTAAATTCTGATTTTACACCCTCTCCGACCTTTTGCTCGGCATTCTATCGATATTTACATCAGCGTTAGTACATTTTATCTAATCCATCATTTATGGATTTGCGCAAACGAACGGATTCGTTTGCTAAAAATAAAATGAAGTTTCTGTCTAACGTTAAAGGTTCAACGGAATATAATCTAGTTTGCAAATTACATCAATAATAGTGACGAATGCCTCCCCAGCAAGAGAGGTAAATTAATGCGCTCGACATAAACTAAAATAATTAAAACAAAACGAAATTCGCTTAAAAGTTTGCCTTACTTTAACGCAGCCTCATGCGGGAATTTTAATCAGACGCGTAATACGCGTTTTGAGTTTATTGCACATCAAAAATGATTGTGAAAATAAATCACTTTAAACAGAATTTTTATACATTGGCGTAGTTATGGGAGTAGGTGGCTAAGCCTCCCACCTGAGCCTATCATTAGCCCCCCTGACTTAGTTGAATGACTCAAGAAAGATTCAATATTTTGTTAATTATCAACATTGAAAATAGAATTGTAAAATATCTGTATCCAAATTCAAACTGTGCTTTTGTTTGTTACATAAGTACCTGGTTTGGTATTGTTTTTAATTTTCTATTTTCACTACCTACTCATAAAACATCTTTTATTTCAAAATTATATTAATCTACTTTTTTGCAATTAAAATGTAATCAGTACCTAACTAAAAAACAATAGAACTGGGCTATATGAGATAACAAAAAAATAAATATTAAACTAGGATACAACGAGATGTTTATTGGGTATTTTTACTAGTCATTGACTATATTTTTTGTCACTGTTGAACCGTATGATTTTTAAACGGTATAAATTGTTTTTTAATAATTTGTAATAATAAATTACCGCCGTATTGGTTTCTGTACATTTTTCGTTTTTGTTTTTAACGTTTGGTTTTTTATTTAATGTTATTCTTATATTCATTTTAAGTTTTAATGCATAAAACTACGCCGCTGTAGTCAATGTCGTAGGCAGGATTGGGGGGGGGGGTTTAATAAACTCAAAAAGAGCAAAGACCTTTTTTTTTAAGTCACATTACTGTCTTACTAAGGTTTTTAGCAGCAGGATGTTTGATGTTTTTTTTCATAGGGGGGGTTAAAAAACGACAAAAAAAACCAAGGACCTTTGTTTTAGCACAAAACTTAGTTCTCCGACCCTATATCGACTTATTACGACCCTGTGGTAGGGAAGTTCTGATCTCCCTACCCCCTCTCTGCCTACGCCACTGGCTGTAGTATAAAATGTAGCAATGCTAGTCACTTGGGGCTGTAGCACCCCCTAAAGCTGGAGGCTAACTACGCCAATGCTTTTTAAGCTTGTGGCTGAAATGTATCAATAAAATGTGATCGATTAACTTAAACTGAAAAAATTATTTAGGGTCATTCCAACTTCTCAAGAATGGAACGTTGTAAATTATAGGAACTACTTTCGGATGAACAGAATTTTAGCTTGATTTCAGTTTGTTTAAATATGGAGGGACCAGGGAACCTAGGAATCGGTAGATAACTGGCTGTATCAGCTATTTTGCCGATCATTTGTTGATCGGCATTTTAGCCGATTAATCGCTTCAATATTAATTTTAATTATGCCAGTAGATTGTACAACCAAAATATTTTGAATTTTTCACGATTACTCAGATACACAGATATACAATTTTTAAAAATCGAAATTTGTGCAATAATTAAAGTTATAACCATACTACAATTAATTTATATCTACCATTAAACGCTTAGAATATTTTGCCTTCCATGTCAAGAAACTCCTAAATGCTTTACTTAAATAAATTTCCAAAAATCATTTATTGTACTTATCGACCTCTGTTGGATTTGTTTTTTACTTGTATTAGTTTTATTAAGAGCGAATGAGTTTAGAGTGGGGATCATGTACATACGTATAAACTACTACGTTATGTACTCGTATTAAATAAGGATACACTTCTCCCTGTGCTAATAAAAATGTACAATATAAATGTAAAACTTTCATTGACATACACGTCTGACAGATGTGACTTTTCCAGATAATGCGTTAAACAAGGATAAAAACTGTAGTATGTCTGAGTGTAAACAAAATAAACGTCAAACTGACAACTTAATTGGCAGATAAGTTTAGACATCTGATTATAAATCTATCTCTTTTTAACTGTTAACAATGTACATTCGATAATTACATTGTTAAAATCAAAACATATGAATTCACATTATTTTTAAAAAGTTAAATTTTATCCATAATAACAACGTTTAGATTAAAATAAATAATATCTGTCTATTAAACTCGAACAATCTTTCAATAAATGCAAAATGCACAACCCAAATTGAGACAAGTTCAGCATTACGACACACGCGGTAATTTCAAAAATTAAAAATTTCAATTTCGTTACGTTTAATATATAAAATGTTACTAGGGGAGACAGGGGATAAACATAACATTATTTTTTTAAATTTAATTTATCATAGAGTATAATAACTTTTTTACATCCAAATTGATTTAATGATAGATTGGACATTTGTCTTCCTACCAAAATACTTATTTTGTATGTTTCGTAAAGCATATGTGAGAATTTTTTTTTTCTGTAGTAAGACAGCTGTTACTTTCAACCTCTAAAAGTAACAATGATCGGGGTAAGTTGTAACGGCAAAATAATTTACACAGCTCATAAGTCTTCTTCTTCTTAATCGTTTCCTCTTGTACCTTTCGGTGTCGAGGTTGCTTTTCTGTTACTGTATTATCTTTCTCCACTCCTTCCTATCGTTGGCTAATTGTGGCACATCTTTCCAGCTGACTCCTTTTCCTTCTAGTCTCTTCCTCACTTCTTTTTCCCATTTTATTCTTGGCCTTCCTCTGGCTCTTTTTCCCTCTATCTGCATTTTCCATCCTATTTTCGCGTATCTACTTTCTGGCATGCGTAGTAAATGCCCCAGCCATCGTAATTGATTCGTCTCCATCTTTTTCTTAATATCTGTTACTCCAAGTTTATTTCGGATTTTTTCGTTACTGATTTTATCGATCAGTCTACATCCCTCTATTCTTCTCAAAAATCTCATTTCCTGTACCTGTATTCTTTGTTTTTGTTTTTGAGTTAGTGTCCAAGTTTCTGAACTGTACGTGAGGATGGGTACGTACACTGCATTAAAAACTCGCGTCTTCGTCTCTTTTGATATTTCCTTCTTACTTATCAAACATTTATTTGTGGCGTAGTAGAATTTCGTCGCTGCCGCTATTCTGTTATTCAGATCTTCCTCCAATTTACCATTTTCTGCAATTATTGTTCCTAAATATTTAAAACTTGCTACCTGTTCTATCTTTTTTTGGTCTAGCATTATTGTAGCTGGTTCATGATTTTTCGCTATAACCATAACCTTTGTCTTTGTTATATTAATATTCATATTATATCTGCTTAATGTATCTGCCCATACGCCTAGATTAAATTGCAAGTCCTTTTCGCTTTTAGCTAATAACACCACATCATCTGCAAAGGCTAATTCTGTTAAGGATATTGGTTTTAGTTTATTCCAACCCCAGTAGGCTTTCTTTGTGTTTTGCTTACATTCTTTAATAATTTTATCCATAAGATTTATAAAGAGCAGAGGACTTAATGTGCCTCCTTGTCTTACTCCCACAGTTGTTATAAATTCCTGGGAACTGCTGTTGTGGGTTCGCACATAATTTCTACTGCTCTTATATAAACTCTTGATGGCGTTTAATAATCCTTCTCGAACTCTACTTTGTTTCAATATCTTCCAGATCTTTTCCCTTGGCACTCTATCGAAGGCTTTAGAAAGATCGATAAAGCACAAATACACCATCTTTGAATGTTCCATTGATTTTTCACTTAACTGTCTTAGCGTAAAAATTAGATCTTGCGTGCTTCTACCCGGTCTAAATCCGCATTGCGCCTCTTCCAAATTACTTTCGAAATGTTTTCTTAATCTCTCCTCCAATATTCTTTCATATAATTTTTCTACTACACTAAGTAGAGATATGCCTCTATAGTTTTCGCAATTTTTGCTGTCGCCAGTCTTGAATATCGGTAATATAACAGATACCTCCCAGTCCTTTGGAATATCTTTTTCCTGCCAAGCTTTATTTACTATTCTTAACAGCATTTTCTTACCCTCTACTCCCATGTACTTAATCATTTCAGGTAAAACGCCATCATGCCCTGCTGCTTTTCCAATTTTCATTTTATGAATCGCTCTATCCAACTCATCTTCGGTTATTTCTTGTTCATATTCTTGTTCAATTGTTTCGTATTCCTCCTGTCCTTGTTCTTCTTCCTCGTCATTCATTGTGTTATCACTTTCCAATAACTCCTTAAAAAGCTCATAAGTAGTGGGTAAATATATTAGTGTTCATCAACAAAATTAATATTTGATTCTAAAATACATATAAGCCAAATTAAAAAATTAAAAAATTCTTTGGTACAATACAAAATGATAAGTGAACATTATCAATATTTAAAAATATGAAACAAAAAGATACAGCAAATTGGAAAATTAATCCGACAAGTTTTGTATGTTCTCATCTACGAAGAAAACCACCAATTATGTGCTAAGAGTGAACATTTGCAATTGCAAGTGAGAACATTGATTGGGGTTGGTTGTAACACTGTTACTTTTGACCTCAAGTGTACACAAAACAAATTGTAGGGAATCCACAATTAACCTCGATTCCAACGTCAAATTGCATTGCATCCACCAATAGCCAACTAAATTTAGACCATAATAACTCAGGTACTTTTTTGTTCTTCTTTTAGAGATCGCCTAAAATTCACTCGATCGGTGACACAACGCATTAACTTTTAGGCGAAAAATAGTGACTCTGGGCTGGCAAAAACTTAATCTCCATGACAGATGAAAACTAGCAATGTAGGTAGTAAGGTGGATGTAAATGAACATTGCACAAGCGCCTAGGGCGACATATACCAAAAATTAAAGAAACTATAGGCACTGATACAATCTACCCGTGTTACTTTCATCCCCAGTCTTCCCTACTTGTAAAAATTTATTAAAAACTAGCGTAGTTACCCGGCTTCGCTCGGTGAATTTTTTTATCAATCACAGACTACTCGCGCTTCGCGCTCGCGCCCGTTGGACGTTTTTATTTAACTCGAAAGTGTTGTTTGGTACGCACTTGTCGGGAAGAGCGAGACGATTCCGAATCGGTACGACACATGTGCGAAAAGGTCGAATCGGAGAAGGTTCGAGCGTTTTTTGACGAAAATTTTGCTCCAGACGACCCGATTTAAGTGTTGCGTGTAAGATTTTGGCACGTTTTCCTCAATATCTTTTCCGGACGATTTTTTTGGGAATTCTTATATAGCCTATCTTTTTCCCATGGTCCTATAGATTGTCTGTGCCAAATTTGGTCAGGATCGGATGAATGGTATTGGAATGCATAAAGGACAAACAAACAAACATACATTAATTTTTATATATATAGATATAGCGGTCCTTAAAACGTTTAGTGAAGGCTGTATAATGTAAACGACGCCTTTTAGCCAATTAATTTGTTTTCGTTATTATGTCAGTAGATTGAATAATGGCAATAGTTTTTCATTATTATTTTGTATGTATATTGTGTGGCTGCTATTATGGCTTTTTAAGTATAAAAAAAACGCAAAAAGTTTATTAAAATTGGAGAAAAAGGAAACGCATTGTTCCTAATCAACGATTAATTAAAAATATATTTTTTGAATATTGAAGAACACCAAGTAAATATTCATAATCTACTAGTTAAATTATAATGTAGGAACAAAAGGCTTTCTCCATTTGTAAGGCTTAATTAAGTTCACAAACTAACTGTTTGTTGGCAATAACCACCTTATAGGGTCCTTTCCGTATCTTATTATACGTATTCTTATTTAGTTTCAAAGTGAACTGGTGCATGCGCAAACATATATAATGTAACAATTAAATTTTACACGCGACAACAGACGTGTTCGCGTGAAGCTGAATCAACCGTCTTTTAAACACGCTAAAGGTAGACGTAACAAGATTTAGGATAAAAACATTTCACTATCGGTATTATCCTTTAAAGAAACATATGAGAAACCGGAACGTGATTTGGGTGTTGAGTATCCTGAAACGGAATGAGACGTATCGTGCCATGAGCGAACGTAAATTGATCTTTAATTATAAGCGGAACTTCCGTCCGCAAGAAATATAGTACAAAGATTTGCGGAAAACTTCGTAATCTGTTGTAATTTTTAGTATACGTTAACTTGTATTATACCACTACATAAAATCACCCACGGGTCACATTATTTCCTTTCATTGTGTAGGCCTACAGCGCGTATCGCGTCCCCGTGGAAAAATTTATATCGCTGAAACGGGTTGCACGTCTATCATAGCACGCAAAAGTGTTTGGGTTCATACCATCTATCTATCCGCTAGTAGCCTGCATCCGTTAAGGGTACAAATTGTCAGTAGATACGAGAATTGCCGATTCTTACGAAGCCTTCGTCAAAAAACGTGCCATAAATTTGTTTGCCTAGTAAAAAAATGAAGTACGACTACCGATATTTAATAAGCTACTTCCGATTTTTTCACGGTAATCGAGACAAAGTTTTTGTACCAATATCTTACAGCAGTGTTTCTTAAACTATTTACTCTGAGTAGCCCTTTCAAAATTAAATCTCACAGAGGACCCCATTAAACTGTTTTGTAGACAATATTTTTGTTTTCAACTTAGCGTAGCAATTAAATTTGGATGATTTCGAACATTATAAAGGGTCTGGGGACACATTCAGGAGAATTCCGGGACCCCCAGAAGTCCGCGGACCACACTTTTAGAAACACTCTCTTACAGTATCGTCTTTATATTTTACAAAGGCGTAAATTGTACCGTCATTTACATTACACTACCTAAATATTTTAGATTCGCCAGTGTTTACATTATACTGAGCATACATTTTTCGCTTTTATGCAATACCATGCAAAATTTTTGGCTTCTTTACTAATTTTTTACCTCCTACTATTATAATTTTTAAATGTATATCTGAATTTTTAACTTTTATACAGGGTGTCCCAAATTACATTTCCAGCACGGGGATCTCGCTTATTATAAGAGATACAGGTTTGTTTAAATTAGATGAATTATTCCTTAGTATGAGAAGAGCCACAATCAATTTTTAAAAGTACAAATTTCCTCGCACTTCAGATGTTATAGCAAAAAATATGAAAATGTCGAATTTCTTTTTTCTCTCATAACTTTTTTGCATTAATCGTTAGAACAATTTTATTTGTACTTTCTTAAGGTACTTTTTAATGGAGAATAATCTAGTGTCTTAAAAAAATATATAATTTTTGATTTTTTTAATAAAAATCCAATTTTGCCCAACCCTGATAGTGACATTCGAATGTCTTGATGAAATCTTTTCCCTTGCTTATCACTTACGTCGTCCAAGTTTTGTGGAAGGAAATCTTGGTTGGAAGGCAGAGTGGGGATCTTAAATGAATGAAATTCTGCATCCTAATTTCTTGAAATTGTAAAATATTTTTCAGCACAAGCTGGTAATTTTCTTCCATCCACTTTCCAAGTAAACCTTTCAGTACTGACACAAAAGATGTCCATGCTGCGACTTCTTTAGAAGAAAGCCTTACCTCAATATGATTTAATGTTACAAGAGCCAATAAATGTATGATATTTTATAGAGCGTTAAACAATTTAATTTAAAACGCGTTAAACTCCCAACGGCGCGGTTATTCGGTATATGGAATATGAACTAGTGAACACACAGTCAGTTATTCTGTAATTGGAAATAATCCAACGAAAACCTTGCTTAATAAAACAAAAACAGGATTTAGTTCAATAGTAAACAATTATATCGCGATAGTTTATATTGAAAATCGGTATGAACGAAGCTAAATTTTCAATTAAAATTATATAATAAAACAAATCAATACCACGAGCTAACTGATAGGCAATATTAACGTCGGCGAACATAAAAGGCGGTTACGACTAGGAAGTCAATGGAGGAACATGAAACGGGGCCTACTTAGAAATAATTGATTATCAACCACACCGGTATAAGGAGACGAATTATGTTACAGCGTTACAGCCTGTCGATAATGATAAGCTTATTATCACACTAAAAAACTTTTACAGGTCTGTTTAAGCTTGATAAGATAGAAGACCTATAAGTGAGTAGGTGAGCATCATAGCTAAAAAGATTTGCTCTTTTGATGCCTTGCATAAAAAAACATTTTAGGAAGGTTTTTTACACTAACATGATAATCTCGCGGTTCTTTACAACGATCTCCAAACTGTCGGGGCAAGAACTCCAGCATTCACTCACTCGCTCAGTAAATGAGACACTCGCTTGGCATTAATTATATTTATTAACAACAAACACTGATAATACACTCATGTTCACAATACTGCTCACAGAGTACGGGGTGCAACTCAAACAGTTGCCAAACGCAACCCAAACAGTTGCCAAACGCAACCCAAACAGTTACCAAACGCAACTCAACAACTTGGTTCGATTTTAACAGTTGACAAACGCACTTACGAACTCACTTCCAAAGGTCCTACGGAGGCCGTTGGAGGAGCAAGTCCAACTCGCCCGCAGACCACGGCGTCTGCCCAGCAAGTCCCCGTTCAATCTAAGGTTTTCGCAAAACCACCCCCACGTCGAATTCCCTCACAATCGTTACAAAACTCGGATGGTACATTTCGCCCAAAGCGTAGGCAAGTCCAATTCCATTAACAAAGTTCTCTTACAGTCCTAATATAATAGCTGGAAAGTCCAAATTCACCAATAAATTTGAATGCAATAGCACGCATTTCCTTCTTAGCTCATTCGACCGAGCTTAGCACTCTGGGAGGTTTATTATGGGTCCAATTCCGCCCGACATCCAATAAGTAAATATCGGCATGCCTTCACGCGTTTAAGAGATAGATTTACAAATCTACAGAGGTGACAATATATACAGTAAAATAATTATCAAATTCGAATAGCTTGGTTTGTTGATATAGGTATGCCGGCCCTGATGCTAGATAGTTACTTAATTCAGTTGTAATTTACACAAACCATTAGATAAGTGAAATTAGTTTTCTTAAGTTTTCTCGTTAATAATCTAGAACTTTATAATTACACCTGACTTCCAGTTATAAGTATGTTGACATATGCAGAACGCTTTTGGGCTAACAGTTTGTTCATTTCCCAAGCGACATGATGTCTATATCCGTAATGAATATTTTCAGCTGTAACAATACACATGCATATTAAATCGCCAAACACATGCCATTATTGACTTTAAAAAGCAATAAATCAACGGTATTAATTTCATTTTTTAAGCATATCAATACGGTTTTATAGCAGCGATAAATAAAAAATATTGCATTTACAATTTCGCTTATTACCATCAAGGATAAAGCCCTAAATCAGGATTGCGATAACGTTTAATGATAAATTTATCACAACTATACTCACTTTCGTCGTCTGTTGAAAATTCAAACTGAATGCTGATGAATAAATAATTATACTTACAAACCTAACCTACAGGAACTTAAGCCAACATTAAATGAAGACTGTAAATAGCTTACGGCGTGAGCAGAATAAATGCGGTCTAGTAATAGTTAGTTACTATTTTCAATCATTTAAAATTCAGATACAATTAATACGAGAAGGAAGCGGTAAAACAAGTTTAACTTTATATTACATAACAAGAGTTCTAAGAAGCATATTATGCACGAGTGCGGCTTTGTGCGTATTTCCACGAGTGCATAATTGCCTTACAACTCGTGTTATGTAGCTTACTTTTTCTACGAACACATAATGGCTACTATTTTAATGGCTTTTTGGCTAATATACACATGTAATTACGTTGTCTCGTCTGTTTTCACGTAAGCCTACTTTGACATTTCTAGACAAGTGCGCGTTTTGCTTACCGTGCGTTATAACATTGTAACTATATGCATGCAGGCAGTGTTTGACGTAAGGCTACTGCGATCTTTCTAGACAAGTGTGTGTTTTGCTTAGTGCGTTAGGACTCACTTACTATGCATGCAGGCTGTGCGGTAAGAGTCATTTATATTGGTGGTAGTAGAAAAAATAAGTTAGTCACCTATACCAACAACTCAGCCAATAAACCCTATTACGCATAAAGAAATCAAAGAGAAAATATATTTCTTAAACGTTAAAAAAAGCACAGGGCATGGATCTAATTACGCCAAAGACGTTGATAGAGCTGCAAAAAAAGGTATAGTACTACTGACGTACATATTAAATTGAATTCTTAGAATTCAGTTCTGGCCTCAAAAACTACTTAGCAGAGATCATCCCTATTCTTAAGCCTGGCAAATATTTACAGTTGAAAATTTTTAAATGCAATTAATTGATTTTCAATCTTTGGAGGCAAAATTTATTGACACGGGGAAATTTAGAGATTATTGAAAGGGAACGTTTAAAGGAAAAAATAAATAATAATGCTGAAAGCAAAATTATTAATGCCTAGCAAACAATTCCAGAAGAGTCCAAACCTTTAAAGAAATTAGCGTCGGCTATTTTAACTATATTTCCTTCCACATATACATGTGATTCACTGAATTTGATAAAAAGTAAATTCAGAAATACATTAAGGGATGAATCTAGTTCAGGAAGCATTTTATGAAAAGTAACCAAAAACCAACCTGATATAAAAAACTTAAAAAAGCATTCAACAAAAAAATCGCATTAAAAACTTATATTTTAATTCTTATTGTAGGTTCCTACTTAATTAATGTTGTTTGAAAAGGAAACACATGAAATGTGCAATTATTATTTTTGTCCAGTTATATCTTTCTATTGGTAAAATACTTTATTTCTTTTAAAATTTAGTTATGTATTTTTGTTGTTTAAATACAAATATTTATGAGTAGTCAATCAAAAATATTTATTTAATACAAATATTGTAATATTTACTCTTCATCTCCTCACAATTAGTATTTTTTTTTCATTCATTGCAAAAGTTACCTGGCACGCCAGCATTTCAAAATGTGATCGTTTTAAAAAATTGGCACGCGGTCATAAAAAGGTTCGCCACCCCTGCCTTAAATTATTGGAATCATATTTAAATAAGCAACAATTTAGAACTAGAGTTTAAAGGCGACGTCTCGGCTCTACTAACTATCAACTCCGTGGTTCCTCAGGGAAGTGTCTTGGGACCGCTACTGTATCTTCTATTTAAATCAGATCTTCCAATGTCACCAAACATGACAATAGGTACGATTGCGGACTAGCCATAATGACGTTCGTCGAGCACATTCGTTTCTCCACGAATATCTAAACACCCTCGAAAACTGGCTTAAAATTTGGAATATAAAAATAGACGAGAACAAATCAAACCGTCGTACAACGTTTACCGTAATAAAAGATCTATGTCCATTGTCCACCTATTTTCTTAAACACCATACAAATACTGCAAAATATCTAGGACTGGGTACACCTAGACAGTAAATTAAATTTGAAAGAGCATAAAAACAAAAAAAAACGAATAGACTTAAGTCAAAGTGAGACGTGCTGGTTGATTGAAAGAAAGTCAATTTTATCAATCGACAACAAACTTCTACTGTATTCAACAATAATCATATAGATAGATGTATGGCATTGAGCTGTGGAGCTGCGCAAGCAAATCAAAGATACAAACTATATACAGTAATTCCAATCCAAGGTTAAAGATAAATTGTTATGCTCCATGGTACGTTACTAATGACATGATCCATAACGACCTCACTATACCAACCATAAAAGAAGTCATTCATGATAGAAGCGTTACCCACCATGGCAAATTGGAAAGCCACAAAAATCGATTGCTGCAACCTCTTCTAGAAAACTACGCAATAAGAAGACTAAAAAGACGGTGGCCAGCAGACCTGCAACATGGTAGAAGAGATCCCATCAGTGAAGGAGATCTCATCATGATATTGATCTAACAATTAGATAGCCAGCGCTTAGCTTATAGAATACGTGGTGTTTGATTGCTAATATTTGTAATTATTTAAAAAAGAAGTTTGTGAAAATATTTTTTTCTTACTTGTCTTATGTCTTATGACTTTAGTGGAGCAATTTAACCTTCATAGAAGGAAAAATATTTACTGAGTCACACATGGAAATACTTTTGAAACAATATCCACATTTTGGGCAACCAATTTCTAAAAGAGTCTGTATTATTCAGTAGAATTATGCACCATGCAACTTATTTTATGCAACAATTAATTTCATGAAGTGCTTTTCATCAAACTAGATCATTTATTAAAATTCTTCTATTTAAACATATTTAAAAACTGTTGGGGGACGGTTTGACTATGTGGAATTCCGACAATATCAATCAAAATTCGAATTGAAGGACGCTATCCTGACTATATGGGAGAATTTTTTCCAAGAAGCAGTTGCAAACTCGTGTTATTTATGTTACACATAAGCGATACAATTAAATATGATGCACAGTTTCCACTTAAATGAAGTTCAATCTAATTTATTGTGTGGGAAGAATTCTCGATGATAAATAAATATCTTTATTAAACATGGTCATGATATCTTATTAAACTTTTTAAGTATTGCCTTAAGAAATCCCGCTCGACTGCTTTGCATATAAAAATGTTTCATAACTGTTGTCACAAACACAAAGGTGCTAAACATAAGGTAGGACAATAAAAATGCGAGCACCTAAAAATGCGTGCACATATTTTATGCCAGAGACACAGACTAAATTGTGTAAATAGTATGGCTCGAACAAGGGCAGGTTGTTTTGTTGCCTCGTAAGCCGCCCAAAGCAACGTTTATCCTTCAGGGACTTCCTGTGACGTCACGACAATTAGGAATTGTGGTTGCAATCCTTTACCGCGGTTTCAATAAAGATAGTCAACCCCCCGAAACACAAAAACTAAGCCAGTATATCAGCCCCAGGAAGCGGAAAAACGACTCGTTAGCTTATTTAAGTTCCGTATAGGCAATTTCAGATAACGAACGCTACAAAATCAGACAGAACGCTTCCAAAGGATGTCGCTTGTTAATCGATTGCATTTTAGCGATTAAAAGATTTATTTTACAGCCGTTTGAGTTGAAATACAGGTAAACACGTGATAAAAGCTTTTAAGCTAAGAGGTCACTTGTGGATTCGTGGTACACGAAACACATTATCTACATAAATATTTATTTTTGAGACATTACCGCGAACACTTGCATTTAGTTGTACGTGGGTTTCCCACACAAATTTCCCCACCATTATCAGCGAAAGTACAACGATATAATTAAAGTTGAAAGTCGTATGAAGCGTGTTAGAAGATTTATTCGCACGGAATAATCAGACTCATGAGCAAACCTCCTGCTTAACTCCTGTTTTGAGGTTAACGATTTTGCAAGTTCGTTCACTAACATACTAATTATGCAATTCCAACAGAATTATAATCCATAGTTTTACTAGAGTCGTAAATTTACATGATCGTTTTTAATTGATAACTCTGATGAAGATCTACGTTAAAAAATAGTAGTATCTATTAAGCTGACCCCCACCATCTCTTTGTTATCAAGTTAAAGCAGCAACAATTTCACAGAATTTTAATTTTACGTAAGCCAGTAATGGCTTTATTATTTACGTCACATTGCCTCCAAATGAAACTTCCCGGGCAACGTTTTTCCCAGAGTCCGTAAAGCTATTAGAAGCATTCCTGGTTCCCATTATTATAAAGCCATTTTAGCTCCTTAATCGCATTCTGGATGATGTCCTGAAAATTTTTGAATCGCTGGCCTTTTAGCCAAGATTTTTATCTTGATTAGCTATGGAGATCAGGTTTTGTGCCAGTGTCATTCGCTTTTTCGTCTGTTTGAGAGGCAAAGTTCTTTGAATCATGTGTTGAACTTTGCATGTAATTCCAAATGATATTCCAAACTCTAGCACTAAATCCCCTACATTTTCTTTTTGCCAGTTCATGAAACTTCACGAATGGGCTCAAGTTTGTGATTATTTATTGATCGTTACGCAAGCAATACAACTTTTTTGGTAAAGCTTTTGTCACCCATAAATTTTCGATGACGATTTTCAGAACAACTTAATCCTTGTTTGAACACTGCGCTAGAAGGAAAGCGATTCAAGAACGTCGAAGAGGTCATCCAGAATGCGAAGAGGTAGTTGGAGACTATTTCAAAGATTGGGTTGCAGGAATGCTTCCAAGAGCTTTACGGAAGTTGGTAAAATTGTGTAGTTACTTAAGGTGAATAGTTTGCAGAAAACATGGTATAAACGGTAAGTGATACTGTTGTTGAATTATGTAAAGCCAACAAATTCTGGGAACTCTTTGAAGCTACTACTACGTATTTGTACCGGAATAGTTATGCAACACGTGATACACGCATTGTGGTAATTTTTAAGACAAAAGCAAAGAAGCAACGATTAGTTTATAAAAATAATGCACTTGTCCGCTAAAATTAAAACCATTATTGGTCCTTTATAAATACAATGTACCTATGTTAATTACATTTATTTGTCGTTAATTAACTTTTAAAGAAATGTATCACACACAGAATATAATATCATTATTTTTAATACAAAAATTTTTAACGGAAAATGGCGCTTAAAATTGTTAATGCACTTATTTATACAAAAAATATATACAAATTAGAATAAAGTTTAAATTAGAAAGGCAACAATGTGTAATGTTAAATTATAGTATATAACATAACAAAGTTGTAAGAAGCATATTACGCACGAGTAGAAAAGCGCTCGGAGCCGCGTAGCAGCGAGTGCGTATTTCCACGAGTGCGTAATTGCTTTACACCTCGTGTTATGTAGCTTATTTTTGCTACGAACACATAAAACCTACGATTTTAACGGCTTTTTGGCTAATATACACATGTAATTACGTTGTCTTCTTAATTTTGACGTAAGTCTACTTTGACATTTCCAGACAAGTGTGCGTTTTGCTTACCGTGGGTTTTATAATTTTCAAAAGTTTTGTAATGAGCATTAAAAATATAAATAAGTTAAGGTTTGTTCAGCTAATTTGAACTCCCTCTGTCCCATAATAATAGTAGCAAGTGAATATTTAAACGGGAATTATTGGCGAATGCAGCTGTAAGTTATGTTGTAGCGCAAGATTGCGAAGCCTTCAATCAAAATCAATGTTTTATTTAATCTAGATTTTAATAATAAATGTTGCTTTCTATATTTATTTTCTTTTGCTACTATTATTATGGGACAAATGAAATTAATCAACTGCTACTATTATTATGGGGCAGAGGAAGTATTTACTTTACCTTTTTTTATTGGAATTAATTAAAAATGTTTTAAACACATTGAAAAGAGGAAGAATAAATATCTACTTAAAATCACGCCTGGGCATCCCTGGTCGAAACAAAACAGTCAATAGCAATTCTAATTTGTCATATCGGTACAATTCAAGCTTACTGATGTGAGTGATTAGTAATTAGAAAATTAGAAAAGTAATTAGAACTAAGCAACAACGATTATTTGTTTTACAATATTCAACATTTAAAACTTTTCTTTTCAGATTTAAACAAACCACAAAAATACCTCCGTCAAAATATCAGGGATGTAATAATGTTTTAAATCGTTAAATTTATCATTTGTTTTCGTTACATAAATAACATTTAAAAAATTAATTGTTATGTTATATAACGTTAAATAACGTTACATAAAATATGATATATAACGTTATTAGAATAAATTTTATTTGTAATTGAAATTATTTTTGGGATCTGTAAAATGTGAATTTAAAAAATAGTACAAAATTACGTTAAGATATTTTATTTTTATTTTCATTTTTAAAAAACAAAATTTAAAAAAACGCCAGATAAACTTTTAATTTATAGAGAATAACGATACAAAATAACTTTTAATGAAACGTTATCGGTTATTATAACGTTATATAACGTTATTAAAATATCGTTACCTTATTGTCTTAGAAATTATAGTTGAATTGTTATTATAACGTTATGGGGTATCGTTACGTTACCGTTTTCCATCTCTGCAAAATATCACAACTAGACAATTTTACGTCGATTCCAAGTCAACGTTTTGTTGGGGTGAAACTCGTGGACCATAATTTTAAGTAACCTTGTAAGGCGTGTGTGTGTGTGTGTGTGTGTGTGTGTGTGTGTGTGTGTGTGTGTGTGTGTGTGTGTGTGTGTGTGTGTGTGTGTGTGTGTGTGTGTGTGTGTGTGTGTGTGTGTGTGTGTGTGTGTGTGTGTGTGTGTGTGTGTGTGTGTGTGTGTGTGTGTGTGTGTGTGTGTGTGTGTGTGTGTGTGTGTGTGTGTGTGTGTGTGTGTGTGTGTGTGTGTGTGTGTGTGTGTGTGTGTGTGTGTGTGTGTGTGTGTGTGTGTGTGTGTGTGTGTGTGTGTGTGTGTGTGTGTGTGTGTGTGTGTGTGTATGCGAAAACATGCGAATGAGCTGGTAATATAAAGGTTTGCAAACAATATCAAGTGACAAATAGTAAAACATTAAAAGGGCAAGCTTGGGCGGTTTTGTGAAACGGAACAAATAGTACGGAAGAATCGTAATTGTCGTATGTAGGGAAGGTGAATAGTAAGTAAAGTAGGAGCCGGCCGAGAAAAGGGTAGCTGAAAAGAATAAATGAGGTATCAGAAGTGGGATTCGATTTTTAAAGAAGAGAAGGCCTGTAAGTTGTATGAATTTAAAATGAGCCGCGAGTGTTATCCCAAAATAAAACGGGTTAAGGTAGAATTGTGAAGGGAAGTGCTAACTTATAAAACGAGCGATTTAAAAATAAATAACATAAAAGGTTTCGAAAGATTCTGATGTCCAAGGACTTGATATGACCTGAGATAATTGCGCAAGGAACAAATTTTGAAGTTACTCAACGTATGAAAACTAAAGTTTTAGGAGTGGTCAAACCTTTTAAAATCACTGCCCAACAATAAATACTGTCGAATCACGAATCACATTGCTTCAGTGGACGCTCAGCCTAACCTGAAAAATATTGTGATTACCAAGATGCATGTGAAAAAGTAATAAGAGGTAATGATGTTGCATCTCTATTTTTGAGCGCCCAGTGTCATATCATTTTCATACAACTTTTTCGTTAGACTTTAGCGTATCTTTTTTGTATCTTCACACCTGTTATTAAGCGGGATATCTTAAAATAATTCATCAAACTAACCTACCCTAATGAGATTCGTGTAGAGCGGTATTAGATTACAAGATATATAACTTTCCGTTCCCCAAATTTTATAATACCGAGAATTTCCTTAGTTCAGAGAATGTCGTTTCACATCTGACAGCTTTCTGCGGGTGTGTCTATTGTTAGTGTGAGATAAGCTGCTATTCAGAACTTAAGACGCGTTGTAAATAACAGCTTAAACACAATAATTTGATTAATAGTTTGATGCGCACATATGAATATAATTTTCAGCCTGAAAATTACATTTAACAACGGTTTGAACATACTAAGCAGACATATTGTAACAATTATGCATGTAACGGCATCAAACGAATTAAAGCGATCTCACGATTATCAAGAGAGATTAAAATATACTAGCAGTAATAACGCAGTTACTAACACCTTAAAAAAATCATATTGTTTCATAATTACTGCATCGTTCACAAACAGACAATTTAATTATTTTACTTGCAATCTTTTTACTTATATACAGGGTGGTGCTTTTTTCGATGCTCACCATTGCTATCTTGGAAACGGTAAGAGATACAAGGTCGGTTAAATTAGAGAAAAGTTGCACATTTTTATGGCGATTAAGAATCTGAAAAGAAATCCTGGATATTTTGATTCGTTTTTGATTTATTACAAAAAAACTGAAAAATGTGATTTTAGAAAAATATTATTTTCTTCCCTTCCATTGACGCTATTTCATTTAAACTTGGTAACTGTATGTTTTTGACCGTCCTGGGTTTATTGACGTCAACAGGAATTTTCTAAGCCTTCTAGATTTCAAGTTGCGATAGTCAACTTTTTTATTTTTTATTGGATTTTTACACCATCAGACAGACAAAAAAATTAGCTTTTCAGATTGGTAACCAACATACCTTTTTTCTTTCAAAAACTTGTTGAAATTTTAAAATTTGTGTAAATAATTCATAAAATCGAGAATGCTCTGAAAAACAATTGAAATTATAATATAAATCAAAGTGACACAACATTTTATAGGTCTAATGATAACGAAATTAAGATTGTTGGAAACATATTTAGAAGATATATTAGGCGAATTGCCATTATTAACAATTCAAAATCATCAGTAGTTTCAGCATGAAGGAGCTGGTACTCACAACGCCCGCATTGTAAAAGGATATTAATTTAGATGTACGGTTTCAAAATGCATGACTTGGTACGTTTGGTCCTGTTCATTGGCCTCCGCGATCGCCATGTTTAATGCCTATGGATTACTTTTACATTGATGTTGTTTATGCAACCCCAACGGAAAATATTGAACTTCTTCGCCATAAAATCAAAAATGCTTTCGACTCTATTTAGAGACAAACTATCCTAAAGGCAGTGGACGAAATGAATCTGAGGACTAACCAATACATACATAACGGCGCGCACTTTAAACAATTTAAATATTTATTTATCTGGTGTTTTAAATTTATTGTCCTTTCGTTATTTTATTAGACCTATAAAATGTTGTGTCACTTTGATTTATGTTATAATTTCAATTGTTTCTCGATTTTATGAATTATTTACACAAATTTTAAAATTTCAACAAGTTTTTTGAAAGAAAAAAGGTATGTTGGTTACCAATCTGAAAAGCTAATTTTTTTGTCTGTCTGATGGTGTAAAAATCCAATATGGCGGCCATAAAAAATAAAAAAGTTGACTATCGCAACTTGAAATCTAGAAGGCTTAAAAAATGTCTGTTGACGTCATCAAACCCAGGACGGTCAAAAACATAAAGTTACCAAGTTTAAATTAAATAGCGTCAATGGTAGGGAAGATAATAATATTTTTCTAAAATCACATTTTTCAGTTTTTTTGTAATAAATCAAAAACGAATCAAAATATCCAGGATATCTTTTCAGATTCTTAATCGCCATAAAAATGTGCAACTTTTCTCTAATTTAACCGACCTTGTATCTCTTACCGTTTCCAAGATAGCAATGGTGAGCATCGAAAAAAGCACCACCCTGTGTAGGTAGGTACATATACCGATTTTAAAAATTATTGCCGAAGCTTATTAGCCAGAGTACTATATTGACAACAACACATCAATATTTTTTTCTTTCTAAATCTACGAAATGAAAAACTATTTCTAAAAATGGATGATTTTGGAAAACGTTTGATTTTAATTAACAAAAACTTCTTTTAAATTTTTCAGAAAATTAATGTCCTATTACCTGACTGTACAAAAATCAAATCTTTTAAAAGTTTAGCAGTTTTACACTCAAGGCTTTTAGGATTCAAAAACTACATTAATCTTTACAGCTTTTATAAGTCTTGAATTGTTTTTTAAGTGTATTCCCCAATTATTATTTTTTTGGGCAAAAATTCGAAAGTTTTGCAAAAGCTCTTATTAAGGTGGTCCGTATTATCATTTTTTGAAATCTTTATAAGTCACCTCCAATTTTGTCCTGCCTATAAAAAAAACCGTCATCCGGTCATCTGAGCAATGTTTTTAAAAGCCGATTAAATGGTTTAAAATTAAGCATTGTCAGGTTTGCCTGCAATTCAATATGTACAACAAAAAAGTTGACTGTACCAACGAGTTCATTGTTTTTTCTAAAGTATTTCTATATGCTAACAATATACGTGTATCTATAAAATGTTCTCACTAAAAATTTAAGTTGATATACTATTTTAAAAGTCCAAAAAGAAAATTTTCAGTGCTTCAAAGTAGGGCTACATTGAAAATCAACTTAATTTTTTAGAAGTAAAATGTATTTTTTCAACATATTAAAATAATTAAAGGAAAACAGTAAACAAGTTTCTACAGTTTACTGTTTTGTGTCCTAAATTAAACCGCAGGCTGAACAGGCCCATGTCCTGGGCCCTCCCACATTTAAAATGTAATTAAGGTAGGTACATTCTACATTTAAAAAAAAAATGTTACATTTCAAATGAGGTGGCCCAGGACATGGACCTAGGCTGAACGCGTATACCTAACAATGATAAATTTTCAATCATTTTAGCGACTTTTAACATTGCTCAAATGACCTGATTTTTTTGGTGAAAATTCAGTCCGTGCAACAAAACTAGGGTCTGCTCTAAGTACATTAAAAAAAAAACAATAGCTTTTGGGTACCACCCTAGTCTTTATATATTCTGTAAATGTTAATGACACCCCGAGCAATGCATTTCTATCTTCAGTTTGTTCTAAAACGACCTACAACAATTTTTTTTAAATGGTTAAGTGTATAAATTTGCATTTATTTTTGAAAAAAAAATTACTTTTAAACTGCCAATTTTTAAGTTTTTTTGCAAGACCTGCAAGCTGCAAAAACTAGGTACAAAACAAATATGAAACTCTAATTCAATACACAATTTTTAATAGCAAAACTTGCCAGATTGCTTTACATTCAATAAAATATTAATAACTAGTTATTGTTTTCTTTTCCATTTTAATTCACTTAGAGAATGTTTAAAATCATGTATTTAATTTAAAAAAACTGTATATGTATAGGGTGTCCCTGATTACATTTCCAGCATGGGGATCTCGCTTATTATAAGAGATACAGATTGGTTTCAATTATATGAATTATTCCTTAGTATGAGAGGAACCACAATTGATTTTAAAGTGTACAAAATCCCTCGTGCTTCAAATGTTTAAGCAAAAACTATGAAAATGTCGAATTTCTTTTTTCTCTAACAACTTTTTTGTCGTAACCATTCAATCAATTTTATTTGTACTTTGTAGAATGTAACTATTATCTTAAATTTTTATAATCCTAACTTCATTTTTTTCATATAAGCTGTCAAGTGGGGTGTGGAATGGTTCGATGTGCTTTTTTTCGTCTTTCAAACGATATATTATGTTGTATCTGTTTTTACAAATAACTCAGGAACTCAAGAAAAACCGTATTTACCGATATTATTCTAATTTAGCCATGAAACGTATTAAACGGGCAAATTGACTTTAAAATAATAAAATGTGTTTTTTTCCCTCCTGTTTCTAACGATATATCTTTTGTCATAACTGTTTTTATGAATAACTTGAAAAATCAAGAAAAACCGTATTTTACCGATATTATTCTAAGTTAGCCATGAAACATGTTAAACAGGCAAGTTGGCTTTGCAATAGTTAAATGTGTTTTTTTCTCCTCTTTCTAATGATATATCACTTGTTATATCTGTTCAAATAAATAACCCAGAAAATAAAACATGTTTTACCAATGTTATTCTAGTTGGTTATCACGTTTCATAGTTAACTTATATTGATAATATAAGCGGTTTTTGTTGATTTTCCGAGTTATTTATTTAAATAGAAGTGACAAGTGGTACATCATTAAAAAGAGGAGAAAGAAGTACATTTCATTCACTATTGGCAAAGCTAATTTGCCTGTTTAACATGTTTCATAGCTAACTAAGAAAAATATTAGTAAAATACGGTTTTTCTTGATGGTCAGAGTTATTTATTTAAATAGATACAGCAAAACCTCGACACCGAAAGGTACAAGAGGAAACAATTAAGAAGAAGAAGAAGATAGATACAGCAAAAGATATATTGTTAGAAAGAGGAGAAAACACACATTTCACTATTCCATAGCCAACTCGACCCATGGCTAACTTAAAATAATATTAATAAAATATAGTTTTTCTTTGTTTTCTAAGTTATGTGCAGTTATTGATTTGACAAGTGATATATCATTAGAAAGAGGAAAAAACGCACATCAGACTATTCCAAAGCCAACTTGACGGCCCATAAGAAAATATAAAGTTAGGGGTAATATCTCAAAAATAAAAAGCGATAAAAAATCTAAGATAATGGTTAGTTACATTCTACATGACAAAAGTACCTTGAGAAAGTACAAATAAAATTGATTTTATGATTAAGACAAAAAAAGTTGTGAGAGAAAAAAGAAATTCGACATTTTCATATTTTTTGCAACAACATCTGAAGCACGAGGAATTTTGTACTTTTAAAAATCGATTGTGGCTCATCTCATACTAAGGAATAATTCAAAGTAGTTTCATGTGTTATAAAAATGACAATTACACCTACCGAATATCTTAAATGTTATTTCATTTTTACGACGGAAACGTTCAAAAAGGAGAGGCGATTTGCATCAAACACGATTGGCTAAAAAAAAGCTAATTCAATAGCTCATGCATATTCTAATGATACCTACACTCTATTTAACACTGTATATCCGTAAAAACCTGATGCACGTGCAGCACACTATTAAGTGCTTCGATACGCCCTATTTCGTGTAAGATTATTTAGTTCTTTAGTTTCATTCCAGCTTATTTTCGACCCCACATACGGGTTAGTATACGACACATCGACACCCTCTCAGAGGCCTGCCGTTTGTCGGTTTTTCGCAGTTCCCTTTGATGTACAGTTCATTGTATGGATGGGGAATTTGGCTTTGGTTAATATAAAGCAATTTAAAAGTTAGCCCTTTTTGATATCTGCCTACTTTAAAATTTTAATATCGGTGTACGTGCGTTTTGAGCAACTTATTTAGTAGTCGTTTCGGTTTTTACGATCAATTTTCGTTACGGCGTTAGAGAAATACTAAACGATAAAAGATTAATGATTTTAGAAACGCCATTAAACACGATATTATTTGTAAAAAAATAACGATGCCAAATATCAGGCTGTTTTCATACTATGATAAAGGATCTGAGAACAGATGTTACTTATAAATGTGAGCGTTCATATATGAAATACACACGGTCACAATTATCTATCGCGTTACCTAGGCAACTTGGTTATTACAAGGATCACAAAGTCCGTTCGCAAAATTGGATAGCATTACAAAAAATACATTAAAAGCGTTTTACAAATTCAAGCTGATATATGTTGTAGACGCCAGGTTTGATCATATAAATAAAAACGTATGATCAAAAACATTTAAACCATCCGTAGGACGTGAAAAATTAGGAGAGACCCGGGATGAAAGCAACATTTTTTTGTTTTTATTGAATTTCTCATAGAGTACAACAAGTTTTTTGCATTCAAATTGATTGGACATTTGTCTTTCTTCTAAGATATTTATTTCATGTTTAGTGAAGCATATGTGAGATTTTTTTTCTGTAGTAAGACAGCTGTTACTTCCAACCTCAACGTTGGGGCTAAAAGTAACAATGATCGGGGTAAGTTGGAACGGCAAAATAATTTACACAGCTCACAAGTAGTGGGTAAATATATTAGTATTTATCAACAAAATTAATATTTGATTCCAAAATACAAAATGAAAAAATAAAAAATAAAGTTCTTTGGTACAATACAAAAAGGTAAGTGAACATTATCAAAAATGTGAAACAAAAAAATACAACAAATTGGACAATTAACAAGTTTTGTATGTTCTCATCTACGAAGAAAACGACCAATTATGTGCTAAGAGTGAACATTTGCAAGTGAAAACATTGATTGGAGTTGGTTGTAACACTGCTACTTTTGACCCCCAGTGTACACAAAACAAATTGGAGGGAATCCACAATTAATCACGATTGCAACGTCAAATTGTATCCACCAATGGCCAACAAAATTTAGAACATAATAATCTAGGAACTTTTTTGTTTCTCTTTTAGAGATCGCCTAAAAGTCACTCGACCGGTGACACAACGCATTAACTTTTATGCGGAAAATAGTGACTCTATCTGGCAAAAACTTAACCTCCATGGCAGATGAAAACTAGCAACGTAAGTAAGAAGGTGGATGCAAATGAACATTGCACAAGCGCTAAGGGCGACAAATAACAAAAATTAAAGAAAGTATAGGCACTGTTACAACCTACCCGTGTTACTTTCATCCCCGGTGACCCCTGCTTGCTCGAAAAGAAAATTTTGAAATGTTATTAAGAATATTTAAAAGCTAAAATTTGTTGAAGATGTTTGGTATGGTCCTACTGATATACGCATATGATCAAAAAATTGATCATCGGTAAGACGTGCGTATTTGCATTTTCAAAATTTTTGATTTTAACAAAATTTTGAATTCCTAAAATTTATATTTGGAATTTTTAAAAGCTGAAATTTGTTGGCGATGCCAGGTGTGATCGTAGTCACAAGTACATCTGACCAAAAAAATTATTCGTGCGTAGGACGCGTGTAATAACATTTTCAAAATTTTGGATTTTAGCAAAATATTTAAATCGCTGTAAAATTTTAATTTGATAGTTTTAAAAGCTTAAAATTGTTGGAGATGTCAGGTATAGTCGAACTGACATGTGCAAACCATTTTAAAAATATTTATCATGCGTAAGCCGTATGTAATTACATTATCAAAATGTTTGATTTTAGCAAAATTTTTAAAACGCTATAAAATTTTTATTGGGTACAACATATGAACAAAAAAACAGAAGCCTTAAAATTCTTTAAAATCTTTTGTGCTGTCCAGTTTTAATTTTCAAGAAAGCTAAAATACAATACAGTTTTTAACGATCTATAGATAGGTGTGATAGTAATAGAGTGCCAAGGGAAAAGATCTGGAAGATATTGAAACAAAGAAGAGTGCGAGAAGGATTATTAAACGCCATCAAGAGTTTATATACGAGCAGTAGAAATTATGTGCGAACCCATAACAGCAGTTCTCAGGAATTTATAACAACAGTGGGAGTAAGACAAGGAGACACATTAAGTCCACTGCTCTTTATAATTCTTATGGATAAAATAATTAAAGAATGTAAGCAAAACACAAAGAAAGTCTACTGGGGTTGGAATAAACTAAAACCAATATCCTTAACAGAATTAGCCTTTGCAGATGATGTGGTGTTATTAGCTAAAAGCGAAAAGGACTTGCAATTTAATCTAGACATATGGGCAGATACATTAAGTAGATATAATAACGAAAACAGAGGCTATGGTTACAGCGAAAAATCATAAATCAGTTACAATTATGCTAGACCAAAAAAAGATAGAGCAGATAGCAAATTTTAAGTATTTAGGAACAATAATTGCATAGAATGGTGAATTGGAGGAAGATCTGAATAACAGAATAGCGGCAGCGACTAAATTTAACTACGCCACTAATAAATGTTTGATAAGTAAGAAGAAGATATCAAAAGAAACGAAGACGCGAGTTTTTACCCATCCTCACGTACGGTTCAGAAACTTGGACACTAACACAAAAACAAAAACAAAAACAAAGAATACAGGTACAGGAAATGAGATTTCTAAGAAGAATAAAGGGAATAAGATTGATCCATCAATAACAGAAAAATTCGAAATAAGAGTAACAGATATTAAGAAAAAGATGGGGACGAATCAACTGAGGTGGCTAGGACATCTACTACGCATGCCAGAACGTAGATACGCAAAAATAGGATGGAAAATGCAGACAGAGGGAAAAAGATATAGAGGAAGACTAAGAATTAAATGAGAAAAAGAAGTGAGGCAGGGACTAGAAGAAAAAGGAGTCATCTGGAGAGATGTGCCACAATTAGCTAACGATAGGCAGGAGTGGAGAAACATAATACGGAAATAAAAAAGCATACCTCGACACCGAAAGGTACAAGAGGAACCGATTAAGAAGAAGAGAAGATAATTTATGTCAAAACTTATAATATTTTAAGATTTTACTCACTACTGTGTGCAGGTACATTATAAACGAATTTTTAAAATTAAGTTAATGTGTGCATTTATAATTTCTACAGTTACCTGGTGCACTAAAATGTTAAAACGTTAACCCAAGGGGACTAACTTAGCAACGAGTTAATATATTTTTGTCTAGTTATATTAAAACTAGGTTATAAAATACAACCGGCTACACCATAATGAATATTAAAAGTGAATCATATTTCATCAATTAAGTATATTCGTTTGGTTGTTATGAGTATGCCGTAATTTATTCATTGGATTTTAAGATTAAGCAAACACTATCATGTCTACGATGTGGGCGATCTCTTCTATTTAAGTTTCTCAAGCGTAATGAGGTACGATAATTGAATTATGAACATATTTGTGTACTTTGTACTTTATGCCAGGATCTATAACGATAGCGAATGTGACAATATTTATAAAAGTACTTTCGCATTAATATCAGTTTTAAAGTTTCCGATAATCTACAATAGAAAATACTGCACCAGCTAAACCACGTTCGATAGGATTACCGGAGTAACTCGTTTATTATAAGCGATATAAAAATGATTAAACTATTAAAAATTTTCAACTTTTCGAAACAAAATACAAATGTATATACTGGGTGTAAATCAAATGTGGTACACACCCTTTTTTGTCTTTAGTTCTGATTTTAGATAAATGAAATTTTAGACATGATATGTGCAAAAAACCTGTTTTTTTGAGCACATGCACACAATTGTTTCACTTGCGCCGGATATACATATATATATAGGGTAAATAACTTTAACGGGTTTAGTGGTCTTACTGAAAGCTTCAGTGGGGCATAAAGAAAACTCTTTGTTGATCACCGATATTCTTGTATAAAATCCCATACTTGAAGATGAATTGAAGAGATGACGACCATAAGTTGTAAGGTAAATAACTTTAACGGGTTTAGTGGTCTTACTGAAAGCTTCAGTGGGGCATAAAGAAAACTCTTTGTTGATCACCGATATTCTTGTATAAAATCCCATACTTGAAGATGAATTGAAGAGATGACGACCATAAGTTGTAAGGTAAATAACTTTAACGGGTTTAGTGGTCTTACTGAAAGCTTCAGTGGGGCATAAAGAAAACTCTTTGTTGATCACCGATCACCGATCACCGATCACCGATCACCGATCACTGAAGCTTTCAGTAAGACCACTAAACCCGTTAAAGTTATTTACCTTACAACTTATGGTCGTCATCTCTTCAATTTATCTTCAAGTATGGGATTTTATACAAGAATATCGGTGATCAACAAAGAGTTGTCTTTATGCCCCACTGAAGCTTTCAGTAAGACCACTAAACCCGTTAAAGTTATTTACCTTACAACTTATGGTCGTCATCTCTTCAATTCATATATATATATATATTTTTTTTTTCCCCCTGTATATTGAAATATTGTTCCTAGTCTAGAGAGACTAACCTACAATTTTATTCTAAAATTCTTAAAGACTACGTATTTTTCCAAGATGTCCCCATTGGTGTTTCTTGGTTTCTAACATAAAACACAAGTTTGTCGTGTTACGCACAGGTTCACTATGCTCTGCTTTAGCACTGTATCGCGACACACACTACACCAGTTCAAAAGGTTTAGTCCTCTTAAGCCTTCTTTTCGAACCAGCATTATCTAGGAGCTGCGGCACCTCGGTGTTGTCATGAGAGTGCTTTTCTGCGAACTTTGTGATCTCTTCTCTGACGGTTGGAATCTTCAGATCTCTGTGTAGGTGGTCATTCCGCCGGATATGACCCCAACTTTGTTATTTTAAAAGAAACACCCTGTATATTTTTACATTTTTGGAAAGAGGAGGCGATTGTGCATGGATACAACTGCACTATTTTGGTTCAACATCATAATCTCAAATAATTTTTGAACCAAAATTTAATTTTTTATTAAGTGTGCCGTGACCTGCATAAATTGAATTTTGTTATATCAACAATTTTTTTAAATGGAACTATGTTGGTACAAGCGGTTAATTAAATGAAGCATCTTCTAACGAATCTATCGATACCAATAACTTGTATTTTTATAGAGGGTATGCTTTAAAAACTTCAAATTATTGTAAAGATTTATAAGAGAACCTGTTAATCGCAGTACGCTGTGCATAACTGCAACAAAACAAATCATTCAAAACAAAAACAAAGTTTCTACGGAAGATCGCTGTGGAAACAAACAAATGCTTGTTTACGTGTTTGTATGTCATTGCGGTGGTAGAAAAATGATTACACAGTCATTAAATTAAAACTTAATAAAAAATTTAATTTTGGTTCAAAAATTATTTGATGGTATAAAAATTTACCAAAATAGTGCAACTGAATCTAAAATCGCTTCCTCTTTCCAAAAATGTCAAAATATACAGGGTGTTTCATTTAAAACAACAAAGTTGGAGTCATTCCCGGCGAAACCGGAAGTGAAACAATTGTGTGCATGTATTTAAAAAATCCGGGTTTTTGCACATGCCGTATGTCTAAAATTTCATTAATCTAAAATCAAAACTAAAGAAAAAAGGGGGTGTACCACACTGTTATACCCAGTATTATTTTAATATCATAATAATAACAGAGATGTCTGTAAATGTGTAAATTTTTTTTTAGAAAACTGCATACTTTTGATGTGCTAACCAGTTCTTTATCTTTAATAATTAACGAGATACCCATTTAATCCCATTAACTGTGGACCGCCTCCTAGAAAGAGTATAACCCGGACAATGAAAATGTTTAAAATAACAATTATGTGCTCGCTGAACAAAATTAATATTGTACTTTGCAGGGTGAAGATTAATTTTTGGTGGACTTTAATGCCCATAGGCCTAATCGCCACCAACTCTAATTTATCGCAAACCTAATCTCTCTCGAATCTAAGGTCGACCTATGTTCTAGAAGTAAGGCTTCTTTTACCTCCGGGTGATCTAATATTCTTCCTGGTCTTAAATGCTGTTGGGCCTAATTTGAAACCGAATTTAATATTTCATTCATTTTTTCTATACAAGCACAATACATCTGTAAATTTGATTACGAGTATAGCAATGTATGCAGTAATAAAAAAAAATGTAGGTATGTAATAAATGTGAAATGTTTAGTGTTCTCGTGGGGCTAAAAATATTTCAGTACTTATTACAATTTCCTCTTTTAATCATTTGTTGCTTTGCGTTTTGTAGGTACAGTAATTTAAAACAAAATTAACGATCATTATAAAGACGGTGCAGATTTATCTCGGTGAAATTGTATTTATGTAGCCCCGGCTTTATCGTTTAATCGTCGTAAAAGCTACCACGGCCATTATGTTTGAAATTTGGTCGAGCTGCGTTTTGAGAGTCGCACATCATTTGTAGCAAACAAAACCCAAGGCAACAATATTGTTGATAAACCTCAAAAGCGGCTAATTTTACGCGACATTTCGTTTCAACTACAGAAACAGGGCCGGATTGAGTCTACACAACACGATAGAAAATTATTTCCTAGATAAAACATTTATGCAAGAATGTTCAGAAAGTATTTACGCATATTGGATCCTCTTGTATCTTTCGGTTCCGAAGTATCTTTAACCAAACTGTGGACATCGCTCCAGCTGACTCCTTTTCCTTCAAGTCTCTGCCTCGCTTCTTTTTCCCATTTTTTCTCAGTCTTTCTCTACTTCTTTTCTCCCAAATTTCATTTGCCTTCCCATTTTTTGCGTACCTACTTTCTGGCATGCGTGTCAACACGTTGACTGTCCGAAGAGCCAAATTTGGTCATGACGCTCACTTGCACATTCTTATGTGACTCATTACACTCATTAGACATTTTCAAACGTCAGATGTAAACGTGAATATCAAGATAAACGTGCCTTTCATGGTTCTGAAATCGTCGTACGACGTAGAAAGAGGGTTATCTAAAGCAGGGTTGAGCAGATTTAAATCAATTGATATAAATCACGATTTAAATCATGATTTAAATCAAGTTAAAAAAAAAAAAAATCATTGATTTAAATCAAGTGATTAAAAAAAAAATTTTCAATTTAAATCACAGATTATATGAGTAGATACAATATAATATTTATAATAAAACCAAATTGTATTACTATTAGTAATTAAATACACGAAATGGTGAATAAACCATATCAATTCGCTCTTGTAAAGTAATATTCATTGTGGAAATGCAATAATTCAAAAAATAAATGACAAGTTTTTGACGTTAGCGAAGTGAACAGTCAGTTTTTTCAATCTCCACGGCACTCTATTGCTTCAATAACGATTTGAAGAAAAATGTCGAATATCTCGAAAAGTATGAGTTTTGGGTATAGGACATACAAAATATGAAGCTCTTTTAAAGACGAATTCGATGACATAAAAAAATACAGGGGTTTGCATTTGAAAAAATCGAGTTACGAGCTTTTGAAAATCATGGAAGTTGCCACCTATTTATAAACACTCCTGTATGTGTGATTCAATTTTTTTCATATCGAGCGAACAGAGAATTTTTTTCTGCATGTCCATACCAAATTAAAACTCTGTACTTCAAAATAACTTCAGGAGAACTTTTTAAATAAAGACTTAAAACCTTGAATAATTTAGAAAATTAATTTTTTTTTTACAACGCCGTATAAAAACCCTGTAGTATTTTATATTGATGCAAAGCTAAAATTAAGGCGGTCAAAAATATTAAATAAAAAATTGGGTGTTGTATTTGAAATATAAAAGTTGCTATTAGTTCCAGAAAGGTGACTCACCCTGTATATTTGAAAATATTTTTATTGTGTTGTTTAGAAAAAACTGTATAAAATAGCATTTGATTCAACTTCATATCTCAGGCCGTTTAGCCACAATCGACCGATCCCGCACTAATGACTCACCCTGTATATAATTAATTAAACATCACCATTAAGCAACGATTTTTTCAAAATTCTTAATCATTATATTTAATTTTTGATTTTCACAAAAATTCACCAATGAATTAAATATATTGTATATTAAATTAATATATTAGCACAAAACAGAAATAGCATGTGAATATGTCACTAAATTCGATAATATGGTACATTTGATTTAAATCAAAAAAATCTGATTTAAATCAAATAAATCGATTTTTTTTAATTTTTTTTTTAAAATCATGATTTTTATCCACCCTGATCTAAAGCTTATTGAGCAAATATTTTGTATCACACATGACTCTTGAAAGTCCAATATACGTTATTCCAAAACAAATGAACATGTTATTTAAGTATGTAGACACTAGATATGTGACGGATTTTATAAAAATGCTTGGACTTAAGGTGAAATGTTTCAGCCGTCTTAAATTGTTTGATTCCATCTTTTTCTTAATGTCTTTCATTCCAAGACGTTTCCTGAATTTCGTTGCTAATAATAATAATAAATCTTTATTTAACTTTTAGCTAATTTTACACTAATTTCATACAGCTTATATTTGTACATTATTCTCTTAAACTATTATTCTTAACATTATTTTTCACATATTCTATACACAAAAACAATTGATATTCACGTTGTCTGTTTAATTTCCAAGGTAATTCATTAAAATCTTGGGCCCTTTGTAGAACAAGACGTTCTGAGTATTTGTTTTCATTAATTTCGGTAGTCTTAAGTCGTTTTAGTTCCTAGTCTGGTATTTGTGAATCTTGCAGTTTCGTATTAAAGTTATAGTCATGTAACGTGGTAAAAAATTATTTATTGCCTTATATACCCAAAAAGACAATTAAACGTTATTTTTTGACGTAGGTATAATTAATCAACTTAAAGGTGTTTAAAATTTCAAAAATTTAAGTGTATCTCGAGCATTTTAAAATAACACGCATTCCTTTGTTTTCTGTTTCTGAAGTTTACATATGTCGCCTTCGTTGCATCAGAACAAAATAGTCGCGCAGTAATCCAAGTGTGGAGCGATTAGTGACCTATATACTGTCATTTTTGCTGTAAGGCAAGTTTATTTGTAAATCTTCCCAGAAAACTAATTTTTTTTTGCTTATTTTTTTACAATGTAATTCACATTGCTGTTAAATTTATGTTTATTGTCTATTATAACACCAAGATATTTAATTTGCGAAACACATTCAAGTTCTTCATCATCTATTTTAACTTTAATGCTACATCATTTGGTACCTAACCTGGCCTGTTTCCTATTATCATAACATTGGTTTTGTCTATACTTAATTTTAATTTGTTTATTTTTAACCATTCTGATACCACGTATAAGTTATTATTTATCTTATTAGGAGCCGACTCTAGGTTGCTATCAGAGCAAAGAGATTTACGCTACAGATTTTTATATTGTGTTCCAAATCATTTAAGTACAGCACAAAGAGAATGACCTGAAACCAGGGGTTTGGAGCAGAGCTGGAGCACGGAGCAGTGGAGCAATGGGTTTTTGCCCGGAGCAGGAGCGGAGACCGGAGCAAATAATTTTGATTGCTCCACTGCTCCAGTTGATTATGTGAAAATTTAAAAAAAAAAATATTTTTTTTCTTTTTTTCAACGTTTGAAGATCAATAATCTGTTTTTTCAAACATTTTTTTAACTTCATTTGTTTGTTAGGGCCAAATTTTGTTATTTTGGACCAACTTCTGCATATCCGATAAAATTAAAACTTTGTTTTTAAAATATTTTTTTTTAAATCAAAAAACTTTTTTTAAAAATGTTAACAATATTTGGAGCATGGAGCGGAGCTGGAGCAGGCATTTTGATGCCGGAGCGGAGCTGGAGCGGAGCAATTAAAAAATTGGACTGCTCCAAACCCCTGCCTGAAACTGAACCTTGTGGTACACCTAGTGTGTTTATAATTTTTTCTGATTCTATATTGTTAAATTTAGTTTTGTGATAGTGAGTTGTTAAATAACTTTCAAACCACCTTTTTTCAATTCCTCGCATGCCATATTGTTCCAGTTTTTTCTAATCTAATCTAATCTTATTAATTAGTCTACATCTTTCTATTTTTCTCTGTATTCTTTGTTTTTGCTTTCTCATTAGTGCCCAGGTTTCTAAACTGTAACTAAGAATAATTGGTACCTACACTGCATTATATACTCGCATCTTACAATTAGTTTCGTTTGACATCTCCTTCTTCCTTATCAAGCATTAATTAGTGGCGTGATAATACTACATCGCTGCAGATAATCTCTTATTCAGCACTTCTTTTAATTTACCATCCTTTGCAGTTATCGTTCCTAAATATTTAAAATTTTATATCTGGCCTATACCTTCTTGAACCAGCATAATTAAAACCGTTACACGATTCTTTGCTATAAGCAAAGCCTTTGCCTTTTTTGTGTTAATGCTCATTTGCTCATATTATACCTTCTAAAAGTGTCTGTTCCAAGTGTTTTTCGTTTTTAGCTTATAAGACCGCACCATCCAAAAACCCAGTACGGTCCTGCACTAGTGCTAAAATTGCTGGCATTATTTTCTGGTTTTTAGCACACACCATATGTAAAGTTACTTCCGTTTTTGCGATAAATGAGGGAGTATTTATTTTCAGCATGCATAACGTGTGACGTTGCGGGTTAACATTTCGAGTTTGTTTGGTGTGACCCTGTGGTTAAACTATGCGCCGATTGCCCAACCAACACGGTGCTTACCGGATTTTATATATACGATAAATATTTGCGCTTAAAATTGATATTATTCTATTACGGCTTTTCAAAAATTAGATATTTGCTCGCACATGTTGTTTCAAAAGACTTTCAAAGCTTAGAAATGTGGGTGTCTTGCTTTTTATTCTATACAGAGTGTGTGATTCAATGTAAAAATCATTGGGTTTCCGGAAACAGCTAAGGTTAAAAAAAGGTTGAAAGGCAAAGAAATTAGTTTTTTAGTTTTTGATTAAAATATAAATTGAAAATGTGCATACTATGTTTAGTGTCTAAAATATCCTGAAAAGCAAAAAAAAATTATTGCAAGTTTTATTTATAACCCTTTTATTGTGCACAGTAAAAATTTTGAGATTTAATATTCATATTGGGTAATTTTAACATACGAGAGTCTACTTTTTTTTTTAACGGGCGCCACATTTTAAATTTCTTTGCCATCCGTTGGTGAAGTTAATGGTAAATATAATGAGGATCATATTTTAAAAAGATATAGAAACAATAGTTACTACATGTTTAATAGGTGCAAAGTATCTCACAGATACATTGTGCCTGACGATTGGTTAAATCAGGGCTGTCCAACTTCTAAATGAGTGCGGGCCATTTTTTTTCCTTCAAAGTTTTAGCGGGCTACTATTAATAATATCAATCGAATACGGGCAACCAAGTTTAATGTATACAGGGTGTTTCTTAAATATTGCAAAAAAAATCGGGAGATAAATTCTTATTGAAAATTAAAAGAGGTCTTTCATATAAATTTTTTTCTTTAGACGTCTCTTTTCGGAGTTACACCTCTCCTAAAGGGGAAGGGTAAAATTAGGTTTTTATTTTATTTTTGAAATTTGGATCAATGTTGGAGAATGATAATTGGTAGAAGTTTTATACTCATTGAAAGATTACCCATGGTAATATTTGCAATCATCTCCCACCTTCACAGGGGGCTAAAAAGTGCGACCCCTGTTGTTTTTTTTAATCAAAATTTTATAGTCGGTTAAAATTTTGCAATTCAATTTTTTTTAAAGCTTTATTTATTTAGAATCTTGTTTTATTCTTTAGTTTTTGAGTACCTTAAACAATAAAATAAGTAAACATGAACCATCAAATATTCCAATATAAAACGTTTATTTTGGTGGTTGGCTTGGCATGGTTTGTTTGAAATGTTCATATTGGGTAAAATTAACGGGCGTTTTAGCGTTGCCACCGCGTAAACGTCAAAATGAATAACATCCATCAATTATATCCAATATGAACATAAACAAACCATGGTAACCACTAAAATTAATTGTTTTACACTGGAATATTTAAATATAATAAATAAATCATTAAACAAAACAATAATTAAACCAAAAAGTTTTGATGAAAAAAAACAACAGGGGTCGCACTTTCCAGCCCCCTGTGAAGGTGGGAGATGATTAAAAATATTACTATAAGAATCCTGTTAATAAGTAAAAAACATCTATCAAATGTACATTTTTGAGAAATAAAATAAAAACCTAATTTTACCGCTTTCATTTAGGGGGGTGTAACTCCGAAAGGAGACGTCTAAGAAAAAAATTGTTTACGAAAAAACCCCTTAATTTTCGATAATGATTTTTTTTGCAATATTTAAAAAACACCCTCTATATCGAATTAAGGATTAAGTTGAATAATTTTTTGTGAGATGTTTGGGGCCACAAAAGTTCCTTCGCGAGCCGGATGTGGCCCGTGGGCTGCCATTTGGACAGCCCTGGGTTAAATAAAAAAAATTGTTAAAAATAAGTTAAGGAGCTACTTAACCAAAAACTAAAACAACAATGGCTCTAAAACACTAGTAGTAGAAACGGGAATTAAATATTTAATACCGTTTGGGAATTCCAATTCGACTTTGAAATTTAGTGATTATGTTTTTTAATTAATTTATTTTGCCATGTTTTTTGTTAACTTATCAACTTTCTTGTCTAAGGATTTTTTAAAGGATAAACGACAACAATACAATTTTTAATTCCTAAAACTATATTAGATGTTACTCTTATTTCATTCAGCATCAAAATGCAATATTTCGTGCGCACTTTCAGCCGTGTTCGCTTCAAACCCGAAGGTCCACATCAACATCAGATATAAATGAGTCTTTCACATTTTCAATAACTCTGGTTTTAGCTTTCTACGATCGATCATTTCGCGTTAGCAACTAAAACCTCAGATACTTGCAAAATTTCAAGGTAAAGGGAGCTTTTGTCCTTTGGGGACAAAGCCTATATAAAATTTTAATTTTTTTTAAATTAAAGCGTCAAGAACACTGTTACCAGTGACATTATGGTATACTGTTGTAAAAGAGAAAGTTTTATAAAAAGTTCTTGAAAATCTTTCGACGAAGACAGTGGTGAAACCTGCAAAGAACTCACTTAATCGCGGGCGATGTGTTATTTTGAGAAAAAAAAAACTCCTTCTTGATATTTAAACGAGCCACTTTGATACAAAATAAAATGCTTGTTGCAGTTCATAAAGAAATTAAATTAAAAACAAAAGCAGACACTTACTAACGTAATGAAAAGTATTTTTCTAGTTTATTATTAGTTCTTATTACGTCTTAAATACGTCTATTGATGTGAAGTTACGAGATTAACTTATTTTATAATTCAATTCTGTTGGTGCATCTTAGCAACTACAATCTACTTCGATTTTAGCATTCATAATTTATAAACCTCATTCATCTACTCAAAAGCTGACATTAAGTCGTGAATCTCTTGCCAAATTCGATGTCGTTTCCAACGTACAACTGGATTACGAACGATTTTATGAAACGAGAAGTCGTGCGGAATTATGTACTTCATTAAAAGCAAACTTTTGTGTCATAGCTTCCATTATGCTAAGAACAACAATGCCAAAATTCAAGATAATTGATAGCTTCAATAAAAACTCATAATTAGCCTGCTTGAGTGATAGAGGATACCAGAAATATTGCAAATAGTAGACACGAAGAACCCTATGTTGCGTTTTTCGTTATTTTTTGCATAAAACAATGGATTAAGCGTTTGCTAAATTTTGCGAAGGAACTTAACTATAAAATGAAATGACTGCTAGCGTGACTGCTTTTTACTGCTTTTAATGTATCATTAATATCTTTACGATTCCCTGTAATTGTGGCATCATCTGTGATGAGGGTGAAATGAAGTGAATCGAACAGTATATTTGCAACAGATTTTTAAAATTGGCGTTTTAATGGTGAATTTGGTAACTAGTACATGTTCAATAAAACACAGTTGATAGATAACCAATGGAACCTGTAGATAAGAGAGTGGCGACGCATTGTCACTTGAAATATTACTACCTGGGGAGAATTTATGTTACTTGAAGTGTCCATTCTACTACTTAATCAACCCAGGATGTTTTTGAAAAACAGAAAAGTACATCTAGACGATTTATTTTTCTTCAAAAGATTGAAAAATAGCACCATATAAGAAAAAGGACGATTTAAACACCCAATATACAGGGCGTCCCAGATTACATTTCCAGCATAGGGAGATACGGGTTTGTTTAAATTAGATGAATTATTTGTTAGTATGAGAGGAGCCACAATCAATTTTTAAAAGTACAAAATTCCTCGTACTTCAGCTTCAGATGTTATAGCAAAACATATGAAAATGTCCAATTTATTTTTTCTCTAGTAACTTTTTTGTCTTAATCATTAAAACAATTTTATTTGTACTTTCTTAAGGTACTTTTTGATGGAGAGTGTAACTGTTATTTTAGATTTTTTTAACACCTACCATTTTCGAGATATACCCCCTAATTTCATTTTTTCTTACGGGCCGCGAAATTAACTATCGAATAAGTTAATTTTTTTTTTCTTCTTTTAAATGTGATATTGCTTGCTGTATTTATTTCTAAAAACAAGTCACAAAATGAGGAAAAATCGTATTTTACTCATCACTTATCAAGCTATCTACAAAAATAAAAACAAAAAACAACTAACTAAATGTCAAATGACAGTTATTACTATTTGTGCGGTATCATTTATTAGAACTGTATAGTATTGTTGTGTAATTCGATAGTCTTTTTAGCAAATTTGTTGTCATATAGTTATGGGCACATTTACAACTAATTAAAAATTTGAAATGTTGAAATGCTACATTCTTCTTCTTCTCGATTTTTGGTTGGTTTCTTGAAAAAACCACCATCTTTTAAATTTATTTCCAAATTTCTGTAATTACACACCCTTCGTTGCCTTTTCTCGGGATATAGCTCCAAGTATATTCGCTCAGCTTCTACACAGGTTTTATAGTAAAGAATGTAGAATTTCAACATGTCAAATTTTTCGCTTATTTAAATGTGGCCATCATTATAACAATTACTACAAAGACTATCGAATTACACAACAATAACATGAAATTCTAATAAATGATACCGCAGACAAATAGTAACTGTCATTTGACATTTAATAAGTTGCTTTTTGTTTTTATTTTCATAGATAACTTGATAAGTGATGGGTAAAATACGATTTACCTTAATTTTTTGACATTTTTATTAAAATAGATATAGCAACTAATATCTTATTTAAACGAGAAAACAAAAGCACATTTAACGGTTCCATAGCCAACTTCGCGGCCCATAAGAAAAGTTGAAATTAGGGATAATATCTCGAAAATGGTAGGTGCTAAAAAAAATCTAAAATGACAGTTACATTCTCCATTAAAAAGTAGCTCATGGAAGTACAAATAAAATTGTTTTAATGATTAAGACAAAAAAGTTATAAGAGAAAAGAGAAATTCGACATTTTTATATTTTTTGCTATAAAATCTGAAGTACGAGAAATTTGTGGCTCCTCTCATAATTTACACAAACCTGTATTTTTTTTAATAAGCGAGAATGCTGAAAATGTAATTTGGGACAACCTGTCTAAAATAAAATGCGCATTTATTGTAAGCATTTTATAGAATATTTGTGCAATAAAAAAGTTACATTAAAAAAAAAGTGCAACAATTTAAATTTTTTTTAAATATTTAAAAATGTTTTGCAAATCCGACTTAGCGCACACTTCATTCAAGTTAAATATTGCTCAATGTATTTTTTAAATTTAAAATAGATACATTTGTTTGTTGCAAAAGATTTGTTAAATGCTTAAATTATTCGTTTTAGAGTTTAAGTATTCTCTTTAATACACATATTTTTTTAAATAATTCTCTATTAGATCATAACATATAGAAAATAATGACGGTTATAGTGCAGTGATCACTCAATTAGCGCGGTATTCGAAATCGCACTAATTGAATACAGTAATCAATATGACACTGAGTTATTCGTCTAAGTTATGATCAAAAAATGCGTATTGATATGCTAAGGTACGGACAGGCTGTTTATAATCATTTGCAATGGACAATAATGAAACTATTGCCTATTTTATTACCGTGGTTAATCCTGAGCAGCACTTAAAATCGGCCATTAGGTCTCACTTCATAGTGCTTACCGTTTGTACATTAAATGCTGACTAACAGTATTTACCAAAAGTGCATTGTAATTTGCGTCTGAACGCTAAAATTAAGTCGTGACACCTACCGATTTACTTACGTCATAATTCAAGCATCACAATACCCTAACAAATTTTTGTGAAGCAATAAAACGTTAAAGAGCCTGGCATGTTTTACATAATATACTTGTCAGTTGAAAGTACGGGATGTAACTGTCAAATATAAATAAAACGTTGAAGATATTTTTAAACAACTTTGACTTAAACATTCATAAATTATAATTATACCAAAATAACTTTACTTCCAGACGGTTTCATATGAGACAGGTAAGTTCGTTGCTGCAAATAAATGGGAAAAAACGTTATTGCATGTAAATGCCTTTTTCTTGAGCGATTTTGCTGTCAGTTATTTTTATATAGGACTGATCGTAGACGTTTGATAACTGAAAATAGCAAATTACGTAAAAATACATTCCTCTGTAATTTGTTTTAAACATTTAACAGTATACAGGATGTGTAAAAATTGGCGGAAGCGCTACACGTGGCGATGTTCTTCGTAAAATTCTAAGTCGAAAATCTAAATACGAAAATGTTGTACCATGCTTGCTGTGTCTGCAAGAGGTCCTCAAAGTTTTGACATTTAGTCCTTTAATAAGCGTTATTATTTAATACTTGCAAATGAAAAAGCTGCAATTTGGAATAAAAACAAATTTCGAATAGTATTTTTTCCTAGATATTGTGTTCTTCCTGTCAAAAATTGGTGTTGAAAATATGTAAATCACTCATTTGAATGAAAATACTACATATGGCAACATTGTCATTAGCTGTCATCTCTATTTTTCTCGTAATTATTTCTAGTTTGTGTTTTACGATACCCAAAAGTTTGCAGCTATGTTTACGAACTGAAAGCTTTCAGTTCGAACAAAAATTGTAAATACCTAAGTAAAAATTGCTGATAAAAAAATGTCCAAACGCAAATCAATGTATGCAATGTTGCCAATTTGTTTTTTCTTTAAATGGTTCCTGAGGCCATAGGAAGCATGGTACAGCATTTTTGTATCAAGATTTTCGACTTAGAATTTTACGAAGAACATCGCCACGTGTAGCGCATCCGCCAATTTTTACACACCCTGTATAAAAGCCAAATTTAAATCTTTTAATAGTTTTCGTTTATTGCAAGCGTTTCATAACAAACATACAACCAGTATTCTTATAAGACGATAAAAAATTAATAAAAAAATTGTGTTCCAATATTTTGAAATTAATTAGATGATTGTAAGCAGGGCCGGACATAGAGGTGTGCAGAGTGTGCACCGCACACGGCCCTGTGCCTAGACCGGCCCCGCGCTAGCCAGCCGTTTAGGGTTTGCGGGGCCGTGGACAAAAATTTAAAAAAAATCAGGCTGGTGAGCCTAAGAAATGCCTAGCGGGCGTAATCTGTACACACGCTAGGGGTAGTTCTTGGTACATGGACAAAATGGGGGCAAGGAGCTTTTTTTTAAAGGTGTTTTTACCCTGTTTTTTTAGTGACATTTTTAACATCCCACTCTTTTACTCGACCCCTTATCAAAATATTCGGCCCCGCATTTATTTTCGCACGGACCCGCAAACCCTAGGACCGGATCTGATTGTAAGGATAGGCGCAAATTAAGACGCGTGTGACGCGTGTAAAGCGACACAGCACAGCACGCTCTTTTGTAACCAACTAAAATTAATATGACAGACTAAAATAGTAACACGACGCTACACAGCGCTGCTCGCGTCTGTTTACAGACGCGTTAGAACAGACGCGTTACGCTGTGATCGAGACACAGTTGCTCGTGCCCCACGCAGGGGCGTAGCGAGGGTAAGTGGTGCCCGGGGCATATTATTTTTTTGCGCGCCCCTCCCACGTCTGTATTTTTTATTGTAGTTTTTGAGTTTCAAGTAAAATAATGTTGTTTTATAAACAAGTTGTTTCCGGGTTGGAACCCAATAAAGGAGGACGAAACGTCAGTTATGAAGAAACCACTTATACAGGGTGATTGAAATTCGAGTTTTAGCATGGGGATCTCCCTTATTATAATAGCTAGAGTATAGGTTTAAAATTGGCAAAGTTGCTAAATTCGATGCTCATTGATAATCCAAAGAGAAATTGAAAATATCTCAAACGGTATCCGAGAAAATTAGGAAAAACCGGAAAATACGACTTTTGATTGAAATATTTTAAACGTGTAAAAACATTGCCCAAGCAACTTTTTAAACCGAATCGGATGGTGGTCACAAATTTTTCCTAGATCGATTTGTTTTTGTTTTATGACAACCAACTTTGTTTTATGCTTATGGGCAGCATATCGCGTTTTTCTTCGTTATTTAAGTTCATTTTTACGAATTTATTAATGTGACAAGTAACAGGCTTTCAAAACTTTAAGTTGGTTGATCGGTTGTCATGGAAACAACATAAACTACAATGACCGGCCAACCTGATTTATAGTTGTTATTGTTAAAAACGTATTTTTTTTAAATTTGACAATGAAAGAAGAAGTAAAACCATGTGTGATACCTCAATGGATTCAGAAAAATAAATGCTATTTGATTATGTAAACAGCAAAAATTGCGTCTAGAAGAAAAAACAAAGTGGTTGTCATAAAACAAAAACGAATCGATCTAGGAAAAACTTGTGATCACCATCCGATTAGGCTTAAAAAGTTGCTTAGGTAATGTTTTTACACATTTAAAATATTTCATACTCCAAAGGAATTATAGACTATTTTCAAAAATCGTATTTTCCAGTTTTTCCTAATTTTCTCGGACACCGTTTGAGATATTTCCAATTTCTATTCGGATTATCAATGAGCATCGAATTTAGCAACTTTGCCAAATTTGAACCTACACTCTAGCTATTATATCCAGCGAGATCCCCATGCTTAAACTTTAATTTCAAGCACCTTGTATACATTGGACATCGGCTGCGGAAGCCTACAACCTAGATTAATGTTGTGTTATTATTCAAATACACTGCAATGAAAATAAAAACAAATTATAAAATAATCATTGCATTTTAGTTTTCTGGCTTTAAATAAGTGAAATAAACGCAAAAATATTTTGTCTTCGCGGCGCCCCCCAAGACTGGCGCCCGTGGCATCGATACCCCCTTGCCCCCCCCCCCGTCGCTATGCCACTGGCCCCACGTGTCGTATAAATATGTTTTCTTTGCGAATCATTCATTTTTACACCTAAGGCTGCGTCGCAATATGCGAATCAACACATTACGCGTGGGGTGCGTTCACGTCATGGCGCTCATGTCAGGTCGTTTCACACGTGTCATACACGTCTCAATTTGCGCCTAGCTTAAAATATACTTTTGCACAAAAAAAAAATTACATTTTAATCACTTTAAAAGCAAAATAAATGTAGCGCCAATTTACAAGTATCAAAATATTTATTGTTCTCCGAGGCCTTTGTTGCATTGGAAATGTCTCCCTTTTATGCAAATCAATTTGTTAGAGTGCGTAAAATTTTCGTTGCAGTTTGTTGTGGTATTGATTATTGTGCAGGCAATCTTTTAAAAGAATACAAATAAAGCCGTTCCTTAATGATTTCATTGTTTCCGCTTCGAAACCGAAGTTTTAAGGACATTAAAAATATTTATTTAGCCGGGTTCGTTGTTTAAAGAAAATTTTCCTGCTTTTCCGGTAATCCTTTCAAATACGTCGACTAAGTTGGATTTTCCGCTATACCACATTGAACTGATCGGTATATTTCAAACTCCGAAGGATAATGAAACTAGGATGTAAACTGCAGAGAGAAGTTCTTATTCTAGGAAATGGGAAAATAATTTACGCAAAGGATAAATAGTAGAAGTTTTAAGAAGATTAAACACTCAAATTGGCCGAGAGTGTGCTGTAGGGAAATCAAACTTCAACTTTATTAAATGTTATTTTTGATCATTCGGCGACGATTTGCATTATTAAAACTTGCGATAAAACGAGTTCCGATACAACACGATATTCTGCTAATTAATTTTCGGGACTTCATTCAACCGAATACAGTTTCGTATTTAATTAAGAAAAGAAAAACGTAAAAGCTATTTTAATATGCACCTTGTGCAACATCGACTTAATTTCAGTTAGCGGTGATTTAAATTCTTAATTGTTTCAATAACGCGCAAATCTTGACCTATTTTCTAAAAGTCAATTTGGAGCTTTATCGTTGCACAGCGAAAAATACAACAAAACCTTTTATAAATCAACGTTCATATAATCTGGAGATATCCTTACTCACAAAACTTAAACGTTCATAATGGATATGTTTTACGCTTAAAATCTGTTTTATACTATACTATTTTTTCGTTTAAGAAAATCGTATACGATTTTCTAGTACGGTGTCAATCAGAAATTACAAATCTTGAACCAAAACTTCGTACGAAATAACTACATGTTCTAAATGCGTCCTATTTTAGCATGGACGTGTTTTGTGGCATGGGCGCATGCGTATTCTACTGCAACTGTATCTGACCGCATGTCATTTGTGGGTTAGGTTAACTGAAACAATCAAACGATGTTAAATACTACTTATTACCGTTATCCCTCACAATTTATTTTGTAGGAATAAATATGTAGAATGGAACAAGCGTTAAATATACGTTAAATTTGAAAATAATTCGCTTTCTGTTGTGATCAAATTAAACATTTTCGTACCAAAAAATAGTACAATGTAAAAGGTTCATATTTTCCATACTAAATTCTTGAACGAAATTTTTGTATCAAAAATCGTATACGATTTTCTTAAACGAAAAAATAGTATAGTATAAAACAGTCTTTACACCTAAACGCGTTTATAGCTAATTTTAATTCTCAGAAGTTGTTGCCGAAGAGCCATAGGTTTGTTACAACAAGCGATTTAAAACCAATCCATGGATAAGTACATGAACTGGTTTATTCGCATGCGTGAACTTTGTACTAATAAATGTATTGGCTAGTATTAGCCGTCGTTGGAACGCTTTTACGACTGGCCTAACTGTAAATGACATTTGTGTCTATTGGGTTCATAGAAATGTGCGCATCGCAAGGGTTAACACCTTAAGAATCCAGTACTAAATGGCATTGGGAGGGCGATGCAGAGCTACCAGAGCTCACGCTAGTTATGAACAGCGCATGGATGTAAAAATCCCAGTAACAGTTCGTCCCTTCGTTCATGGGATGTTTAGATCGTCCGCAAACCAGCACATGAATCGATTTGAAAGTTGTTCGAACCAATAACTGACCGTACGGTGAACAGTCAACTGTGATGGAACGCGATATTGATACTGCGCAGAATCCTAACAGTACGTGGACTTGTTGGAACAAACCTAATAAGAAGTAGTAAAACATATGACGTTTGTTAATACGCTTACATATCTCAAAAATAAAAATTAAGTTTACATTATAAACAAATAGAGCCTGTTCTCCCAAAATGCTCTGATGTATCTATAAAAACTAGTCCAACTGTTGAAGCTATTAGTTAAGTTTTAATTTAAAAAAAAAAGTATTGAAATTTATTGTATTATTTCATTTTTTTGTTGTCATTTTGGGTTTAGTCAGAAATGGTATAGGCAAGGCTTTTTTTTTTTAATAACAGCTTAATTTGTTTTTAGTGTAGTAACAGTAGATATTTAATTTTGTTGTAAACTTTGTTTTTTTCTTTTATATACAATTTGGAGTAAAAAATAGTAAGTTACATAACACGACTGGAAAGTGGTACTTTACTCAACGAGTAGACAGTTTATGGACAAGCTGCAGCTAAAGACACTTTACGGGTATGTTACCTACGATAATTTTTCTGCGTCCGCCACTGACATCAAAATCACTATCGTCACCATCCATAATTAAACAACAACTTAACAAACTATAAGTGCTAATTCGCTTGGTGGTATAATGACGTTTGTTTGACGGCGCAAATCAACGAAACAACTCATCACCATGGCAACCAGCTACTTTCCGGCCTAGGCCAGTAAAGACGTATTTTCCAGCCTAAAAATTGATCGGTAACAAGTGATTTTCTGGCCGGACGTAGAAAAATAATAATTTAGTTATTATGGATATTGTTTACTTTGCCCCGAAACGGCAGTAGTTATTCTAACAGTAATTGTGGACATGCATACACCTCGAGTGTAGTATTTTGGTTAATTTTTACTTCTACATCATAAATTATATCTATATATATATATAAAAATGAATGTATGTATGTTTGTATGGATGTTTGTCCTTTATGCATTCCTATACCATTCATCCGATCCTGACCAAATTTGGCACAGACAATCTATAGGACCATGGGAAGAAGATAGGCTATATAAGAATTCCCAAAAAAATCGTCCGGAAAAGATATTGATGAAAACGTGCCAAAATCTTACACGCAACATTTAAATCGGGTCGTCTGGAGCGAGAATTTCGTAAAAATTTGACAATTTGACAATTTGACGTAACGTTTAAACGCTCGAACCTTCTCCGATTCGACCTTTTCGCACATTTGTCGTACCGATTCGGAATCGTCTCGCTCTCCCCGACAAGTACGTACCAAGCAATCCTACTTTCGAGTTAATTTCAAATCACGAACGAGAAAAAGCGCAGGCGCGCGCACGCACTACATACTAACGAACTTCAAAAGACTTTTTCAAAGAGCGATTAAAAATACTCGGGGGCGTCTAAAAATCGCGCACTTTTTTGAAGAGTCGTGTAAAGTATCGAATTTTAATATGTGCACGCTCAGGACCTCGGAAAAAATCGCTTGCAAACGTTATTAATTAAAACGTGCAAAAATGTTCCTACTTGCATGATGAAAACGTCGTCGCGCGCACGCACTGTCAAACTTTGACAGAATAATAGAAGCGCTCAGACCATTCTGGACCATTCTCCAATTAAGCTTTATGTACATGTATCATACCAAATCGGAATCGTCACTGTCAACGGACCGTTGAGCTGATGACGTATGCATTACAAACATCGTTGCTATGATACGCTGTAAATGACAGGAAGACTATTATTTTACAGTTCGTCTATCTGTAAGTATATAAAAAATCAACGCATTTTCTATTTAATTATGCCTCCCAAACGAAGAGGGATTGGTCAATCTACACCTCAAGCAAAGAAAAAAAAGCACTACGAGCTTCAGAAGCAGATGAGCAACGGGAAGCAAGATTGGAAACGAATCGATTACGCAATGCTCAAGCCCGTTCATCTGAAATGGACGAGCAACGGGAAGCAAGATTGGAAACGAGTCGATTACGCAATGCTCAAGCCCGTTCATCTGAAATGGACGAGCAACGGGAAGCAAGATTCGAAATGAATCGATTACGCAATGCCTAAGCCCGTTCATCTAAAACGGACGAGCAACGGGAAGCAAGATTGGAAACGAATCGATTAAGCAATGCTCAGGCCTGTTCATCTGAAATAAACGAGCAACGGGAAGCAAGATTCGAAACGAATCGATTACGCAATGCTCAAGCCCGTTCATCTGAAATAGACGAGCAACGGGAAGCAAGATTGGAAACCGTTCGCGTAAGAATTGCTCAAGCCCGTTTATCTGAAATGGACGTGCAACGGGAAGCAAGATTGGAAACGAATCGATTACGCAATGCTCAAGCCCGTTCTATTGAAATGGACTAGCAACGGGAAGCAAGATTGGAAACGAATCGATTACGCAATGCTCAAGCCCGTTCTATTGAAATGGACGAGCAACGGGAAGCAAGATTGGAAACCGTTCGCGTAAGAACTGCTCAAGCCCGTTTATCTGAAATGGACGAGCAACGGGAAGCAAGATTGGAAACGAATCGATTACGCAATGCTCAAGCCCGTTCATCTGAAATAGACGAGCAACGGGAAGCAAGATTGGAAACGAATCGATTACGCAATGCTCAAGCCCGTTCATCTGAAATAGACGAGCAACGGGAAGCAAGATTGGAAACCGTTCGCGTAAGAACTGCTCAAGCCCGTTTATCTGAAATGGACGAGCAACGGGAAGCAAGATTGGAAACGAATCGATTACGCAATGCTCAAGCCCGTTCATCTGAAATAGACGAGCAACGGGAAGCAAGATTGGAAACGAATCGATTACGCAATGCTCAAGCCCGTTCATCTGAAATAGACGAGCAACGGGAAGCAAGATTGGAAACGAATCGATTACGCAGTGCTCAAGCCCGTTCTATTGAAATGGACTAGCAACGGGAAGCAAGATTGGAAACGAATCGATTACGCAATGCTCAAGCCCGTTCTATTGAAATGGACTAGCTACGGGAAGCAAGATTGGAAACGAATCGATTACGCAATGCTCAAGCCCGTTCTATTGAAATGGACTAGCAACGGGAAGCAAGATTGGAAACGAATCGACTACGCAATCCTCTCACTAGAACAATAATTTGTTTTACATTAAATTTTGAGCGTTTTATATCTCAGGAACGAAGTCAATTATGGACAAACGAAAGATAATTTTTTGCGCAAGAGAAAAATACGCGCAAGGCGGTGTCTAGCGGTGAAGGAAGCAGTGTTGTAAATAAAAATTTGAGCCAATCGATTGTCCAACGACACGCTTAGTAATAATCGATATATCTAGGGAACATAGAGACATGTAACGTGCAACAAACGAAAGGTAATTTATTGCGCGAAGAGAACTTTACGCGCAAAGAGAATTCTACGCGCAAGCCGGGTTATAAATAATCATTCAAAAAGCGATATAAATGAACCAAGTAAAATGAGCTTAAATTAACGAAAATACGGATTTGTACATGAATAAATGTCAGAAACGTCAAATTAAACAATTCCTGTCTAATTTACTTCATTGTACCCAATCTAAACACATTTTTTAAACTTAAGCTGATGAAAAATAAAACAATGTTTTGACCATTAGCGATTAAAAACCGACCACCAATTTCTTTAAAACGCAAAATTATTTAACGAATCAGAATAAAATGAAAATGGTGTAGCATGTTTTAAAACAGTTTTTCGTTACTAAAGTTAAGGCAAATGTGCCAGTAAAAATTTAGCGTTTAAAATATATAAGCATCGTTTATGGCATGAAAATAATTAATGGGCAGTTATATCTCACCACATGTAGGTTGAAATCCGGCTGGAACTGCAGTAGGCTTACCTGGAAAAAATAACAAAAATTAGAGATCGGTACAATTCTGTTAAAAAAAAATGGCGCTGGAATAATGCTTCTTTCCAATTGTTTATAAAGGTTGACATTAATCGCATTTAAAACACCTATCGTAAGCTGATAAGAAACACTATTAAATCAACAAAGCCCAGATCTGCACATCTGAAATTGAAACATTCGATTTCTAAAAGCTTCTTCAAGTATAGTTCAAGAAAGCTCACAATTATTATAAGAAAATATAAGCTGGGCAATGTTCATGTTAGTGCTAATCAAAGTTTGTAATCTTGTTATAGTTTTAAAACCATTAAATCAATTAATTACGATAGTCAAATTTAGCTCAGTAAAAATGATCCACGACAAAGTACATCTCTCGGATTATATCTAGGACAACGCGTGTCTTGATACTAAGGAAGGAATAGATAATTAATTTTCACCCCAAATTTCGATAGCGCCTGAACTCCATCCTTTCAAGTGGTGTAAGTCAGTTTACGTTTCCTATTATGAACACAGAAGCTCAAAACCATATTTCGATATTGAGAAGTCGTTTTAAAATTGAACAACTAACTAAGCAAAAGAAGAGTAGAATTCTACAGTTTTATTACAGGAGATTAATCAAAAAACAAAGAAATGAAATTTAAAAAAAAACTTGGGGTTCTTAAAAACAAATACGGTTATTGCTTAAAAAATATTTGCTAGAAAATTTAAAATCAAAATATTCTCATAGATTTCGAACAAATATGATGATCATTTAAGGGCAAGTAGTTTAATAAAAAATATTTAAGGGTTTTAAATGAGTTAAATAAAATTATATCTTCGTTATTGTTAAATGTCAAAAATTGTAGGGAAAAGATTAAATTATAACTTTCACATTTTTTCTTTCAATTGTTACAAAATTACCGCCGTCTACCTTCATAGCCTACTTAAAATATTACGTACGTATGTGGAACCGTCCTCAAAAACCTAATTTATGCCCTTACCATTGCGAAATAACAAACGTCAAAATAAGCAACTGTACTTTAACTTAAAAAATGTAAAACTATTAAGTTTGATACGTCCTTAAAAACAAATATACAAACCATATTATAATAAGATCAAAAGATTACAGCTTAGAGATCTCAAATGGGATACTGAACAATCAATTTGGTTTTTTATTCACTGCGTTGCTTCACAAATGTCTCTTGGGATTTTAGACGATAAATGAGCAATAAGATTACTCCATAAAAAGGCCAATAGTTTGCAGGACAACAATTTTTTTCTCAATTATTGAGAAAAAAATTGTATAGCACGAAAACACTTTGGATATATTATAAAGTATTATAAAGGTTATTACAAAAAACTAGGATTGGCCTGATTTAAATCAGCTAATTTCTTAAAATAAAAATCATAAATTAAATCAAAGCTTTTTTTTCACGATTTAACGTCACACGTCACATATTAATTAAATGCACGTTTTACTTCCACCCGCTTAAACAACCGCTAGTAAAATACGCCGGAAATATTGTCTATTTGCTTCCTATAGATTGGGGAGAAATAAAGTCTTTACAGGAATTTTTTGTTAGGGACGCATTCCCGTAGATTTGTTTTGTAAATTTTGAAAATAATTTTTAATTTTAGGGTCAAAAGATCAAGAGCCTCATTCAAAAAGTCTGCAACAATTGGAAAAGTTTTTTATTATCGATTTCTCAGAAAATTTAATTCTTGATAAAAGTTGGTGCATGACCTAAAACTAATTTTAGAGATGAAAAAAAAAATATGATACTAGATTTTAACGATTTTAAAAATATTCGCAAAAGTAAAGTGCCCCTATCTTAAGACTTAGAAAAAAAATGCGTGGGAAAAATTGTTTAGAAAACAAAAATATGACAATACGAAATTTGACGTTAAAATTTAATTTTTGATTTTTACAGTATTGTCAACATTCAAAAAGTTTGCAACTAATGGAGTTATCGATTTCTCGGAGAAGTTTATTCTTGATAAAAGTTGGTGCATGGTATATAAAGCTAATTTTAAGTTTAAAAAAAGCTCCATAAAAATTCATACGACACTAGCTTTTAGTGATTTAAGAAATATTCGCAAGATTAAAGTGCCCTTATTTAAAAAAAAAAAACAACGGAAAATGCTATTTTATATTGAGTAATATTTTTAAATTCTAAACGTTTTTTAAACTTTTTTAAAATTCTTACAATGGGCACTTTTTGGATGTTAAAGTTATTTCAAAAATTAAAATTAAAATTTCAACGTCATATTTCACCTTTGATAGTATTTTTGAATTCTAAACAACCTTTCCCTATGAACTTTTCTTTGTAACTCTTAAAATAAGGCCCCTTTACTTTGTGAATATATCTGAAATCGCTAAAATCTGGTATTGTATACATTTTTGTGAATTTTTTTATTTATTATTTATTTAGTCATGAGTCCTTCTACTGTTAGGTGTAGGACTGTTGAGTTGTGTTGTGCTGACTTTTTTCCATGTTTTTCTGTTTTGTGCTAGCCTTTTTATGTCTTTCCATTTGATGTTTCTATCCGCTGCTGCTTTTTTAACTTCGTCGTGCCAGGTTTTTCTTGGTCTACCTCTTTTGTTTTTTCCCTGTGTTCTTGCTTCATATGCTCTTCTGGTTAACCTTTCTTCTTTCATCCTATAAATGTGACCCAACCATCCCAGCTGCCTTTCCTGTATTTTTGTTTCAACTGATTTTATCTTTAATTGTTCTCTATATGTTTCGTTTCTGATTCTGTCTTTTTTTGTTTTTCCTTGGATTTTTCTTAGAAATCTCATTTCAGCTGCATTCACTCGGCTACTATTTTTATTTGTGAGTGTCCACGTTTCACTTCCGTATAAAAGTGCCGGAGTTACTACCTTTTTGACCACTTCTACTTTTGTTGTTTTTGGGACTTCTCTATTTCCAAAAAATGTTGTCCTTAAACTGTTTAATATTCTTCCCACATTTCCTGTCCTTTCGCTTATTTCCTTGTCCATTCCTCCATTTTTCTCTATGATCACTCCTAAATATTTAAAGCTTTCTACCTGTTCTAACCTAAGCCCATTTAAAGTGATGCTATGCCCTTTGTTTTCTGTTGTAACCATCATAGTTCTAGTTTTTTCGGTATTTATTTTCATATTAATTTTTTCCTATTCCAGGTTTAGAGTTTCTAAATTATGTTGCAGGTTTTTTTCTGTTTCCGCGACTAAGACCATGTTGTCTGCGAACATTAGCTCTGTTATGTTAATTTTTTCCATTTTCCAGTTGCCTAGGTGAAACGGTCTCATTTTTTGTTTTACTTCTTTAATTACCCCATCTATGACTACTGAGAATAATAATGGGCTGAGCACGCATCCTTGTTTTAAGCCCTCTTTTGTTTCAAACTCTTCCGATTCTTCATTTTGCGTTCTTACAATATTTACTGTTTTTTCGTACATCGCTTTTATTATGTCGATTGTTTCTATTTCTATTCCCTTCTTTCTTAGGCCCCTCCATACGTCTTTTCTTTTGATTTTATCGAATGCTTTTTCCAAGTCTATAAAACATAAATGTATTTCCTTGTTTTTTGTTAAGCTCTTTTCTATTATTTGTCTTAATATAAAGACTGGGTCTTGGGTACTCCTTCCTCTTCTGAAACCATATTGGGATTCTTCTAGAGTGCTTTCTATTTTTTCTTTTAGTCTGCCTTCCATTACTCTTGCCAGTATTTTCCCTGGTACACTCATTAATGTTATTCCTCTATAATTAGAACACTCCCTTTTGTCCCCTTTCTTATATAATGGTAAGATTATTCCAATGTTTCAATCCCTTGGTACTTTCCTTGATTTTATTACTTCGTTCAATAGAGCCCTTAGTGCTTCTTTCCCTAATTCTTCCATGTATTTAATCATTTCTGGTATAATCCCGTCTTTACCTGCGGCTTTTCCGATCTTTAATTTTGCTATTGATTTTTCTACTTCTTCCATTGAAATCTTCGATATCTCCAGATATCCTCCGTTGCTTCTTAAATTTGTTATTTCGTATGTGTTGTATTTTTCATCCGTCTCCGCTAGCTCTTTAAAGTATTGTGTCCATCTTTCCATTATTTCTTCCTCATCCGTAATAATGATCCCATTTTTTCCTTTTATGTTTTTCATTCCATTCCATGAATTTTTTATAATCTTTTAATTAAATAGTTTGTCATCCGGCAACTTTTATCAGGAATAAAAGTGTCTGAGAAATTTTTAGTAAAAAACTTTTTTATTTGTTGATACTTTTTGAACGACGCTGTATAGAAAATAATATAATGCAGGGTGAATTATTTTTTTCTTCCTATGTTATATTTGCAATCTGCTTTCCATGAAGCAATAGGCACATTTGTTGACAATCTAGACGGTGAATAATGAATAAATTAGTTGTAAAAAAGGAAAATATTCAAGTTTCTTTAAAAAAATCAAATAAACCAAAAATTCGTGATATTTTTGATTTTTTAAAGTTAAATCAATGTCTTTTGATTTTTTTAATAAAAATCAAATGTTGCCTAACCCTGCAAAAAAAAACTATCGCACAAGTGAATATATACATTATACAAACAGCGTGTCCTAGTAGAAATATTTAAATGTTTAAAAGAATTACACAGATTATCCGTAGTTTTTATTAAAGTAAATTCTTTGGGTAAGGTCTAATCGGTAACGTAATTCAAAAAGCAAGGACCAATTTTGGCAGACAAGTGATTTAAACCGCGTTGGGTAATTGTGATTTACACCACCAGAAGTTTTTTTTATGGATTTCTGATGCATTATATATCGTCAAAGTTGTAAGTGCTCTTGAAGTTGAAAAAGTTTTTAAAAAACATTGAAGTGTTCAGGAAAATAGGTTTTGTGTTAAAAACAATATGCAATAAAACCGATATTTCAGGACACTTTAGACCTGCACAGCCGCCCTGTCACAAAGTTAAAAATCAATCATGATTTTCGCAGTAATGCACAATAAACTTAAAAGTTGCTTGTCGCTAAACACGACCCCAAACAAATTACGCATTGCGGTGCAAAGTCTTGGCAGACAGTTTGGCAACATGTAGAAACGTTTTTTGTTTAGTTCCATTACGATTTATGAAAAAGTTTGCTAGAAACTTGAAGGCGTGCAAACAGCAACTTGATGAAAATACTCAATTAGCCTAATTTCATCTGCGTCAATTGACATTGGGATCGATAATGTCAAGGAATGCAAATAAAGCGTAGTTACCATTTCAAACAAAGGAAGGTAGGTTAGTGTTTGTGTTATTTCAAAACAGCTCTATGCACTAAGACACGCTAATAATGTTCGTTGATTGATGGCACACAACTTAGGTTTGTAATTAACAGTAAAAGCTTTATGTGTTTCACAAAATGAATTGTTGTAAACAGTTTTTAAAACTTTTAAACGCAAAGAACAGGGATGGACTCGCAAAGCTGACGATTGCTGGGCAAATGTCGACAAAAATATTTACATTTATTTAGGATTTTGTATTTTAAAGTACCTATTTATGATGAACAGGGGTACACATAAATGGCGTGTCCGGAACAATCTTCGCCCACAATTCTTCGCCCACAATTCTTCGCCCACACAATTCTTCGCCGCCACAATTCTTCGCTGGCACAATTTTTTGCCGCATACAAGCATATCACAAATTTTGTTTGTTAATGTGATTGTTTTTATTTATAACGTAATTTTTACAGATTAATTTACAGTAGGTATGTTAAGTCAGGTCAGGTTAGGTTAATTTAATTTTTATTCGTTCTATAATAACATAAACAAGATTAAAAATCACAACACACGCTATTTATGTAGCAATTTTTAAACATAATATTAAAAGAAGAAGTATTAATATACAAGAAATAACTTTAGGCTAATGTGAAATAATCTGTAAAAATTATGTTATAAATAAAAACAATCACATTTACAAATAAAATTAGTGATATGCTTGTATGCGGCAAAAAATTGTAGCAGCGAAGAATTGTGGCGGCGAAGAATTGTGTGGGCGAAGAATTGTGGGCAAAGAATTGTGGAGGCAAAGAATTGTGGCGGCGAAGAATTGTATAGGCGAAGAAATGTCGGCGAAGAATTGTGGAGGCGAAGAATTGTGGCGGCGAAGAATTGTATAGGCGAAGAAATGTCGGCGAAGAATTGTGGAGGCGAAGAATTGTGGGAGGAGAATTGTGGGCGAAGAACTGTGCGAGAAGAATGTTCCTAGACCCCATAAATTGTAATAAATCTATTATGTCCTCATATTTTACTGATGTAGTTAGCCTAGTTTTTTGGACTTGCACCCTTTTCAAAATAAACGTGTTTTTAATACTGCTAATCATCTAAACTTTCATTACCGAAATATTAGGGATTTTGAATGTAGATTGTTTACAGATTATAAGATCGTATTAAGTTCTATTGTTATCATCAATTCTTTTTTTTTGTAAGCAACTTGTCCCACTTTTAAAATAAATGGCTCATATTGAAAAACAAGCTGTCGTAAAGAAAATGTTAAGTTAAGTTAAGTGTCCAATCATTCAAAATAAAACCTACGTTTCGGTTCAAAAATTATCGTCGCCATGATAACGAAACCATTTTTGCAGATAAATTACAATACTAAATTATCTTCAGTTGCATGATGATAAAGGTTTTTGTAAACGTTAATTCCTTTTAAGAGGAAGTAGTAAAATAAAAAGCAAGCTGACATATTTTCAATAAAAAGTTTTTTAATTATATCAAAATTAGCTATGGTTTCCTTTCAAAAACTTTGTAATTTATCTCATATTCTGAATAATATTTAATTTCTTAGTTTGTATGAGAATCGACAATGTTTTCTTTGGCAAGTGTTTTTTTATTAACAATGGCAAGGAAGCTTTTGTACTATGAAATTTCTGATTTGAGTTTTATCCTCTGTATTAACCCTAGGAGGTTCAACCAGGTCTGTGCAGACCTTTTGTTTGTAAACGTGTGTATAACTTTTTTGTTTTGCGTGTTAGAGACGAAGCCGTCCATGACTTCCTAGAAGCGGCTGTGCCGAACACAATGAGCACAAAATCAGACCGCTTATGTGTTTGTGTTCGGTTTTATTCGTGTTTACAAATGAAATGGTTCAAACGGCACAACCAGGTCTGTGCAGACCTATGAATGGTATGAATGGTGGGGCAGGCAATTGAAACCGGTTTTGACTTGAATGTGTGTAAAACGTGTATGTAGAACGTGCTCATGAAGAACTTGGAGCGTCTATATGTCCCGGGTGCCCAGATAACTATTGATGAGCAATTGTTCCTGTACCGAGGCCGCACGCGCTTCACCCAGTATATACCGTCGAAACATATTTACACACACTTTTAGGACACCTGCCTATGCATTCCCATACAAATCCCATATAGGTCTGCGCAGACCTAGTTGTACCAGTTAGCGCCAAAAAATCCCTGAACCTCCTAGGGTTAAGCAAGCTATGTGTTGTTTTCAAAAAATAAAAAAATTACTAAATAAAATTTTAGGTGACTTTTTTTACGTTTGCGTTTAGGCAACAATATTTCGCGATTGTTGTACAGGGTGGTCCAAATTCGATGGGATTGCATGGGTATCTCGGTTAATATTTAAGATAGACAAACGGTTAAATTACCAAAAATGTGCAGTTTTTTGAGACAAACTCAGAACCGTTTTCAAAAATATTCTATCATTTCCGGTTTTCGAGTTATTGAATAAAATGTGTTTTTTTGTCATATTAATAATGTGTCATATCTCCGTTATTGTTGTAAATATCGAAAATATTTAAAAAGATTATTTTTAGATATTTTTATGTTTAATTTGATTATACTAAAAAAACAATTTTACACTTGCCGTTAAAAAGTTATGACAAAACTTACCTTTTTTTAAATTGGAGCGATAGTTGACTATGACCTATTTAAATTCCTTATTTTTTGCTTATTCCAAATATATAAGGTACCCCTATATTATACTCATTTGATAGAGCAAATTTATCCTTTTTTAATGATGCAAAACTTTAGTACCCTTACTTAAGCAACTTTTTGAGAAAAACGCAAAAATTATTTTAATTGATTACAATTTTATTTCTAACAAAAACATCATAAGAACTAAATATTTTTGACGAAATCTACAATAAGTATTCAAACTGTGAACTATTTACAGCTTGGCAATGATAAACTCGGTTTTTAAACTAGTTTATAACATTCCCAACTATTTCAGGTGGAATTTCTCTAATACGATCTTTTAAATTTTCGGTATTCCCCGGCCTCTTAGCATTAACTCAATTTTTAAGGTGACCCCATCATTTTTGGTGAAAAAAATTCTTTATCAATAGAGTCGATACAAAAATATACAATTTTCAACTCGAAATATTTACTTGGTGAAAACACCCGAAGCTATTTCAATTAGTTCCCGATATTGTAATTACATCTGAAATAAACTTTCCCATTGCTACAAAGTACTGAAGTTTATATGCAGGCTGCCACACCTGTACACGTACAATCTAGTAATAGCAAATGTGCATGCACATCTTGTTTGTTGAGCGATAAAACAGCAGTAATTTGATGAATACATATCCACTTAACGAATGTTATCAGCACCGGCGCAAAGTTTTCGTCAAAATTGAATTAAGGGAGGGCCGGGCTTTATAACCGATAAAATTATTATTCATTACCAACAATTATAGGCCCTTAAATATTGTACCCAAATCCCACACTAGATTATGGGACATGAGTCTGAATTAACTAACTTTGCTATGTCCAAATCACTTAGCACCACGGCAATTTAAGGTTGAGTGTGAGAAACTCATAAAATATATGTACAAAAACTGGAAAATTGTTAAAATAAGCAATTTTAATAAAACAATTTGAATTTTTAAGATTAGCTATTAATATTGCAGACAACTTAAACAAACGTTAACAGTTTATACATTTCCAAAAATCATATACATTACGACCTCTGTTGGGTTTATTTTCTACTTGTTTTAAATTAATTAGGAACAAATAAGTTTAGAGTAGGTTAAAAGTAAATTTTCCAAAAATATAGCGGTGTTTCAATCTTCTAGTCAAAGCTAAATGGGCCGCTTAATCGGTTTTCATTCAATTTAATTATGGCAGTAGTTTGGACAAAGCAATAGTTTTTCTTTTTTACTATTACTGTAATAGCTGGTGTATGGCTAATATGGCTATGTACAGGGCCGGCCTTCTCTATAAAGGGGCCCGGGCGCAATAAACTTTTTGGGGCCCTAAAATATTTTTTTGTGAGTAAAAATACCGAGATTTAAAATAAACGTATATTGCGTAATATGTCTTTATTTAAATATGCGATTTTGTTTTTGCTATTTTAATAATAACTTCAGAACAATTACAATTTTTGGCAATTTCCTTTTCGATGTTTTAGCGTACTTCACACATACTTGACCGAAGATAATTCTTTATTAATTTTCATTTCCTAAAAAAACGCTCTGCACTTGCTATAGTAACTGGTAGGTAACGTTAAGAGTTTTTTTAATACGGTAGCACATTTGGTAATAATTCATTATAATTATTATTAAATATGTATTGCAAAATGTTTTGCACGTTATTTACATCTTTTTGGTCCAAGATAAATTCTTACAACAAATCAATTTCTTGGATTAGGTCTTCATTTACATCTTTACCATAAAGTTTTACATAATCCCTTAAACGGTTTTCTAGGTAATTTTTTCCCAATGTTTTCATATTAGTAATTAATTTAAAATTAGTTATAATACTGGGTATATTTTTAAATTTTCCATTTATTTTTACAATGACAGTATCAATCACAACATTAAAAAAGTAACATCTTAATTCCTATACTGGGTCTTGTAAGACTTAATCTTCTGTTAGTTTGGTAAAAAGCCTTTTTCTTTTTCGAATTCTTTTTTAAGGGAAATCTGAAATATTCAACTTTTGTGCTATAATTTTTGCGTCGTCTAAAATTGTGTTAAATTTTTATCTGAAATTTTGGATTTCATTTTTAATTTTATTCACTAAATTAAAAGCACAGTCAAGAACAATTGTTTTTGCTTGAAATAGTTTGTTGATACTATTAATTTTTGACAATATTTTAAACTATACGCATAAGTATAAAATATATGGCATTATGTCAGTGGTTTCCAACCTGTGGGGCGCGCCCCCCTAGGGGGCGCGAGGCTATTGCAAGGGGGGCACGCAGCTGTTACAAAATATCATTTTTGAATACAAACAAACAAAAACTCTATTTTTACAAAATATGGTATATTGTTTTCTAGCCCATTAAATAATTATTATGAAATTAGATTGTTACGAAAAGTGAGGGGGGCGCAATTTTTTTTTTATGAAAAAGGGGGACGGAGGTACAAAAAGGTTGGAAACCACTGCATTATGTAATGAATCTAATAGACTTTTATCATCAGATATTGATGTGTTATCGTTACTTGCACTAATAATTTTTTTTAAAGCATGACAAATTTTTTCAAATTGTGTAGATATACACTGCCTTGACTGCGTCTATTTTGGCTTCCAAACGAGTAACACAATGGTTAAAGCGGAATATTTAAATGCTTTTGTATAATTTCCGACGTTTTTTAGATGCAGAAAATATTTTTTTTCACATTAAATACAGTTGAAAAAATTAATTAGGTACACATAATAAGTAATAAAATTTTAATTTCAGCGTTTAGTTTATGATCGTTTTGGGCCCCCCTCAATTGTGGGACCCGGGTGCATTGCACCCACCGCTCCCCCTAGAAGGCCGGCCTTGGCTATGTATGCATACAAAATCATTAAAAACTTTAAAATAAAGAAAAAATACTTTTTAACAACTACAAGTAACGAAAAACATCTTGGAATATTGAAAAACACCACATAAATAAATAAAAACACGTTCAATGAATGTAATCAACTTTCATTAGTCTTAAATAATTGGGTATAAACAGAATGATTTTTCCAATTTCAAGGCATAGTTTAATATTTCCTGCATTTTATGTGTAGTGCTTATTTATCATTATGTGTCATGAAACTTAAGTGTATTACTGGTAATGTGATTAAACAAGAATAATTATGCAAAGTACGTACACACAGATTGTTGTGACACTTTACATATAGCTTCGAATACAGTAAAAGAATATGTTTTATTAATTTCAGTTCAATATATTCAGTATTTAAAAAGGTATTTCCGTTATGTGCTGCGTAACCTTTGGGTATTACTAATATAAATATTACACAAGGAAAATTATGCAAGGTTTGTACGTAGTTTCTGTTAAATACGCATTAGAACAATAAAATTAATTAATATTAGTTCATTATCAGTAGTAATATAACAAGTGCATTGAAAATTATTGATAATTTTTGGTAGATATGCCCGAATGCAAGTTGAGCTGGAAAAAAACACGAGTGCACGAAAAGCACGAGTGATTTTTTCTGATTAAACTTGCATGAGTAAAGATTTGTCAAAAATTATAGATTATTTGCAATGCACGAGTTATATGTTGTCAGAAAAATTCTTTCACCTAACCTACCTGTCAAATTAAATGTATTTTATGTCAGAGTGGTGCGTCAGGGGTGTGGTTTAATCTATATTAATAAAGTAACGCTTCTGTTCGCCGAAATTCGTCAAACAATTATCAACACCAAATTATTTAATTCCCTCTCCAAATTTATATTTTCGGCCAATCACAAACTAATATTTCTTAGAAACGACCAATAAACGCATGAAAATCTGTTTATTGCGAAAAGGATATCAACAGTGTATGATTATTGCACGTTTCTAAGAAATCTGAGTTTGTTATTGGTCAAAAACGCAAATTTGCAGGAGGATCAACATCTGACAGAGGAATATAAAATTATTAGGTACCGTGTAATTATGCTCCTATTGGTAGTCTCTAGAAGATTTAAGATTAGTGATTGGTTGAAAACGCAAATTTGACAGGTGGAGGAAATTTTCATTAGTAATTTAGAAGCTATTGTCGTTGTCCTGAACTTTAAAGTCCTTACAGGTTATGTTATTGTTTAAGGATAATTGTGTAACAAACGTACCGAAAATTCATGTAATATTGTTTCTACAGATTCGGATATGTTAGAAAAACTTTATAATAGGCGAAATGAACAGTTAATTTAAACTTTCTGGTTTATTTCAAGATAACTTTCTATACAATTCTGTACGACAGTTGTGCAGGTATTTGAATGAAAACGACCTATGTTTTCTACATGTAATAGATTATTTAAAATCCTAAGAGATTTAACGACCTGATATGTTACAGCACGTCTGGTGTAGAATAGTACGACGGGGCGTACACCATATCGTTCCAAGTTTGCCAAGAAATGTCGATTATAAAGTTAACGCGTAGCGTTTACTTTAAAACTTGATACAAACTTCTTTTTTCAAAGTCGTTTAGGAAATTGGTTCAGTAGTATAATACGGAGATGTGGGAGAACAATGCCAAAGCGAACACACAATATTATCTGGAAAAGTGTAGACTTAAAGAAAAATAAAAGACCAACCTAAGAAAAGCTTTAAGAGCTATTTAAAGAAATCTTTTTAGTTAAAAGGATTATTATTATTTAAAGCTTTTAAATTACTTATGGCTAAAGTGGGTGCAAAATTAGATTAGACATAATAACATTATTCTTTAAAAATAACTTTAAAAGGATCTGTTGTTACCTGATATTTTATAATCTACAGTGTAGATTATAAAACATCAGGTAGATTTTACAAAATAGTCTGAAAAGCTGGTAAATTTTTTGATGTTCCTTTGATTAAAAGATTCATTAGATTTTGGGTTTGAACAGCTTTTTGGATCAATCTGACAATGAATAACATTCTAAATGAATTTAATTTTAATATATTACTCATATTTACATTAAACAAATTTGGATTTTTGATGCAGGATTTTAGTGTATGTTTTTCTAAATTATACATTTTTTGTAGAACTTATAGCGTGATAAAGTATACTCACTTAATAAAATATTTAAACTATGTACCAATCTCCCACTTAGTTCAAATAAAAAAGCATATTAAATAAACGAACTACAAGTAAACTAAGATATTTTATATTCCCTGTGAGGTAATCAAACAAACAATTTTTTTATTATGCAGTTGTTCTGGGTAACGGAGTTTCGTGTTGACGTTGATAATTTTTGACCGCAATAATGAGCATTAGAGTGACCGTTTTGTAAAGCAGACTTTTATACGATTGTTGGAGCTGCAATTGAATTTGTGGTTAGAATCTGCTAATTTTGCATCCGTATTCGGGTCGCGTTCCGTCAACGTGAGTAAACACGCAATACGTTTTGAAGTTAAAACAGATTTCCAAAAACGAAACCAAAAATTTAAAAACCGTATTGAAACCTATTCACAGTGACACATTTTAGTTTTTCAAACAAGCAAATTATTATACAGTATGTACAAAAAGTAACGTAACGCATCAATATCTTGTCTTCTGACAACATTACAAGAAAAAAGTTTAATACAAAAATTGTTTGTGGTCATATACTACATAATCATAAATTATTTTTAACTATACAGTGTTTTGTTTTTGCGCACCGATTCGTCTCTGTTTTTTTTTTATGATTTTTAAATATAAAATAGAATTCTCGTTTAAAAACATATGGGTTTTATGTAACTAAATTAAGTCGTTTTTGAGTTACATTTTTAAGTTTTTATAAAAATATTGACAGAAACAGGAGTTTTAAAAAAATAATCATATTTCACAACTTGGCTATTTCAGAACGAATTCCTTTGAAACCCTAGTTGAAAATAGTATCATAATGGTTGTTGACTAGTAAAAGTTTTAAAATAATACACAGAGTGTTCCTTATGCCCGGTCAATTCAATCAAATTTCAAACACGAATAAATAACTTTTTTTTTAATGAAACACAATAAATATTTTTTGAGCACATGCACACAATTGTTTTACTTCCGGTTTCGCCGGAAATAACCCCAACTCTGTTATTTTAAATGGAACACCCTATATATTTTTACATTTTTGGAAAGAAGAAGCGATTTTGGATACAACTGCACTATTTTACAGAAAGTCAATTTTTTTAAATGGAACTATGGTGGTACAAGCGGTTTCATGTCCAAATTTCGGCATTTGCGCACCGTTCGTTACCTTTTCTCGGGATATAGATAGCTCTAAGTATATTCGCTCAGCTTCTACACAGTTTTTATGGTAAAGAATGTAGCATCTCAACATGTCAAATGTTTCGCTATTTTTAAATGTACCTAGCCATTATTATAACAATTACTACAAACACTATCGAATTACACAACAATAATATAAAATTCTAATAAATAATACCGCAGACAGATAGTAACTGTCATTTAACATTTAGAATTTAATTAGTTATGTTTTGTTTTTATTTTCATAGACACCTTGATGGGTAAAATACGATTTTTCTTCATTTTGTGATTTATTTATGAAAATAAATATAGCAAGTAATATCTCATTTAAACCAAAAAAAAAGCACATTTAACTTTTCCATAGCCAACTTCGCGGCCCTTAAGAAGAAATGAAATTAGGAGTAATATCTCGAAAATCGTAGGTATTAAAAAAAATCTAATATAACAGTTCCATTCTCCATTAAAAAGTACCTTCAGAAGGTGCAAATGAAATTGATTTAATGATTAAGACAAAAAAGTTATTAGAGAAAAAAGAAATTCGACATTTTCATATTTTTTGTTATAACATCTGAAGTACGAGGAATTGTGTACTTCTAAAAATTGATTGCCACTCTTCTCATACTAAGGAATAATTCACCTAGTTTAAATAAACCTGTATCTCTTATAATAAGCGAGATCCCCATGCTGGAAATGTAATCTGGAACATCCTGTATACCGTAAATCTGGAGTACTTGTTTATAATACGCACCAAAACCTTAAAACTATTGTGTTATGAAACATTGGTTTAGAAACTGAAAAAATAATAACAATAAAATAAAACGCCTTCAATTTCGCTATATTTTCACAATTAAATTTGACAGAAACTCGATAGATGCAGTTTATTTTCGATATCAAAAATTATGTCTTTTTGTACTTGCCTATCATATGCAAACTTTTGCAAAAATTGTGCTTAATATAAGGGAGATGTTTGGTAGTCCCATGAAATGAAAATAATATTATTGACAAGTTAGCTTATTCATTCATATCTTTGTGGTAATAATATATAATGACAACAAATACTAACTCGTGTTCTTTTTTAAATAACAATACGTGTTAGGCGTTCTGTTATAGGAGATTGTATAAATAAACGTGAAAATATACATTTTGATAGGGCAATTATCGTTAATATATAATAGTATGTTATACTCCGTTGATTTAGAAAGATTAGCGTTCTGTCGTCGCGATATTTAGTTAAAATATTACTGTTACCGGTGTTCATGTTGAGGTAAGTCATTTTGAACACGACAATACATCAGAACACAAGTCTTAGTTATTAAAACATCATATATTAATTATTATTTAAGATATCTTTTAAATTCACGCGTTTTGTAATATACTTTTTAAGACTAATTTCAAAAATGTACAGGGTAAATCAAATTCGAATGTTTTTATTGTAACAATCGGATAGGTAGGTCTAAAATGTACATTTTTACTAACTTAAACTTTTTTGATAGGAACCATCGTTTTGGAGAAAAACTTGATATTATTCAAATATAACTTTGAGATTTATTGAAAGTATTTAACAAAAACTAGTTTACTGTGAATTAAGAAACAAAACAATTGTAGTCAGATGTCATATTTTCGTTTATTGTAACAATCATTTTCCGTTTTTAGTTATTTTTATGTTTTTCTGTTTTATTTGTATAAAACATGATTTTGATTAATACTTTCAATAAATCAGAGTTATATTTTAATAATATCGAGTTTTTCCCCAAAACGATGGTTTATATCAAAACTTTTTAAGTCACTAAAAATGTAAATTTTAGACCTACCTCACCGACTGTTGCAATAAAAAATTGAAATTACGATCGACAAAAAAAATACCTGAGGTTATTTCTCTGCTATTATCGATTGTAGCGCCCCCTATTGTGGGATTTCACTCAAACGTATGCATAAGAATACGCTTACCTATTGTAGAATACGTGCCAAATATAATAATGTTATAGGTCAAAGCGTTCTTGATTTATTAATAAAACAACAATTTTTCATCTCCTCTTCATGGGGCTGTAACTTAGCAACGATGCAACTTTCTATAAGGCATGATGGGCTAAATCGTCTTATTCTTCAATCTAGATCACCAGTAGAAATTATGCTACATCGTTCAGAAACACCCTGTATATGTATCTTTAAAAATCTACAAAAATGTTTATTTTGATTAAGTCATGGCTTACTATAGGTTTCATTCTCACATATTAAGATCTATATAAAAATTGGAATTCTACTTTAAACTTAATATCAAAAACCTTATTAGATACTTGGCAAAATTTAAATAAATAAAAAAGTTATGTTTAATTTGTAACATCATAAAGTTTCACTTTTTATTTGTAGTTAATCGTCGCAAACCTCTACTTTAAATCGAATATCCCAGGCGTATTATTTTTAAATAAGTACAAATTTAAATATTATTATTCTAATTATTATAGCAATCAATGTTCCACGCAGCACTTCGAATCTAGACCACTCTGTATAGTAGAGTTGGCTCGCGACAGCATTCAATCCGGCCCACTGTATCAAACAAACTAAATGCATATTGAACGAGAAGTTATTTTCAGATATTTTAAAGTGCTGAAAAAATGCGGGGCTCGGCTAAAGATTTTTTATCATCCCCTACATTTGAATTAGTCCGGCCCAGGTCATCCTAACTAGTTTTCATACGGCCCTTGGCATGCAAAAAATTGCTCACTTCTGCACTTATTTGGAGTACATTTGAATAAATGAAAAATAGCCAGCCCAATTGTCTGCGATATGGTTCTAAACTATACAGGGTGTCCCAGATTACATTTCCAGCATGGGGATCTCGCTTATTATAAGAGATACAGGTTTGTTTAAATTAGATGAATTATTCCTTGGTATGAAAGGAGCCACAATCAATTTTTAAAAGTACAAAATTCGTCGTGCTTCAGATGTTATAGCAAAAAATATGAAAATGTCGAATTTCTTTTTTCTTTCATAACTTTTTTGTCTTAATCGTTAGAGCAATTTTATTTGTACTTTCTGAAGGTACTTTTTAATGGAGAATGTAACTGTCATTTTAGATTTTTTTTAACACCTACCATTTTCGAGATACTACCCCCAATTCCATTTTTTCTTATGGGCCGCGAAGTTGGCTATGGAATAGTTGAATGTGCTTTTTTTTACTCGTTTAAATGAGATATTACTTGCTATACCTATTTTTATAAACAAGTCACAAAATGAAAAAAATCGTATTTTACCTATGACTTATCAAGCTATCTATGAAAATAAAAACAAAAAACAACTAATTAAATGTCAAATGACAGTTACCATTTGTATGCGACATCATTTATTAGAATGTATAGTATTGTTGTGTAATTCGATAGTTTTTGTAGCAAATTTGTTTTCATATAATTATGGGCACATTTACAACTAATTAAAAAATTTTAATGTTAAAATGCTAAATTCTTTACAACAGAAACTGTGCAAAATAGATATTTGTAATTCTTTATGGATTTGTTTTGGATTTTTGGTTGGTTTTTCGAAGAAACCATATTCTTTTAAATTTATTTCCAATTTTCTGTAATTACACACTCTTCGTTGCCTTTTCTCAAGATATAGCTCAAGTATATTCGCTCAGCTTCCACAGTTTTTATGGTAAAGAATGTAGCATCTCAACATGTCAAATTTTTCGCTATTTTTAAATGTAGCCATCATTATAACAATAATTACTACAAAGACTATCGAATTACACAACAATAATATGAAATTCTAATAAATGATACCGCAGACAAATGGCAACTGTCATTTGACATTTAATTAGTTGTTTTTTGTTTTTATTTACATAGATAGCTTGATAAGTCATAGGTAAAATACGATTTTTTTCATTTTGTGACTTGTTTATAAAAATAGGTATAGCAAGTAATATCTCATTTAAACGAGTAAAAAAAAGCACATTCAACTATTCCATAGCCAACTTCGCGGCCCATAAGAAAAAATGGAATTGGGGGTAATATCTCGAAAATGGTAGGTGTTAAAAAAAATCTAAAATGACATTTACATTCTCCATTAAAAAGTACCTTCAGAAAGTACAAATAAAATTGCTCTAACGATTAAGACAAAAAAGTTATGAGAGAAAAAAGAAATTCGACATTTTCATACTTTTTGCTATAACATCTGAAGCACGACGAATTTTGTACTTTTAAAAATTGATTGTGGCTCCTTTCATACCAAGGAATAATTCATATAATTTAAACAAACCTGTATCTCTTATAATAAGCGAGATCCCCATGCTGGAAATGTAATCTGGGACACCCTGTATAAACTATTAATGAATTTTATTATTTTATATCTGAAATCCATTCAATGTACTATATCCGGCCCTGTACTTGCCATTTAAAATTTGGGAAAGGAGTAATTTAAACCAATATTATATTATATGGAATTTTCCGCAGAGCCACATAATTTCATAAAGCTTATATTTTGATTTTTGCTTTTTAGATATTCTCTTCAACCAAATCAGAAAATAAAGTATGCCATACTTAAAAAAATACCACTTTAAAATTGTATTGATGCTTCTGTTGACTTATGGCTGTTTTTGGTCATTGTGGATACAAATGGTCGACCTACATACAACAAAAATAATCAACATACATCCTAAATATCTTCGAGCATCATTAACCCACGGTGACTATGAACGTTTAATCAATATAACCAACTTTACTTTTACTACTTTAAACTACGTTTGTGAATCTTTGATGCCTCTAGTCTTAGTATTGGTTCATACAGCGCCAAATAATTTTGATAATCGAAGAATAATTAGAGAAACGTGGGGTCAGTCTAGAAGGGAAATGAAAATAGTATTTTTCGTGGGTATAACCAACAACATGGATCTACAGAAACAACTGGAAAAAGAGAACGAAATGCATGGAGATCTGGCCCAAGGGAATTTTATAGATGCGTACAGAAATATGACTTACAAACACGTCATGGCTTTAAAATACGCAATTTACCACTGCCCATTTGCTAAGTTCATTTTAAAAACTGACGACGATGTTTTCATAAACATGCCTACTCTGATAGAGTATATGAAGAAAAACTTGCCTCAAAATAACGAAAAATCGCTGTTATGCAACGTGATGATAGGATCTCCTATATTACGTGATGATAGTCGATATGGAGTTTCTTATAGTGAATATAACGGTACAGATTACCCTCCATATTGTTCGGGGTACACCATACTATACACTCCAGGTGCTGCTTTGGAATTATATAAAAAAGCCCAAGTGGAAAAATATTTTTTTATAGATGACGTTCACATTACCGGTACATTAGTTCAAAAAATTCAAAATATAACCCATAAAGATTTTAATAATTTAAGTTTTTTATATGAGGAGATTACTGAAATAGTCGAATATCGAAACTGTTCTCGTAATAATACGGCTTTATTTGGACCACCTTACATATCTTTAACAGTTGTAAAAGCGTTGTGGAATTTTGTTAAAGAAAAAAATGTTTTAACGTAATATCAAGTTAAGAATATAGATTTAAAATATTCTGAAAATAGCTAGGAGTAAGATCGGACGACACTATTTACAGCTCTATAATTTGTTTAATCAAAATTATTTCCTACTCTATTAGCAATAATTATTTATTTGCATAATTGTTATTTTATAAATAAATTACTTGCGAATATATTTTTGATTAAATGAGGGAAATGCAGTGAAGCTTTAAAACAAGTTTATTTAAATACAGTCATCATATCACCGAAAACAATAAATAATCTCAAGTTATGCTTCATATCGCTATTAAAACACAAACCTATGCTTTATCAAGAGTTTGATGAATATAAAAAATATTTATCATATAAACAAGTTTTATTCCTTATGGAAAGTTATCAGTAAAATTAAACAGCCACAAACTACAAATCCGCCCATTAGAACAAAAAATGGGGACTGGGCCAGAACCGACCAAGAGAAAGCAAAAACATTTGCCGAACATCTAACTGAAGTCTTTCAACCCTTCCCAAATGAACTTCCTACTGATGAAGAGGAGACCACAATCTTTCAGCTACTTGATGCCCCGTACCAAATGGACCTGCCAATTAAAAGCTTAAAGTCCCTGAAATAAAGCAAATCATTACACATAACCTTAATCCCAAAAAAGCCCCAGGCTACGATCTAATTACGGGAAAAATACTAATGGAATTGCCAGCAGTGGGATTTCAAATGCTAACGTTCATCTTTAATGCAATGTTCAGACTAGGTCACTTTCCAGAACAGTGGAAAGTTGCACAAGTACTAATGGTTCAAAAACCTGGCAGACCCAACAAAGGCATCTTCCTATCGACCCATTAGTCTACTTCCCATCCTCTCCAAAGTTTTTGAATAAAAGATAAATAATCCCTAACCACCAGTGGTGAGCTATGAAATTTTTAACAAAGGGCTCGCTCATAGTTAAATAAAAACAAAAAAATAATGTCAATTATATGTTGGAAAAAAATGTCATTTTAAATTCAAACGTGAATAATCGAGTGATTGTACATAATTCAAAAAATTCTATTGTGCGACGGGTTATTCTAAATTTAATCGTCATTGCTTGATAGGCATGACTTCGTCGCTTTACAAATGTATGTAATGACAATGATTTTGAGATATATTTTTTCTTGAGAAAATGGTTAACAAGAAGAACAAGGGGCTCACAAATTACGGAATAATTTAACAAAGGGCTCGCGCGAGCCCCCGCGAGCCCCCTACAGCTCACCACTGCTAACCACCAATTTGGCTTCCGCCACCAACACGCTACAGTGGAACAAGTTCATCGAGTTGCAAGAAAAATCAAGACCGACTTAGAATGCAAACGATACTGTACGACTGCATTCCTAGACATCACACAAGCATTTGATAAGGTCTGGCATCAAGGTCTGTTATTCAAAATCAAAAGAATGCTACCTCATCCCTATTGCAGAATACTCAAGTCATATTTATCCAACAGACATTTTCTAGTCAAGCATAGTGAAAGTTATACAAGTCTTGCTCCGATTTTATCTGGTGTTCCACAAGGAAGCGTCCTTGGCCCAGCCCTATATCTGCTGTACACTTCTGACTTGCCTGTAACCAACAATACAGAAATTGCTACCTTCGCAGATGACACTGCTATAATGGCGTCACAAAGTGACCCAAAATTGGCATCTCACTTCCTCCAAAACCATCTTAACAAAATAGAAAAGTGGCTTAAGCTATGGCGCATCAAGGCCAATAATACAAAGTCTGTACACATCACCTTTACCCTTAGGAAGCAGATATGCCCCAACGTAACTCTAAACGGTAATCCGCTCCCACAAAGGGATAAGGTGAAGTATCTAGGAATCCACTTGGACAAAAGACTTACTTGGGCCAAACATATCTGGCTTAAACGACTCCAACTTGGACACATCTACCAAAATATGTACTGGCTGATGAGACGGCATTCTCACCTAGCAATGGAAAATAAGCTCTTGTTATACAAAGCCATACTTAAACCTGTATGGACTTACGGTCTACAGCTGTGGGGATCTGCCAGCGAAACTAACATCCTGAGAATCCAACGATTTCAATCTAAAATCTTACGCAATATCTGTAATGCTCCATGGTACATACCAAACCACGTCATCCATCGCGACTTACAAATCAAGACAGTCAAAGAAGAAATCTCATCTTTCAGCACCAAGTACCAGTCACGTTTAAGAAGCCACCCAAACATACTAGCTGTGGATCTCCTAACTGCGCCACCAACGAAAAGACTCAAGCGGTTCGACCCACTGGACTTGCCTCGGCGTAGTTAAGTAGCAACAAATAAACCATGTAGACATAAATATCAGTGAAAAGTGTTAAGGGTAATTATGGAAGCACGCCAGTGGGCTGGCTTCTACTATGACTTTGTGTTTGTGAGTTCGAATCAATAATATTGCTTATTGTCCTCCTCGATAGCTTGCAATAATTAATTCATGGATGTTATAAAAAAAATAAAAAATATATATATATATAAACAAGTTTAGTTAAAAATCACTTATTTAATTAATATTTATGATTCGAAACCGGTTTTAACCGGTTTTGTCGCTATTTCAATTTTATTTGTTAAACACAAACGCGAATTTACCTTCTGTGCTGGGGAGACTCCACGAGGCAGTAAAAAAACTCACTTGAAATAAGTGAGCTTCACTTTTCTCCATATATTTACGTGAATATGTATTAACAACTTTATTGTTTATACTTGCAATTTCGTGTAACACAATTAACGGTACAGATATTTTCTATTTCTAATTTGTTTTTTAGATCTTCAATATAAAATATACACTTGAATGGATATATATTATCAATGTGTATGTTTTATTTGCGTTTAGACATAATAATAGTAAAATTTATTCTTACTTCGAAAAGGACTAATGTAAAAGAAGATTTATTGGAAGATGTGTTGCTAGTAAGATTTAACGGAATGTGAAAATGTATATTGTATGGTATGTACAAACTATAAAGTTAAAGTATATTTCAAGTTAATATAAGTTTTTTTTAATATCTTTTTTATTTATAACATTTAGTAAATTATCCACTTGAATTTATTCGTTTGTCTTTTTAAATAATTACAGCAGGATCTTTTTAATTCAAATGCATAGATTTTTAGTACTAAAACAAATTTAAAACAGCACTTGCTATCTTTTCATATTTTTAGATAAAGATCGTGTGTCTAATTTAACCTAACCACATTGTGTTTTTGCACCTTACGGGTGTTATACTAAATAAAATGGTTAAATGTTAATGTGTTTAACGATTTGGTAAATTCAATATGGCGATGGTTCGCCAGTCTAAAATATGCTGTCCGTGAGCATCAAACCCCATCGTCATCGTTTATATTTTAGTTGAGACGCAAATATTGTTATCGTATTTATAGAAGGTTGTGGTGACTAGACAAAAATTTGATATTTTGACGACAAAAAAAATATTGTAAAACCGGTTTTAACCGTTATTATTTCGGTTCACGAAAACGAAAAAAGAATTTTTTCGGTTAGAACGAAAAGGATATATTTCGTTTTCGTTCCGAACAGAAATGAACGGAATTTTTTTCGTTTTTAGTCCCTGGTTTTAACAAAACTGTTTAAGATCAATCATTTGATTAAAAAATTGGACAAAATGAGTTTTTCTCTAATTTTTGTGGTAAAATATCATTTTAGATATTAAAAGTCATATATCGAAACGTTGTTGGAAATGTTATGTTATCTTAAAATATAAAGCGTAAGAAGTTGGCATGGAGAAGTGCTTCCAGATTGTCGATATCTTAAAAAATATAGGATATAGGGCAAAAAAACGAAAATAAATTTTTTCAGTTTTTCTTGAATAACTTTTAAACTAAGACAGCTATGAACATTTTCTTTGCAGATATTTGATAAGCATCTTATTTCGCAACTTTGCCCTACTTCAACCGACCTCGTAGCTCTTAAGATAAGCGAGATCCCCATGCATTTTCTCGAATTTGGGACACCCTGTATATTTATCTTTTTACACGCACGCAGCTGTCAGTGCAACGATCATCAATGACAACGACGTTCATCTTAAAACTATATTTATTTCATCGAATGTCGAATTTTTCATATTGTGTTTAAATTAAAATATAACCAACGCAAAAGAATTTACAAAGTTACTTGCACATGTGATTTGTGTTACGCAGGTCAAAACAAATGAAATGTTAAAACTTAAAAGTTGTGTGAAAGAATTTATTGCATGTAAAAAATCAAATAAAATATTTAAATCAACTTTTTTTAAATACAAAACATAGTGTATTTCAACTCGGAAGTCGTTTTCCAACAACTGATTTGATTTACGGTTTCGAAAAATTCTTGGCATGTTTATTTTTTATGCTATAAAATGAAATGCTGTGTAATTTTATCGCAAAATTTCACATAAAACGATTACACCCAATAGACGCAACCAAAAAGCTTAAGAGATTCAATTTTTATTTAGTCATATTTAGCGATAAACAAATGCCTGTTGCTTCATTTGTCTGCAGACGAAGACTGTGACACTTCCAAACTTTATTTCTCTTTTCTTAAAATGACGTATCAAAATTTATTTAATAAATCTATAAGCATACAACACTACCATAAAAACAGATTTCTGCTGATTTTAATCTTTGAAAATATGATGTAATATACAGGGTGTCCCAGATTACATTCCGGCATGGGGATCTCGCTTATTATAAGAAATACATGTTTGTTTTAATTAGATAAATTATTCCTTAGTGTGAGAGGAGCCAAAATCAATTTTTAAAAGTACAAAATTCCCCGTACTTCAGATGTTATAGCAAAAAATATGAAATTGTCGAATTTCTTTTTTCTTTCATAATTTTTTTGTTTTAATCGTTAGAACAATTTTATTTGTACTTTCTTAAGGTACTTTTTTCTTATGGGCCGCGTAGTTGGCTATAGAATATTTAAATGTGCTATGTATATGAGTTATATAAGTTATAAGTACATGCTAGTAAACATGCAAATACAAATAATAGCATAACTATTTATTACTTATCTCAAAGTAAATATTTTATTTACAAAAAAAAAAAAAAACGTTTTAACAATTGACCTGTGCTACGTACAATAGTTTATGGTTTGGACAATTACTGCAATACTCGGCTTTTTATTATTATCACACTGCACGCATTTTTAAATCGTGTTTTGTAATAACGTTATAGTTTGGTTCAAAAAGTATTAAAAATTTAATAGTTTAGCTGATAATGTTTACATGCTTAAAATCGTAGACAATTTGAAATGAAAATTTTAAAATTCGGTCAAGCATTTCCTATAACATCCCCAAACTAGGCAAGAATAAATATTGAAATTGTTAAGTTGGACTCATCTTGCAGTACCATTTATAAAACTAATAATAAGTGAAAGTTTTAAAATTATTAGAAAAGCCAATATTTGAATAGCTCAAAATTTCCTGTTGATTCCACCATACAACAACAAATCCTTTAACGTAAGCTTTCATAATGATAGAGACACGACAAAATAATTAAGAAATTAAGATTTATACTGCTAATTTTGCATCTAAGATAATAAAAAAATCAAGCTGATAATCAAAACGTAAACAGTTGATTGAATTTTTTGCTAATGTACCTCACCGTGAAGTTGGAGATACAAATGATTTTTTAAAAAATTAAGTCGTATTAGAAACCAGCAAAAAAATTAAAAGGTACAGCAAAAATAAGCAAATAATGGTCGGCCTTTGCCCCCCACTTTTCTCGCATTTTGCAGTAAGGAGTTGGCCCGCTAATATAACGATGGCCAGTACCTACAACAAAATTCAAGTTTTATTAACCGTCTATTTAATGACGTCGTTTTTACTTTGAACGATTTACGTATGTTCGGTAAATAATAGCGACAGTTCATAGAACTCCTTTTATTAACAACAAAAATTAAGAAATAAATCTACTCCCCTTGCAGGGCGTAATTCTATTTAACCTTCGATAGGATCCAGACTGTGCAGGACTAGCAGTGATCGTGCGCATCGTCCACGTGCGCCCAAACAAGATATATTGGACTGGTACGTGGAGAGATTTACTAAATTTTAAACGAACTTAAACATCCAAGGAATTCCACAAGTCAGACTATATTATACTGCAAAGTATTTCAGTTCATTCTCAATATTTATACGATTAAAGCGTAGTACTAAAATAGAAATATTTTTATACAGATTTATATCTCGTACTTTATTTTTAATTTATGACTGCTTCGTGTTCTGCATATAGCAGCCAGAATATACGAAAAGATTTGATTAAATCTGCAGTTTGTCGTCACTAGAAATAAAATATGTGCACAAATAGCGTTTCATTTACGTTATTAAAATTCCAGCATTGCATATTATTGCCAGCTCATGAAAAAAATAACAAGATTTTAAAATTTTTTAATTAAGAAGATGATATCTCATCAATTTAAGAAACACTTACAAAAATAAGTGATTTAAATGGATTTATAAAAATTTCAATTAAGCTTCCAATGGAATTTTCAGCCTAATCACATGATGATTTTTCTTCAACTTTAATTTTCAAGTATAACTACATGTATAAATATTTATAAAATTTTAATTAATACCAATTTCAATGTATCTTCGTGAATTTTATTGATGTTTATCATTATTATTGCTTTCAATTAACCTCGCTCATCACTACTGATGAAGGGTCCAATAAAGACTCGAAATATTTGGCTGATGTAAGAATTTTTCTATATAAACCTCATGACCACTGTTCCGTAATTCTCTACAGTACTTCATATAGTATTCATGTAGTACTTCATATGATGCAAATTTTTAAGTTATTAATATAATTTTGGATATACTGACCAATATGCGAGGTACTTTCAGGTGGATAAAGAGATTGGAGTAATATTTTTATTAAGGCTTCATCTATTTATATTAGTGAAACATGTCCAGTAAAATCCAGTACAATATCACTAATAATTTGATATTCACGCCATTGTAAATAGTACCAACATTTCAGTTATTAGCGATAGCGTTATTGGTTATTCAAGGTACGTACAGACGTATTAAAGGATCAGCGTAAATAAATTACCACAGAGCTAGATACATATGGAGAATATTTGCTGATGAGGTGAGTTCAAAATGTTTAGTTACGATAGTTATTTACTTTATGTACTTCGACGTTACAAGTTCTTGGTTAGAAACAACCCTGGTATTTCGAGGTATAGAACGATCGGCTCAAAACAAAAAATGCATTAGAGTAATAAAATACTGTACTAGCTGCTTGTGGCAAGAAAAATGTTTTTTAATCATTGGTACGAAAAATAAAACTTGTTTGCTCCTTAAGATATCAAACGATTTTCTTAGTATCGTGGTAATCACAATCACTAAGAGGAGGGTACCGACTAAAAATCACCTCCAAAGAGGGGAGACGTAGAGAAGGGCACTTAGCTATTCTCAACGAGATCGACACGCATCCGACATTAAATATGATCTCGGATAGAATAAACAGGACGCTAGCCATTGAGAAAACCTTTGCAAATACAATTCCAACACGGGACCAATGGGAGCGTCATGAAATAGAGCTTAACTGCCTGATCTGTTATATGGACGGGTCAAAAGCGCAAAATGGCACAGGCTGCGGAATATGGGAGCAGCACAACTGAGACAAGGCAAATCTGTAAGCCTTGGACAGTATGCAACCATATTTCAAACCGAGGTGTACGCTATGCACTTATGTGCAGAAACACTATTAGAAAGAGATTTTAATAATAAAAGAATCTTCATAGTGTCCGACAGCCAAGCAGCGTTAAAAGCTCTTGGCTCGTCGGAAGTAAACTAAGGACTTGTTCTGAACTGCATACGGGCACTCAACGTGCTAGGAAGCAGGAATAATCTTAAACTGGTATGGTGCCCAGGGCACACTAATATACCAGGGAACAAGGTCAGATCGCCTAGCCAAAATTGGCAGCAAGACACCTTTCTTCGGACCAGAACCCGCAGTTGGTACATCCTATGGAACAGCCAAGCGGTGTCTTAATGACATATTAATACAAGGGCATAATGCTCATTGGAAAAAAGTTGCAGGACAAGCCCATTCAAGGCTATCCTGACAATGGTCTCTAAAGAAAAGACAAAAGAAATGCTCAGGTATAAAATTTATTAAAACTGAACCCCCATAACTCCGCCAGTGGTTGCTTTTGGGGCTTAACATTGTCATCGAATGTGGTAACCTTTAAGGTGTTCCTGTATACTAAACTTGGTTTAAATATATCTACTGGTTGGAAAACAGTTAAAAATTATCGATATTTTTTCGAAAATTTCAACACCCTGTATCTTTAAAATGAAGCGTTTATGGACCAATGTTGATACGAAATATTCGCTTTTAAATGAGTTTTTGTGTCACTGTTAAAGTCCTGCTACAAAAAATTGGACCATCCTGTTAATAAAATACTGAAGTAGAGGAGGTAAAATTTTATTCATTTTGTTTCAAAATGTGGACCCCTGGTAGCGCGGGGCCTTGGGCGCAGGCCCATATCGCCCATACCCAAGGGCGGCCCTGGTAAAACCCATGAGTGTCGAGGCAAAAAGAGCCTTTTCTTGTGCAGGGACAATATGTACGAAAATTCAAGTCTGATTGATAAGACATTAGATACGATTTATCAAATGCGTGCACATTTTAATTCTTAGAAAGAACTGGATCTGAATATTTTTGCCAAGTCTGGTCTGTTACGTTAAGAATTGATTATTGTATTTTATTTTGTATTTGTTATTGTTAATTATCTCTTTGAAATAATTTATTACAAGTTAAGGTTATTGTAATGATTGTCTTTTTGAATGAATTTTGCTTTGTTTATTAAGAAATAATGTACCTATATGTTTTTTTTCCTTAATGTATTAAACTTTTATTAAAACTTGATAGGTTGTTGTTAATTACCCCTTGGCACTTACTATACAAATAGTGCTTGCCAATAAGTGGTAGTACTATCGCACGAAATTTTCAAGCAAAAACAATTACCGGTAATTTACCGGTTAACCGGTTTTTAATTACAATATTTACCGTTTACCGGTACAAGATGAGTTCGGTGATTTTGGATGCCCTAAATTCGAGTCTTTATTGACTTCCTTTACAGCACGATTTTTTTATTTATTGGCCGAGTGCTGTAAACAAATGAAGCTTTCAGTTGCTGTTTAATTTAAATACGTTCGTAGTTTTAAAAAAATTTTGGTCCCGAATATTTTTGGTGCAGTACCGCCTCAAGTGAAAACGCACATCTAGGATGTGAAAGAACGTAACCCAATAGTTTCTCTTTTTAGGTAACCCATAGGAATTAGTTTTAGCAATTATTTTCTTTGTTAATCTATTTCTTCACCCTATGACTTTAGTTTTTTTTTCACTTCACACATCACAGCACAAAAATGCGTAACACTTAAATAATACTGGGACGCGGTTAAGGAGCGCCGTTGCCAAGAATGCAAAGGCGTCTTGCAACAATGTCTCACAGCTGTACATGCGCTGTTTTTGGCGTATTTTGGAGTTTGCAAATGTATAACATTTGGTTGATAGACAAAGTTGTGATTTTGATTCAGAAATAATTTCTCTTAAATAATCTACTTAGAGGTGATTTGTTCTCATTAGATCACACAAAGAGAATGGCACAAACCAGAACGTGGATGGGTTCAAATCGCTTTACAGTTCAGAGATATTAAATCAAACTATTTCTCGTTTTACATTATCTGTTTACATGTTTGGTTTAACAAATCCGTCCTGACTCAATCATAATTTGCAATCTTTAATGCTTTTTAAGGTTCTAAGCGCACGTATCGTATTTCCCAATAGTGTATTATTCACAAAAAAAAACTTCAATCCCCACAGAATATGCTTAAGACGACAGCGGCCGCATGAAGATTTCACTGCTTGTGAAAGCGAATTTCTTTACGAGTGTATTTCAACCATAAAGCGTTTGGTCGGTGAAGTATAAAGTAAAATCGATACAGTTTTAAGTCCCGCCGTTATGTGATTAGATTTTAAGAAAATATTTAAACAAAAATTTCATTCCACTTCCATTCGTTTCATGAAGTGCGCTCTCATTTTTCTAAACGTTTGATGTTTTCGTTTATTGCAAAATAAAGTGGAAGCTTAAAAAGCAAAATTTTATATGTTAAAGGACACATATAACAGCAAACGCGGGTCGATTAACTGGTACGCGCTATGTAGAACTTTCTTATTTACGGAAATTCTTTCGGCGGTGGTTTTTAAAAGCGTCTTGTGCGTAAACAAAAAGGACAGCGAGAGTCGCATTAGTAGCACTAACGGGTACATGCACCCTCCACCGGTAAGATTTTATACGCTTTTTATTGTCGTATTATAAAATAAAGAACTTGCTCTCTTATATGCCATGCCCGTCTTGTAACACTTTATATTAAATTTTGAAAGGGAAGGAAAACCATCCTTAAGAACCGCTTGGTAACTTTACTTTTTATAACCGCAGTTAACGTAACAGTAAGAAAAATTAGCGATCATGTCGAAAGATAAAAGTAACTTTTCATACACAGTAAACCTACACTCGTCATTAATCTGTCTTTAAGCGAATACTGAAACAGACGAATAAAGAATTAATTTTATTTTAAATTTAAATTGAAATACTTTAATTCCAGCTCCGAATCTGATACTTAAATGAATTTTTTAAGAACCAGAACCTTTATTGAGAGACGATGATAGCAGAAGCTGAAAAGGAAGAAATAAATTGTTTTTTAGGAGTCATCTTGTATTAAAAACATCAGCTATCAATGTCTTTATGCTGGCCATGTCAAAAATTCGTAAAGAAAGGATAACATTTAAATTTTCCTGTTTTAATCTTTCAATGGTTTCAAAATTACCGTCGTCTACCTTCATAGCCTACTCGGATATAATACGTTGTCCTAATCATTTACAATAAAATCACACCGAGCTTGGTGGCTGGTTGGTAAAACAACCTAACTTGTAATCGGGACGTCCTGGGTTCGATTCCCAGGGCCGACTGTCATTGTAAAGGTTTCAGGTGGTTTCCTCTATGGTTAAGGCAAATGCTGTGGCAGTACTTCCACCTATCCTTGCCCATCCTTGACTATCCACATCCCTACCCAATATCCTTGTACCTCTAACGACTGAAGAGGGGGTCAACCCCCCTATAGCAGTCTCCGCGCGAGCGGAAAAACACGTAACCTTTGACCCTTTGAATAAAATCACAATATCTCGAAAAATATCAGCTTTACGTATAAAATATGGTTAATGTTTTTGAAACACAATAAATTTTTTTATAAGACTATGTAAAAACGTAGTGTCGTATTTAAGAAAATTGATTTATCGATGTTTAAAATTTCACAAGTTTGACCAAGCGTAAAAAACACCCTGTATATTATTTTAAAAATGCAGTTAGTGTTAAGTAATCTATTTTCAATCTCAATTTCAAACGCAATTTACTGCCTTTTTAAAGAACTTAAATGTTTAAAAAAATTGAAAGTGCTGCATCGCTCAAAATTTTCATAAAGATGTAAATTTGATGAAGACAGTTGACTTTAGACCCATATAACCTCATAAATTTTTAAAGTAAATTTAAAGAGCAAACCAGAAATATCAAAATGTACTGGGTGTTTCAATTAAAATTTCAATTTGAGTCCGTTTCCGGTTGAACCGGAAGTCGTTTTGCAACCTCAGTATTTTCATAGAATCCGAAAAATACAATAACGCTTGGATACCAAACTTTATTGTAATATCTGCAATAATATTCGAAATATTTGTCTGTCTCTATACTTTTGCGCATGACTGTATATTAATAAATAAATAACTTAAGTACTTAAACGATTGATTAAATTACTAGATATATGTTGAATAATTTCTATAACTATAACATTTATAAAATATTTAACCATTATTATACATGGTGTTTCTTAAATAATGCGAAAACATTCGGGAGGTGATTCGTCTTCGAAAACTAAGGGGGGACTTTTATATAACATTTTTTCCTTGCACGTCTCCTTTCGGAGTTACACCCCCCTAAAAGGGAGCGGTAAATTTAAGTTTTTGTTTTCTTTTTCAAATTTGAATAAATGTTGGAGAATAATATTTGGTAGATGTTTTATTCTTATTAGTTTCCCATAGTAATATTTTCATAATCATCTACCACCTTCACAGGGAGCTGAAAAGTTGTTTTTTTTATCAGAACCTTTTGGTGGAATGAAATTTTGCAATTATAAATATTTTTTTTGAAAAATTGATTTAATTAGACTTTTTTTTATTTAATAGTTTTTCTCGTAATACCTACAGTTTTTGAGTAAAAAATGAAATAAGTAAACATGCACCATTAAATATTTTAAAATAAAACGATTCATTTTGGTGGTTACCGTGGTTTGTTTATGTTCATATTGGGTGGAATTGACAGGCGTTTTAGCGTGGTCGCCGCGTAACGTCAAAATGAACTACACCCGTCAATTCTACCCAATATGTACATGGGAACCACCAAAATTAATCGTTTTATATTGGAATATTTAATGATGCATGTTTACTTATTTTATTTTCACTCAAAAACTGTAGGTTTTACGACAAAAACTATTACATAAAAAAAGTTTCTAAATAAATCAAGCTTTACAACAAACAATTTAAATTGTAACATTTTAACCCACCAAAAAGTTCTGATAGAAAAAACAATAGAGGTCGCACTTTTCAGCCCCTTGTGGAGGTGGGAGATGATTAAAAATATTACTATGGGAAACCTTTTAATAAGTATAAATTATCTACCAAATATCATTTTCCTACGTTTATCCAAATTTGAGAAATAAAACAAAAACCTAATTTTACCGTTCCCCTTTAAGAAGGTGTAACTTCGAAGGAAAACATTTTATATAAAAGACTCTTAACTTTCGATAAGGAATCACCTCCCGATTTGTTTTGCATTATTTAAGAAACACCCTGTATAATATGGACCTCTAATAATAAAAGTGGTTTAGGCCAATTGTTTTTTCTTTTGAGATATGTAAGGGTTTGCATTTCAGTAGATTTAAAAGTACTGATAAAGTCCACAATATTTTCCCACGTTTCTGTGAAATTATATGCATTTTAATAAATATATAAAGCGTTTTTTTTTATATCACGAAACCAATATTGTTGTTTTTAGGCTATTAATGGACTTGCACCGTTTAAAAAATTATTGACTTGTAGATATTATAACATTATATTTATTTCAATTTAAGTTTCACCTGAATTATACTATTTTTAAGTCCAGTTTTGTATATAAATAAAAACAAAAACAAAATACTGTCGCTTAATTTCAATATGTATTTACTTCTTGAAAATTACATTGTGCCTAAAAGATATAAACTCGTAGATTTTCGCATTACTACATGGCAAATTTAAATGTAAACTGGTACGGTTTGACTCCTAAGCTTACCCAGTGTTTAATTAGACTACGGGAAATAAACAATTTTTATTACAAATGAATATGCAGTGTCATTTACCAACGAATTTTCGATAAGCCAAAGAATGTGCATATTTTAAAATATAAACTGTAAATTGTTTAAAAATAAAAAGTTCACACTAAATTATATCTAAATTATTTGTCTTCTCGATTTTATTAAACATTCACATATCAAATGAATCATAATTAAAATATGTTTAAAAAAATTAGTTTTTTACTCAAGGTGAAAGGTTTTTGAAAACCGATAAGTACGATTTAGTGTATTAATTACTTAAATCAGATCTTCAAAACTTTGGTATAACAAATTAATTTGTTCTCAGCAAATGATTGAATGATAAAACTATTGTTTCCATTATTAACTTCCGTACCAATTGATGCCAAATGAAAAATATACACTAAAATATCTTAAGTGGTACGATATTAGCACCTCTCCCCTATTCGCGGATGTGGTACAATCTTTTTTTTTAATTTTCACAGCGTTACCGTAAGTTACGTACGCGGTTTAATGCACACATCGAACTACGTATTGTTTTAATTCTTTAGGTTTAAAAAAAAAATGAATTTTGCCGCTCCATATATTTGCCCCTGACACGGGGCTCGAATATTACAACCCTTGACAATGACAAATTATATGCAACATTGGGGTTGAGTATCTCGTTCATGACGTGATATTTACGGGGACGGCTTAACGCTAACAGTGGAGCTCTCATTGCGGTCATCGTTTTTCGATCGTAATGGTCCTGATGCAGACCAGATTGAAAAATATAGCTCCGAAAAGTTCCGTTAATCCTAAATAGATTACTGATTTTTTTTCGGTAATAAAAATAGACGTTTCAAATTAAAGAACACATTTGAATCCACCGATGTAGACGTAAGCATATTGGGTGGTATGAATAAAACAAGAGTTTATACTCTAAGTATGTACTCTGAGCATGAGCATAAAGTGAGAGTTTATACTCAGTTTAGTAAGAATAAAAACGAGCTAACTTCGAGATGTAAATGCTCCTGTTAATTTGAGTATATACTCTTATATACAAACATACGTTTGTTATGATGAATTCTACACAAATTTTTACTAGCAAATGGTCCTCAGTTTTGTTTACACGTATTACTAGTGTCAATTAATAAATCATCATGAGTGATAGTGAAGAAGAAATTAATAAAAACGATGTTTCTTAAAAGGCATTCGTCAAGATTTTGCGTGATTTTTCAATTGTGTTTTCGAAGTCACAAATACCTGCTGCAAGGTAATCAAAATCTCAAGCTATTAACATCATTAAAAAACAATAGGAGGCCAATTTTTGGTATTTTCGTTCTCGTCCTCTGCCATATGCTGAACTGGAATAGCAACTAGTTAAAGCTCTGTTAAGTCTAGTTCATCGTTTAAATATTTTGCTATATTATGCAGAACAAAACAGCTCACAATAAGTTTTGGGACTTTTTCGGTGGAAACTGGGACTTTATATTGTAGAATCGGAAATCGTTGTTATTATATAACTGGCCAAAACATCTTTCAATTATTACCCGTTCTTTTGTAAACAGGTTGTTATAGGCGTGTTCTTGAGGTGTAGTCGGGTTTCTAAAAGGAACCATCAGCCATGGCGGGATAGCATATCCCTCATCTCCTAAATGTAGTGCTTGGCTATTTTCAAAAGTATTTCTTGCAATATTATAAAATTCCGAATTGCTCCAAATCCTTGAGTCGTGGACAGAACCTGGCCATGAGGCGTCTACACTTTTAAACCACTCATCTGCGTTACACGTCGCTTGCACATTAATGCTAGGATATCCTTTTCGATTGATGTATTCATCTCCGTGTATCGATGTTTTTTTTTTAATTCTTACGTGTGTGCAATCAATTAAACCGACGACGCATGGAAAATTATAACGTGATTGCCAATTATGCTTGGCTTGCATTATATCTGCAACGTTCTGGGGAAATTTTATCCATTGGCCACTTTTTTCAATTAACTTATCCCCTACTTCATGTTCAACCTTTGATACTGAAATTTGATGCACACCAACATCTTCTCCTACTCCTGCTTGAAACCCAGGATCTCCCAGATATTTTAAAAATATTTTCATTTTATCCATCTTGGATATCGCACCAACTCTGCTTTCTCCTGATTCTACATTTAAAAAATGTTTTGCTATCTATTGCATATTCTCTTCAGAAAATCTATATATGGCTTCAAAGTCACGATTGCACGTACTCTTTCTTGGTTTGTAATATTTTTTAAAACGCAAATTTAATATAAATTCAGCCAAAACTATCTTTTCAAGTTACGACTGAGTCTGCTAAGAACCAGACTTCAAATATATCGAGAAGAAACTCGCCTTCAGGAAGCATAAACTTATTTTATTCATACGAATTGTGAGAACATACTCAAGAAAAATTGTATATAAAAGTATGCGCGCAACCTGAGCATCTGCTTCTAATTTTTATTATTACGACTTGGAGCATTTACTCAAATTTTTTGAGTATAAAGAATGAACTCATTTTTATTCATATCACCCATTGTGTCCATTTTAAACGGGCGAACCACTATGGAGATTAAGGATGTGGTACTAAAGAACTTTTTTTATATTTTCTCGCACTCTTCATATAAAAAACTGAAATAGGCAATACAAGGAGTTTAATTAAAACTAGCTTTCTTTTCTTTCTAAGCATCTCTTGCAGACATGTTCGCGTTTACCACTAAATAAAATACGCACGTGCCTAGGGCGCGCTGAAATGGGGCCTCACATAAGTTTCTTTTTTCGTACTGAAATTGTTAAAAAATTATTCACGCATTACACTTTCGGTACAAAAGCTCAACGCACTGCCGACACTTTACATAGAAAAAATATTCTACAAACCGGAGGGTTGAACCGGAACCGAACCGAACCGAATGACCGGTATTTTAAACAGAACCGAAACGGAAACCGGAACGAAAACTGAAGAATTTAAAAACCGAAACCGTAACCGGTTAGAACAAAAAAGCATAACGGTTAATTTCGGTAACAAAAATGTTCATTTTTTTTTCGCTTTACCGTTCTACACGAAAAGATCAGTTATAAAAACTAAAAAAAGTAGGATTTGAGATATATTTTTTGCAACCTCGTGAATATTTTATCATTTCCGGTGTTTGAGTTACTGGAAAAAAAATGTTTTTGTCATATTTATAATGTGTCATATCTCCGTTATTGTTGTATTATTTTTAGATATTTTTAATTAGAACTTGCTGGTACTAAAAAAAAATGACGGTCGCCGTTAAAAAGCTATGACACAAACTTAGCTTTTTTAAAATGGAAGCTATAGTTCGCGATGACCTATTTTAATTCCTTTTTTTCATTTTAAATATATTAGGGTTAATGTATTTATTTTTAATAATACGCAAGTTACAAAGGAGCGCAATTTATTTTTGTTCCATTAAATTCTAGAAAAACATATCGAAAAATAATCCCCATGAACTTTTGCGATATTTAGAGCCATAACGAAGATTTTGACACATTATAAACATCACAAAAAAAAACCTTTTATTCTAATAACTTAATAACTTACTTTGTTCTGAGTTTGTATCAAAAACCTACACTTTTTTGGTAGGTCAAATGTTTCTCTATTACTGAATATTAAGCTAGATACACGTATGTAGTCGAATTTGGACCAGCCTGTGCAATATGCTTTAACATTTTTCGTTCCTGCTGCATTTTTAAATTTAAGTTTTGCGTGCACGTTTTTGATTTTCAAAATGTTTTGAAACTTCTTGCAGGACAAGTTACTATTTTCTTTCACTATTAACTCAGCCTCTAAATTTATAGCAACAATTTATTTCTTTCTTTTCGCAAGCAGTTGTCATCAACCTAAAAATTCTTTCCGACGTTGCATTTAAGTGGAGAATCGAAAAAACCGAGGATGTTATTTGGTACAAATTGGGCGAATTTTCATTATTCTTAATTTTTTTTTAAATTACCGATTTTTCATTATAAAGTTTAATTAAAACTGCTCACTTAAAGTAATCAACTAAGTAAAATACGTTTTTGAGTATTTTGTTTTATAGTTTTGGATTATATTTTGTTTCGTTTTTGTTACTTTAATCTTATTGCGTTCTTATATTTCTTCCAATTCCAAAGTTGAAAACGATAAAATAGAAAGAAATAGAATTATTGTTCAGACTTAATTTTAACTTGTTATTCGAGCCGAAACCGAAATTAATCCGCAACCGAACCGGAACTGAACTGGAACCGAACCCAAACTGAACCGGAATTATAAGCCAAACCGAAACCGTAACCAAAACGTAGCCGTAAACCGGAACGAAATAAATTTCGGTTTGACTCTCTGCTATAAACTGGTGGATATGAGGACATTATTAATAAGTCAAGAGGCGTCAGAATTTGAACACAAAAATTGTAAAATTCTTAAAATAATGTAATATTGATTAAGTAATTCTTTTGACTTTATAATTTTTTAATATAAAAATAATATAAATTAACACAACTTAAAAAATTGCGTTTTTTTTTAACTTCTTTATATAAAAAGGGCCCGACTTTCATTTGTATGTCTAGGACCCGAAAAGTTCTAGAAGAGTAAGCCTTTTAAATGTTTTCTGTTAGGTGATTGTCAGTATCTTAAAGAAAATCCTAATTAATATATATTTACAAGTCTTTTTGTTTGTAAAAATGTTCCGCTTTCACAAATCTGGTTAATTTTTAACCCTTATTCTCCTAGCGTCGTCAAATGACGACGTTTACCTGTCCTGTAATAACGGGTGTATTGTCAGGTACCTGATGATTTTAAACCTGTCAGCTTAAGTTTAATTACACAGGTAAACAATTGTTTTCATAAATGTAGCCATTGCATCGCAGTAAGTTGCAGACTTCGAACATATTTAATTGTTAAAATTAAAAGTGACCAATTTACGAGAGAACACGAAAACCATGACGTCGTCAAAAAAGTAAGTACTAAATAATATAATTACGGTAAAAATATTTTATTTGTTTACATATTTTGAATATATAATAGTCAAGTGTTTTTTATATAAAATGTAATTATTTATAATAACATTTATAAGAGAGTTATTTCGCTATAAATTTGATTGTCGTCATATGACGACGCTAGGAGAATGCATGTACTAACATGATAGTGACCAAGATATTTTTATTGAACCACCTGCAGTTAATGAGCTAACAGACGAAGATTCAGATGAAGAAGAAGGGGCGAATATAAACTGTTTATCCAGAAATCAACTAATGGCACCGGCAGAGAAAAAACAGACCAGAAAAGAAGTTTCAACTATTTCCAACCTAAACAAAATACCAAAGATCACCAAAAAATCAAAAAAAGATCAAATTATATGGAGCAGTGGCGGTAAAACTATACATATACAACCTAGTCAATTTCATCTTATGGCAGAAGAAAATATTGATGAAGTCACTGCTGTTCAATATTTTGAACGGTTTTTTGATGATACTTTAATCGAATTAATTATTACTGCCAGTTCCGAATATTGCTTATCAAAAAACTGGCCAGCTATAAAACTAACCAAAGAGGAACTGCGAGTATTTTTTGCCATTTTAATTGTTTCTGGGTACAATCCATTGCCAGGAAAAGCAATGTATTGGAGTACATGTAGTGATTTGCGCAACATTGCGATATATGAATCTATGCGGAGGGATAGATTTGATAATATCATGAAATCACTTCATTTTAAATCAAATTTAAACTTAGACAAGCTCGATAAGTTTTCCAAATTACGACCATTAATTTCATATATTCAAAAAAAATGTATGGAAAATTATACACCCACCTCAGCAATATCGCATGATGAGGCAATGGTGGAATACTTCGAGAGGCACGGATGTAAGCAAGCGATTAGAAATAAACCAATACGATTTGGATACAAGGTTTGTGTCAAAATTCACCATCTGGTTATCTAATCGCCTTTGATCCTTACCAAGGAAAAACTTATCGAGGAAATGAAATAATGGAGAGTAAATTTGGTAAATGTTCATCTACAGTGCTTTACTTGCTAGACCAATATCCTATAAGTAAGTCAGAATATCCGTACCATATCTATTGCGATAATTTGTTTACCACGTTTCCTCTACTATCGGAACTAAAAGATCGTGGATATAATTGCACCGGTACAATAAGAGCCAACCGCTTGGGAAACAACAGCTGCCTTTTGAACATAGTTTTCGTCGAGATTTGGCAATGTCATACCTGTTGCAACATACAAATCCTCCAAAAGCAGTTGGAAGGAAACCGAAAAATCCATCTGGAGCTACTATAGCTCGTTTGGACAAAATTGGACATTTTGTCAAAAAAAACAGGAAACAATAAGCAGAGACGTTGTGCTGGAAGTAACTGCAAATCTACAATTAGAACTGAATGTTCGAAATGCAATGTAGGATTATGCTTTCAACCTTATCATAGGTTATAAGTTTATAGTTTATATGTCTTAAATTTAATTAACATTGTAATATACTTTTACAAATAAATCTGAAATTATAAAACATACCAAGATTATTATTATTTGTACTCATATTCCCCTAGAGTCGTCATATAACGACAGCTCCTAAGTCAGGACCTGCGTCCTGTAATATAATAAAAAGTGATTTTTCATGTATCTATGGCCATTTTTAAACAACTGATTGAATTTCAAAACATTTTGATAAATATTTCTTAATTCCGGAGAATAGGGGTTAAACGCATTTTAATTTGGGATGCAATTCTAACCCACTTTTCCAATTTAACAGGCTTTCTATATTTTACAATCACAAAGTTACTTTTGCAACGCTGTTGATTTTCAGTTTAGATTCTTCTGAGGACATAAACACACCTTATTTGCCAATTTGGCATGCTTCTATCTCGTACGGTTTCCGAAATTGTCACGTTTTTCATAAACAATCCTATAATCTGTATAAAACTGAATATGAAATGAGTTTTTGTGAGTAGCAGGACTCGAAATTATCTCGGATTCTTTAAATAGTTCGTGGACATTAATTTAGCCTTTTTTGCCAGTTTTTATATTAAAATCCAATAAAGTAAGTGAAGAAACAAATTGGTACCGGGTTTTTTGCTGTCGATTAATGATACCAAGTATAAGTAAAGTTGACGAGCACCGGATACACGAAAACAAATGTTTTTAAGCCAATAATCACTAAAAATTTATCTCCGTTTTATTGTATCTTGATTTTCGCAATCGCGATCCTACGATTTCATTATTTCTTGATCGTAAAGGAAAGCCGGCTTGAGGCAAGTTAATCCGCAGGGTACAAACACAAAACGCACGGCCGAATCTATTGTATTATTCTACAGAGAGAAGTACCTACCACAGGAAATTGCTCAAAGGCATAGAAATATGAGCCTTTGCGACAACCGTTAGTGTGGAGGGTGAAACGCGACAAAGGTGACAAATAATGGGGCGCAAAGCACACATTTCGTTGCCATTACAGAAGTTTTTTTTAACAAGAACAAAGAGAACCAAACGCGGAAAAACAATAATGCCGCAAAGAAATACAAACAAGGAAAAACCATATAAAAGCGTTCAATAATTATTATAATTTCTCAAAAGCTCAGTTTTCATTTTACTCTCATCAAGTAACTGACATTAAACTTTTAGTACATTAAACACACGAGAAATATAAATAATTCATGTAAGTTACGTTGTATTATTGATGTCGTTTTGTAAATCAATACAATTTGTAGACAGGTTCGTATGTATCAATTATCTATGCATGTGCTTGGGGCCCGTATTCATTCAATCCTCAATATTTAAATTCTACTTACAGAATACACTGTCTAGCGGTTGAGTTTTGAACTACACTCAATATCTTTAAGTATCAATCTTTCTAGTGCTGCCACCTGTTCCGTATATTATCGTTGAGCGGTTTGAAACCAAAATAACATTTATTATTCTACCTCCTAATAAATACTGGAGAACGGATTTAATTCTTAGGTCGGGACAGCACTAAATAAATCGTGCATTTGCCTTTGCTATCTTCTCTCGTTTATTTCAAACGTTTAATTAATTGTGAACACATTAACAGTTAGTTGTCTTTTACTGTAAAAAGGTGCAGTTTATAAATTACCAAAAAAATTATGCACAGCAGGACGCACAACAATTCGAAATAAATGTTGTAATTATGTGTTATTTTAAAAACAATTTAGCTCTAAACTTGTGCAGTATTTATATGTACATAAAACTTGATTTTGAACCAAACTTGTTGTCATTTAAAAAACGGATTTTTTTTTCCAAATACTAAACTACTAAAATTTGGTTACTGACCATTATCGTATGTTTCAGATAATATGAAAATATTAAGGTTGCAATACGACTTTCAGTTCAACCGGAAACGGATGGAAATTTTATAATGTAGAAATTATGCGAGCGTTAAGTCAACTGTTTTCGCGAAATATACATTTTTATTATAAATTTTGAGCGATACTGCACTTTCAAATATATTCAACATTTAAAAACTTTAAAAAGGCAGGGAATATATGTTTTAAAACTAGATTGGCCATAAGTTAGTCAACACTTTACACAAGCTACACTTGAAAAATATTATATAGGGCGTTTTTTACACTTGGTCAATTTTGTGAAACTTAAGACTAATTTTTCTTAAATAAAACATCCCATATTTTATTTCACAGACTTACATAAAATTTAATTGTCCTTCAAAAACATTAACCTTGATTTAACTCTATAATTAATGTTTCCAATATATTGTGATTTCATTGTAATGTTAGGGCAATGTAAGTGGGTTTTGAAGCTAGATAGCGGGAATTATAGAGCAATTGAAAGGGAAAAAAAGATAATTTTTTTATAATAAAGAAGCAATTTTACTATACAGTAAAATGAGTTATGTTGGGTTTGTTACAGGTAAAAAAATACCTTATTTTTTAAAATATATTGCTTTAAACTTAAACATTTTATTGTTATGTACTTAATTTTTTAAATGTGGCTATTTGCATCTACAGTAGGTACGAATAATTGACTATTTGAACCAAATTAGGTACGAATAATTGGCTATTTGCAACCAACAGTAGGTACGAATAAATAAATATTTGCACCTACACTATAGGTATACACCGGGTGTAACTGAGTTCTGGTACACCCCCTTTTTTTTAGTTTCAATTTTACATAAATAAACTTTTATACAGATGACATGTGTAAATAAGCGAAATATTTGAACATATGTTCACTATTATCTCACTTCTGGTTTCGCCGAAAATTACCCTAACTTTGCTATTTCAAATGGAACACCCTATACCTATATATTTACATTTTTGGAAAGAGGAGGCAATTTTGAATAAAACTGCACTATTTCGGTTAATTTTTCATTTTTATTCAGTCATTAGTCCCTCTACCGTCAGGTGTAGGACTTTGGTTAATTTGAATAAATTCAAAAAAGTTTTGGACGACAATTTATTTTTTTATTAGGTGTGCCGAGACCTGCATAAAATAAATTTTATTTTGTCAACAAGTTTCCGAAAAATGTTTTTGTAAATTTTAAGTGACGTCTAGGTTACTTTAATCGGTTTTGAAGGTTGCAAAATCAATTTTTTGATAAAAATTCAATTTTTTTTATGCAAAGGCAGTATATGCGTTTATTTGAAAAAAAACATTTCTGACGAATTTAAGAGTTATATTTACTTTATATTTAAGTTATATTTCTGTTGAAAGGCCGCTTCACACTCAAAATATTATGAAAAATTGTTAATATATCCTATTAACCGCAGTACACTGTACCTAAGTGCAACAAAACAAATTATAGTTGAAACTAATATAGTTATTAATTAAATAAATTTTATGATAACTTGTTGCAATGACCGAAAGTATACTACAATTATTAATAGAATATCTTAGTAAGTTTTTATAATATTTTAAGTCTTTGAGTTAGCCTTTTAACACAAATATATATTATTGGTCACAAAATACTCTTTTTAAATAATCGCATGTAACATGTACCACATCCATTGCATTAAAAAAAAAATTGACTGTCAGAAAAAACCGATTCTACAACATTCAAAGCCGATTAAAGTGACCTAAATGTCAATTAAGACAAACATTTTTCGGACACCAACTTGTTGACAAAAAAAAAATAATTTATGCAGGTCACGGCAAATAAATATTTTTCCAAAAATTATTTGAGGTTATTAAATTTTATTAAAATAGGACAGTTGTATTCAAAATTGCCTCCTGTTTCCAAAAATGTAAAAATATCCAGGTGTTCCATTTAAAATAATAAAGTTAGGATAATTTCCGACGACACTGGAATTGAAATAATAGTGTGCATGTGTTTATATAATCCAGTATATACACATATCATCTGTATAAAAGCTTATGTAAAATTAAAACTAAAGAAAAAAAAAAAAGAGGTGTACCAGAACTCAATTACACCCAGTAGGTATATACTTATACAGTAGGTGCAAATAGCCAATTATTCGTACCCACTTTAGGTGCAAATAGTCAATTATTCGTACCTACTGTAGGTGCAAATAGCCACACCTAATTTTTTTTTTTCAAAATTTGATAAGTACAGTGTGCAAAATCGTAATATATTATTTAACAAGTCCACACAAAGATATTATGAGAACGCTGTATAAATAATACCACATTTTTCATTAAATTTTCATCAGCATTTTAACGTTTATACAACATTGCATTGTTAACAGAATTTCTAAAATTGTAATTTTTTTACACTATCAATTCTAAATTTATTATTTAGATCGTTGTGAATAAAAAAGCACATACACCCTTGTTTTAAACAAAGATTTTAACTGCAAAAACAAAAGTTTTTTCTGTGTGTTTGGTATTTTTTAAACTTTTATAGGGAATACTTCTAAAATACATAAAAAAGTAGTTTCTAAACGAATGCTCTTATTTATCGCGTCTTTTGTAACGACGGTGTTTCAAAGAAATATTTATGCATACGAGACACAAGGTTTTAGTTATATTTTAAAATTGTATGTTTAGTTTGTTCAGGAGAGGGTATTTAAAATTCCGCTTGCAAAATTCAATCTTTTTTGGCGACGACAAAAGCAGCAGTGCAGTCCGTGCAGTCAACAGCGTGGCTCGGCAGTATATAACGTGGGTCGTATTCGCGGGGGTGGCCGGGTGAAGTGAAGGCAGTCCCAGGACTCTGGTGGAAGGGCACCCCAGTTATTTACGACACACTACAAATCTCCAATCAGTAACGAATGGTTGTGATCTATGCACTCTTACCTGCTCGATTCTTAGTAATACTACAACGTTACACCTTTTTATCCAATATTCCTACTTATGCGAAAAATAGCGCGATCCAATATTCGCCTAAAGCTAAAAACTGCTTTCCTGCAGTAGCAGAATAATAACATCGACAAGAGCCAAATTTTTTCAAACCTATCATATGACACATGTTTCTGGACTAATGTTAACACAGTTTATAGATATTACTTTAGAATCTTGTTATGACACTTGATTAAAAAGGTACGCCACTTTCAAAAAGATGCAACGTTCATTAATATCCGCACATAATGAGATGTTTTTACAATAACACATTTATTTAAAAATATTTTATTTGCTCCTATTTGATTTAGTAGACCAAAACTCTGAAAGTTTGTTGACCTGAACGATACACAGCTAAAAATTGACCGGTGCTAAACAGCATGGTCTTCTGTGTTAACTAAGCCCTTTTTTGTTTTTAATAAATGCTTGATAAGTAAGGAGATCCCGATAAAACTAAGACGCGAGTATACAGGGTGTTTGCTAAATATTGCGAAAAAATTCGGAAGGCGATTTCTTGTCAAAAATTAAGGGGGGTCTATCAAATAAAAAAATTTTCTTAGACGTCTCCTTTCGGAGTTACAACCCCCTAAAGGGGAGCGGTAAAATTAGGTTTTTATTTTATTGCTCAAGTTTGGATACATGTAGGAAAATGATATGTGGTAGATGTTTTATACTTATTTGAAAATGTACCATAATAATATTTTTAATCATCTCGCACCTTCACAGGGGGCTGAAAAGTGGGACCCCTGTTGGTTTTTTTATCAGAACATTTTGGTGGGTTGAAATTTTGCTTTGAAAGCTTAATTTGTTTAGAAACTTTTTTTATTTTTTAGTTATTCTCGTAAAACCTACAGTTTTTGAGTAAAAAATAAAAGAAGTAATTATGAACCATCAAATATTCCAATATAAAACGATTCATTGAGGTGGTTGCCATGGTTTGTTTATGTTCATATTGGGTTGAATTGTCAGGCGTTGTAACGTTGTCGCCGCGTAAATGTCAAAATGATTTACACCCGTCAATTCTACCCAATATAAACATAAACAAACCACCAAAATGAATCGTTTTATATTAAAATATTTGTTGGTTCATGTTAACTTATTTTATGTTTTACTCAAAAACTGTAGGTTTTACGAGAATAACAACTGAATAGAAAACGTTTCTAAATAAATCAAGCTTTCAAACCTAAATTTTTTAATTGCAAAATTTCAACCCACCAAAAAGTTCTGATTAAAAAACTAACAGGGGTCGCATTTTTCAGCCCCCTGTGTAGGTGGGAGATAATTGAAAATATAACTATGAAAAACCTTTTAAGTATAAAACATCTACTAAATATCATTCTGCTACATTTATCCAAATTTGAGAAATAAAATAAAAACCTAGATATACCGCTCCCTTTTAGGGGGGTGTAACTCCGAAAGGAGACGTCTAAGAAAGAAATTTTAAATGATGGACCTCCCTTAATTTTCGATAAGGAATTACCATCCGAATGTTTTCGCAATATTTAAGAAACACCCTGTATAATGCACTCTACGCACCAATTCTTACTTACAGTTTAAAAACTTGGGCACTAACAAAAAAGCAAAAACAAAGGATACAGTCAAACGCAGGAAATGAGATTTTTGAGCAGAATATAAGCAACGAAAAATTAGAAAAAGAAGAGGAAGACCAAGAATGAAATGGTAAAACGAAAGAAGACATAGACCAGAACAACAAGAAATCAGCTGGAGAGATGTGCCACGGTTAGTCAATGATAGACAGAGATGAAGAAACAAAATCAAGAATTAGGAAAATTATCTCGACACCGAAGGGTACAAAAGGATCAAATTAAGAAAAACAAAAAGATCTTCTAACTTAAACCATTTATACAGGTTTTTTACGAAAATATGTTAATTATTAGTTATTTTGAATGCAAAACAAGGCAAATTCAACACATTTATTCTAAAGCGCTAAATCTTGAGGTATATATTTTTTTAGAAAAGTTTTTCAAAAACTTAGTTGACCAACAACAAAAAGCCGCTTGGGCATTGTGTATCGTATATAAAAAAACAAAATTTGTATGTCAGCAAACGGTTTGACAGCATAAGCATCTAATAGACCCACAAAAGAATCAATAAAACTTCGTTTTTATACGAACTTGGCCCTAATAGTGTTACCTATTAATTAACTAATTTCCGACGCAATGTAACAGGTAATATGATTTCATCTTTCTTTGTTATACGAATCATGACTAACACATACAACACTTCAGAAAGCATCTCGAACAATTAAGCACATCACAAGAACAAAACATACACACAATAGGCTTTAGCAACTGGTACAAAACAATCTGTACAAGGTGATGTAATGCATGGCAATACGAAAAAAAAAGTTGACGAACCATCACCGGTTCTATTCACTAAATTAGTAATATCTTTATGATGGCATTACAATTAATAAGCAATTTAAAAACCTGCCAGTAGTGTAAAGACTTATAAGTAATTTTTTTTTGTGAATTTGTTAAACCGTCAAGATTTTGTGAGTTTTTTTACAGTACTTTGGTATTTTTTATAGAGATTTTGGCTTATATAATTTCTACCACCTTATTTTCATTACGTTAGTAATATTTTTGTGAATCCAAAACAAGTCGTCAGTGGTGATAAATGTTTGCTATTTTGAATTCATAATATAAATTTTTACAAAATTCAACAATTATTTGCACCGTTATACCCATAATTATACTAAAGTCCGTGTGACACGATGCACATTTCTGTATAAAATGTAATACAAAATATCTTGTATTGTTTTTCTTGTACAGATTTCAGTACAGAATTCCTTTCGTTTGAAACTATGTGTGACACTGATACAATTTATTGTACAAGTTACTGCCCATGCACATGCGCGTAAACAGTATAAACACAGAGATGAACTCCCTCTAAAACAAGGTATTTATCCCTTGTAATTGCCATTTTAAACAATAACAACATCCTGCTTCGGATTATCAAGAATTAACTGTTTACAGAAATGAGGAGCAATCTTTCAAAACGCAGTATTTGACTCAAGTACTGAAATTGAGCAAAAGATGGTATCATATGCACAGAAAGCACCTGAATCGCATGCACTATACTGTTTCTTCCTAACTGCAGTAATCGCCGCGTAAAATTTAAAAAAAGAAAGGAGTTTCTTTCAAACTGCAGTTTTTGACTTCTTTTGTTACTTTCAAATCGCAGTTTTTTAATGTTACTTTCAGAACGCAGTTTTTGCTGTGGTTTTTGTTTACAATTTCACTAAGCTTTGATAAAGTAGTTATTGTACCTAGTTTTTGTGCGATGAATGAAATGGATGAAGGACAAATCGAAGTGCAAATTGGAAACTCAGGTGTGCGTAAGAAACAAAAAAAAACTTCTGAAAAAAGGAAAATCGACAGCTACCTTGAAATTAAAACCTGTCGAATTGGGCAGGCTAGTCAAACCCAAAAAGTTGAAGGACGTTGACGAATTGTTAGACAAAGCGTTTTCAAGACAAGGTTACAACAATGAAAAAATTGGCTGGAGGACCGTCGAAAAATTAAGCTGGTATGAGGACGTTATTGATAACACCAATAGACACGACAGTGATAGCGAAGAAAATGATGAGGAAGAGCAGGATAAAGATGAAAATTGCGATTGTGGAGAAGACGATCACAGATTGTGGTTAAGATTTTTTTTTGCTTAGTTTTGTGCGAATTTTCTACTATCTAAATATTTCAAAATCGAATATGTTTTTATTTCGGAGGATGACATTGTCGTTTGTTTTTTAAGATTATTTCTAAGAATTAGATTTTTGTTTGTTTTTACTTTTAAGAAAATGTTGTGTTAATTTATTTCTACTAAATTTCCAATAAAATTACAAAACGCATTATTTGCATTTGATTTCTTTCATAACGCAGTTTTTTTTCAAGTAACATTCAAAACGCAGTGTTAAATTTTTTGTTGCAATGACTTAGCAGTAAATTTTAATTGAAGATTTTCCAGTAATGTATCATTATAAGTTTTTCTGTTTTAACTATACAGTAAAGGCAAAAATTATAAAAATATGCAGTTGATAACACTAGGGCAAATGTTATTGATTATCTCGAAAATTGATTTTTGTCAAATACTGCGTTTTGAAAGATTGCTCCTCAAATTTCTATTGTTTATATTTTCTTTAGCTGCAGATGTTCAAAATCAGGTGTTAGTCACCATTATTCACGAACTGAATGCGCATCTGTAGCACGCAGTTTCTGTATCAAAACTTGCTTGCAAATAGAACACGTCCTATTGTATTTTCTGTAAAAGAAACTGCATGGAACACTTGTACATGCAAGAAACGATACCAAATTTTGTACGAGAAACCTGTATGACACGATATAAGATGCTCTATATAATATTTGGTATACATTTCTATACAGAATCTTTCATCGTGTCACACGGGCTTAAGAGATCACCTTCTACACTGACCTCCCTTCCAAAACAGTACCAAATAGATGAGTCTACTTTCATAGTTAGTTACTAACGCTGTTTTATCATCTGCTTTTTTTGGATCAGTAGAAAAAACGTTAAATTTTTATTCGTAATGGTGAAATAATTTCAGAATTATTGAACTTGAGTGTAAATTGTGTCGGTTACCAACTGTTTTTTGAATAACCAAATTTCGCGTCCAATTACTGTGCCGTTGTACGTCTATGTCGAATGTTTTCGCGCAAGCTTTCAATTATGTGCGTGAAGCGGCGATAACTTCAACATTGTTGTGTTAAATGCAACTGCAGCACTCTCAATGGCCACTTGTTCGAGAGACATTTAACATGACATGTAATTTAGCAGGTGGGTGAAGTGCGATGCCCGATAACAGCAGCTTTCGGTTGTTCTTCACAGTCAATACGGTTGTTCCCCACACGCAAACGTTGTACGACGCCTCTTATTAATTTTAGTAATGCCTAAAGCCCCGATAATCCAATATAAGATAAGTATACACCTTTAACGCTAAGCAACTGTTTGAACGAGGCCGTATTTAACCGTGGCGAGATCTACAAGATAAATAGAACTACTCAAAATTACAACCGTTTGTAAGTAGCAGCGATAATTAAAAAATATTTCGCTTCATAATCGATTATAAATCTTAAAAATGTTATTAAAGACGTGCATGAGATCATCACACGTTTTAACATTATTAATAAAATCGGAATATAGTCAAAATTAGTGCTATTTCACGAATAAAGTAGAATATATCGACGTCTTATACTATACCGTGCAGATTAGAACATTTTTTATATACAGGGTGATCCACACTCGAACTTAATATCTGAGATATGGAAACCATAAACGGCCAAACTTTAATTAAAAAGGAAAAATTGTGAGCGTTCCAAAAATGTATACTTCTACAGGTTTTCGAAAATAACGAAGACGTACTAACGTTTCTGAAAATTATAGTGGTAGTATGTCATAATAGTATATTACATAACAAGAGTTGTAAGAAGCATATTACGCACGAGGGGAAAAGTTGCGCACAGAGCCGCGTAGCGGCAAGTGCGTATTTCCACGAGTGCGTAATTGCTTTACAACTCGTGTTATTTAGCTTACTTTTTCTACAATCACATCATACTTAAGATTTTAATGGCTTTTTGGCTAATATACACATGTTATTTTGTTGTCTTGTCAATTTTGACGTAAGCTTACTTTGAGATTTCTAGACAGGTGAGAGTTTTGCTTACCGTGCGTTTTAACTCAGTTACTATGCATGCAGGCAGTGTTTGACGTAAGGCTACTTCGATCTTTCTAGACAAGTGTGCGTTTTGCTTACCGTGCGTTAAGACTCACTTACTATTATGCATGCAGGCTGTACGGTAAGAGTCATTTACATTAGTGGTCGTAGAACAAATTTAAAATACAGTTATTTAATCCAATATGTATGTATTTTTAACATTTTACAAAATATAAACTTGTATATTTTCATATTACATTGTAAATTAAATTGTAAAATGGCACGGTTCTGCTCTGTAGCTTACCCAGTGTTTAATTAGGCTATGAGAAATGAATTACAACCATTTTCATTAGAATGATTAAGCAATCTCACTTACTAACGAATTTTCAATTGGTCGAATCATGTGAATATTTTGAAATAGAACCTGTAACTTGTACACAAATAATATTTTCACACTAAATTATACATAAAATATTTGTCTTCTCAATTTTGTCAAAACATGGACTTACACCACCCTTATAATGAACGATGCATTAATAATGTATTATAAAAAAGTTTGTTCAGGGTGGTCCAAATTCGATGGGATTACATGGGTATCTCGCTTATTAGTCAAGTTAGAAAAACGGTTAAATTACCAAATATGTGCAGTTTTTTGGAACAAACTCAGAACAGTTGTCAAATAAATGCTAACATTTTCTGTTTTTCTTGATTTATTTGTTTACACTGTCTACTTTTTGTTTTTCATCTTTAAAATATTTAAAAACCTTTGTAACTTGCGTATTATTGAAATTAAATACATCAACCATTATTTATTTGGAACGGGAAAAAAATGAGGAATTTAAATACCTCATAGCCAACTAAAGCTTTCATTTAAAAAAAGGTAAGTTTGTGTCATAACTTTTTAACGGCGAGCGTAAATTTTTGTTTATAGTAATTTCAAAATCTACAAAAAAATAGCTAAAAATAATCTTCATAATCTTTTTCGATATTTACAACAATAAGAGAGATATGACACGTTATAAATATAACAAAAAAACAGTTACTAACCAATAAGTTAAGAACCGGAAATGATAAAATATTTTTGAAAACAGTTCTGAGTAAAAAACTGCCCATTTTTGGTAATTTTACCGTTTCTCTATCTTGCCTACTAAGCCAGATACCCATGCCACCCCATCGAATTTGGACCACCCTGTACAAAACAAAAATATCAATAAAACGAAGCTTTTGAGTAAAAATGTACCTACCAAATGTTCTTGAAGATTTGCCCATGTAAAAAAGTTAAGCTTGTTACCAAGATAAACTCAAATTTTTTTAAATTCAGAGATACATTTAATTGTTTTTAAACAAAAATTAGTGAGCATATTGATATTTTATCCAAAAACTTTAAAATGAATACGTTCTTACCGTTTGCTAAGCAATAATCGGGTTCTTTTGTAGCGACATAGGAAATAACAACGGTCTTACCTGAAAGAAAAAGATACAAAAATTAATTATTTATCACATTTTTTACAACAAAAAGATATACACTTCCGTGGAACTTTGTTTAATTATTCGAAACATGTTCGACAATAAACAACAAGTATTTATTGAAGTGTATTTTGATAGTCATAATTAATAATAATTAGCGTTTCGTTTATTTTTAGCAAACATTTGCAACTCGTCTCATGTAAACCAACTGTTAAATGCACAGTTTGTTTTCGCTAGACCAACTCGGCCACAAATATCTATCTACTGCTGTAAATATAAAGCGAATTTCAAAGGAAGAACGCTGAAAACTGCATGCTTTGTCTGCAGCTTTAGACATTAACATTAAAGTTAATTGTATTCAGCAGTAACTAGTTGCTGCTAAAAGTGGAAAGTTGCATCTTTAGTTATTTATTATCTAATTAAATTAAATACATTTTGCACCATTGTTCGTTTGGCTACGATATTTAAATATATACAGTTTATTTTTTTTTAAGATAATAGCACATTTAACAAGAGTTTTTAGTGTAGGTATAGTCCTAATGGTTTTCTACATCTTCGCATTACAATTAAAAAAGCGCTTCTTTTGATACCTAAAATATATCTAATGGCTGTATTACACTATACAATTTCTTGTACAATTTCTTGTACAATTTGCTGTCAAAAAATTTTATACTAGATTGTACAGCTGTTGCCAAGTTACAACACGTCTTAGGTCGTAAACTGACACTTCGCGTATGTCAATTGACGACATTGTAACTTGGCAACAGCTGTACAATCTAGTATAAAAATTTTTGACAGCAAATTGTACAAGAAATTGTACAAGAAATTGTGTAGTGTAATACAGCTTTAAAACCGCTTTAATTTCGTTTATTTCACTCATATTAACGAATTCAAGGGGCTGAAATATAATATATTCCACGATATATTGTAGTTTGTAGTAAACATAACTGCTACCAGAAGTTTCGTGTTTCTTAAGCTTTTTATAAGAAATAGCTGTAATAAAGGAACATATCGATGTGGGAGATAATGTATGGTTGGGTGCACCTAAGGCGCCGCATATTTTGACCATAATGAACCGTATAATCAAACATTTGAGTATAGTTTGTGAACACGGCCACCATGGGCCTAATATTACCAGTTAAGTCACAATTTTAAAAGCGGGAGGCCACTAAAAACCAACATTTGTTTTATACTGCGGTCGATGTTAAAACTTTTAATGACATATGCTTTAAGATTAAGTTATTAAATTTCTTTTCAAGTTTACGACTATTTAAACCTGTCATTAGTGTGAGCAACAAGTGTAATGATTTCGACTCACAATACCTCCTATCAACACATCTTTACTGCCTTTAACTGCTTTCAAAGTAGCTAATTAAAAATTTCTTTCTTTACACATGCGGAAGAAATGACAGTCACATAAATACTAATAAAAAACAGTGTTGCCGAAACAATTGCTATTAAATTATTTATGATGAAATACTAACCTCCTGATTTTTTTTACCATAAATGCCCCATAAAAATCGACGCTGTTAAAGAGACTTCCGCCCGCAGAATGCAAGTCGAAGAATATTTCTTTATGAGGCCATGAATTAACAATTAATTTACAGGTATCGACTGCAACCATACAGGCGTGGCGTGATTTTAATTAGGGCCTTAAAATGTTTTATTACATGTCCCTAAAGACCCCTCAGTTAAGCCAGAGTAGGAAATTATTTATTTCATTACTCAAAAAGCACAAATAAAATGAGTTTCGACCTGTTTAAAATACAGGGTGCGATTTATGTTCCAGGCCGATTTTGTTTGGCTGTCATTTAACAGTCCATATTTGACAGTCGTGTAGAGTGGGCGATAACAATTTATTATGGAACATCTAACTCCGCAACAACGTGTTGAACTTATTAAAACATTTTATTTAAATAATTGTTCAATTATGAATACGCGAAGAAAACTGCCTGATTTTTTTGGTGTTGCCAAGCAAGTCAACCATTCAGCGTGTAATAAATAATTTTGAAAATTTGTATACACTGGGAGATAAAGCCAAGTCTGGGCGACAACGTAGCCAACGCACGCCAGAAAAGATTGATACCGTGAGGCAGAATGTTGGTGAACGTCCGTGCACCTCTCATCGACGCCGTGCACAAGAATTGGAAATGTCTCCATCATGTTTGTTAAAAATTCTCAAAAAAGATTTGCAGTTTTACCCGTATAAAATTCAATTGACACAGGAGCTACAGGAAAATGACCATAAACGGCGGCTAGATTGGAGTGCTCGGGTTTTACAGGTCGGTATATACGACCACCATTTTTGGAGAAAAATCATCATGAGCGACGAGGCACATTTCGACTTGGCTGGCTTTGTTAATAAACAGAATAGCCGCTATTGGGGCACTGAAAACCCTCAATTGATACACCAATGACCATTACACCCTCGTAGAGTGACTGTATGGTGCGCCATTTGGGCCGGTGGCATCATTGGACCATATTTTTTTGAGGATGCTAGAGGCAATGCTGTAACAGTAACTGGTGATCGCTATCGTGACATGTTGGTAAACTTTCTTATGCCCGAATTGGATCGATTGGGCCTACAGCACATGTGGTTCCAACAGGACGGTGCCACATCACACACATCTCGTGCTACGATGCAAATTTTGCGAGAAACTTTCCCCAGGCCGAATAATGTCAAAAAGTGGTAATATCGACTGGCCTCCACGATCCCCTGATTTGACCGCCCCCGATTATTTCCTATGGGGGTACTTGAAGGGAAAGGTGTACACCAACAAACCAACCACAATCCCGATGCTTAAGGACAACATTCGAAAAGAAATTGCTGAAATAACACCAGAAGTCTGCGGGATCGTCATGAAAAATTTGCTCGAAAGAGCTCGCGTTTGCGCCACGGCCAGAGGCGGCCACCTGACCAACATTATATTCCATACATAATGTTAAAGACCATATAATCAATAAATAAAATATAGATTATAAAATTGTGTTTCTTTTAAAAGTTATTCAAAAAAAAACATCGAGCTGAAACATAAAACGCACCCTGTATAAAATCAAATTAAGGCGTCTCTAAATGACCAGGATATCTTTCCCTTAATCTTTTTATATCAATAATATGCCAGTTAATGTAATAACAAGGGCAAATGCAATTTTTTTAAATTCTGAAGTGTTTTTTTTTATTGTGGACATTTTCCTATAAAATTTTTTTAACCAAGTACAATTTTTATTTTAAGACAACGTTTCAAAAATAAATACAAAATTATAAAGAACCACGAGGTCTTTTAAAGAACGCTGTTAAACTATCAAAATTAAAAACGTTTATGAAAAGTTAAAATATTAAAAATGATTTTATTTCACATTTTTAAACATAATTTAAAAAGTGAAAATAATCTCCTTTCTTACGAAATATCATTAAAATATTTAGGTCAAACATTACGGAAAAATAAAATTAAGGCAAGTCTACAGCAGGGTTTCTCAACCTTTTTAAACCTGCGCCCCCTTTTTCCATATCAATTTATTTTGCGCCCCCCTTTCAATCTTTGAATTGTTTAGAAATTCACGTCTTCTCTCACAATGGTAGCTAAAAAAAAAAATACTGCTTTTCCATACATATAAAATATATTATGTTAGTATATTTTACTCATAAATGCTATTTTTGGGTACGTTTGACCTTGACCTGTTACCCTGGACCCCCGCAACTCTTTTTGTTTCTAGCCCCCCTAAATCATTTTCTTATTGCACCAATACCATGCCCCGTTTGAAATTAGTCGTATTATTTTTGCAAATTAAAACAATATCCCCCCCTGAAATATTTTTCTGAGTACGCCACTGCATTGTTCCTAGCTATACAGTTAGTAAAAAGTTTGTTTTAAGTTTGTGCCTAGTCTATTCTTACCAATAAAAAGTATAACTGTTGCACTAAATCAAAGAAAAAGAATTTTATGACCATGTCTGTATAATTTATAATTGATTATTAATATTGCTATTAATATTTTTTGTTTGTTTTGGTCAATAAAATATGTGAGGGGGGGGGGGAAACTACGAGTATAAAACATATTATTCGGACCACAAAATATGTAGATTTGACTCTATATTCAAATTTGAGTGCACATTTAAATGAAAAATTGACATTACAGAATTAATATCACGTTATAATTTGCACTAAACGTTTGAACAGTACCTATCTCGATATATTCAATTTCCCTGTTGCTTGATAATTGGCGCGCCTTACAACGAATGGCTAGCAATATTATGAAATTGAAACAATACACGGCAGTAAATAACACGATAAAAGAGAAACAGCTTTGTTGTACATAGGATATATGCGTGCTGGTATGTAAAGTTACCACTACAGGATAAAAAAGTTTAAATTCATTCGTATCCGCTGTACGTAGTAATTGCTAGTATATCACGACTAATATAAGGCATAACAATAAAACCCTCCTAGTAACTGAAAAATGTGACTCGTATAGGACGCAACTCGACTATACATTTATATTCAAACGAGACATTGCCACAAAACGATTTTTTAATATAATCGGGAGTATGTCTAATGGTTTTACTATCCACCCACGCGAAGACGGGAAATCATACGGAATTTCGAACGTTACCTACGAAGAAATCAGGCCACACACGTTACTAACACTTTATTACTCAAGTTTTGGGCATGAATAATCAATTAGGAATACCATTTACTAAATAATAATTAAACTTTAAAAGAACTTGTTAAGTTAAGTTAGTAATTTGAAGCACAAGGTTTCAACTACAACCAACGCTATAAAAGAGTTGACTAAGAAAGACAAAAGTGGCAATTAAACAAAATATAATTGCTTTGTGTGCTGATTTCTTATGTTTTTAGCGTAGGGTATCGTGTATATTTCTATGGGAAGCTTCTAATGTTTCTTGTGGTTGATCCTACCTAGCACAAACTACAACTGGCAATAAAGTTTGTACATTTTGCATTTACAAAAAAAAATGCTTGAGGCTAGGCGCAAATTGAGACGCATATGACGCGTGTGAAACGACTGACACAAGCGCCATGACGCGTAACGTGTTGATTCGCAAATTGGGACGCAGTTAAAGTAGTAAACTCGCAGTCCCAGTTGTAGAAATGAATAATTCGCCAAAAAATCATATTTATATAAATTTAATAAGTTCAGAGTCAGATAGTGATGCTCAAGAAGCAAAAGATTTGCTATATTTGATGGGCAGAAAATGTAAAGCACCGAATAACTTTTATTTGCAAGCCCGTCGCGTGTAGGGTGGAAGGTTGTGCACCGCACAAGGGCGGCTAATCAAAGGGGCGGCAAATTCACGAGTAATTTAAGTTTTGCATATTTTGCATTATATTTATTTTCATTTCGTGCCAAAACGCCAGATTGTTCAAATCATTCAGTTCAGAATTCTAAGTAATACAATTTTACGATAGAAAATGTACTTAAGTACTAAATTCTAGATAGTTTTAACCTAATTGTAAGGGAGGAATCACGAGCCTCAGGCCTCTCACTTGCCCAACATTTTTCTCGGCGGCCCTGGTCATTACTACCAACTTTACAAGAAATTATTGTTTAAAAGTAACAGAACTTTCTCTTTTAACGTTTTTGTTTTTTTTTCAAATTATTGGTTTTGTTGCAATTGTTATTTGATGCAGGAGTTTAAATATTATGTGTCTGTGTCATACATTTACATAGCTAGGGTAAGGTGGGGCACGTTAAAACAAACTGAATTTCGCGCCTCTCAATATGTGTGACCATGTAGCACTTGAATACTAGGCCCATCACGTGGTGTTATTTTGAAATTTACCGTCACTGTCGCTATTTGGTAGTTATTGTTTGGTGTTTTGGGCATATAAAAGTAAATTTTTGGCAGCTGTATTTACCATTCCGTGTGTACTATTAATGTTGTTTTACCGGCATACAATGCAATTATTAGGGGTGGGCGATATATCGATATAATTTTGATATCGATATATCGATATATCGAAATATCGGACATCGATATATATATATCGATATATCGATATATCGATACATCGGAATATCGATATTCCGATATATCGATATATCGATATTCCGATATATCGATATATCGATATATCGATGTTCCGATATATCGATATACATCGATATAATTTCGATATCGATATTCGATATCGAAATTTGGATATCGCCCACCCCTAGCAATTATATCTATTTATTACATTGTGTTGTTTTAAATTTCGTGCAAACATATCAGTGATCAATTTTCGAAGTTAATTTGTTCAGTTTGACGTGGTGGGGTACGTTAAAACAAAAATAATGGGGCAGGCAGGTTGACACGGATTAACCCATCCCAATTCTATCAATTTAAAACTATGTTAATTTAAAAACTTGGGTTTTATAAAACTATTTTAAAAACTATTGACATAACAAAATTAAAGACCAAGTTAAAAAACAAACAAATCAAATAAAAAATAAAAAATAAAAAAAATAAAATATTTAAATTATAAAGATTTTATACAAATAAATTTATGGCTTATTTAGTGGTCAGATACTTCGTCAGAGGGTGGATGTTTTTCTGTACATTCCATTCAGTCAGTGAAAATTTGCCAGTAGGATTGGGCGACGATTTAAAAGACATTAAAATTAATTACTTTGTTTTGGTGGAATTTTATGATAAAAAACATTTTATTATGTAGGAAAAATTATTAGAAAAATGGACTAAGAAAGAACTTTGAAATTTCCTATTGTAGAAAAAGTAAGGAAATAATTAGTGCCTTCACCTTTCCTTTAATGAAAGATATCGCACCTGTTTTTGCGAAAGATTTTTAATTACCTGCGCTTATAAGCAGCAAAAGAACAAAACGAATTCTTTCTTTCAATTAAAAGTGCGTTAATATATTTTTCATCATTTTTTAAATTAAATATTGTTCTAAAACAAAATTTACATATTTTTTTCCTGCAATCGTCACTAAACTAGCTCAATAAGTACCCAAAACGACTGTAATAATCATTTTCACTGCCTAGGCAGTAAAAAAGTAAAATGCTACGCTCATTGGTTGAATTTAGAAAAATTTAGCATGCTTTTGTTCAAAGATACATATTTGACAGGAGAATGAGAATCTGACAAATATAGTAAAAGTTTTTGTATTTGCTTGATTTTTCGCTATTTCTTTGACGATTGCAGAAAAAAATTTAATATGCACCTCGGCAGTAAAGTTCCTTTTTATCACTCGCGTGGTTAATAATATCAACACCCGTGATAAAAAATCGAACTTTACTGCCTTGGTACATAAATAATTATTTAACTATTTCTCAAAATAAAATAGTGTTTCATTGTACCCCTTGAAAAAACTGTGAATGTTTCAACCAACTCTAGACATAGGGCACATTGAAACATTTGGTTTTTGTTACCAAATAGCTGCTTACTTCTTAAATATGGTTTTTTAACAAGAATTATTTTAATTTAACTACTTATTTATTAGGTACATTAATAAGTGCCACTTTTATATGATTTTTTGTTTGTTTTAATAAATACCTACCAAAAAAGTTTTGCCAAAACGCAAATTTTGTGTTTCAACGTGCCCCCCACCTTTGCCCTACTAGTAATTATCATTTAAATGTAACAGAACTTGCTACACTATTCTCTTTTAACATTTTTGATAATATATTTTTTTAAATTATTGGTTTTGTTGCAATTGTTATTTGATGCAGGAATTTAAATATTATGTGTCTGGGTCATATATTTAAATAGCTACAAGATCTGTCCATCCGATGCTTATGTTTATGTATGTGTGTATGTTTATGTATATGTGTGTGTGTGTTCGTAGAGGTACATATTTATCAAATTTGTAAATTTTTATTGCATGGGGCGATGGAACGCGTATGTGGGAGGGTTTAGCTTGAAATACAAAAGCTATGAAATCTGATATTCGTTTTACATATTAACATAAAGTCCCGTGATAACGCACACTATATATGTATGCACTGTATCAAATTTATTACGATTGGTACAGAACATTTAAATTATGGGCAGCGTTTAACGTTTTGGCTCGTAAATTTGTACTGCATTAGTATAGTTTAAATTTCTGATAATTTCTATAATGTGATGCCCACGATATAATTTATCATAGTCCATTAAGATAATTTTTGACGGCTCTTATAATCTACTTAGCATAATATTTTAATGACAAACATCTTTAATATTCGAGCTAGATTTAGTACTGTTAATAATCAGAACAGCTCTACGCAAGAACCGGATTTTACTGATTTGAAATTTTACGTTAATCAATCCTAATTATGCCAATTTTCTAAACATATAGGTGTTGTGTATAGTGGTTGACTCTCTGTGTGTATCATAATTAAGTAGATTTTCTAACGTTTTCAAAGTATTCTGCAGTTGTTGTAGAGCTGGAGCTGTTTTTCTTGGAGATAGTCGCGCTAAAGCAGACGAGGATAGCCAAGTAATTTACGACGACATTAATTTTTTGTTCAGTCCTTGATACAGGACAAGACGGTAGTATAATATTGCTCACCGGAGTCGTACCGTGAAGGATATGTCTTTTATATTGTCTCGAGATATGTGACTAAAAAGGCATTTTGAACAATGCACAATAAACTGTAGAATATACAAGCAGAGAGGCTGGGCCTAATCAAAATTACGTTTTTTTATGTACCAAGGTGGTCTGTGGGGACGCCCGATTTTATTCACCCCACGTGAAAATAAAAGGATAATGATAATAATAACTTACTCGCAATTGGTACATAATAACACACAAACAAAGATAATGCGGAACGTGTATAATCATAAGCATATGTGAACAATAAGCAGAATACAAAACGCCCTGTAATGTCAGTATTAACGTTGTTAATGCAGTTTGAGACCATAACGCGCTTTATTGGTACCTACTAACCAACATTTAAACGCCGCAAAATTAGATAATAACAACTTATTTCGGTATACCTTAAAGCTAATTATTTTTAAAGGAAAATAAAAGACTGAAAAACAGAGACACAACAATACGCAAAAGCTACGTAGAAAAATATTTTTTCGTTACACGAAGTGCTTTCTTTCATTGCTAGGTAGATTACATACAGGTTTGCGCAAAAGTATGGAAACAGACAAATATCTAGAATGCTATTGCAGATATAACAATGAAATTTTGTGTCTGAGAGTTATCGTATTTTTCGGATTCAATGAAAATATTAAGGTTGCAATACGACTTCCGGTTCAACCGGAAACGAGCGCTACCTTTGAAATTTCAAACGGAACACCCTGTATATTTTTACATTTTTGGATTCCTCTTAAAATTTACTTTAAGAAATGTATGAGGTTAGATTTTAAAACTGCCTTCGACTCGGTTAAAAGAAAAGAATCGCTAAGAGAATTGGAACTATTGGGAATACCGGGGAAACTAATAACACTGCTAGAAATGACCCTCAACAACACAACAGCAAAAGTGAGATTCCAAGGAATAACAACAGAACCCTTCAAAGTAAACAAAGGCGTAAAACAAGGGGACTCACTATCCCCCACCATATTTAATTTAATACTAGAAGGTGCACTACGAAAAGCGAAACTAGATAAAAAAAACATCATGATCAACCAAATACAAATAATAGCGTATGCTGACGATATAGCAATTATAGGGAATAGAAGAGAAGACCTAATAAGAGCGATAGATCAACTAGACAAAGAAGCAAAAAAACTGGGTCTGGAAATAAATGAAGAAAAAACAAAATATATGAAGATAGGAAAAGAAAATATGCACTTACAGAACGATCTACAAACAAAAGAATACACCTTCGAAGAAGTTAATACTTTCAACTACTTAGGCGTGACAGTGGGACAAGCTGGAAAGAACAGAGCGAAGGAGAGAATTCTGAAGGGAAATCAAGCATACGGCAGAAACAAAACCCTACTAAAGAGCAAAACAATAAGCAAAACAACAAAAATAAAAATTTACAAAACCCTGATAAGACCCGTCATAACATATGCCATGGAAACAGTAGCAATAAATAAGAAAGAGGAGGAAGAATTAAAAATAGTGGAGAGGAAAATAATGAGAGCAATACTAGGTCCTAACGTAACAAGAGATGGAGAAGTAAGACTGAGAAGGAACAAAGAAATAGAGGAAGAACTCGGAGGAGAAAACATCACTCGACACATCAAAGTACAGCGACTACGATGGGCAGGACACATCATGCGAAGGAAACCAACCGCAATGCTCAGGAGGGTAACAGAATGGATTCCTATTTGGCCCAGAAACAAGGGTAGACCAAGGAAAAGATGGAGAGACGCCCTGGAGGAAGATGCAAAGGCACTGGGAATAAGGGAATGGAAATTTAAATGCAAAGACAGGAAAGAATGGAAGAAAATAACGGAGGCAGCCAGAACTAATGAGCTTGAAAATTAGAGGAGAGGACTGATCCACCTCATTAAATGGATCTACAACAACGCCTCGGCGTTAGCCATAATCCTTAGGATTATACGGCTCAATGATGATGAGGTTATATGGGATTAAAGTCAACTGTTTTCGAAAAATTTACATTTTTATGAAAATTTTTAGTGATACAGCGCTTCAAATTTTTTTTAACATTTAAGTTATTTAAAAAGGCATTACAATTTCGTTGAAAAATTACACTGGCAATAGATTAATTAACGTTTTGCGCAAGCTACATTTAAAAAATATTATACAGTGTTTTTTACGCTTGGTCGAACTTCTCTAACTCAATTTTTTTAAATACAACACGCTATTTGTTTTAACATAGTCTTATAAAAAATTTGATTGTATTTCAAAAACATTAACCATATTTTATGCCTAAAACGGATATTTTTTCGAGATATCGCGAAATATCCCTGTATAAATACGCCCTAGTACTTACCTTAAAAAATTGAAAATTGTTATTATAAAAGGATTATAATAAACAGAACAGTATATTTGAAATTAACACAGAAACTAAATATTCATTTTAAAATGCCAAGCACAATAACATTTCATAGATAGTTAATTTCGACGCTGCCTTTAAAATGGTCTATAACCTATCAAAAACAAAGAATAAGCTTGGGGCAACGTCAGTTCAGTTTTAGAACAGATAAATCCGACAAGTATAGTATATCGCAGTCCAAAACATATGCACATAAATTGGCTTAAAATTTAGATTAATATTCTAAAATCGATTAATGTGTGTAAGCATAAATATACTATCAGTTAACGCCTACATTTTTAATGCTCTGACAATCATTCACGAATTTTTAAGTGAATATTTTATTACTTAAAATCAGGGACTAAAAACGAAAAAAATTCCGTTCGTTTCTGTTCGGAACGAAAACGAAATATGTCGTTTTCGTTCTTTTCGTTCTAACCGAAAAAAAATCTTTTTTCGTTTTCGTGAACTGAAATAATAACGGTTAAAACCGGTTTTACAATATTTTCTTTGTCGTCAAAAAATCAATTGTTTTTCTAGTCACCACAACCCTCTATAAATACGATAACAATATTTGCGTCTCAACTAAAATATAAACGATGACGATGGGGTTTGATGCTCACGGACAGCATATTTTAGACTGGCGAACCATCGTCATATTAAATTTACCAAATCGTTAAACACTTTAACATTTAACCATTTTATTAAGTTTAACACCCGTAAGGTGCAAAAACACAACGTGATTAGGTTAAATTAGACACACGATCTTTATCTAAATATATGAAAATATAGCAAGTGCTGTTTTAAATTTGTTTAAGTACTAAAAATCTATGCATTTGAATTAAATAACATCCTGCTGTAATTATTTAAAAAGACAAAAGAATGAATTCAAGTGGATAATTAACTAAATATTATAAATAAAAAAGATATTAAAAAAAACTTATATTAACTTGAAATATACTTTAACTTTATAGTTTCTACGTACCATACAATATACATTTTACATTCCGTTTAATCTTACTAGCAACACATCTTCCAATAAATCTTCTTTTACATTAGTCCTTTTCGAAGTAAGAATAAATTTTACTATTATTATGTCTAAACGCAAATAAAACATACACATTGATAATATATATCCAATCAAGTGTATATTCTATATTGATGATCTAAAAAACAAATTAGACACAGAGAATATCTGTACCGTTAATTGTGTTACACGAAATTGAATATTGAGGATTACACTTATAACTGTGTGTTTTTGTGTTTAAAAACTACTTTTTGTTTTAGGTAGGTGCGAGAAGTGCGAAGCTAGGATTATTGGTTCATTTTTGGTGAGACAATTTTTTTACTATTCGGTCGGTTTTCGAGTTAGGCATTTTCGAAACGACGTTAAAAAGCGCCATTGTCGTCGATATAATCGAATTTTTCAATTAGGAGTAATAATACTAATCAAATATCACCCAAATATTGGTGTAAATGTGTAGATTTTACCATATACGTCACTAACAATAAGATACATTAATTTTACCATTTTAGTGTAACATTCTTTAAAATAATATGAAAACAATAAATAAAATTACCTCTCATTGTCAGAATATGGAAATTGAATGTCAATTATTAATCTTTTTAGGTAAAACCGCTTTATACATGTTATCACATATTATCACTTCTGTAAATATACATTCCAAATTGGAAATTGAACATGGTTTTTAATGGCATAATAATGCCAATGATTATCATGGTAAATTTACAGATATACTTTTTACAGAGCAACTCAAGGTCCGGGAAGACGTATTAGTTATTGGCATGTATGGGTGATAAAAATAAAGAAGTGGTAATTAGATTTTATTTATCGCATCTTAATAAGGGCGGCAATAATTAATTTCTTATCTTTAAAGGTGTCTCTGAAATTGATTGTCTTGTTGAAAACGGTAATGGTGTTGTTCAAAGTATTTTTTTGCAACCTCTTAGTGTTTGGCTATTTTATTGTTGAGAAACCAGTCCTACTTTACACTCGTGAGCATAGACGTCGTTAAATTTTTTTTGTGCTGCACCTAAACTAAACCACATTAAAATAAATTTACAGGGCAGCTAATTAATTTTTTTTTTAAATTTGGTTAATAACGCTTTTATTGTATTGATTGGACATTCTTGGATTACAATTCAAGATTTGAAGATAAAATTTTCTTTATGCTCAATCTACTTGAAGAGTTTAATTAATACAATTAGATTAAAAACTGTGGAGAGAGACACAAAATTATTTTTTTACGTTCAGAGATTATTATTACTATTTTCATTAGAACACCTAACGTGTTGCAAATATACAGGGTGTCAAAGATAAACTTTCCTGCATGGGAATCTCGCTTATTATGAGAGATACAGGTTGGTTTAAATTGGAAGATTTATTCCTTAGTATAAGAGGAGCCACAATCAATTTTTAAAAGTACAAAATTCCTCTTACTTCGGATGCGATAGCAGAAAATATGAAAATTTCGAATTTATTTTTTCTCTCATAAATTTTTTGTCTTAACCAGTAGAATTATTTTATTTGTACATTCTTAAGGTACTTTTTAATGGAGAATGTAGCCACTCTTTTAGTTTTTTTAAACAACATTCTCGAGATATTACCCCTAATTTCATTTTTTCTTATGGGCCGCGAAGTTGGCTATGGAATAGTTAAATGTGCTTTTTTTCTCGTTTAAATGAGATATTACTTGCCATACCTATTTTTATAAATAAGCCACAAAATGAAAAAAAAATAGTATTTTACCCATCACTTATCAATGAGAATCACTATCTATGAGAATAAAAACAAAAAACAACTAATTAAATATCAAATGACAGTAACTATAACTGCGATGTCATTTATTAGAATTTCATATTATTGTTGTGTAATTCGACAGTCTTTGTACCTTTGTAGTAATTGTTATAATGATGGCTCCATTTAAAAATAGCGAAAAATTTGACAAGTTGAGATGCAATATTCTTTACCATAAAAACTGTGTAGAAACTGAGCGAACTTGGAGCTACTTAGAGCTATATCCTGAGAAAAGGCAACGAAGGGTGCGTAATTACAGAAATTTGGAAATAAATTTAAAAGAATATGGTTTTTTAAGAAACCAACCAAAAATCCAAAGCAAATCAATAATTAATTATATTTATCTATTTTACACAGTTTCTATTGCAAAGAATGTAGCATTTCAACATTTAAAATTTTTAATTAGTTGTAAATGTGCCCATAATTATATGATAACAAATTTGCTACAAATACTATCGAATTACACAAAAATACTATAACCTTCTAATAAATGATACCGCACAAATAGTAACTATCATTTGACAATTAATTAGTTGTTTTTTGTTTTTATTTTCATAGATAACTTGATAAGTGATGGGTAAAATATGATTTTTCTTCATTTTTATAAAAGTAATAGCAAGTATGCATCTTTTAAAAGAGACAAGCACATTTAAAACTCTTACCGGCATGGTGGTACACGTTATGTACTACTATTTTTGTTACCAATGCTGCATGGTGGTATTGAAATTGTACCACCTAATTTAATATTTCTGCTGTTCTGCACGATCGCTTAAAAACTGTACCATCTATCCCAATATGTACTGACATAACGTAACTTTACGCTGCAGGTCAAAACCCGATAGAAATTGCTTGCATTGATTGTGTTTGTGTGTCAACTCATTTTAGTTGTATTTTGGACCCCAAGAACGTGTACAAAAATAATTTGTTGTAATTAGTGTAATTTTAATATAAAATAATTGTGTTTATGTTAAATCTGTCTGCTTGTGGTATGGTTTACACTTGACATTGTTTTCATATTTAAAATAAGTTTTTCTTGTGTTTATTTGACAATAATTTGGTGGTACGTTATTTGTACCACTGTGAACATTCAAACAAATAATCACTATTAAAATCATTATACAATTTAGAAGACTTGCCATTTAAATTGAAAGATATGACAATGGATTAATTTTTTGCGAAATTTGAAGATATTCCGACTGACTAAGAATCTATAATTAGTGAACTAGATGATACAGAGCAGGTAAATAAGGAAAGGGAAGTTAATTTAGAAGTGGATAACTTAAAAACTTATCAAAATTATTCTGATCAGTCAGATTCTGATAGCAATATGCCACTAAATCATTTTACAAAAATACAAGTAATAACATTCAGGAGGCACCCAGATGGAACGAATCTTTGACTAGCTGCTGTTCTGACCAGTTTGAACATTATGCTGGAATTACAGATATTGTTTATCAAGTTACTGATCCTACACCTTATAAAATATTTAGTTTACTGTTAACCGAAAAAATTATTGAAAATATAGTTTTTCAAACAAATCTGTACGCACAAAGAAGTAAAATAAAAGAAAATATTACAATTTGTGATAAATCAAGCTACTCAAAATTTCGCATTACAGGCATAGTGGTACATAGGGTGTACCACCTCACCAGGAGTTGCTGAACCCGACGAGGATGCTAAAACATATATTTTTCTTTTTTATTCTGCATCCTCTTTCAAATGTATTTAGTTTCGTTGTTAATAAATAATTTTTAATTTTGTGTGCAGCACGGGCAAAAATATGTCTGCTTTTTATGTGTCTGTAAGAGTTAACTATTCCATAGCCAACTTCGGGGCCCATAAGATAAAATGAAACTAAGGGTAAAATGTAGAAAATGGTAGGTGTTAAAAAAATCTAAAATAACAGTTACATTCTTCCTTAAAAAACATCTTAAGGAAGTACAAATAAAATTGTTGTAACGATTAAGACAAAAAAGTTATGAGAGAAAAAAGAAATTCGACATTTTCATATTTTTTGCTGTAACATCTGAAGCATGAGGAATTTTGAACTTTTAAATTTGATTGTGGCCCCTCTCATACTAAGGAATAATTCACCTAATTTAAACAAACCTGTATCTCTTATAATAAGCGAGATCCCCATGCTGGAAATGTAATCTGGGACACCCTGTATACCTCCTTACACCTTCCTGTCGGCGCCCATGCTCTCTAACCCGCTAATCTTGTGAACTTGACACTAGTTTAATGTGTGAAACACAGGGCGCATTCTTATCTCAGTTGTTTATGTTCTCAACACTAGCAGCAATCAACGAATACTCGACGGCATAGTGAGAATGTAATAGTGCATAGCGATGACATGCTTCCAGCCGAATATTTATGATTAGTAATCGCTCAACCAGTAAGCAGTGAGCAGCCTTTCTGGCTTTCTTGCATTCCTGCCATATTAACAGTATCTTTTAGAAGAAATCAAACCCCATTTGGACATTTAAATGTAAATTTACCACTGTAATGGCCATTTTTATCAGAATCGGCCACTTTAAAAAGCATTAACAATTACAAAAAAAGCTTATTCTCGTCGTTAAAATTTTACAAAGTAGCCAGTAAGAATGTTTTTATAGTTAGGATTCAAACTCTTCAACAAAATGAACAATTACAAATTAATAAATTATGTGGTTTATACAGGGCCGAATGTAGGCTCCCAACTTGACTCTTATTGATAATTTCTTAATAATGTATTTCAATAACTTACTTTGCCAAAAATTTTGAGGTAATCAATACAATCTGTCTACTTTATCGGAGCTCTACAATTTTTTTTTAAAACAGTAAATGATACTAAACAAGTAAAATCCTCTTACTCTAAGCTTCCTCTAGGTCAGGGGTTTGCAATGGGTCGATGTAAATTTGAGAGGGGTCGATAAACCTATAGGAATCGATAAACCTTTAGGGGTCTTTTGGGGGTAGATGAACTATTCGTGGTTAATTGGGGTCAATTAACAAAGATCTATGTTGTATTTTTATTTAGTTTTATTTAAATGTATTTTTTTTAACAAAATTCGTTAAGTACTTTAAAATTTTTGTACTCTTTAAAAGTCTCGTTGAGTCTTTTTGTTCAGCTAGCAATTTGTACAATTCTTTACAAGAAAAAATCATTGAAATTAGAGAAGATCTCGAGTTAAAAGTTTTGTTCAACACAAATTGATATGCAAAATTTCGGAATAAAAGAAATATACGGCAAAAGTACCCAGACTTAAAACATATATTAGAGCCCTATTGTCAGCCTTTTTGAGTTATTATTTAGTGGAGGCCGGATTTAGCCACCTGATAATTCACCGTTAAAAATTAGAAGGATCAGAACGCGTAGATCTAGATATACAAATAATATTTAGTAGTTCGGAACGAAACAGTTCAAACATAAAGCCCAACCATCTCATTTAAAAAAATATTAATAATAGTATTAAAGCTAATATAATACACCACTGACTGAAAAATCCAAACTCTTATCATAATAATCTTGAAACTGACAAAAATATGTGTTTAGAGTGCTATATAAAGCAGAGGCTCTTAACCTGTTTTGTTCCATGGACCCCTTTGTAAGTAAGGTGAAAGCGATGAACCCCCCCTTAAAACTTTTTTTTTTATATATTCAACCACAGTGATGCAGTATAAAGATATTTCTATTTGTGACTACAGAGACAACTAATCCTACTGTATGTAATTTAATGCATATATTTATAAGGGAAGGAATGCCAAAAATAAAGGTTATAAGTTGATTGTTTCCATCCAAGCTTGCTGACCGCATAAATGCCTTCCGCGGACCCCCTAGGGGTTCGTGAACCTCTAGTTAAGAACCCTCAATACAGAGGGACAATGCCCAATTTAAGAATCCTGTTTGTTTCCGTTGAAGATACCTGGGCATTTAAAAAGGCAAAAGTTTTATGTTGTATACCAAAAAAAGGGGGTAGGTGGATTTTTTTTGTACAAGGGCCGTTGCTCAAAAAACATTGAAAACCCCTGTTCTAGGTGTTTTAAACCTTTTCTACTTTTTCATACCAATCTTGATATTCATCATCAATCAAAATTTTTAAAACCTCCCAAATAAATTGGATAAAGTTGTATACAGGGTGTAAAATTACATCTTCAATGTATGTAAATGTCAAAAATGCGTAGACAAAAGATAAAAATACAACTTTATTGTTTTTTCTCTCTTAATTGTTCCGAATTGCCGCCGTTTGCCTTCATAGCATACTCGAAAATATTACGTTGCCCTAAAAACTAACGAGAAAATCGCGATATCTCGGAAAATATCAGTTTAAGGTAAAAAACAGCCTTGATGTTTTAGAAAGACAATTACAATTTCTATATGACTGTCTAAAAAAATATAGGGTGTTGTATTAAAAAAAAAAGAGTTATCGATGTTTAAAATTTTACAAGTTTGACCAAGAGTCAAAAACGCCCTGTATAGTATTTTAAAAATGTAAGTGATGCAAAATGTTAAATAATCTATTGTCAATCTTATTTTCAAGACAATTTCTTCAGACTTTTCAAAGTTTTTAAATGTTAAAATATTTTGTATTTACATGCAAATGCAATTTTCACGAAAACGGTTGACTTTAGACCCATACATCCTTGAACAGTTTTCGAAGTAAATTTAAAGAAGAATCCAAAAACCTAAAAACATACAGGGTGTTTTATAGGAAAAAGTATAACTTTGATATGCCACTCTTTTTTGGAGCACCCTGTATGTTTGAAAATATTTTTAAAATGTAGCCATTATTGACTTACATAAATTAACTGCGACAGAAGTTGAAGAATATATGCCGTTTCGCCATAAAACTCCGTGGCGTCCGTCGTGACTCACCCTGTATAGAAAATAAAAACCAAGGGGAATAATAAAATAGGTACTTTTGAGTAGCATAAAATGCATATGTTTTATTGTTAATGTACTTAAATTGTTTACTTTTTGTGTCATTGTTCGTAATTAAATTGTTAAACTTGAAGTGTCGCAATAAATAAGCACTAAGCAGCATTCGTGTATTCAGAATAGCAAGTTTTTTGATAATACAAATGTTTTTCATTAATTACAATGCATGTTTTCATTTTAGTTGAGGCAACAACTTTTTCATTTATTTTATTTACAAAAAAATATTCAATCAAGCCACCGAATTATCTGTTAATCCGGTTCTGATTACAAAAATTGCGATTAAATAAATCGCATTTAAACGGCACTCGGTTTTCGGTTTGTATTTTTATTTATCTCGTTAATTATTTTTAGAAACCATTGATTAAGTTGTCATGCTAATTTAATTCCCATGTTAAAAAACGAGTTGGACTCGTCAGTGCTTTTTTGCTGTTTAGTTCATTACGAATAACACAGACTTCGTACTGAATTTTTATTAATGCAATCAATACAGTTGTATTTAATGTTATAAAAACAGCGTTTATCAACAATAGTTCTGTGTTTGCGTGTGTTAAAATAATCGTTTTGCTTTCTACCGCCCGTTACCATAAAAATATATAAATTTGAAACGTTTTTTTAACCACCAAACTGTAATTAGTTACCCATGCCTGGCGAAGAGCCCGAGGGTACATCGTATTCCATATTTGATGTAAATGAGACTGCAGAATAATATTGCCGATAAATTATAAACAGCATTTGTTTATTTCGCGCCACAATAATTATGCCGATACATTCATAATTTATGGCGTGATTATTTATGATAGAAACATTTTTGTAAGCAATTAATTGTGTGTACTAATACTGACACCGTTTTTATACACACCATGACGCATTATTATTTAATGATTTCATATTACCTGTAAACACGGCTAGCGTTTGCCTCTTCGTGGTATGATTCAGTTAATTGCTTTCAGAGTGACCGTATCAGAACAATTATCAAATGTGTATGCCTAAAACGATTACAGTGAATTAAAATATATCTGGGAACATCCACAACAATTATTGATCTACTTCAACTGACCCCACATTTTTATAGAATACATTTCTGAACTAAAAAATACAAAACCAATAAAAAATCAAAAGCCTAAATTTTAAGATTGTTTAACTTACTAATTCCAAATACAAGCTTATACGCCTTTTATTAGAAATCCATTATTTAACAAACTATATGTACATGGTGTCCCAAATTCGAGTAAATGCATAGGGATCTCGCTTATCTTAAGAGCTACAAGGTCGGTTGGATTGGGACAAAGTTGCGAAATTAGATGCTCATCAAGTATCAGCAAAGAAAATTTTTATAGCTGTTTTAGTTTAAAAGTTATTCAAGAAAAACTGAAAAAATTGATTTTCGTTTTTATGCCCTACTTCCTACATTTTTTAAGATATCGACAATCTGGAAGCACTTCTTTATGACAACTTCATACGCATTATATTTTGAGATAACAAAAAATTTCCAACAACGTTTCGTCTCTTCGGAAACATCATTAACTTCATTTTTTAAATACAGCGAAAAAAAATTAATCTCATAGTCGGATAGCATTTTGTCTTCTGATTTTAATGATATATAACACTTAATATCTAAAATGATATTTTACCACAAAAATTTGAGAAAAATTCATTTTGTCCAAGTTTTTAATCAAATGATCTTATACTTAAAATAAATAAAACAAAAAACAAAACAATTTTTTTCTTAAAAATGTCACGTTGACATTAAATATGATCGTGATCAATTGTGTATAATTTGCAATCAGCTAGAAATTTTTTGAAATTTGTGCTTTTGTTCGCTATTTTTTTTTATTAAGTGTCCTATATCATTGAAATCACAAGACAAAATGCTATCCGACTGAGATAAAAAAAAAACGCAGTATTTAAAAAAATTAAGTCGATTATGTTTCTGAAGAGACGAAACGTTGTGATAAATTTTATGTTATCTAAAAATATAAAGCGTAAGAAGTTGCCATGGAGAAGTGCTTCCAGATTGTCGATATCTTAAAACATGTAGGAAATGCGGCAAAAAAACGAAAATTAATTTTTTCAGTTTTCCTGAATAATTTTTGAACTAAAAGCTATGAAAATTGTCTTGGCAGATATTTAATAAGCATCTAATTTCGCAACTTTGCCCTAATTTAACCGACCTCGTAGCTCTTAAGATAAGCGAGATTCCCATGCATTTACTCGAATTTGGGACACCCTTTATATCCAATAATAAAAATACAACAACAATATTTTTAAGTATCTTAACTACTTGCGAGACTCTCGTCGCTTCACCGGTAGATTTTTTATAAGAGACAAGACTTGATACAGGTTGTGAGAAAAAAAAACTTTGCTCAATCAAATAAACGATTTTAACTAGATTCGATTAAATTTTGTTAAGAATAAATATTCTTAATAAATATATGCCCTAGAACAGGGATTTCCAAACTCTGGGACGCGACCCACTGGAGAGTCGCAAACTGATTTGGGGTGGGTCGCGGTATATATTAAAATATGAAAGCAGTTTACCCGATCATTAAGAGAGTTTTACTCATTAAGAACAAACGGATGAACAATTCATGATAGATTCAGTTAAAGATCACATAAGAATTAGGTACTATTTCTGTCTAGTTTCTCTCAGCTCGCAGATCTATATTTAATCAATTTTAAAAAACTGCAAAAAGGTGGAAAGTTTTTATTAAATTCTTGTTTTGCGTCTTGAAGAACGTTAGCTGTCAAGGGACAAAGTGCTAAACAGACTTGTTGAACTCCGTGAAGAAGAAGCAATGTTTTCGACTGGACAAACGATTATGCAAAGTCTTTGCATGATGAGAGTTTTTTCTTAAGCTAACATATTTGGCAATATATTTGCGAAATTAAACGAACTAAATTTGTACTTAAATAAACGCACGGAACTAATAAATTTGCAGAACATGATAAAATTCGAGGTTTTACCAAAAAACGTTATGATGGTTTTGATATATTCAAAGCTTATAACACTGAAAATAAAGTGACATTAACTGACGACTTATTCGCTGTAATGCTTGCACGTCTACAATGGTTGCAAGGAAGTTTTAAATAATATTTCCTTAAATATTGTGAGAAAAACACCTGAATCGTGAATCGATTTTGAAGTGATTATGTGGCTTCTTTATTACTACGAAGACATAAAAAGAACTAATAGATTTGTCTGAAGACACTCTGTTAAAAATACATTTTGATCGTAAAATACTTTTGTACATTCGTTCAATACACGTATTCAACTCTTTCTAGCACAGCTTTAAGAGGGCTTCTTCCTTTTGTTACTACCCACTACCTGTATGAAATTTGATTTTCGGCAACGAAACGTATTTAAAAAAAAACATTTTTCACATACACGTCATCGAGTATGTGATAAACAAATTTATATTTCAATTAAACGCATCCAATAAAAAATTTAAATTAATAAAGGAATATTTTTTAGTTAACACCTTTCTTTCTAAACTATGCATTAAAAGCGAGTGGATCGCGAAAAATTACCGTTTTTAAAAGTGAGCCGCGGCCCATAAAAGTTTGGAGAGCCCTGCTCTAGAAAGTAATTTTTCTCTTCCAGATATATACGTTTTTCCAATTAATTATCGAATAATGAAAACGCAAATTTTCGTACCTAACAAACTCGACAGTCGATTTTCGATGAGGCCTTACTAATTATTCGTTTATAACTTTCGATATGTAAATTGAGATATCTTGTGGGCACATTTATGCTATTAACACGTTCGCATTTTTTGGCATTCATCTGCATAAGCAAATTGCGCTTTTCCTGTATTTTATTAGCAATTATTTTAATAATGCCTGTTTTGTTGTGCAAATAACAGGACCACCCAGAATAATAATAGTTTAAATATTTATGAAAATTCGCAAATTGCAATGAAGCTTGTGATCGATTAAGCGAATAACTTACTTTGGGATGGGAAAGTTGTAGTACTATCATTATTTAGACCATAAATAATCTGTGTGTAAAGTTGTAGGCTATTTGTGTTATTCTCAAAAATTTTTGATTTTTTCCTTAAACAAGTACGAACACTATAATTTTTGCATTTTCCTATATTTCGTAAGGATTTTAAAATCGTATCTTAAATATTTTGAGGCATTATTCAAGCTGTAAATTAAGTGTGTAAAGAGTTTTAATGTATTTTCCATTTAAGCCATTACAATACTCATTTTGATTGTCTGCATCAAACTCCTACTGCAAGACAACAAAAAAAGCATTTTTCTACAACCACTAATGTAAATGACTCTAACTGTACAACCAGCATGCATAGTAAGTGGGTCCTTACGCACGGTAAGCAGAAAGCACAGTTTTTTTAAAGAAGTTATCAAAGTAGACTCACGTCAACACTTCCTAGATGCCTAGTAAGTGAGTTATAACACACGGTAAGCAAAACGCACCCTTGTCTAGAAATGTCAAAGTAGCCCTACGTCAAAATTTACACAACAACGTAATTACATATGTATATTAGTCAAAAAGCCGTTAAAATCGTAGGTACTAGGTATGGGATCGTAGAAAAAGTAAGCTACATAACACGAGTTGTAAAGCACGCACTGATGGAAATACGCACCCGCCGCTACGCGGCTCAACGAATTGCATGTGTATATTAGCCAAAAAGCCGTTAAAATCGTAGGTATATGTGATCGTAGAAAAAGTAAGCTACTTAACACGAGTTGTAAAGCAATTGCGCACTCGTGCGCGACTTTTCCACTTGTGCGTAATATGCTTCTTACAACTCTTGTTATGTAAAATACAATTTTATTGCAACAGGATAACGCAAGATTACATTATACAACACATACTTTAGAAAGGATTTACGGACTTTGTTGGGACATCTTGCTTCATATACTCCTCAAAAGTTGCCCCAAGTGATTATCAATCATATTTTTAGATCATTGGCACGTTAGCTTCAGGGGGAAAATTTTATAAACGATGAAGATATCGAAACTGGTCTAGAAGAATTCTTCAATTTAAAAGACAGGTAAACACTGTTTATGTTAATGGAGATCATATAACATCGACACAAATACCGTTTATTACAATTTCTGACGCTAAACTTATTGCATTTTATAGACCATTTTTATACCGGGTATGTGTCCCTTCGATACTTTTTGTTGTACAGATAAAAAAGTAATTTAATTCAATCCATTTTTAATTTTTTAGCGAAAGGTAATTATAATTGAGAATTGCGACAATAATTATCTTATCACTGGAAGGTCACCTAGGGACTGCTTGTGAATGCCTTCCAAGATATCATTTTTGTTTGGGTTTTTTGCGTGAGTTTACCTATTCATACAGGGTGTTTCGTAAAAAATTCGAAAAAAATCAAGAGGCGATTCCTTATCAAAAATTAAGGGGGGTCTTTCGTATAAAATTTTTGTTTAGAAATCTTATTTCGGAGTTATACCCCCCTAAAGGGGAGCGGTAAAATAAGGTTTTTATTTAATTTCTCAAATTTAAATAAATGTAAGAGAATGATATTAAGTAGTGTTTAATACTTATTGCAAGGTTTCTCATAGTAATATTTTCAATCATCTACCACCTTCGCGGTGGGCTGAAAGTGCGATCCCTGTTTATTTTATCATCAGAACTTTTTAGTGGGTTAAACTTTTAAAATAAAAAAAAAAACTTTGAAAGCTTGATTTATTTAAAAACTTTTTTATTTTTTAACTTTTCTCTCGTAAAACCTGGTTTTTGAGTAAAAAATAAAATAAGTAAACATGCACCATTAAATATTCCAATATAAAACGATTCATTTTGGTGGTTCCCATGTACACATTGGGTAGAATTGACGGGCGTTTTAGCGTTGTAGCAGGGTAAACGTTAAAATGAATTACACTCGTCAATTTTACCTAATATGAACATAAACAAACCATGCTAACCACCAAATACAATCGTTTTATATTGAAATATTTAATAGTGCAGGTTTACTTATTTTATTTTTTACTCAAAAACTGTAGGTTTTACGAAAGAATCTAGCTAAATTAAGTTTTAAAAAACGAATTTTCAAATTGCAAAATTATAACCCACCAAAAAGTTCTGATCAAAAAACAAACAGGAGTCGCACTTTTCAGCCCCCCGCGAAGGTGGTAGATGATTAAAAATATTACTATGGGAAACCTTTCAATAATTATAAAACATCTACCAAATATCAATCTCCTACCTCATCCAAATTTGAGAAATAAAATATAAACCTAATTTTACCGCTCCCCTTTAGGGGGATGTAATTCCGAAAGGAGACGTCTAAGGAAAAAAATGAATATAAAAGACCCCCCTTAATTTTCGATAAGGAATCACCCTGTATATTGTATAATCCTCGAAATATCTTCAGAAATAGGAGGTGTATTTTTTAAAACTATTGAGAAATATTAAACACGAATTTCATCCCATTGTAATCGACCTTTTCTCTCTCATCCAGGATTCCCATTTCTTTTAAGTTATTTTTGACGTACTGTACATTAGTACCAAAATTTGTTCAAGTGCTGAGGAACCCTAACGCCTCTACAAGTGCTCACGTAAATAAAACAACTGCTAATGAATTTAATGCTCCTATAAGTAACTAAGAGTGGTTTTTTATGTTCTGGAATGTCTAGAGACTAAAGATTACTTGTATATATGTATCCGTATATAAGCGGCGCTGTTCTTTTTTTTACAAAGGCTATAATTTTCCCATAATTGCCGTTATCGTACGATAAATATAAGTACAAATAGTCCTCATTATTCATTTCTGTTGAAGTATTAATGTGTTTATGATGATATTTTTATAGCGCGCGGAAATAACTTAATTTTGTGTAATTTTAGAGCTACCTTGTTAAGGCAATCACGGATGATATATATCCGGACAAGCGCGTAAAGCAGGTTAACAAGTTCACGCAGTCGAGAAATTAATACTCCCGAGATCGGCGCTCTTTTTATCTAATGCCATTATTAATAGTGTGATTTGTAGCTTACGACGGCACGTGCAATGATGCGTGATGCATGACTCAGACGTCTTGTGTGTATTGCGTTCACAAACCGGAAATAGAGGCAGCGCTTGTCGAAATCATACACTGACACACCACTTGATGACAAAATAATTGCATTTACATGATGTTATTATTTATACAAGTGACAATGGAGCGCTTGTTGCTGGATGTTGATTATCGTGACGGTGTTTTCCTAACACTCCTAAACATTTCATATCAACAAACTAAATCATTATAAGACTAATCGAAAACATTTAGGTATAGGGTCTCCCAGTTTGGTGTTCGCAGCCCTATAAGTACTAAACCATATGACAGAATAATGAAAATTGGTAGGCTTGTATTTTAAACAATTTAACATCTTTTGGCACTACTGCGACATGTTTTTATTAATTGGATTTTCTGTTGTCCGCCATTTTAATTTTTTTTCAAATAGCACCACGGGTCATATGGGGCACCATTTTAAAGATAACTTCATTCTTTTTACGGCAGTGCAAAAATATTTGCATGTTACATCGGGAAAATTTTGAAGAAAACTATAAAATGTCATTATACGACTCTATAGGTAAACGTAGGCTATTTATTTGCTTCCAATTGTTTAATTGTCATTTATTACGGGTGACAACTTCGTGACATAATAAAAATCAATTTGTGCAGGTCACGGCATCCTTAATAAAAAACTAAATTTTGTTTTAAAAAAATTTTGAGGTTATAAAAATTAACCAAAATAGTGCATTTGTATCCAAAATCGCTTCCTCTTTCCAAAAATGTAAAAATATACAGGGTGTTCAATTTAAAATAACAAAGTTGGGGTTATTTCCGGCTAAACCGGAAGTGAAACAAATGTGTGCATGTGCTCAAAAACCCAGGTTTTTTGCACATATCATATGTTTAAAATTTCATTTATTTAAAATTAAACCTAAAGAAAACAAAGGGGGTATACCACACTTCATTTACACCCGGTATAGCATATTCCATACCTCTTGGACACATTGTATAATATTTCCAAATATTTATAGTGTTTATCTCAACAACAGACTGAGTGAGTATACATGTATTTGTAAATAAATGTACACAACAACTGTTTTAGTACGTTGAATTATTTTGTATTTACATAATTTTTTTTTTCATTTTATTCCATTATATCGAGCAATTATCTTTTCGAGAAATTCTTTTTTAAGCAACTAGGCCTTCGAGGAACTTTCCATTCGAGTAATTATTGTATTCGAGCAATTTTCTTTCGCGCAATTGTTTTGGAGCAATTTTTCAAACCCCGTTTTTTTCAGTTTTGCGTTGGCTGAACTACATCGCGTTGCGAAACGTAATGTGTTTATATCCAACAGTATTAACACTTGATAATTCGTCCAATTTGAATCCAATGTTATCGCAGTTGTATGCCTTAACACCTAATGAAATCATGTTAATTATACAGTCATGGAAACTTCCTGTAATTTAACACATTATTGGATAGGTCCATAACGTTAAAATATTCCGCTTCGTTTCAGCGTTTATGTGACAGCTATAAAACTTACAACACGCACTAAACAAACAAAATAAATTCAGCCCCGAACAATGCATGTACAAGATTTAGGAATAAAATATTTACCACCGGACAAGTGTTGCACGCATACGAAAGAACACGCATATTATTTTACATGATTCGACGCAACGATGAAGGTGTTATTCGATTAATTTTCGTTGAAATTGTGTCTATCGTGCTGCTAAGTCGGTGGTTGCTTTGATAATATGTAGGTAAATATGATTAGAACTTCCTTTGATATCTAATTTTGGGTGGAAAACGGAATTGGTCCGAATTATAACACACTTAACTGCGATTGGCGCAGAACACATTAGTAATTTGCCTACTGATTCTACAAATAGTTTTTGTGTTCGATATAAACCTAACTATACAGGGTGAAAGAGTTCAATAGAATCGTAAACATATATTTAAGCAGTAAAAAAGATTTTTAAAAAATTCACAGCGTAATGGCAATAAGAACGAAAATACATAGATATACAAAGTCAAAGATACAGTGCATTTCCTTAAAACAGTCTCCCAAAACTGATATTTGTATTTTAAAGAAAACCAAATTTTGCAAGCTATTAAAAACATAAAATAGTTTTTAACAGCATGACATATGTATATTTTAATGAGCTTAAAAATTTACTTCATAGCAATAGTTCTTAATTTTTAACATTTTCTTTTAATTTTTCAAATAAAAATCCTAGTGAATTAGATGGCAATTTTACAATATATCTTTATACACACTTTATTGAAGGAATAACTCAAAAATTACAGTGATAGGACCTGGCCAAAGATATTTAAAGCAATACAATTTGTATATTTTACCAAAATTAGATGAAAAATTACACATAAATCTTCGATTTGAACCTATCAACACCTTTATTTATATATCATCTACTTCTTAAGCCTTATAGCAGGGGTGGCCAAGCTCCTTGATAGTCCGAGCCATTTTTCAAAATTTGAAATTTTTCGCGAGCCGCAATTAAATACGTATTTAAAAGGTATGCAAAAAAGGTGTTAAATTTTTTTTTTTTACAGAAATTATATTTATTGAAAATATAAATAAAAGTACAAAATATGTGTATTGAATTTAAATATTAAAAATTAAACACATTTATTTTACTTGAATATTCTTTAAAATTTGGTGAATAATTGGTGACAGCACTTCTCAGTAATTCTTTGAGATGCTGGTTAGTTAATACTGATCGGCCAAAATCAGTCTGGAGTCGGTCGATTACGGACGATTACGCCACTGTTTATGTTCGTTTGCGCAGTTTTCGATGAGTCATATCATTCTTAACTTGGACGGAAATAAAATTTGTTACAACGTTGCACTTAGTATTTCATACTTGTCAGTAATTTAAAAGACATTTTGAAACACATACGGAACGATAATAATTTTTTTAAATATAGCACAAAAATGAAAAGGGAACTCGGGTACATTTATCGAGAGCCACAAATAATCCTTCAAAGAGCCGCATGTGGCTCGCGAGCCGCAGGTTGGCCACCTCTGCCTTATAGTTTTAAATTTATACGTTAATAATTATACAGGAATGCGAAAAAGTATGGAAACAGACAAATATCTAAAGTACTATTACAGATATAACAATTAAATTATTTATCTGCGTCAAGTTTTTTTTCGGATTCGATGAAAATATTAAGATTGCAATACGACTTCCGGTTCAACCGGAAATGGACTCAGACTTTAAAATTTTAAATTAGGACACCCTGTATATTTTTACATTTTTGGATACCTCTTACGATTTACTTTTAAAAATGTATAAGGTTATATGGGCCTAAAGTCAACGTTTTCGTAAAATTTATGTTTTTATGAAAATTTTAAACGATACCGAACTTTTAATTTTTTTTTAAACAAGTTATTTTAAAAATCAGTAGAATTTCGTTTAAAAATTGGATTGGCAATAGGTTATTTAACACTTTGCACTAGCCACATTTTAAAAATATTATACCGAGTGTTTTTTACGCTTGGACAAACTCGTGAGACTTTAAACATCGATAACTTTTTTTTTTTTAATACAACACCCTATATGTTTTTGAGTAGTTTTGTAGAAAATTTGATTGCCTTTCAAAAACATTCACCATGTTTTATACCTACAACTGTTATTTTACAGGATATCGCGATTTTATTGTAAATTATTAGGGCAAAGTAATATTTTCTAGTAGGCTATGCCTACGGTAATTTTGGAACAGTTAGAAGATAAAAACAAGAAAATTATAATATTGTCTTCTCCTTTTCAATTTTCTAAAATGTTTTTTAATGTTGATGTAATTTTACCAATCTTTATATCAAGGTTTCTTATCAGGGCCCTAATATTTTTCATATAATTGGTTTTGATCGTTTGCAAAGTCTTAAAAACCGATTAATAATGTATTGAGTACGCGACAAAAACGCTGATTAAACAAAAGTCCCTGACCAGTCTAATCTTTAAAGTTAAAATAAAAACGATTAGGGTTGAAACCGTTTCCGGTTCAACCGAAAATCATACTGTGGAAACAAACAAATAGTTTATAGGATTTAGTAATCGTCCCATCACACTGGTCCAATGAAAATGGATAATTTTAAGAAACCTCCATTTAAACGTAAAAATGGTCAAATTACATCTACATTATTAGAAAAGTCGAAAATAAGTGAGGAAAAGATAATATTATAACTTTCTTAATTTTATCTTTCAATTGTTCCAAAATTACCGCTGTCTACTTTCATACCATACTCGAAAATATTACATTGCCCGAATAATTTACAAAATAATCGCCATAACACGAAAAATATAAGTTTTAGGTATGAAACATGGTTAATGTCTTTGAAAGACAATCAAATTTTCTACAAAATTATGCAAAAATATATAGGGTGTTGTTTTTAAGAAAAATAAGTATCGATGTTTAAAGTTTCACGAGTTTGGCCAAGCGTCAAAAAGACCCGGTTAAATATTTTAAAAATGTAGCTAGTGCAAAATGTTAAATAATCTATTGTCAATATAATTTTTAAACGAATTATTAATGCCTTTTTAAATAACTTAAATGTTTAAAAAAAATTGAAAGTGCTGTATCGCTCAAAATTTTTATATAAATATAAATTTAACGAAAACGGTTGAATTTAGGCTGATACAAGCTTATAAATTTTTTTAATTAAATTTGAAGAGGAATCTAAACATGTAAAAATATGCAGGGTTGAACCGGCAGTCGTATTGCAACCTTAATATTTTCATCGAATTCGAAAAATACGATAAAGCTTGGATACAAAATTTCATTGTTATATCTGCAATAGTATTCTAGATATTTGTCTGTTTCCATACTTTTGCGCAACCCTGTATAATGAATTTTTTACAACTGATTTATTACAATGTCGGATCATGCGGAAACCCGGTTAAACGAGAGTAATTTCATCGATAATTCTTCTACAAAGGTTCACATAATAATAACAAAAAAATTAAACACGTGAATCTGTTTTGCAACTAATCTTTATGAAACATAATCATCTTGTGTAAATTGGCGCGCCGCGTAACGCCCTGGGCTTTCGCGAGTTTGCCGTCGTCAGGTTTTGTTAACAAGGTGCGACTCAAACTTTTGTTGGTATAAAATATTGATTGCTAATTACAAGTTTCACAAAATAATATTTCTGAACAGTATCGGCTGTCACGGTAAAAAAAAAGAACGCAAACTTGGTCATTCGTGTAGGTGAGAGAACAACAGTTAGAAAAAACTGGTCTAAAAGATTAACCGAAGTCAATTACATTGGCTATATGAGGGTCATTAATCAGAATAAAGTTACAATCCACCGTATTAAAAGCTATTTGGGTATGTTTCACTAGGTCTAACGAAATGTAACACGGCTATTAAAACGGAAAACCACCCAGAAATATATTCAAAAATTTTAATTGATCCTAAGTAGGTTGTGGGCAGCGCAGGTGCCACACATCGGACCCCCATTTATTATGGTAGGACTAGAGGTTGCTCCAGGGATCACTAACATAAATCGTTCAATGTTATTAAACAAAGGTTTAACCCTATATTTTTGTCAAAAACATAAATAACAATTATTAAAAACGATGGCGCATAAATCAAGCATTTAACAACTCTTCAAAAATGCTCGAAATAATTAAAATATAGATCATCGAAAGAGCCGTGCGAGATAATCGTACCAAATTGGATTACCTGTTAAAAAGCACCTTGGGGGTTTGAAAAGCTTAGCTGGGGCAAGAAATTTGAGAGGCAGCGCTGATCAATCACATCGTAATCAGACTTAGATAAAAATATTGACAAGTGGCACAATAGGATGAGACCACGTCCGACCAATTTAATCATAAACCTGACCAAATTTAAATACTGTTGTATTCAAATTTCATACCATTGTGTGCTTCAAAATACTTAACGGTAAACAAAAACACTGATATCCACAATACGTGTTTCTTATGCCCGGTTTCTCCGACACATCTCAAGATCGAACTTATATAAGCCCGCCTTATATTTAAGACCGTCTCAAGTTACCAATGCGTTGCACAGAAAACATATTCCGGAATCTGTTAGACATCTCAGCTAAGTTAGAACTCGGTTTGGCAACGTTGCAAGAAGTCGGCACATTTTAGCGGCAGATTGAAATGGCTAATTTTCATTGGCCATTTACATCACAGCTGTTAAAACGGCTCCCTGTGACATCTTGTTGTTGCTATCAGCCGTTAGTCACATATAAAGTTACAGTTCGGTGTTTATTATTTTATTTTGTGTTGAAATGGCGGAAAAAAAAGAATAAATTATACCATGGAGGAAAAACAATTATTAGTTAGCTTGGTGGAAGAAAATAAATAAATAGATTATGTATACAGGGTGTTTGAAATTCGAGTTTAAGCATGGGGTTCTCGCTTATTATAATAACTAGAGTATAGGTTTAAATTTGGCAAAGTTGCTAAATTTGGTGCTCATTAATAATCCAAAGAGAAATTGGAAATATCTCAAACGGTGTCCGAGAAAATTAGGAAAAACTGGAAAATACGATTTTTGAAAATCGTCTATAACTCCTTTGGAGTATGAAATATTTCAAATAAGTAAAAACATTGCCGAAGCAACTTTTTAAGCCGAATCGGATGGTAGTCACAAATTTTTCTTAGATCGATTCGTTTTTGTTTTATGAAAACCAACTTTGTTTTTGCTTATGGGCGCAAGTTTTGCTATTTACATTATCAAATAGCATTTATTTTTCTAAATCCATTGATGTATCACACATGGTATTTTACTTTTTCTTTTATTGTCAAATTTCAAAAAATACGTTTTAAACAATAACCATTATAAATCAGGTTGGCCGGTCATTGTAGTTTATGTTGTTTCCATGACAACCGATCAACAATCTAAAAGTTTTAAAGGCCTGTTAGTCGTAAAAATGAACTTTAATAACGAAGAAAAACGCGATAATATGCTGCCCATCAGAAAAAAACAAAGTTGGTTGTCTAAAACAAAAACGAATCGACCTACGAAAAATTTGTGACCACCATCCGATTCGGCTTAAAAATTTGCTTGGGCAATGTTTTTACACAGTTAAAATATTTCAAACTCCAAAGGAGTTATAAACGATTTTTAAAAATCGTATTTTCCAGTTTTTCCTAATTTTCTCGGATACTGTTTGAGATATTTCCAATTTCTCTTTGGATTATTAATGAGCACCAAATTTAGCAACTTTGCCAATTTTAAACCTATACTCTAGCTATTATAATACGCGAGATCCCCATGCTTAAACTCGAATTTCAATCACCCTGTATTCTCCAATTGAGGCTCAATTTGATCTAAGATCACAATAACTGTCTCTTTTGTGAGGCGAAAACGCATAAAAAAACGATCGAGGAATTACAGGGTCGTACAAGTCATCATCTGCATCATCTATCATATTTATAAAGTCAATATCCATATTTAAACTTAAACCACAATTTAAACAAACATTTAACTACAAAAAAAGCAAATACAAGATAATTTTAGGTTATGTACTCCAGCTCAAGTTCTAGTAAACAGCGACTCAAGATGTGAGCTCAGCTCAAGTCGAATATGTTCTTAAAATTGCTTGGTGCAACACTTTATACCGTTAAGGCGAACTTAAGATTCAGCTAGATCTTAAGTTGTGTCGGAGAAACCGGGCATTAGGTACAACATGAATTAAATTTTTTTTTACAGGTTGACGACATAATTAAAACAAATCTTCCTTAAAAGTAGTTAATTTGCAAATGGAAAAGATAAATAACGTGTCTTAAAAAACGAATTATCTTTTCAGAGTTTATTAATGATGCAGGACAAGAATTTACCAAAAATATAATAAAAATTAATAAACTAGGAGTTTTTAAACAATGTTTTACAACACAGTTGCGTCAATAATAAGTTTTGTCTGTTTTAGGTACTCCTCCACAACTTTCATGAATGTATACGGTTTAAGAATTTTTTTGGTTGTACAACAGCTTTGACAACAGAACAGAAAGACCTTTGAGATTTTAAATTTGTTCTTTAATAATTTAAGCTTGAGAAACATTATATAAAAATAATTTTTATTCTTCAGACTTTCGCGGCTATCGTCCATGTTACAATCTTCGTTCCCGGGTTTGGAACCGCGTCTTCTTGATTTGTGTGACGTTTCGACCATTCTATGTTGGTCTTTATCAAACGACTGAATTGGTGGTCAAAGGTGGGTCAAAGGTCACGTGTTTTTTCCGCTCGCGCGAAGACTGCTATAGGGGGGTTGACCCCCTCTTCAGTCGTTAGAGGTACAAGGATAATGGGTAGGGATGTGGATAGTCAAGGATGGGTAAGGATAGGTGGAAGTACTGCCACAGCATTTGCCTTAACCATAGAGGAAACCACCTGAAACCTCTACAATGACAGTCGGCCCTGGGAATCGAACCCAGGACCTCCCGATTACAAGTTAGGTTGTTTTACCAACCAGCCACCAAGCTCGGTGAATTGGTGGGTTTGTTGCAGGGTTTATATATCCGGCTGTGGAGGCGTGGTGTTCCGCCTGACGAGTTCGTTTCGCCTCAGCGATTTCTTGATGACCGGTTTCCAAATGCTTGGTAGTGTAGGCCTGTGTCTCTGTTAAAGTTGTTGGGGTTCTTGGCAATTTCCATAGATTCCCTAAATAGTCTCGGCCAGAAGTGGTTGGCGCGGGCCAGTAATTTTGTGTCGTCGAAAAGTATGGTATGCCCCATGTCCTGGGCATGTTCTGCTACGGCCGATTTTGTTATTTGTTTTCTTTTTGTTTGCCCTTCATGTTCTTTAAGGCGCATTTGTATGCTTCTGCCAGTCTGTCCTATATACACTTTTCCACAGGAGCAGGGTATGCTATATATGCCCGGGTGATTCAATCCTGAGCCAGGCGTTCTTCTTGCAACAAACCCACCAATTCAGTCGTTTGATAAAGACCAACATAGAATGGTCGAAACGTCACACAAATCAAGAAGACGCGGTTCCAAACCCGGGAACGAAGATTGTAACAAAATAATTTTTATTATGGAATTTTTCTTTTTTTAAAGATTTCATTAATAATTTTTTTACTTTGCGCTTTTGCTACTAAAAATTTGTTTATTTTATTTATTTTTGAGGCCATGCATAATGAGAAACAATTTAAGAAAAAAATGTACAGGGTAGTTTTGACCATTAACTTTTTTTCCAAAAAAGGGATCGAGGAAGCGGGGTCCGTTTTTCCATGACTCTTATAGTTACCGAAATTCCCTATAAACATCGAAATTTGCCCACCCTGTACAGCGATGAAATTAACCTACGAAGAACTGAAGCTGGTTTAATTTATTTGATTACCTCTGTAAATAAGCAACGCGAACAATCGCTGAATCACAAATGAATTTTATATAAAAATCTAAATATAAACATGTCTTAACAACACTTTCTGCGGAGGTTTACTAAGGTTGAGTGCTCTAATAAGAATGAATGGGATATCTGCCCACATTTTCTTATGTAACATTAACATCTACTACTAAAAATGTTAGATTCAATTCAAGAATGCACACTTGAAGGTGCAACAGTTATTTCACTACACACTTCCTCGTTGCAAAGACGATTTTTTGACACATTACACGTAAACTGCTATAAACTAGTAATTTATTAACAACATCCATATGCATATTTTTTTAAATCAGTTGTTTCATTTAAACACTTTATACTTGGCATTGCATTGTTAAGAAAATATCGTGGGACTGGCTTACTTATTGAAATTACACCTACACAGACTTTGAAAATTTGTAAAAACGTTTTTGTTTTTACTAAAAAAAAGTTCGATGAACAATTTTTTTCAAATTTGTTATTATTATCATTTGCAGTTTTAAAAATATTTGCTGATAAACGCATTTAAGGTATAGATTTTTAAAGAGAAAATCGTATAAAAGGCTTAATTTTTAAAATAACACGGAAAGACTTTAACTAATTTTCTAAAAGATTTAAGGATATGTAAGACAATAATTTTTTGTAAATCGGAATTATTACCTCTTGTAGTTTTAAGGTGATTTGCTATTTAGCATATTTAAAGGAAGAACTGTTATGGAGATGTTGTAAAGACCTAAAAACTGAAATTACACACAGACTTTGGAATTTTGTAAAATCGTAAAAGCAGAGTTAGGCAAAATTTGATTTTTAATTAAAAAAATAAAAAATCATTGATATAAATTTAAAAAATCAAATAAATCACCCTTTTTACAACTAATTCATTATTCACACTACATTATATCTTCTATACAGCGTCAATGAAAAAGTTGTTTAATAAAAATTTCTCAGACCCTTTTATTTTTGATAAAAGTTGGAGGATGACCTAATTTAAAATCGAAAAAAAATCCCAAAAATCTAGACCATACCAGATTTTAGCGATTTCAGAAATATTCACAAGAGTAAAGATTGTTTAGAATACAAAAATACGACTAAAGCTGAAATATGACGTAATTTTTGAAGTAATTGTAACATCTAAACAATCTGCAACAAATGGAAAAGTTTTTTATTATTGGTTTCTCAAATACTTTTATTCTTGAGAAAAGTTGGTGGATGGTCTAAAACTCATTTTATAATTAAAAAAGTTCAATAAAACTTCATATCACACTAGATTTTAACGATTTTAGAAATATTTGGAAGAGTAAAATGCCCTTATTTTCAGAATTTTAAAAAAGTAAAAAAAAAATGTTTAGAATTTAAAAGTTTTACTCAATATAAAAAAAATATCGCTTCACCTTGAATTTTGTTTTACTCTTAAAATAAGGGCACTTTAATCTTGCCAATATTTTTAAAATCGCTAAAAGCTAGTTTCGTATAAATTTTGAACGAGCTTTTTTTAACTTAAAATTAGTTTTATACCAAGCACCAAATTCTCTCAAGAATAAAATTTTCCAAGAAATCGATAATAAAAAACTCATCAATTAGTTGCAAACTTTTTGAATGTTGACACCACTATAAAATTCAAAAATTAAATTTGTACGTCATATTTTTATTTTTTAAACAGTTTTGGAACACGATATTTTTTGTAAGTCTTAAAATATTTTTTTTTTTTTTTAACTCCTTTCTTTCATACAATCTATCCCCTTAAGGACAATAAGTACTTCAAGTGTCGACAAGAACACGGAGGGAAAAATTCCAATGAATAATTCCCTATATATACTAACTTACGTTACTATTGACAAAGTTTACTAATCACTTAATATCTATCTATCACTTAATACTATTTGAACATTTCTTGCAAGTCCGCTGGTCTGAACCGCTTCAAACGTCTTTCTTCTGAATTGCCTTCCATTAGCCGGTTTGCAAGCACATTAGGGTGCACTTTAATTCGTTCACAATACTTTTCACTAAATTTTTTGATCACTTGCTTCATAGTTGGTATTTTTAGATCGCGCTGGATCACGGCGTTTGGGACGTACCAGGGCGCACCCACAATAAGTCGAAAAACCTTATTTTGGAATCTTTGTAATATTTCTATATTAGAACTGCTTGACGTGCCCCAGAGCTGTATTCCATATGTCCATATGGGTTTAATTATTACATTGTACAATAGCACTTTGTTTTCCATTGAGAGTTGGGATCTGTTGCCTATCATCCAATACATCTTTTGAAGTTGGAGTCCTAGTTGTTTTCTTTTTGCAAAGATGTGTTTTTGCCAATTTAATTTCCGGTCAAGGTGCATACCAAGATATTTTACGGATTCTACGTGATTCAGTTGTTGACCATTGAATGTCACAGCAGGACAGCTTTCTCTTCTGTTGGTAAAAGTTATGTGGTAAGATTTCTTGTCGTTTACTCTCATCCTCCATATTTTTAACCAGTTTTGTATGTTATTTAGTGCAGTCTGTAGATGTTCAGAAGCTCTTGTAGGATCAGTATGTGACGAGAGCACAGCGGTGTCATCGGCATATGTTGCTATTGTAGTTAATCGCGTAATAGGCATGTCAGCTGTATAAAGAAGGTATAGTGTAGGGCCTAACACACTTCCCTGTGGGACCAGCCAGTATAGGATACAATTCTGAGCATTCATCCTGGTATTCCACTAGAAAATGTCTATTTTGTATATAAGATTTCAGGACTTCGTACATCTGATATGGTAGGCATTTTTTAAGTTTAGATAATAGCCCCGTGTGCCAAACTTTATCGAAAGCCTGTGAGACATCTAAGAATACCGCTGAGCAGTATCTTTTGCCTTCTAAGTCCCTATTAACTTTATTGACTACCCTGTGTATTTGTTCAATTGTTCCGTGTTTGTTTCTGAATCCGAATTGGTATTCAGGGATTAGGTTCCCCGACTTGATAACAGCATTGAGCTTAATGTATATTTTTTCGAACACCTTCGACAGCACAGGCAGTAAGCTAATAGGTCTATATGAGGTGACATCCTCTGCCGGCTTACCCACTTTATGAATCATAACAATCTTGGCAGTTTTCCACTCACTAGGGAAGTGTCCAGTTCTGATAATTGCATTAAATATCTGTGTAATTGCTTTGACTGCTATTGTTGGTAATTCCTGTAACAATGCACCTGTTATTAGGTCAAAGCCTGGAGCTTTTTTAGGGTTGATATTTTTTATTGTATCTCTAACATCCCGAATGCTAAACCTTGTTACGGGTAAGCTCATTTGGTGTGGTATTTCCAGGCTTTTTTCAATTTCTTCAAGTATATCTTGGGATGCATCGTTTGGGAAAGGTCTAAATACGTTTGTAAGATGTTCTGCAAAGACTGATGGTCTTAAAATAGGGGCACTTTACTTTGGCGAATATTTTTAAATCTAGTGTCATATTTTTTTTCCATCTTAATATTAGTTTTAGGCAATGCATCAACTTTTATAAAGAACACGATTTTCTGAGAAATCGATAATAAAAAACTTTTCCAACTGTTGTAGACTTTTTAAATAAGGCTTTTGACCCTAAAATTAAAAATTATTGTGAAAATTTAGTAAGTAAATCTACCGGAATGCGTCTCGAACAAGAAAATTCCTGTAGAGACTTTATTTCTCCCTGATCTATAAGAAGCCAATAGGCAATATTTCCGGCATATTTTACTGACGGTTGTTTAAACGGGTGGAAGTAAAACGTGCATTTAATTTATATGTGACGTGTGACGTTGAATCGTGAAAATAGTTAAAGTTTAAGTTAAATAATGATTTTAATTAAAAAATATCAGCTGATTTAAATCATGATTTAAATCAATTGATTTAAATCAGGTCAACCTAGTTGCAAAGGCTTAAATATTGTGATAACACGCAAACACACTTGGGAGTTTTTGTAAAGAGGTTTATTTAAGTGAAAGATATTTCACATGAATATTTTTTGTAAATTGGGAAATATTATCTCTTTTAGTTTTAAAATTATTTTCTGAAAGACGCATTTAAATATAGGATTGTTAAGAATAGAGGTTCATAAAGTAATCTTTAAAGGTAACTTAAATCTGTCTAATGAGAGACGTTTTAAAACTAAACGTTCGTTTGATAACAAAATATTCACTACGTTTAGATTAGAGCTTTATAAACCTTTTGTCGTTTAATTGTTAGCACTTCGATGCTTTAGATATTTCATTAAACGGTAAACTTGTAGCTAGCTCTATCTTCATGTTTGCTGTTATTGACTTTAAATAATAATTAAATTAGCTTGCAAGCTTGCACCGTATTTATGTGTACTGTATTAAAGTTTACGAGTAATAAGGCCCAGTTTGTTCTGTGATAAGGTGACGTACTTAAACATGAATTAGTTTTCCTCAGAGAGCTGTATTATTTGTGACTGTGTTTTAACAGCCGCGTAAAGTAATCATTGTCTGCCTCTGCATTGTTGGTCTACTATTTCGTAATATGTTTGTTTGTGGATGGTAACGTCTTTAACCCCAGTACAAAATAACATTCAGCACAATGTAACAAAACGCAAATGCAGTGAGATATAAAAACGGGGTTGATTACTAGAATTAATTGATCAGTTACGCAATGTCATTTTTAAATGACCATGTAAATTTGTTACGCATGTGTTGCTGTTTTGAAAACGTTAAAAATTGTGCAGGAATAATTTCTATAACTCACTGAACGTAGCAGCATCGCAACAGATTTAAATTTAAATTATTTTATCATAATTGTTTGTCTGTGAGTTTATTTTAAAAAATGAAAATCGCTTATCTTTGATTTTGCTGTAATAATTACAACAGAATTTTATACAAATCATTAGAGTTACATTAAGTAAGGAAACACGTATAATAAAATTAAGATTTCATTTTTGGTAAAATTTTGGAAACGAACATACATATTTGATTTGAATTTTCACTGTTGAATTCCTATCACTAATTTAACTTCGTATTGTGTCATTAATTTGTTTTTCTACTACCACTAATGTAAATGACTCTTACCGTACAGCCTGCATGCATAGTAAGTGAGTCCTAACGCACGGTAAGCAAAACGCACACTTGTCTAGAAACGTCAAAGTAGGTTTACGTCAAAATTGATAAGACAACGTAATTACATGTGTATATTAGCCAAAAAGCCGTTAAAACCGTATGTATAATGTGTTCGTAGAAAAAGTAAGCTACATAACACGAGTTGTAAAGCAATTACGCACTCGTGGAAATACGCACTCGCCGTTACGCGGCTCCGTGCGTAATGCGCTTCTTACAACTCTTGTAATACCTATGTAATATACTAATTTTTACTTCGTGGGTAACCGAAATAAATCATTTGATTACGGAATACAAATAAAAACCAATCAGTATAATTTTTTAGTCCTCATTATTATTATGTATGTATATCCATCACATTTTCATGTAATTAAAAAAAGTCAGTAATTTTAATTTTGTAAGTTCCAACTGGAAGTAACGAGTTTGAAGGCTTGTTAAGTATATACGATGGTGCAATGCTTAATTTAATAAAATTTGACTCACAAATGGGTTGAATCTTACTAAAATACTTGTAAGATATACAGGGATGCGCAAAAGTATGGAAACAGACAAACACTATTGCAGATATAACAATGAACTTTTGTATCTGAGCGTTATGGTATTTATCGGATTCGATGAAAATATTAAGGTTGCAATACGACTTCCGGTTTAACCGGAAACTGACTCAAATATTATACAGGGTGTTTTTTCCGCTTGGCCAAACTTGTGAGACTTTAAACATCGATAACTCAATTTTCTTAAATACAACACTTTATTTGTATTTACATAGTTTTGTAGAACATTTGATTCTCTTTTAAAAACATTAACTGGTAATGAATTCGAGTGCAGTGAGAGAGGGGGTAGCACGAGTGCCGCAAAACAGACAGTCACCCTGTATCGTTCAACTAGAGAACATTAACCACGTGTATTTTGTTACTATTATATATAACCTTACTTTATGTAATTCTAACTAGAATAAACCATTTATTAACCATCGTATATACAGTCCACTCTATCAGAAGTCATAAACATTTTGGTCCTACGACCCGGATTAACAATTTGTGCTTTCGAGACGTGTACAATTAAACAATTTGTGTGTTCGAGACGTATACAATTAAACAATTGTGTGTTCGAGACGTATACAATTAAACAATTTGTGCTTTCGAGACATATATTTAAACAATCTAGTACGTCCAGCCGTATACAATAAACATTTGGTGCATCGCCCAGAATAAAAGTACGAGTGCCGACAAAGAAGTTGCCGCGCTGTATTGTACGTCGAGGGATCAACGCCCGGCAGCCGACGCACGAGTTGTGACAAGTTTGTATGCGCAAGAGTCAGGTAAAGGTCGATCTATTTTTCCTGTGCGCTCCTGTACAATTTCCTATTTACGTTTTTATTGTATACCTTCCAATTAGATCTGAAACAATTTATTGATCGCAATTACTATTAAACAATTATTAGTACTGTTACTATAAAACAAAATAACAATGGCCACGAACATACGCAAACGGGGTGCCATTAAACACAAGCTAACGAATTTTGAAACATTTCTAAATTCAATACAATTAACAGAAAGTGTGTCTGATGCAGTAACCAATGAATTACAGAATAGACTAGACAATTTTCAAACATTGTTGCACGATTTCGAAAATATACAATTAGAAATAGAATGTGCATGCGCTGATGATGAACAAATAAATGAACAATATTTAGAACGGGACAATTTCACAAATAAGTATCAAGCAATACTAGCAAGGGCCAAGGTGATGTTAGTGCAACAATTAAAAAAGAAATCCTCCACTTTTATTACACAAGAAAATTGTGCACCATTAGAGGATGCCAAAAGTAACAATTCTCAATCATCAAACAGCAGTGAATCAAAAACAAAACCTTCTAATATATCAATAAATAACGATTTGCATGCTGATGACAATGCAGCACAAAATTCAAGTATGTCTGGGCAATTTTTATTACAAAACATAAAACTACCCACGATTAAATTACCAATGTTCACCGGCAAATACAACAATTGGCTAGAATTCAAAGACACATTCGAATCATTAATACACAATAATAACACCATAAATGACATACAGAAATATCATTATTTGAAAGCGTCGCTAGATGGAGATGCAAAAAGAGTAATACAATCCTTGGAATTTTCAACGAGCAACTACAATAATGCCTGGGATTTATTAACAAACAGATACAACAATTCGAGACTCCTAGTACATAATCACATAAAGGCATTGCACAATTTAGAACCCTTACAAAAAGAAACTGCGTATGGCCTCAGAAACATGATCGACACAGTATACAAACATTTGAGATGTCTAGAAACATTGAAACAGCCGGTCCATTCTTGGGATGCCTTAATAATATACGTTATCTCAGTTAAACTAGATAAAAACACCATTCGGGAATGGGAAAAATATAAAACCATTAATGATTTACCAAAACTAGTCGATTTTCAAAATTTCTTGCGATCGCGAGCGGATTGGTTAGAGACCCTAGAAATCAATTCAAAAACTTCAGTGCACAAAGAAGGCACTACAAAGCGAACCACCTTGATATCATCATGTGTAAAATGCAACTTTTGTCAAGGTAACCATTTAATTTACAACTGTGAGCATTTTTTGAAGTTGAATGTACGAGAAAGAAAAATCAAAGTCGATGAGTTAAAATTGTGTAACAATTGCCTACGAAATAATCATGTCACAATGCAGTGCAAATTGGGGCCATGTAGAAAATGTAAGTGCAAGCACAACACACTGCTACATTCAGATATTTCAAACCCGAATTCGAATGTTTCATTATGCAGTTTCAGCCAACAAAACTATGTCATGCTGTCAACAGCCACTGTGCTAGCTAAAGATGCAAGTGACAACTACCAACTAGGCAAAGTCTTATTTGACTCTGGATCTCAATCTAACTACATTTCCAAGAAATTCTGCATGCAATTAGAGATAAAAACTCATCCCACAAACATTTCTATTATTGGCATTAACATGTCAGGAACCAAATTAAAATCGAAATGTGATGTCAGACTTAAGTCGGTGCATAACAATTTTAAAATCACAATCCCAGTCTTTGTCATACCAAAAATTACAGAAAATTTACCTTCATATGAATTAGACAAAAGCAATTGGGGTATACCAGATAATATTCAGCTAGCTGACGAAACTTTCAATGTGCCCAGCGAAATAGACCTATTAATCGGAGCAGGCTATTTTTGGACTCTATTAAAGGGCAAAAGCATTCAATTAGGGAAAGACCTCCCTACTCTCCACCAAACAGAGTTTGGGTGGATGATCACAGGAGTTGTATCACAAAAAATGAACACAACACTATGCAATTTTGTAAGGTTAAACAATTTAGAAGATTCCCTGAAACAATTTTGGGAAGTGGAAGAGACTATGCCATTTCACAACAATTTCGAAGATCAGTGTGAGAAACATTTTAATGAAACTACAGTTAGAGATAACACTGGCAGATTTATTGTGCGATTGCCATTAAAGCATGCTTACACAAATCTTGGCGATTCAATGACAATTGCTACAAAACGATTTACCCATCTAGAAAGAAAATTCAGTAACAACAAACAATTCAAAAACGATTACATCGATTTCATGAGAGAATATGCTTCGGCACAACATATGACATTAAAACCTAATACTGATGATCCAATACCACAGGATTTACAAAAAAATTGGCTACAATTTAAGCAACAATTACCTCTATTCAACAAGTTGCAAATACCTAGATTTGTCAATGGTAAAAATCACAATTGTATGGAGTTGCATGGGTTTTGTGATGCCTCCCAACAAGGATATGCGGCATGCATATATATTAGAAGTATAGACGATAAAGAAAATATATCTGTTCGATTATTATGCGGTAAAACCAAAGTGGCACCTTTGAAGAATCTAACCATTCCTAGATTGGAACTGTGCAGTGCTGTTCTGTTGTCTCGATTAATGATAAGAATCAAAAATGTTCTTCCAATGAAGGTAAATTGTTACTTTTGGGGCGATTCACAGATTGTGTTGTGTTGGATTAAAACTTCACCCCATTTACTTCAAACATTTGTTGCCAATAGAATTCAAGAAATTCAAACACTTACCAAAGATAATACTTGGACTTATATTAACACAAAAGAAAATCCTGCAGACATTGCATCTCGAGGGATTTATCCCACAGTACTTCTCCATTCACAATTATGGTGGGAAGGTCCCAGTTGGTTATCCAAACCTTCTTCTGAATGGCCCAATTCAGTTGAAGACGACTCTATTATAAACATACCTGAAATCAAAAAACAAAGTTCAACCCTTACATCCAAGTGTCTAGAATCATTTCAATTCGACTCATACTCTAATTTGACAAGGTTACAACGAGTCATAGCCTTAGTCCTACGATTCATAAACAATTGTCGAAAGTCAAACGAAGGTAGACAAACAGGTCCATTAACTGTTGTAGAAATAAACCAGAGTATGACACGGTTGATTAAGATAGCACAAGAAAATGATTTCAAAGAAGAAATTAAACTATTGAAAGCTAATTCCAATTCAAAAGGTAGATTACAAAGACTATCTCCCTTTATAGATAGCGAAGATTTACTCAGAGTCGGAGGACGATTAAAGCATTCGCAATTGCAATTTGAAGCGAAACATCCATTGCTATTAGACAGTAAACATCACCTCACACGATTAATTCTAACACATTATCATCTGACATTGTGTCATGCACCACCTCAATTACTTCTTGCTTCCGTTCGGCAATCCTATTGGCCAACTTCAGGAATGGGTGCTGCTAAGAGGGTAGTACGCAATTGTGTCAAGTGCTTCAGATGGAATCCGAAACCAAAATTTCCAATTATGGCAGATTTGCCACCAGAAAGAGTCAATATTTCTAGTCCATTTAGTATCACAGGCGTGGACTACGCAGGACCCTTTTGTCTCAAAAATAAAAGGGGCCGAGGATATAAACTAGAAAAATGCTACATATGCCTATTTGTATGCCTGTCATGTAAGGCAATACATTTAGAACTAGTGACTGAATTAACATCAGAATGTTTTATTGCTGCTTTACGCAGATTTTCCGCAAGAAGAGGAAAACCTTCCATAATGTATTCAGACAATGGAACAAATTTTATTGGAGCCAGAAGAGAGTTACAGTCTTTACATGCATTTCTATTAAATTCAAATGACACCATAGTTAACACTTGTGCCAATGAAGGTATAACATGGCGATTAATTCCACCTTATTCACCTCATTTCGGGGGACTCTGGGAGTCCAACGTTAAAAGCATGAAAAAACATTTACTTAAAGTATTAGGAAATACAAACCTAGTATATGAAGAATTTAATACTATTCTTGTACAAATAGAAGGCATATTAAACTCACGTCCATTAACACAATTATCAACAGATCCAAACGATTATCAACCTTTGACCCCAGCTCATTTCCTTATAGGAAAACCTTTAATTACCATACCAGATCCTAATTTACAAAACAACCCTATTAATAGACTGTCTCGCTACCAATATTTACAAAAGTTAAACCAGGACTTTTGGACAAGATGGTCCAACGAGTACTTGTCACAACTCCAACATCGCAATAAGTGGAATCGGTCTACCGATAATTTACAAGTTGGGGATTTGGTAATACTAAAGGCGGACAACTTACCTCCATGCAGCTGGCCACTGGGAAGAATCCAGGAACTTCATCCAGACCAGGAAGGTGTGGTGCGCGTTGTGAGTGTGAAAACCGTTAAAGGTGTCACAAAGCGTGCGGTTGCTAAGGTGTATCCGTTACCAGTGCCTGAAAAGGAAAATTAACAATTTCTTAGGTGTAGTTTAACTACTATAAGAGTTAGTTTAAGTTCAATTTAACTTACTTGCAATTTGTTCAGTTCAAATTACTTACCTTGTAAATAATACGTACCTTAAGTTTTAGTGGAATTTACTTATTTCTACATGCTATGTATATTTGTGTTTTTTCTGTTTCACTTATTTAGGTACTATTGTGTTTAACTGAACTTCCTCTTCGTAGTTCAGTTGGGGGGAGTTATGGTAATGAATTCGAGTGCAGTGAGAGAGGGGGTAGCACGAGTGCCGCAAAACAGACAGTCACCCTGTATCGTTCAACTAGAGAACATTAACCACGTGTATTTTGTTACTATTATATATAACCTTACTTTATGTAATTCTAACTAGAATAAACCATTTATTAACCATCGTATATACAGTCCACTCTATCAGAAGTCATAAACATTAACCATGTTTTAGGTATATCTATCACTGATGTTTTTCGAGATATCGCGATTTTATTGTAAATTATTAGGGCAACCTAATATTTTCAAGTAGGCTATGAAGGTAGACAGCAGTAATTTTGAAACGATTAAAAGATAAAAACGAGATAAATATAATATCATCTTTTCCTTACTTATTTTCAACATTTCTAATAATGTAGATGTAATTTTACCATTTTTACACTAAAATCAAGGTTTCTTAAAATTATGCATTTATTCATTGGATCAGTGTGGCGGGACAATTACTAAATACTATACACTAATTTTTTGGGTTTCTACCGTATGATTTTCGGTTGAACCGGCAACGGTTTCAACCCTAACCGTTTTTTTTAATTTAAAGATAAGACTGGTCAGTAACTTTTGTTTAATCAGCGTTCTTTTTGCGTACTCAATACATTATCAATCGGTTTTTAGGACTTTGCCAACGATCAAAATCAAATATATGAAAAATATTGTGGCCCTGATAAAAAAAACTTGATATAAACGTAAGATTGGTTAAACTACGTCTACATTCGAACATTCGAAAGGAAAAGATAATATTAGGTATAACTTTCTTGTGTTTTTATCTTTCAATTGTTTCAAAATTACCGCTGTCTACATTCATCGCCTACTCGAAAAATTACGTTGCCCTATTAATTTACAATAAAATCGCGTTATCTCGTAAAATATTAGTTTAAGGTATAAAACATGGCTAATGTTTTTGACGACAATCAAATTTTCTACAAGACTATGTAGAAATATATAGGGTTTTGTGCTTAAGAAAAATAAATTATCGATCTGTTAAAGTTTCACGAGCTAGACCAAGCGTAAAAAACACCCTGTGTAATATTTTTTAAATGTAGCTAGCGCAAATCGTTAATTACTCTATTGTTAACGAAATTCTACTGCCTTTTTAAATAACTTAAATGTTTTAGAAAATTAAAAGTGCTAATTGCTCAAAAATTTCATAAAAGTGTAAATTTTACGAAAATGGTTGACTTTAGACTAGGGCTGCCATAAGTGTCGTTACCCCGACCGGGACATTAGGGCCGAAGGAGTGGGGGGGGTCGGTAAACATTTATGAACAATGATAAAATTTGGTCTTGTGTCTTGTGCGAACAAATGTTAATAAAAATACAGTGGTGCCTCATCCTTCGAATTTAATTCCTTTCATGAAGCCGTTCGAAATCTGAATTGATTAAAGTCAGAATTTGTTTTTCCTATTAAAAAAAAATTAAAATTGCATAAACTGTACCTTGGTGAGCGTTACGCAGAGGTGTTTTCACAGCAAGAGTCGACTTAAGCGCACAACAGATGGCGTTTACACAATCACTTTTTTTAAAAAACCTATTACGTATATTTGCGAGTCCTTCTTTGACCATTCATACTTTTCTGAACTTTTAACATTTTGAAGCACTTCTTTCTCCATTTATATAGTTGTACTATAATTGTAAATGCACTAAGTTGTGCTCTTAACGGTGTTAATGAATAGGTAGTTTTGCTCTTTGGTACACTGCAAAGATATTTAAAAAAAAACGCTTGCCACGTAAGAATTGTGACCTGGGATTGCGTACAGAAATTAACATATTTTTAGTAAGTTGTTTTTTTCTTTCTCCTCTGTTTTTTTTGAAAAAATCTAGACATTTATCGTGCATTTCATTTTCTTTCCACTCATCGCCTGATAATTGATTCTCCATAAATGACTGCAAATACATCACTTCCTCAAAGCACGTATCTTTTATTTCAATGCCTTTTTCCTTCAAATATGAAACTGTTTCTTCCACTTTTTCCCATTAAGGAAAATCATGCAAGCCTATCCACAAAAAAACTTTATATTTTGTCAGTGACGCAATCCACTTTTCCAAATAATTAATTGCAGTGGTGAAGAAATCTTTAACTTCTTCATCAAATAGTTCTATTTGCGTCGGATATAACCCATCGTTTTTCAGTTTGTCATATATTTTTATTTGACTCGTTGTTATTACAGTTAATAATAAAAATTGTCAACAAACCGGGACAATTGATTTGTTCACCGGGACAGCGGGACAAAATTCCTCAAACCGGGACATGTCCCGGTCAACCGGGACGTATGGCAGCCCTATTTAGACCCATATGACCTTTTACATTTTTTTAAGTAAATTTTAAGATACTTACCCAAAAATGTAAAAATAAAAATTTTAAGATAGAGTTCGTTTCCGGTTGAACCGGAAGTCGTATTACAACCTTAATATTTTAATCGAATTCGAAAAATATCATAACGCTCAGATACAAAATTTCATTGTTATATCTGCAATAGCATTCTAGATATTTGTCTGTTTCCATACTTTTGTGCATCCCTGTATATTTATGCTACACTGCAATTATCCCTCCATAATTTTTTTGTGGTTTAATATATTCCAGCAAAAATCCTTCCAAATACTGGATTATTTGTTTGTTTTTTAACATATCAACTGGTTTATTCCTTATGCAATTGTGTGGCTGCATGTCATATACAAAATTTCCGATGAAAATCCAAAGATAATTTTATTTAACATTATATCGATCGTTTATCTTAATTTTAATAAAAAAATGCAGATTCGGCCTCACCGCATAACGCGGCAGTATACATCGCCAATAATTACAAAAACCGATGAAAGGTACTAATTTTCGTGACATTAAGAATGTAAATTCGTTGTATGTGAGGCCATAAACAGTATAATGTTTCATCAATCAAAATTTGCAAAAATATTAAGTCAGGATATTCGTACGAAGGTTAAACCTGCAGTTATAATAAATGCTTGTGCATATCGCTTCAGGGTTGGAGTACATCTTGGTGCCTTATAAAAATTCATATGATTGCACGTAGGCTGGAGAAGTCAGAGGCGTATTAACGTAAATCTTAACAGATGTGCCTGTTGCTTTACTACTAAGTTCAATTTTATTTCAATTTTCGCAAAGATTATCGTCTATTACTAATAATTATGCACACCATGGCACAGTTGCAAGAAAAAACTGTGATGAATTCGCAGTATACTTTAATCAAACTTAATTTTTGTACCAGATGCAAGCTAGTCCTGTAGTTCTATTCTTACATGTTTTATTTCCTCCGGTTTTCTAGTCGAACATAATGCTCATTGTTAAAAATTCGTTTGGTTTACAATAGAAATAAAACATTTATCATTTACATTCACCTACAGTTCTTTCTAAAATGCATATATAACAGACAGCGCCTTCTACGATTGTGCATCCAATTAAACTGACTTTTTTAAAGCTTAGTTAGTGCTACACAGTTCACTTCATCATATTTTTGTTTATGATTGTTTAAGAATCAATCAACACCAACAACTGTTAAATAAATTGCTTGATCCAAGCGATTTAATAAATCTTGAATCTTTACAGGGTGTTTCATTATATTTTTTACTTTCAGGATCCCAGTGAAAAAATTTATAACAAAAACATTAATCTGTTCTCTTGTTTAGGCACAAAGTGAATAAGGATTATTTAGATTCTTGATGTGCTATATTAAATAATTGTCATCAAATTTTTTGTTTTGGCACTACAGACGAAAAATGAAATTTCATCATTTTTGAAAATGTACCATAACTTTTGTATTTATTAAAATAGAACAAAATGTTAAGCAGGTTATTTATACAGATTTTTATGTTTGATTTTTTTAAATATTAAATTTGTTTAGGACCTTGACTTTAGTTTTGAGATATAAAGTAAGCTTAAACCCGGGTTGACCATGACTTTAATAAAAATCTGTTCTAAAAAACCTTCGTAACAGTTTGTAGGTACTATTTCAATAAATAAAGGAGTTTTAGTAAATTTTCAAAAATGATGAAATTAAATTTTTCGTCTGTAGTGCCAAAGATTAAAAGCGACAGAAAAATTCTGATCACATAGTCGTTTTTTTTCCAAAGAAATAGCCCCAGAAATCGATATCAGATTTTCGCTTATTTCGGTAACCGAGATACCCAGTAAAATTTGTCCACCCTGTACATCGAAAGTTAAATAATTCAAATTATTTTATTGTTATTCCGATCATAATGTGTTACTTTTAACATGTTTTTGAGTTACAAAAAGGTGCATTTTTTACTTTTCGTAAAATTACATTTCAGCGGAAACAACAAAAAAGTGTTCTTTTGATTTATACATAGAACCCTGTGAATCTTTAAGCATATTCAAACTTCGTATCAAAAGCTCATTGCAGCAAAATGTCAAAGGAAAGTTTTTAAAATGCACTTTTAATTTTATTAAAATGGAAGAACCATCACGTTTGTTTCAACAGAATCATGTAATCAATTAGGTAAGTATTAAAACGCCTTGAAAATAATTTATTATTGCTTCCGGTTTGGCAGGAAATCCAACGTACGTCCAACAAGTGCAGAATATAATCAGCGAATCTAATAAGTACTTTTTCTACGACCACGTCGTTAAGCAACTATTAGGTACCTTACAACTTGCATGCATAGTAAGAGCCCGGTATGCAAAAAGTACAGCATTTCAGACATTATCAATGTAAAATGTCGGCAAAAATTTCATAATTTTTCAATTTGATACAGATTTTTATGCTTAATTTTTAAAAATATTAAACGATTTTTATGACCTTGGCTTTCGAGATAAAGTAAATTTTTATTTTTTTAAATAGAAACTGTAGTTGACCATGACTACATATAATAGAGCATGTTTTTAGCTTTTTAAAAACATATAGTTTTACCTATACATTTGTTGCAAAAAATAACAGAGATATGGCTGATTTTGTAAAAATGTCTTTATTATTGTTTGCCATGAATTCGTAAACAAGTAAAGTTTGCAGTTATTAAACAACATTTGAGTTTGGTCCACCCTGTATAACTTTACCTTTTTAAAATCATTAGTTTACATATAATGCTGGCGACACTGGTAATCAGTGGCGTAGCAAGAAATAAACGGGCTCATGTGCAAGCAGAGTTAATGGGCCCTTCGGATAAAGTTTTTGTCTTAAGGAAGATGGGAAGTGTAAATGACCACTGGGTGGTCCAGTGGAATATTTTTTTTAAATGTATGAAATAACCTTGTTTTTCCATTCCATGGGTTCCCTTGGTTGGCTCGTGTTCACCGCCCCCGCTTCACCAACGGAATTTTGCGCCACTACTGCTAATGTTTTTTGAACGTCTTACAATTTCTTTAGTAATCATGCCCAAGTTTGCTAATTTTACCTACTCTCTGACTGTTGAATAGCTGAATAACAAAGTTTCCCATTTGAAGCTGGTCATCCTATACCTATATCTTTTACTTATTTTTAATCTGTTTCAAAGCTATTGGGATGCATTTGCAAAAAGTATAGGATCGCTTTTGTTCTCTTTGAATTACGTGGTTTATTTGACCAAATTAAAAAAGCTGTTTGTTCTTTTTTTCCTGACTGTTAATAAATTTTGACGAACAAAACTTCACTTTTAATTATTATTCTTAATGGAAACTGGTTCACAGAAAATCCAATTGTTTTGGAGTAAACAGAGGACATTTTGTAAGAATCAGATGGTTTCATAAAAACTGTGATAATGACTTCGCAAACCCTTCTCGCAACACGGTTCGTCACCAATGTTTTTAAATCGAAAGACAGATATAAATGCAAAGTGGCTTTTCTCTGAGTAAAATTTTGATTAAATTTAAATTTTATTATACTATACCGGGTGTAACTGAAATCAGGCTCACCCCCTTTTTTTTCTTTAGTTTTGAATGTAGACAAATGAAATTTTAGACATGTAACATTTGCAAAAAACTGGATTATTTGAACATAGGTACACTTTTGTTTCACTTCCGGTTTCGCCGGAAATAGCCATAATTTTGTTATTTTAAATGGAACACCTTGTATATTTTTACATTTTTGGAAAGAGGAAACGATTTTGGATATAACTGTACCCGCATAAATTGAATTTTATTGTATCAAAAAGTGTCAGAAAAACGGTTTTGTAAATTTTAATTGACATTTGGGCTGCTTTAATAGACCTTAAAGGTTGCGAAATTGGTTTTTTGACAAAAAATCAATTTTTTTAAATGGAACGATAGTGGCGCATGCGGTTATTTAAATAGAGTATTTTCTGGCGAATTCAACAATACCAATAACCAGGGATGGAAAACGTAACGTAATGATACCCGATAACGTTATAATAACGATTCAACTATAATTTTTTATACAATAACGTAACGATATTTTAATAACGTTATATAACGTTATATAACGTTATAATAACCAATAACGTTTCATTAAAAGTTATTTTGTATCGTTATTCTCTATAAATTAAATTTTTATAAGGCGTTCTTTTTATTTTCAGAAGATATAATATTTTGTTTGTATTAAATTCAAATGAAAATAAAATATCTCAACGTAATTTTGTACTATTTTTTAAATTTACATTTTACAGATCTCAAAATTAATTTCAGAGTTATAAATAAATTTATTTTTATAACGTTAGGTATATATCATAATTTGTGTAACGTTATATAACGTTATATAACATAACCATTTATTTTTTGTGTGTTATTTATAACGTTATGTAACGAAAACAAATGATAAATAACGTTATACAATAACGTAACGATTTAAAACGTTATTCCATCCCTGCCAATAACTTAGTATTTTTATTAGGAGCAGGCATTAAAAATTTCAAATTATTGTAAGATTTTGGTAAGATATCCTAATAATCATAGTTGACTATGCCAAATGGCAACAAAACAAATGCTTTTGTTGTGTTTTTTTTACAAAACCGTTTTTCGGACACAAATAAAAATTAATTTATGCGTTAATTTATGCGGGTCACGGCACACTTAATAAATTTAATTTTTGTCAAAAAATTATTTGAGGTTAAAAAAATTAACCAAAATGGTACAGTTGTATCCAAAATCGTTTCCTCTTTCCAAAAATGTAAAAATATACAGGGTGTTCCATTTAAAATAACAAAGTTATGGTCATTTCCGGCGAAACCGGAAGTAAAAGAAAAGTGTACCTATCTTCAACTAATCCAGTTTTTTGCAAATGTTACATGTCTAAAATATAATTTGTCTAAATTCAAAACTAAAGAAAAATAAAGGGGGTGAGCCTGATTTCAGTTACACCCGGTATAAATGATCTTGTTTCTAGCTTATGCCCCTGTTATGTTCTTTGCACATTAAGTTTGTAATCACTTTTAACTCAGTACAGTAAAGATATACTGGCAAATAAAGCGAAGTTATCTAAACCATTTCACACGTATTCTCTGAATAAATATCCGTGTAGTTAAGATAAAGTACAACCGACAAGTTATTTAAGATATCTTGGAAGTTACGCTAATGACTTAACACTAACCAGCAGGTAGTAATTGAGTCAGACAGACGTCAAGGTAAAATCCGCTTAAGAAGACAAGCCGAATGCCTGGCCATACCTCCCTGACAAACTTGTTACCCCTTCAAGAAAAACACTTTAAACCGAGTTATCTAATTAATTATCATAATTTTATATTACGTTCGCCTGAAATCCAATTAAAATATTGTAGTTGCGCGGTATTTTAATTGTACTCGACGTACAAAAGAAATGAAAGTCACTTATTTATATAAACAGGACTTTATTACGATCCCTTTCAAGTTCAATCCGTTTGCTCGGTTTTGTTCAACAAAAGGATAACGAATTAAACTTAATCCTTCGAATTGAAATGATAATAAAAATTATAAACACTAATAGAAAGTGAGACATTCCAATTAGATTTATTAAATTTAAGCACCCAGTTCAGAAGTTAAATCGTTTTTGACAAGTCTGTCTGTTTTTGTGTGCGGCTGTCTATATCTCTAAAATATTTAATGAAATATATTTTAAAGTAGATTACCAAAGTATTGTTAGTTATCTGGTAACTATAGAAATAAATATACAGGGTGCCCATTTTTCTAACCTATTGTATGGGTAACTCCGTTAATATTAAAGATACAGCAACGTTTAAATTAGCAAACTTGTGCAGAATTTAAAGGGAAATACGATGCCATTTTCAAACTTGACCTACGTCATCAACTTTTTGAAATATTTTTAAAAAACTGAAAAAGGTAAATTTTTCAAACTTGAATAATTCCGTAAGCATATGAGCTACAACAAAAATAAAAATTGGCATTGTCCTAACTCTGTATATTCATACCTCAACTGGTAGAGAATAGAATTTTTTTCCAGTGCTGTCATTTCAGCCTATGATAAATATTTAAAAACAAAAAACTACAAATTTAAAGCAATTATCGAAAATTGTAAAATCGTGTGAAATACCAAATAAATTTTCCTCAAGTTTTCCTAGCATTGGAATTTGTCCAGCTTAACCAAAGGCCTATTTCTTTAAAGAAATCGATGCAATATAGGAGTCTAGAACACCCTGTATGGTAAGAAACTAAAGTTAATCTAATTAAATTTAAGGCTCTCCAAATCGCAATATGCCAGCACAAACAAGAACAAAATGTTCGACTTAAAGAGGAAACTTGTACAACAAAATAGAGAGACAGATTAATTACATTTTATTCGAGAAAACCTCATTAATTTTGACATATTTGTTTCAGTTTCAACGGTTCTTTAAATGCTACTGTTTAATAAATGCGTCAAATATAATATACATACCGAAATCCTACGCATGGCGAGTAACATAAATTTAACCCATAAATGGTTTAAAGTAATTGCAGAGCGATCGTGAAAATAAAACTTAAGTAAGCAATAAATAAGTGCAATATTAAAAAAGCTAATTGATATTGGCAACCCAGATGTTTAACAGCAATAAACTAAACCCATAAATGGTGCTGAATTCTTCTTGTAACTTTATGCTAACACATGCAATGGTGATGGGAATAAGTTGGGTTTGATAAGTGCGAGCGATACCATTATCATTGTAGTGCACTGTATATCGATTACCGATCATTTATCAAGTCCGTATGTTTCCTGATGGTACGCTGACTCGTCTGTTGTTAGCGGTAAAACAAGAGAACGAATGGATTTCGAATAGGATCCAAGCTACAGGCGTATAAAATTTTGATGTATTAATATACGATATGGCTGTCAAAATGATGCGAATAGAATATGGTTGAGTGTCGGACTCGATGTCAGCTAGAAGCAGAGAAGTCCATAGAATGCTTGTCAGCATAGCATTCGAAGCCAACCACACCTGCTATGATTGAGATATTTGTCAGATATAAAAAGATCAATATCATGCCCCTTCGACCCAGTATTAGAATGCGTAATACATTTCATTTGCGTCGAATTTAATAACAAGATAAGAGCCGACCAGACCACACGTCGAGAACTATTGTTATGTAATGACTTGATGTATAAAACGAATAATCTTAGCATTTTATTGCTCGCTCTTAAGATTTGTTTTACAGGACGTCCTGTGCCGTACTACCACTTAACTTTATTTCCCTATTATTCACGGGATAAGATCAGAATTTGAGAATTTTATTATGGGTGCAGTTATACTAAAACGCTTTTAAGCCGTTTATTTTAAAACATGAGGCAGTAAAACAGACATAATCAACGAGAAATTACTAAAATATTACACGTTAGAACTGTTACTGCCGTTTAGACCACAGACGCCGAGTTCCATGCATTAATTTCGCTGCAAACTCGATAAATTACATAGATAACGAACATTTTAAATCAAATTAATAATAAATAAATTAAAATCAACGAAATTTTTGTACTGGTTTTAATCTAAATTCAAAGCTAAACACGCCTTTTCACATTTTATACACTCCGACAGTTCTGCTTTAAAAATATATTATTCAAACATTAATTGTAGCTTCATTTAATTTGCATTTTAAACATGCTCATAAAAAGTTTCACGTTTTTACGAAATTATCCTACACTTTTTTAAGAACAGTATTAATAACGACTCGTGCATTCACAGATTCACACGTTATTGCTTATTTTGATTCGTTCGAGAATTGCCGCCAACAAAAGTCTATAAGCTTTTTTTTTGGTGAAAAGCTTTGATATTGTGAATAAAATTTATTGCATTAAAAAATGTCGAAAATACTTTTTTGCACGTTACGAGTTTTAAGGATTATACTGGGTCTTCCTGTTTAAATGGGGTAAATTACAATTTTAATCAGGGACTGAGAACGGAACGAAAACGTTATACGAAATCAACCGATTCTTTTTTAAGAACGAAAACAAAGTTTTGATTTTTTTATTGTTTTATTTATTATTAAACGAAGTTATTATTTTTCGTTCAAGAACGAAAACGAAATAAGTATTTTCCAAAACCGGTTTTATCACTATTTAAATTTTATTTGCTAAACACAAACACGAATTTATCTTCTATGCTGGGGAGAATCCAACAGAGATGATAATGTTGCCATGTGCATTATTTTCATTGAAATCAGTGATCAACATATTTTCAACACTAATTTTTGGAAGGAAAAACGCCATATCTAGGAAAAATTATTATTCGAAATTTATTTTTATTCCAAATCGCAGCTTTTTCATTAAAAAATATTAAATAATTACGGTTTTTAAAGGAGTGAATGACAAAACTTTGAGGACCTCTTGCTGACACAGCAAGCATGGTACAACATTTTTGTATTAAGATTTTCGACTTAGAACTTTACGAAGAACATCGCCACGTATAGCGCTTCCGCCAATTTATACACACCCTGTATTTATAGAGGATTGTAGTGACTTGAAAAAAAATATTAGATAGTCCTCAATTTTTTGTCGACAAAAAAAATGTAAAACCGGTTTTAACAGTTATTATTTCGGTTCACGAAAACGAAAAAGAAATTTTTTCGGTAGGAACGAAAAGAACGAAAACGATATATTTCGTTTTCGATTTTAGTCCCTGCTTTTAATAGCCTTCACTTTGGTTCCCTATAGGTTATGGATAGCTTGGATTTTTTAAGCAAAAAAAGTAGCAGGCTGGCTGTTGAAAAAAATGGCATTACTTTCTTTAAGAAAACTGAAACTAGAAATAACGTCCAAGCTGAGATGTTACCAAAATTCTTGCTGCATAAAGTAAAAACCTTAATTGCAATTTGTTTAGTATAAGCAGATTTAAAAACTGCCATTTCAATTTGTTGCCTATAAATTTTAAATAGAAGATGTTGCAACATAAGAAATTGCCATTTATTCAATTTTTTAGCACTTATACTATATAAAGCCCATGAAATTTTATGCAGATTATAACACCCTGTCTATTCTTCGTAAAAACTACTTTAAAATTTTGCGGTCCATAGGCAACAGGTACTTTCTCGTATTGACTTGTTAAATTATTTTTTCGTGCTCATTTCACATACCTTTGGTTTTTTCATTATCATTTGCGGCTAACTGATTATTTAGGAAATGCCTCTTAATTGTGAAAGGTTTCGTGTTCTTAGGGAAATCAATCAAGTTACAACAATATCCTTATCTATTGGAATGTCCTCGCTTTAAAGAGTTTGTCGTAAGTTGCGTCATTTAATTGAGACATTAAGAACTGTCGAATGTATAAGACATCTGCACGACAAGTTTTAATATGGCGTAAATCTGTAGTATACACTGGTCTAATACAATACAAGCTGGAATGTGACATAGATGCGTAAGACGATACAGCCACGCACCGTACGCCCAAGAAATATTTCGTGTGCGTCTAAATTATGCTCGCTTCACCGATAGTTAATATAAGAAAATCAAGTCTTCCGTGTACGGTAAATTTCGTAGGTTGTTGTGTGATAGTACAAAAGATATAACAATTCTTTCGTGATGTATTGAATTTGAGGTTTGGTTTACACTCATACTGTATTAGCTTATCACCCGTTTGTAATCTTTATGGCGGGGAACCCTGAAACTAATTCAATCTTTTTCATTTGTTTATCGAGATTACCATATGGAAGACCTATTGACGGAGATTCAGAGAATCATTTTATGTGTTGTCGCGTCTGGGTGAAGGAAGACCACTCCTTATTATACCAACATGTACTTAACATATTGTACATGGTTAATGCGCGTTTTGCGTTGGCCCCAAAACACCTGTACTCAAACAAAATTGTCACGTTTTGGATTATTCAACAATAACATTAGGTCGGCCGCTTGCTCTTAGACACGTTCGTGTGAAATGGAAGGATTGAAATTTTAGCCCTCTTAATAACCACAAATATAGTAGAAAAATAGGAGTATTATATTGATCACCGTTTTTTAAAAGGAAAAATATTAAATTTTTTTGGGTTGGATTAATAAAAACAAAGTATTTAATAATTAGCAAAAAAGCCGTGAAAATACTTTTGATCATTTTCAACCACCTATACAGGTTGGGGCATCACTTATCATATCCCCCTGATTTTGTTATTGGTAAGAATTATCAAAAAAGGTTTTAAATAAAAATTGTTTGTTACAGTATTTACCAAAATAGTTTTCTGACAACTGAAATTGTTGCAACGTCAGGAACTTATATTTAGCACTGACTAGATGATTGTTACGAAAATATTTAACAACATGCACAATATGTTCCTTTAAATCTTTTATTATTAGAAGTATTTTGCAGCAAGCATTTTTCACGATGCTGTTTTAATCAGTGCACAAGACCCTGCATTTCCTTTTCACATAATTTACACATCCAGTTTTTCCTTTGAACTTGTTAGATATTTCCACAAAATGTTGCCAAATGCCATCTTTTTTTCTCCCCACCTTGTTAATAACCTGCCTTATTAGATTATTTTCTACAGAAGAACAGGAGCTATTCACCGAACTAATACATTCATCTCTATTATCAATTAAAACTAGAAATCATGAAACATGTACACTAGCACTAGTTTAGTGATAAACTGAGCTAAAATTTCAATATTTCCAATAACAAAATAAGTGGGAGTGTGATAAGTGATGCCACCCTGTATGTGTGAGACAGCTTTCTCGACACACACATCGTTGAAGTCAAAGTACCGAAACAAACTTGATGAAGAACCAGATTTAAGACTTTATGCAGAATTATACTAATTACCACATCTTTGTATACAAAATTTGAACCTTCAATTTTAATGAAAATCGTCACAAAACTAAAGGTTTTTCACAAGCACCCGGTATTCAAGCCATACAACACCATTTTAAAACCACCTAATCTCTTATTCATTATCCAATTCAAAGTTGATTCGCTCTCCGAATGAACTTTTTGCTATCGACCTACGCTTTACTGTACATCAAGATAGTTTTTTAAACGGGATGTGAATGTTATTTAATCATTTCCTTTTCTTAAGACATGTTTTCACTAATCTTGATCAAAGATATCATCTATCCATATGTACTTATTTCGTTCTCAAAGGCGATTGACAAGTTTCCAAGCCCACATCGTTCTTAAAACTTCTACAATTTCGATTTTATTAGAATTTAGGTGCCCGCTTAATGCTGAATATATTTCACAGATGTTACTGTGTTAATATAATTTCCATAATCGATACTATACAGTCTGTCCAAGATAACTTGACCACTATAAAGATCTCGGAAGGTGTAACAGCGGAGCCAGCTAACACAGCACATATGTGCACAATTTTTGATAGTTCAAACAACAAATCGCTTAAAAAAAGCTATAAAATAAAAGAAAATAATTAAAATAAGCAATTTCATCTCAATTATAAAACCAAATTTAAAATTACATTAGAGTTTTAAATATTCTCCTTTTACCATAATTTTTAAGATTCCCATTGTGGTTACCCCATTTTATACAAAGAGTGTATATAACATACATTCATTGGAGATTTCTTATTTTATTTCGATTTTAAATAACTTTTTGCACCTATGTAAAACGTGTTTAAAGGTAATAATTTAGGGTATTTGAGGCAATTTACACCAACATACTTTAAAATCGTGCAATAACTATGTTTATAGCTACTACAGCCCTGAAATGATAATCCCGTACGTTTTATAAAATTCAATACAGGTTTTTAATATCTCCGAGAAAAGTTTCCCACTTTACTCAAATCTGTCCCATTAGCTGGCACACAATAGCTGCAATACTTGAAAAGTTGGGTTGTTATCCTATGGCAGAAGTAAGTGTTTATGGGTACAACTTAATTTAACTTTATATGGTTTGTATAAAATTAATACCTACTATCTTTTTGAGTTATAACAACATGATAGAGTTCTGTGTTATTTTTGGTAAGGAATTAATAAAATAATTGATTCCGATCATGTATAAAATGTACCGACGAGTATTGAAATGTAATTTTAACCCATTGCCGAGCGCAATGCTGTGAGAAACACTGCACTGAATTTTTTAAGGATTTCATTAGCCCGATTTGTGCAAAACTTGAGCGTCCAGTAACTGACTTGTCCCTCTCAATATAGTTTCTACTGTTGTAGTTTGCACATCTGTTATGTTACTGTATGAATGAAAATATGCATATAGCCGATGTTATATTCTTAGACTTTGTAATGAAAATGTTTACTTGAAACATGCATTTATGCTTCGATGGTAAAAGAGATTATGATTATGAAACTCATGAGTATGAATGTGAATAACTAGGTACCAACTTTCAATTTTTTTTTGGATTCTGTTATTTTTAATTTTTTTATTTAGTCACGAGTTTTACTGTTGAGTTGTGTTGTGCTGACTTTTTCGCATGTTTTTTTGTCTTGTGCTAGCTTTTTTATGTCTTTCCATTTGATGTTTTTATCCGCTGCTGCTTTTTTAACTTCGTCTTGCCAGGTTTTTCTCGGGTTACCTCTTTTGTTTTTTCCCTGTGATCTTGCTTCATAGGCTTTTCTGGTTAACCATTCTTTGTTCATTCTATGAATGTGACCCAACCATCCCAGCTGTCTTTCTTGTATTTTTGTTCAACTGATTTTATCTCTAATTGTTCTCTATATGTTTCATTTAGGAACAATAATTGCAGAAAATAGCAAATTGGAGAAAGATCTAAATAACACAATCGCGACAGTGACGAAATTTTACAACGCTTATAAAAAATGTTTGATAAGTAAGAAGGAGATATTAAAAGAAACAAAGACGCGAGTTTTTAATGAAGTGTACGTACCCATTCTCACGTACAGTTCAGAAACCTGGACATTAACTCAAAAACAGAATACGGGTACAAAAAATGAGATTTTCAAGGAGAATAGAGGGATGTAGACTGATCGATAAAATCAGTTACGAAAAAATTCGAAATAACCTAGGAGTTACAGATATTCGGAAAAATATGAAGACGAATTTAGATGGCTTGGAAATTAACTACGCACGCCAGAAAGTAGATACGCGAAAATAGGATGAAAAATGCAGATAGAGGAAAAAAGAAATAGAGGAAGATCAAGAAGAAAATGGGAAAAAGGAGTAAGGCAGAGTCTAGAAGAAAAAGGAATCAGCTGGAGAGATGTGCCACAATTAGCTAACAATAGGCAGGAGTGAAGAAACATAATACGAAAACAGAAAAGCATATCTCGACACCGAAAGGTACAAGAGGAACCGATTAAGACGAAGAAGAAGATGTTTCATTACTGATTATCTTTTCATTCGGTTTTTTCCTGGATTTTTCTTAAAAATCTCATTTCTGTTGCATTCACTTGACTACTATTTTTTTATTTTTGAGTGCCCACGTTTCACTTCCGTACGTGTCCGAGTTACTACCTTTTTGACCACTTCCACTTTTGTTCGCTTTGGGACTTCACTGTTTCCAAAAAAATGTGTTTTTAAACTGTTAAATATTCTTCCCACATTTTCTGTCCTTTCGCTTATTTCCTTGTCCATTCCTACATTTTTCTCTATGATCACTCCTAAATATTTAGAGCCTTCTACCTGTTCCAACCTAAGCCCATTTAAAGTGTTGTTATGCCCTTTGTTCTCTCTTGTAACGATCATACTTTTAGTTTTTTATGTATTTGTTTTTATGATGATTTTTTCCAATTCCTGGTTTAGAGTTTCTAGATTATGTTGCAGATTTTTTTCTGTTTACGCGACTAAGACCATGTCGTCTGCGAACATTAGCTCAGTTATGTTTATTTTTTCCATTTTCCAGTTGCCTAGGTGAAACGGTCTCATGTTTTGTTTTACTTCTTTAATTACCCCATCTATAACTACTGAGAATAATAATGGGATGAGCACGTATCCTTGATTTAAGCCCTCTTTTGTTTCAAACTCTTCCGATTCTTCTTTTTGGGTTCTTACAATAATTACCGTTTTTTCGTAAATCGCTTTTATTATGTAGATTGTTACTATTTCTATTCCATTCTTTCTTGGGCCCCTCCATAAGTCTTTTCCTTTGATTTTATCGAATGCTTTTTTCAAGTCTATTAAACATAAAAGTATTTCCTTGTTTTTTGTTAAGCTCTTTTTGATTGTTTGTATTAATATAAAGATTGGGTCTTGTGTCCTCCTTCCTCTTCTAAAACCGTATTGGGATTCTTCTAGTGTGCATTTTATTTTCTTTTATTCTGCCTTCCATTACTCTTGCCAGTATTTTCCCTGGTACACTCATTAATGTTATTCCTCTATAGTTAGAACAATCCCTTTTGTCCCCTTCCTTTTATAATGGTAAGATTATTCCAATGTTTCATGCTATTGTTATTTGTTGCATTTCATGAAATGACTGCCATTTAACTGATTTTGTTTGATGATAAATGCTTGATAAGTGAGAAGGTAATCTCTAAATAAACTAAAACGCGGCTATATATTTAATGCAGTGTTAGTACCAATTCTTACTTAAAGTTCAGAAACTTAGGCACTAGCAAGAAAGCAAAAACAAATGATACAGACGCCGGAGTTGAGATTTTTGAAAAGAATAGAAGGGTGTAATATGATTGACAAGATTAGCAAGGAGAAAATCACTAAAACCCTAGGAGTGAAAAAAAAGATGGAAAACCAATTAAGATAGCTGGGACATCTACTACACATGCCAGAAACCAGTTACGCAAAATTAGATAAAAATTAAAGTTTAAGGAAAAATTAAGTAGAGGAAGACCAAGCACAAAAAGGAAAATCGATGGGAGACTTAGACTAGAAGAAAAATGAATCAGCTGGAGAGATGTACTACAATTAGCCAACGATGGGAAAACATATATAGGAACTAGGGAAAATACATTGACACCAAAAGGAGAAAAAGACCGGTTTAAGAAGAAATCTAAAGAGGACCTAAGAGACTAAATATTTTAATATGAATGAATGACTGACTATCAAACTACGGTAAAATCCACAAAAAAATCACTTATACATTTTGAATTCATTTTTCATAAAATACAACTAAAAGATTTGTGAAAACATGTAAAACAAACTAGCATTGTCACGTGATTTAAGCCGTTTTAAAAATGTACAGTTAAATTTGTTTTAATTTTGTGTTTTTAATAAAAATATTGGTTGGCAATCATGGAAAACAAGTCGACATGGCAGTTTAATTTCAAATAATAAATTTCGCAGAGAAGAGCAACGCTTATTAATTGCTTTTATGAGCGTCGCTTTAGTTTCGGACAAAATAAATCGGAACGCTCCGACGTATTTAATATTATTTTGACGCATCACAAATGTCTTGATCATTTATTATGCACGTATTATGTCTGTAAGTAGCTTTTATTGTAATTAGAGTGGAATGACCAGTTGTAACGTGTACTGTAATTATTACTATTAAAGCCACCTCATAAAGTAGTGACCACCGCCGTAAACGTCCCATAAACTTGTATAAAAGTGTACCATATGGTTCACTTAAAACTTCTATCCCACTTTAGAAAGTAACAATAATTTCTACACCAGAATACCAATAACTTGTGACCAGCAATAACTCAGGTTTAAAAGCAAATACGGTATTTTATTAACCGCGTTCAAAGACTTTTATGCCCTTTTTATAAATAATTCAATTGATTCTATTCCGATCGTTATTTTTTTCGAGATCTTTTACTTGTGTCATTTCGATTTTCTCTCTCTAAACACAACGAGGATAAGATCGTTTGGTCTGAGATACATTTCCGTGGGCGGCGCTCCGCATTCTTCGGTCTGAGCGGCCAGCGCCGCTGTCAAATGCCATCACATTTAAAAAGAAAAGCTTAACACCGAGATATTCTTGAGAAGGACAAACCTAGCGGCCGGTGGGTTCACATACGTTCCCAGATTTATGCGGCCGATGATTAATTTTCCAAATAGCGTTTGGGACGCACATTTCTAAGAATCGGGCTCCAATCGGGATGGTTTATGTTATATATCTAATATGAATTATGATTTCAATTAACAGATGTTTCATTTCGTAAACGGCTTGTATTTTAGCAGCAGACCTTGTAATATACGAGAGCACGCCTGGAACGACAAATTATTTGCTGATTATTCCGTGCATTTGCATAATTACTCTCGAAATGAAAGCAATCGACAGTAATTACTGATTACTTGTTATTTCAAAATTCAAAAGTAATTTATCAGAATAATACTATTTAATTAACCAAGAATTACGACCATGTAGTAGTTTGAGTAGAATGACGGGATATATATATATATATATATATATT